>OX421933.2:10097500-10722500 GCA_949128155.2 Xanthia icteritia
CGAACAATACAATTAAAAAAAAAACTTCACGGTATAACAATAACCGGTGTCGCGTCGCGCTAGTCTGCACAAAGCTTTACACAAGTCCGGACTCCGGGCTGCTACTGAGAAAATACAAATGGAAAAACCCAAAAACACTTTGCCCGATACGGGAATCGAAGCCAGGACCTCATGCTCAGCAGACCCGCGACCACTAGACCAACGAATCAGTCTAAATTATGCAATCTTAATAACCCAGAAAAAACAACATACTCGTACATTGATAGAGCTGCCATAGAGTGATCCTTGTTAAAAACGCACCCTATATATCCATACAATACATCACTATAAGGATGTACGGTTATAGGTACAGGGTGTGCTAGCAGACGGAATCTTAATCTGATTATGGGTAGGGTAGGGTAGTTTTACGTGTTTTGTTTTGCGATTGATACATACCTGCCTTTAAAAATGTTACTATTAAGACGCAGATATTTTATGCCACTGACCTTGAGTGGTTAGCTTGCGTGTTCTGTACTGAGCTCACGCAACGCGTCGTACGTCCAGCCAGTAATAGGACTCGCCCACCAAGGAGACAAACAAAACGTATTTTAATAAAACACGTATACTTAAAGATCAATAATTAAATTATATTTAAAATGGTGACGGTTTCAGAAAAATATGCTCGATAGATGTTGCGTGATTCTAAGCTTTTTATCCGAATTAGACTTAACTTTACAAATGAATTTCACTATGTAATATAAACATAATCTAAAATATTCATATATTAAGTTATTAAGAAAATGCTTTTATTTAACATATATTTCTTCCAAATCATTAACGCTACTCGTTTAGACGTGGACTTCAGTATAAAATCATTAAAAGTTGGTTATTGTCGCCTAAATGAATCATTTAATATTAATAAACAGCTCTTGGACAAACATCAAATTGATGACAAAGCATAATTTTCTTCTTGAATTATTGATTACACATATAAAAGCTCACGCTGTCTTCCCATTAGGGGTGGGCAGAAACTGCAGAACGCCACCTGTTACGATCGTTACATAGGTACTGCGGTTTTGCCTCGTAATTATTGTTTATTAAAAGATTAATGTAACTAATGCAGGAGGGACATGGAGGAAAACGTACCACAAGAAAGGTCACGCGACCGTGACCTGAGGAAGAGGGAAAAGCCTGGGGAGGCCTATGCTAAAGAGCAAAGCAGTCTCGAGAATTCTGATGTCTAAACTTGTAATTTAAATAAATTGTGAAACTAGTTTTTAGGATTGCTAATAAAGGCTATTCGAAACTGAAATTTGAAAATATTAATGTCATCTTAATCAGCCTATATTGTTCCCACTCCTGGGACACAGGCGTCCTCCAGTGGGCCATAATCCACCACGCGGGCCCAGTGTGAGTTGGCTTCGATGTTTTTGTTCTAGGACATGCCGGTTTCCTCACGATGTTTTCCTTCACCGTTTTGAGAGCAGTGGTGATGAAATAATTTACACTATGTAAAGCGCCTGTCTGGGTTACCACTGGGCTACCACTGCTCCAGAAGGACATACTGACCTTGGTGATGTTCTTCAGAAAGGTAAGCTCGCAACCTGCGTGCATGCATGACTGTATGAATTTAAGCGGAGTGGGTAAGGATCGTAGTAGATGGCGTTCTGTAGTTTCTGCACACCTGCATGGATGTAACGGGTGTGTTTTTTAGAGATTTGGTTTTTAAATTGGCAACACTTTTTCTAGTGACTCAGTTGACAGCTGTTTTGTGGTCAGTACCTTTTGCCATTTCACAATGCATAGACTTACTTCAGAACAACGTTTGCAAATTGTGCAAATTTATTTAGAAAACCAAAATCACAGCGCGACACCATCAATTTATTGCGGGAGACATTCGAAGAGCGCATTATTTCGCGTAATGGACCTGTGAGCTGGCCTCCACGATAGTGTGATCACACCTATGAATTACTTTCTTTGGGGATACCTATGTGAAGTCACACGTCTTCGCAGATAAACCACAGACGTTGGACCACTTGGAAGCCAACATTTGCCGCGTTATTGCCGATATACGGCCCCAGTTCCTCGAAAAAGTGGTCGAAAATTGGACTTCCCGATTACGCTTCATTCGAGCCAGCCTTGGCGCCCATATACCCGAAATCATTTTTAAGCACTAATGGCATAATAATATGTTTTAAATTAAACCAATGCCCATAATAATGAAATAAATTTTAGGTGCTTTATTTTATTTTGAATTTGTATACCTCTAAAAACACACTTAATGTTAAAATATAATAAAAACCTAACTATGAATTATTTAATCAATTGAAATACCAAAGTTCCTATTCGAATCAAAGTTCGCAGACTACTTAAATCGTGACTTTTTCTAGTTTCAGAAAAAGAAAAAAAAAACAAATTCGAAAAGATAAAAATAATCATAGTGAGGGTCGGTTCGACCGTTCGGTTTTATTAGCACCCGCGATCGCCGATACTGGTCCGATAACAGAACGGAGCAAATGCGAACAGTTATCAATGAGACACGGTGCCATCAAGGGACACGATAAGTGCCTGGGAAACTTGCTAGAGACAGTCGAAAACTGTTTTGGGTTGAAAACTGTTTTGGGTTATTTTTTCGCAGTGTTATAGTGTGAATACGTTTATAGAAATGTGTGTTGTAGGCTGTCTTCATCAATATATTACAGTTGTCAAGTACAAGGACCCTTTGACGCGAGGCCGAAATCAGAAATAACGGCGCCATCTTGTTTTTTGAATATTTCACTAAACAATTGCACAAATGTTTATCAACAGCGCCACCCTGTCAACGAAGTTTCTCATAATGAATAATATTAATTGGTGAATGTATGAAAATACCTAAACATTTTTGTGCCATGTTCTGCTGTTGTTTATGTTTTTCATTTGTCAATCAAGCGGCTTTCCCTATTTTCGAGAACGTCAAAACCAAACTCGATGATTCGCTCATTTTAAATAAAGAACATCACAACAAAAACAAATGCTTAACCCTTAAAAAGCGGAGGTCTTTTCACGAGCGATAAATACTTGCGAGACGTTGTGTTCTCGCTCTCGATACGAAATACGTTCACCCATCGAGTTGGGTTCCGTTGCTCGTAACCCTTTGTCACTGTTTATTGGGGTACCGAAGTGTTCCAAAACCATAAGGAACCCTACACCGATACCGAATCGATTTGATTGAAAACAACACAATATTCGCCGAGTTTTGCTTTCTTTGGGATTTTGTTTACGTTTCGTCAAAGGTGTAAAATGACTCTGAAATGGTTTCTCACAAAAATAAAAAATAAATATTAAGAACATATCAATTAATTTGCCTAGCCTTTTTTGTTGTTGGGATCGGCTTCCAATATATCCGGATGCAACTGAATCAGGATCAGTATTTTACATGGACCGACTGCCTATCTGTACCCTAATTGCGTAATACACGATCAATCGTAATCTGAATCGTTTTGAAACCAATTTAGCAATTCAAAACGATTCCGATTGCCTCATAAGTTCGAAAAAAAATCTGTTCAACAACGTAAATATACCGCAATGAATGTAGTTGATCTGTCAAAATGAAACAAATGTGTCTTAATCGTTTACGAAAATATGTTGCGTAATTAGATAGCTGATCTCCACAACCCAGTTACTGGGTAACGTGATACCCCTTTGTAAGACTATTTGTTGGACTTTTATGCTTCTAACTACCCGTAACTGTCAATGATCTACGATTGACAGCCGGGAGCGATGGCTTATCGTGCTTTCTCTTGATATGTTGATAATGGATGATCACCCATCCTCATACCACCCGTGGCAAGCGTGTGACTGTAGTTATCATTAAGCCACGACCCTGTTGACGATATGTACAAGTAAGTACATAATTATATTAAAAGATAATAGCTTTATAGCAGCCAGCAGTCGCACGTGGTAAGTAATGCGTAATTTTTATAACAGAAAACAAAAATAAAAATACTTTATCTAATCTGGAATTGCAACAAAAATGGCTGCTGTAAGCCCAAAATTAATAAAACAATATCGTGTTGATACATTTTTCATTTACAACTTACAGTCACTGCGCGGAGATCGTTCCGATGGTTTTACTGTGTAAGGCGTCGTTCACAACGGAAACCGGGAAAATTACTAAGAGAAAAAGAAGTTGAGAAGTGTCATGGGGCACCCGGATGAAACAAAGTTCCTTTCGCTGTATATAAGTTTATTAGATAACAGGCGCAATTAAATAAATTACCAACCCTTGAGAGTAACAAAATTAAATAAATACGCCCATCCCTCACGTCTGTATATACTATCTACAGTTAATAATATACCTACCTATAGGTACATAGACATAAGCTTGTAAACACACATACTGCAAAAGTGCCGTGACGGTCAAAATGTTACACTTTTTTCGGTCCAGCTTTCATTCGCCAAGTGTACAGAGAATAATGTGCGATAAGGAATAAACTGCGTCCGAAAACCTATATTTTTATGTACAGGAGACATTAACGTCGGCACCCAGATGCGGGGAAATTAGCTAAAATGTGAAACAATGCGAGTAGTCCCGAAACAAATACGCGAGTAAAACAGTAAACATTTATGAATCATTAAATAACTACTTCTGAATTATTGAATACATAACGGCTATCACATTGTTTTCCGTAACATTCGTCCACAATTCACTTCACACACGTCACTTCCCACCAATCCGAGCGACGCCTAATCCGAGCAATTTCCAGATTGAATTTTTACGACATCAACAAACAGACGGATAAAGTGATAAACAAATGTGTAACCGGGGAGTTGAATGACTAAACTGCGATATAAAACGGAACTGAACTTGGTAATACATAAATTTATTAAATGGGCTGAAGATATCTGCGTCGCGGGCGGAGGGTTGGTTGCGATGCAGAAGTTGCTCAATTCACTTTTGTGTTTGTAATGATGCAACCGTTTTTGGCACTTGAGTTTTGTTTCCCTAGGAAAGCGGCTCCATTATATTAATAAATATCTGTAATTTTAACCGGTATTTGACATTAATTAAGGTGTCAAAAAGCGGTCTGTATTTGGACAGCCGTTATAGTGTCACCATTCACCGCTTGCTAAAAAAACCAAAGATCGATTTCGATTGTCGAGTATCAATTGAATAAGACGTATTCGATGGGTTAAAAAAATAATTTAAAATAAGTTTGTTGGTTTTAAACCGGATCATTGATGGCCGAGAACGTAGCGTTGAAATTAGTGTCGACCGTTTGACGGAGGATTTAAGCAGTTAAAAACAGTTTGAAGCTGTTAAATTAATTTTCTTTTTCTAAGAATTAAGTAATTCGCCACCTCTCGAAAGCTACCATGATTTCAATTCAAGAAAACCAAATAAAATTCTGAAAAGTAAAAAAAAAATCATGAATGTGTAATTCCAAGATATTATTCTTCAGAATCTGAATATTTAGAGCTGCGACTGTGAGTGTCTACATGCCGCTGCCAATTTAATAATGTCGTCTTGTAAGCCGTGTTCATGCTCGGAGTCGCTTCAGATTTTTCTCTCTAATAACATTATATTGTTGGTCCATATACGCGAGCAGAAGGAGAAATGTTTGCGTTATTTCTGAATGAAACGAGACGCAATTCGCTGATTTTCTTTAAGGAATTGAATTTAGTATAGGATTCTTTTTTGTGGTTCTGTTGTAGTTACATGTCAGCATTATCAACATTTATTAATTTATTTATATACAGCATGTAATAAAAACCTTGTGCGATCCGTGAGGGTGTTGTTAGGTATCGTACTGAGAGTCTATTTATGTGGTCATTTTTAGGAAAACCGAAAAAAAAAACGTTTTTTTTTTCAATGAGGAGTTTTACCGGGTTTTGACATTTATTTATTTATTTATTTATATTGTTAATTAAAACGGTAACACCAATTACATTAATTAACATAAAGATTTAAACAGGTATGGCAGGTATACAAAAATATTTCTACTACTAACATACAATAGCGGACACCCTAGCATACTTCTTCTCACAAAACATCAGACATACACGCATAATTCTACTCCATTCATCGGCATCGACATTGACCGCGGACGGCCGTCATTTAGCGGGTGTCTACAATTCATAACTTATGTATAACCCCTGTTGAAAATTTGCTACTTTTTAATGAATTTGGGGTAATTTTGGTACTAAAATGTGATTTTTAAATAGCAATACCTTTTTTAATTTAAATAATAATTACATATTTTTATTAATTTTAGGTAATATACCTATGTGCCCCTTTCTGATCGGCCAGGGTTTTTTTCCACATATTGTATATGTACTTTATTGTCCACCACAAAAAAAAAAAAACATAACAAATAATCAATCAAACACTACAACCTTCTTAAAACCTTATATATCTTTTTTCATTTTACTTGTATGGTAATCGAAATTCATAGAGAGCTTTTAGTTTCGATTGCCATAAAAGTAAAATGAAAAATATATTACATCTTTTTCATTACAGGCAATCATACGCCAGGCGAAGTCGGGCAGTTGACGGTATCGGATGCAGCTGAATATCAGAATTTTACACGGAGCGACTGCCTGTCTAACCTCCACAGCCCAGTTACTGGGTAACATTGACCGCCAGACCTTCGAGCTTCTGATTACCGATCTCTTTCTTTTCAATCGCTCTCTCACTGCTGATAATTGTGGCTGCGTATCAAATTGTCAGCGGCCTTTTTCCATCTGTTACGATCAGTGGCCTGGTGGAGGGCGGTGCTGATAGGTTATAGAATCTGACCACCTTTTTGGGCTTCTTCCTCTAGGTCTTTTGCCCTCTATTTTCCCACTTTTGACTACCAATAACGACTGTTAAAGATCTACAATTGACAGCTGGACGTGGATACCGTGCTTACCAAGGCACAAAGGGGTCTCGGTATGTAATGTTCACCCATCCACGGGCCGATCTAGGCAACCGTAGCTAAACTTACGATTGACCCGAGTGGCTTGTATTATTTAGCCATGAGCCCCTCATACATGCTCCCATGCCGGTTTTTCACTGCTCTATCGAAAAAGTTAAACTTGGTTCTTAAAATTACACGTTTCTTTCAAATACCCTGGTGCTGAGATGTCGCTTGCATCATAACAATATTTTTCTTCTCGTCGACGCATGGCCCTGTTGAACTATTCTGTAAAAATCTTGCTATGAAAACATACGAGAAGTGCGGTTTCGTCGCTCTCCTCAAAATGTCACAGTTTTATTTTTCTATCGCAAGTTTTTATCTAAATTAGTGGAGTTTTAAGTTTTAACAGTTTTTTTCTGGCTACCTGTTCGTTACGGCAGATCTTCGAGTGACCTAGCTAACTGGTATCGCTAATTTCCCCCGGGAATGTTGCACTCGTATCTAAAATTTTTAACGTGTGCAAAATTTAAGTCTTAAATTTTTATTTGGACTTAAATAATATGTTTTTTAGTTTTGCATACCTACCATCCATCTACGTACAGTTGATCTTTAAATAATGTAATAAAGGATTATGTTCATTATTATGTTCATCCGTGAAAATTTATTACTTTTTAGGGTTCTGTACCCAAAGAATGTCAAACAGAACCCTATTACTAAGCCTCCGCTGTTCGTCTGTCTGTGAGCGGGCTGCATCTCATGAACCGTTTTAGGTAGACAGTTGAAATTTTCACAAATTGTGTATTTTTATTACCGCTATAACAACAAATAATAAAAATTAAATAAAGTAAAGGAGAGCCCCTTTCATTTTTAACTTATTTTATTTGTTGTTAAGAAGAAACGTGTTTAAAAAAAAACTAAAATGTTTAAAATCAATATGTACCTAGTGTTAAATTGGTACGGAACCCTTCCTGTGAGAGTCCGACTCGTACTTTTGTTTTGTTAGTATAGTAAGTAACACCATGTTGGAAATAAAATACTTAGGGCAGATTTTTCAATCGTCAGATAATTTTGATGTGAAGAATAAATATGGCGTTGTGACATATTATTTTCTATTACTTTTAGTTAAGGGATGCGCTAAGGTAGCCCGCGAAATTCAATGTTTCTTAAGTTTTTTGCAATTTCAGAAGGCCAATTCTCTATTGGTAATAATGTTTATTGTTCTTTGTAAACGCAATCCAATGTACCGCTTAGCGGACCTTGTAAACATGTTCAGTAACTATGACATAATATACTGTCATCTGTCATTGCTCTCTCTTGCTCTAAAAACTACTGTGACCCTGTGTGCCGTAAAATTGTGCAAGATTATATCTATTCAAATCTTACAAGTTCTTTTCTTTTATGCCCTTATCCATCATTCTCGTAATTAAAAAAAAAACAAGTTTGACAGACTGCGACTAGATCGCAGTCTGTCAAACTTGTCAAAAATGTTGGTAAATTGATTGTATTTTTGACAGATTGCAAATGAGATAAGAATGCGAACGTTCTTAAAAATTACGGGAATTTCCCCTCAGGTCAGGTCAGGCCGTATCTTGATTAAAATATGATTCGCGACCATAACAAATATTTATAAAATACACGTTAAAGTAAACCCGTAAATGCACTATCTGAAATCGCTTGCAAAATTAATCAACACAACCAAAACTTTAGTATAAATCTGGCTACAGTTTCCGTTTAATATTTGTGATATAACCGATGTCGGGCTAGATGTTAAATATAGCGCTTAGATTATGCGGCAATAGTCTGCGGCTGGATGTCGCCCCTGCTTGCAGATTAAACAAATATTACCCGCCGATCAACACGCAGTACGAAGATATTACAGCTTCCAACGATACAGTTTGATGAGAAAGTGCTACAAGTATTTTTTTGCGCCTAAATGACATTGACCGGGTGGCGTTGTTAGTAAGCATTTTGTGAAATTTTATTGACAAAACAAGGTGGCGGCGTTAGTACCGGTTTTGGCCGCGCGTAGTTCATGTGAAAATTTAACAATGTTTTTAGCTTTGTTTAAATACCCATGAATTACTTTTCTTACCTACATTTGTATGCCACAAAAGCCGAACATGATGGATCTTTTTTGTTTATGAACAACCTGCATGCCTTGTATGCATACTCATGTTTCTACAAATAAATGTCTTATCTTAGCACAGAATAAAAGGCACACAACACAACATATTGTACTACAAGTAAAAAAGTAATAAAATAAAACAATAAAAAAGTGTAAGTGAAGTGTGTGTGAAGTTCGATTGTAAGATATTAGCAGGAATGTGTGCCTCGCGGCTGCGCCAAATAGGGCCAGTTCAGCAAAAATGACAGACAACTACTCGACGCTGAATGAAATCTGTGTGGTTCTTTCCTCAAAAGGCCATTTCAGACACTCATCTAGATGGTCTTCATATGATCTGACCAAGATTATATCTGGCCTTTAAAAGAGATTTTCGCCTCTGACATTGTTTCGGCCTTTCTTCTCAGAGTAGTCGGATAGGAAACAGCGACCTTATCTAGTTTTGAAATAATGTTGATGCGTGTAAAAGTGTTTGTATAAACCTACTCACAGAAATAAAATAATTTATCAAGTGATTATGATAAATGTATTATTGGACAATTACACAATCCAGAGGAGCTCATGGCTAAGTAATAACAGCTGCACGGGTCAATCTATCAGGTTGAGATTCGCTTGCTGGGGTTGCTCCGTGGATGGGTACATACTGAGACTCCTCCGTGCCTCGGAAAACACGTTAAGCCTTTTGTCCTGGCTGTCATTCGTGGATCTTTGACAGTCGTTACTTGGGTCGTCAGAAGCCTGAAAGTCTGACAACCAGTCTCACCAAGGGGTATCAAATTACCCAGTTACTGGGTTGTAGAGGCCAGATAGGCAGTCGCCCCTTGTAAAATATTGGTATTCAGCTGCATCCGGTTAGACTGGAAGCCGACCCCAACATAGTTGGGAAAAGGCTAGGCAGATTTCGATAATTAGACAATATTCAAAATTGATCAAGAGCATTTAAAGACTAGAACTCTCTAAAAAGTGCTGACTCTGTGGATGCCAGAAGCTTTTGGCGCGTAATACGGTGCAATATCAATACTGGAGTCGAACCTGAGAAATGAGCATCGAGCCCCCTCCGCCACCCGCCCCACCCCCGTTGCCACCTTCCATCGGTATTATTGTAAAGTTATATCGATAGTTATATTGAATAGTAAGGATGTTTTTAATTAATATTGTTGACAGCTCTTTGTTTTTTTTTTAACATTTCTGTTTTTAAAACACCCTCAATATAACTTGGCATTCGAGATTTTTCTAAAGTTTCGGTGTGTGACATTCGTCTCTTTCTATAGCCGGATTGCTATAGTTATATTTTAAATACCCTTAATAGTTGAGTAATTGCACTCGCAGCCCCCCAACGCAAGTAAAGAAAAAAAAAAGAAAAGAAAGAATTTTTTTTTTTAAACGTTTCCCCACACTAGGAATTTTTCCTGTGTCGTGGGTGCGTTTACAAACATTTAAACTCACATACACAAACAGCCAGACCCGGAACAACTATTTGCAGATCATACAAATATTTGTTCCGTGCGGGAATCGAACCCGCGACACGCAGTGCAGCAGTCAATCGCTTAACCACTGCGCCAACCGTGCCAAAATACGTTTATTCTGCACAAATAAAACGCACATTTAAATAAAAAAACACAAAATACACAAATACAAAAGTAGCCAAAAGCCTCGTATTTAGCCAACAAATAAACGCTATTTATAAAATGATTCTTCATCGGTTGATGTCAAGGCCACAGACAAAGACAATATTGCGTAATTACTGTTACAACATTACGTACTCTGTGGTTCCGACATTGGCAAATGACAACAAAAACATAAGCAAGTGTGCGGGGGAACACCGGGGTGGTTTTAGTCAGTAAAAGTCTGATAGACCTGTCTGCCCACCCCAGGGCGGAGGACATGCATGAGGACTTCAACACCAAAAAAAAAAAAGTGTCTCATGCGTACATCTTTGGCAGTCGTTACGGGTAGTCAGAAGCCCGAAAGTCTGACAACCAGTCTTACCAAGGGGTATCGTGCTACCCAGTAACTGGATTGTAGAGGTCAAATATGCAGTCCTTTCATTTAAAATACTGGTATTTAGCTGCATCCGGTTAGACTAGAAGCTGACCCCAACGCAGTTGGGAATAGGCTCGGCAGATTGATGGCTTTACACCCTACACTAACCTAACCTTTAGTGATACAAGGAGCTTTGGGCGCCTGAATGACATTGTCAGGGGGGCGTTGTTGGTCAACATTTGTAAAATTCTCGCACACATTGTATTTAATAAACAAGATGGCGGCGTTAGTTCCGATTTTAGCCACGCGTTAAAAGATCCTCGTGCTGTTTTTACTGTCTAAAAGATTAGCTGAAACTTTAAGAAGAAATTACTGAAAAGATAGTAGGTACCTACACTGTGTCAGTTAAGAACAACAACACAACAGAACAACATAATAATATACCATATTAAAGCAATGCCACCATTACATACACAAAAATGTTTGTCTGTTTAATATGGTAGAGTATGCAGGCTTAACTTCGGACGTAGGTTAAGACCGTTTCAATCAAATTTTGTGCCACTTTATTCCGAACTACCAGACCCGACAGACGTTGTCCATTCCAAATTTCAATAATTCATTTTCAAAAATCCCATTAAAAACATTTACAGTTTATCGGAATTTTCCAACTGTCCGAGCAGCTTTTACAGTTTTTCTTTTCATAAAAACCTTATTAGGATTACATTACGTAACGAACATTTAAAAAGAAAATTAACCAAATCGGTCCAGCCCTCTCAAATGACGGGCTTAACAACGAAGAGCTTTTTGTTTTTTTATAAATAGATGAAATGGCGCAGAACACAATTTGATTCGTACGGTCTTATCCCAGCGCCAAAATTACCCCTACATACAGTACAGACGCCAGCAGGTCAACCTACCCGATACTGTCAAATTTTCCCAATCAACTTTGAACCATATGATTTTGTGATAAAGTTGAAAATCTATTAAAGAAATTTGACAGATTGTAGTAGGTTGATGTGCTGGCGTCTGTACCATTTTAAATTGACAATTGATCTCCCTTGCAATGTGTTTGACATACAATTTGAACCCCTTTCCAACGAGGTACCATAGTAAAGATGCCTGCAAATTAAAAATGTGCAGCCTGTGTAATAATAGGTTGTTAGAGTATGTTAAATGGCTTCGTTCCACGACGGAGGGTAGACAAAAATCTCATTTCCGTAGTAAGAATGAGCACACTGATAACCGGTGCGCCTGCCTGGTTTGCTGGTTAACGTTACCTACTTGTATTTTGTATTCTGTTAAATTTGTCCTTTCTTCTACATAACGTGATTTAAAAATAGTATTGGGTCTATTGCTTAGCGTTTTCTATCGACTATCGTTCGTAATAAGGGGAATGTGAAAAAGTGTGTACGTACAGTCGGCCAACCTTGCTTACTCAAGTGATAAGTACCTGGTCAACCCAGCTCTGCAACAGAGAAAACTAATTTCTCTAGATATGTGGCCTAGCTAGATCAATTTTCCGCCTTTGTAAAGTATCTATTTGTTAAGTGTCCGGTACTTGTTGACGGGTCTACACTGTCTTCCCATACCTATAACACTGTTATTTGAAAATATTTTAGAAGCCATTTATTTTTAAAAGAGTAACCGTGGAGTTTCATGCCGGCTCTTCTCCATAGGAAACGACCAATTGGACCCGTGCACCTATCTTCTGACGTTTCATAAGTGCCCATGTAGGTTTATGTGAAATAAAATATTTTGATTAAAAAAAAAAGTATAAACTAAAACTTGTCACGGCAATAAAGCTAAAATTGAAAAACAAAATACAGGATTCTTTTTAAATCTTATCTATTTATGTACACTTAAATGTAAGTTTTTAAACGATCGGCTGTCACTTAACAACACCAAGCATCGTAAACGATGTTTGTTTTTCTTAATAAATAAACCTCGTGATCGCATACTAAGGCCCTATTAGGGTTAAACGGGATACCAAAAGAAAAGCCGTTCTAAGGATCAATAAACACTTAATGATCCTTTTGTTTAAGTATTGTACTGTGTGTTTTACTGCCGGGGTCGCGGGAAAGTCCGAAAGGGATACCGTGGCCCCTGGCAACATACAGGCAACTGAAGGAACACTTGTGGGTTTCGGTCAGAAAAAGAAAAAAAATGTGTGTTTTACTAATAATATTACGTGAGACGTGTAATCCCCCACAAGGCTAAAAGTATAGTCACTATGAGAAAGTAAGGATTTTAGTCAAGTGAAAAGCTTACCACTTGACTCTCGGGCTCGGATAATAAAAATAATGTTTATTCGGTTGGTGCTTGTTCTAAGTCCGCCTAGCTAGCACTATCTTATCTAAGTCTGTCGCCATAACAACAATGTTAACAGCATTTTTGTGTTTCGGCAGTTAGAGGTAAGATAGCCAGTTCCTCTGTGGTTAAGGATTCCGGGTGAAGCTCGCTTCCATCTTTCTCGCTTCTGCCTGATCAGCCCTTACCATCAGGTGAGATGTAGGTCAAAAGTTTCGGGTGTACCTAAAAATAAAAGACTGTGGTGCTGAAATAGGATCGACTTGTTTTTGCTATCTCCAACACGAGAGCCTAAGTCAATCAATCTGGCAAGCCTTTTCCCAACCGGATGCAGCTGGATATCTACTAGTAGGTATTTTACATGGAGCGATTGTCTATCTGAACTCCACAATCCAATTACTGGGTAACACGATACCCCTTGGTAAGACTACTAGTCAGACTTTTGGGCTTTTGACTACCAGTAACGACTGTCAAAGAGCTATGAATGACAGCCGGGACCGATGACATAAGGTGCTTTCCGAGTGTCTACGTATTAGAATTAATAAATATTGTATGTAGCCCGTATAGTACAGACGGGTCTTCTCATACATTTCGGCACAAAGACCCATATTCTTAGCGTGCACGTTTGGCAAAATGTGTAAGATATCGTCGTTTATCTGGAGTTGCGTGCTCTGCTGGGACAAGTGCCCAGTAATGGTTATCTATTAGCCGCAGGCGCGGGCAACTCATAGGGCTGGCCATTTTGAATTCGCAAGATAAAATCAACCGCAGAATCGTATTGAGAGGGAAAATCGAATGCGTCACGCGAAATTCAAATTTCTCACATTTCAATTGTTTTTTTTTAATAAAAATGAATCGTCAGATTCTCAACAAATATAACTTTGACAGATCGGGTTCGATTTCTGAATAATCATTAGGATCATTGAAAAAAAAATGCTCTTTTGGTGTAAACAAATTCTCTAAAATCGAACTCATAAATATGTATATAATTTGCTTTGACTACTTTGCTGTAGTGCTCATTGTCTCGGATTTCACCCTGAAGTCTCAGTTCAAAATTCAGCCTGTAAGTACAGTAAATGACTTAGTTTGGACTTATTTTTAGCTTTACCATAAACAACAATATAACATGTCCCGTTTTTTTTTTGTATTTAAGTTTTGTGTGACATTAGTATTAAATCTTAATCATTTTTAAAATGTATTTTTTTAATATTTATAATTGCGCATGCCCAACTGGTACAACACAGTAAACTGCGCATTCACTTAACGTCTTACAATCGATTTAGATGTACTAACATAACATAATATCACGGGTGTTTTCCCAAAAGAGTTAGGCAGAGATGTGCCCCTACAACCACATTGCGCTAGTTATGTTTAAAAGTCCCATTTAATAGGAGGCGAGTCTATTGCCCCTACTGTGTTCAGCAATAAAGATTAGATTTGATTTGAATTTGGAGTCTCAATAATGACCGCCGAAAAAAAAGAGCCACTTTTTTAGTCATTGTCTTTAAACCGTTGCGTGGCAGCCCTAGCCATCCCATCCATTACAGTGATTTCCGACTCCAGTGGCTGACACAGCTCGCCCACTTACGACCAGATCAAAGAAAGTATTCCTCTTGACTCTGCGGCCTCTAAAAGCCAGGTGGATAATGATTTTTTTGCCGGGAAAGTGCGGTTTAGTCAGGAAATATTCTATTATTATTTTAGTCCTAGATTTTTACACATCACACACATAAACATGACACGTCGCAAATAGCTGTCAAATATTTACCTGTTTTGATTAATTTGGCAATATTACTGTATGGAAATATGAAATGTGGCTAACTAGCGAACTAGAATATTTATAATGAATTGCAATTAAAACATTTAATTTGACGTTTTAGGTGTAAAAAGGCATTTAGAAAGTTTCCAAATACTTTTTTTACATCTAAAACTTAATATTCGGTGTTACGATATTTTAATTATTGAATTTCATAATCAGTATTCTAGTTCGCTAGTTAGCCACATTTCATATTTCCATACAGTAATATTGCCAAATTTATCAAAGCAGCGAAGTATTTGACATCTATTTGCGACGTGCCCACTTTCAGAATAAACGGTCTTAACACACTCATAGAAACATAAATAAAAATAAAATAAAGTAAAATGAAAATAAAAGCAGAAAAAGCAGAAATGAAAGTTCTGCGACATTTAAAAAAAAGTGTCGCAGCGCTGGTATTCTGATAGGACGTCACCCTCCCCGCTAACTGTTGTATCTCAAAAACTGACGTATCTGCACTGACATTACCTACGTGTTCATAACTGTTCGAAAAAATGTTTTATGGCCTTAGGGCTTCAGGGCAACTACTAACTCAAAGAGTAAGTCAAGAGCAAAATACAAAAAGTTATTAATTCATTAACAGAATTGTAGCGCCCGACTGAAAAACTGTTTGCCCTCGAAACATATCAATTGCTAGTTAGGACAGTTAGCGAGGTCACAAGGCCGAAGGATAAGGCATAGTTGACCTATAGGACACCCACATTTCGCCAGTCATGTTTAAGTTCCATGTAATAGGGGGTGAGCCTACTGCCATCAACCGGGCACAAATCCAGTCTCCGGGCTGCTACTGAGAAATTCCTGATGATAAAACCACGCCTTTTATGACTGGAATTTTTTTTTTCTAACGGGACAGACAGCTGTTTGTTGCGCCACTTCTTCTGCCCAGCTAAAGTACTAGGAAGTGGTGAAGGGTGGGCGTTTTGGGGGACTGTCTTATGTAACTTTGACGTTCGAAAAGTGCTGATTCTCAGCCTAGTTTGAATAAATGAATTTTGAATAACACTTTTTTCCTAGATTTTTATTATCATATTGTTAGATCATGCCTGTATTCATTCATCACTCTAATTGCTTACTACACTTTCAATCACTATCCGAGGGATTTTGAATGAAATTCATAATCCATTGCTTCATATGTTTGAAAAATTCGTCTGCTCAACAACGTAAATAACGTAATTAATGTTGTTGAACTGTCAAAATGAAAGGCATTGCCATTGTCAGTGTGTTATTAACCAGGTATTGATCCAGACTCCGAGGTGTTATTTAGAATATCCTCACAGAAAAAGAACAAGGGAGCCTTACATTAGTCGCTTATGATCATGATGTATAACATCTGACATCTTACCTTGGTAATAAGCCAACATTAAAGGGGCAGGGCCTCGTCAAGGTCGTTTCTGACGGCCAACTTAAGCACCGCGCGCGCTCTGCACTGGTCAAATCAAATAGCGCGCGCTTTCCCGGCTTCCTGTTACACACTTCCGTTTCACGAAATCGCTCCCACAGATTGCAGAAAAACGAGAGGAAAGATGTGCAGACATCAAAAAAAGTTGCATCGACTTGAGAACCGCCTCCTTTTAATCATCGGTTAAAAATCAGAGTCAATCAAACATTTAAATTGGGTAAATGGATTACATTATTTTGCAATTTTAAGCACGAGACATTTCAGTTTGGCTCGGGGATGGGAACCCATTTGCAATGCTTTTGGTGTTACCACTTTTGCCCATCGTACAAAATAATGCTTTAGATTCCGAAAACGGAAAACAATGGAATGCTCTTAGTTTAATCTAATTTTGATGAAATAAGTGTAATCCTATGTTATTTAGAGTAATTACTTGCGGCTGCCTATATGGATTTAGTAGAGGATATCCAATGATAAATATTTTGGTATTTACCGAATTAAATTGGGTTCGTTCGTAAGAGTGGCGTGAGAGCTAAAACACTGTCTGTTAATCATTAATTGTATCGGTTTACAACTACATAATAAAAAAACGTGAGAATGCTTAGTAAAAACGTGAAACATAACATCACGCCTGTTCACCCCAAACGGTTCGGCAGAGGTGGATAATAGTCACATTTCGCCAGTTATATTTAAGTTTCATGCCCGGGCACGAATTCAGACTCTGGGCTACTACGGAGAAATCCCGGAAAGAAAAATTGAATAACACTTTGCCCAACCTGGAAAACAAACCCGGGACCTTATGTTCAGCAGTAGCGCTTGCGACCACTAGACCAACAAGGGTTTTTATTTAGTTACAAGCAAAAATCGCACCATGGCATCGGCAAAAATGATAAACTTCTATAAAAGCTTTTATCTCCAATTTAGGTTAAAAAAAGGTTTTTTGAAAATACATTCCCCTTCATTCTTTCCTTAGTGCTCATCTTAATTTTATAAGGAACCCTTGCGCAAAATAACAAGCTTCTAGACCCAGCGATTTAGTCTGTGCCTCGTTTGTCAGTTTTTTATTAAGTTGATTTATCTCGACTATCTCGATTTAGCGACTGTTTCGCCCAAAGTGCCCTTACTGCGTTGAAACTCAAAGCATTTATTTCAAATGTATGGTCTACTGGAAGACATGTAAAGGCTGTTTTGAATTGTCAAGGAGTCGGTCAGTCAGAAAGATGAAGCTAGTTGCCCATTCCAAAGCGTAGTAAGTTCCGATGGAGAAGAACGGACAAGAAAATTCACGGACATTGTTACAAAACTTCTTCTAACGAACCAAAAGACCAACATGTCATCACTACAAATAAATTATGAAGGCTTCCCTTCTAGCGATTTCAAAAACGGAACCCCAAAAGTGGGGTCATACATCTTCGAAAGTTTCCGGCAAAAAGGCGTGTGCGCGATGCGTGTCGATTGACCGGAAATAGTAGCCTTGTATTTACAACTTCCGGTCCGGGGGTGGCTGGAACCAATTAATAACTTTTATCGCTTTCTGTGCTAGAGGCTGCTCAATTAGCACCAACATAAAAATGTTCACGGCTGATTGGATATAGCGAAATCGGCGTCTTGGTAAATCTTTTGCTACGTTGAGGAGATTTGTTGGTGTTCGTGCTAAAATGTATCCTGTTTGTGAGTATATATTTGACGGTGTGTACTTGTTATTTTAGTCATTCACTGAATAAGAATTCATGTTAAAAGAAAATGTGGTGCGAAACCCAGCAGGATAATTGCGTTACAAACATTCAATAATGACAATAGATCGCAATAGATCCCCGTTAAGAGGGAACAGGGGCTGCGAGGAATTTGAAAAATAGGTATTTGAAGAAACTATTGCCGTCGTCTTACCTCAAGTCTGCCTCCATATAGTGCGACAGGGACAGCTGCAGCTCAGACCGATTATATCACAAAAAAGATTGATGAGAATTTAATATTCCCCTTTTTTCTCCTCGAAAACAGAGCCGATTCAATTATTTTTTACATACATTTTTTAAGAAGAGTATGTCTAGTTTCCTATAATTTTCTTTTATGCTAAAAACTTTTCAAATTTGTCTCGTAGTCCTCTAATCACGGTGGTAAAAATGGGGCATTGTTTGTAATTTTTGGAAGGTAATATTTTCTTTACCAATAAGTTGCTGAAAAAAAGGAAATAACAGGGACGTGTCTACAGCAAACCTTGATTTTAGGAAAAAAATGAATACTCTAGAGGCATTATTCAGGAAGAAAAAAAGCGGAATACATTTGTATGGATATTCGCAGGCCCTGTTCCCTCTTAATTGCGTTATTTACGTTGTTGTAGGCTAATTTTTCATACCTATGTAGCAATGTAAAAGTGTGTTACGCAACTAGGATGCTGGATTCAATTCAGTACAGTTCGGTCAAATTGTTATAGAGATTTTTTCGTAAGGCATTTCCGCATGTGATCTGTATTTGTGCCCGGTTATTGGCAAAAGGCTGGCATTATATGGGACTTAAACTTACCTGGCTAAATGTGGCTGTTACCACAGGTCACCTCTGCCTAACCCGTCGGGGAGAGCAGTCGTGATGATCATATATATTTAATATATTTTTATATAATATAATAGTAATTCATATAATAGTGAGTGGTGGTCGAGTGGTAATGGTTCCGACTTACGAGTTGCAGGTCGTGTGTTCGATCCCAGTTAGGCAATTTATTTTGTGTAATTAATTTCATCACCACTGCTCTCAAAACGGTGAAGGAAAACATTGTGAGGAAACCGGCATGTCCTAGAACCAAAAATTCGAAGACATGTGACATCTACCAACTGGGCCCGCGAGGTGGATTACGGGCAACTCGCTCTCGAAAAGAGGAGGCCTTTGTCTCAGGAATTATTATAGGCTGATTATGCTTTAAGATATTATCTTCTATTGTGGTGCCAATAGCACCTATGCCCTTGAAACCAGAACACAGCAGCTTGGCGGCAGAAATAGGTATGCTCGTAGTACTCCCAAAGAGCTCTTTCTTATAGAGCTATATTTTATCGAATGCGTATACAAAATGCAGTAATTGAATAAGAGCGGCCGAAGCCGCGGGCCGCGTTTGTGGGGGCTCCGCAAATCTACTTACTACCTCTTTGTATTGACTACGGTGGGACCCAGGAGCTAAGAAGACTTTGGCGTTGTTTTTCGAAGTGCAAGTTCGCGGTACACTTTTCGAACATAATTCAAGAGAATGCAGAACAACTAGTGCCATATTCACACCGTGTATGACTGGATGTATGAACGGAAACGAAGCAAAAAGAGTATTTAAGGAATACTTAAATTGCGGGAAAGTCCTCCCCCTGACCCTTGCTCGACGATGCGCCAGCCCGCGTCGATGCTGAGATAATATATCTTTGATCCAGCCTGTTCGTACCCCACAGGGGGTGCCCTTAGCGAGCGCTCGCCTAGTTTATAATTAGAATAGTTTTTTGCCCTTGGCTGGAGGTTTTGAGTGTAGAAGCTTAAGGCAGCCACAGGAAAGTCCAGTTAAGCAGCTACGACCCTCTTCTGTGGTCAACTGCGAGATGCCATAGTCAAAGAAAAAAAAAAAAAAAAAAAGAAAAGCGGGAAAGTCCGAAAGGGATACCGTGGCCCCTGGCAACGTACAGGCAACTGAAGGAACAGTGAACCCGCCCGCTCCGGCCAGAGCGGTAGAAGTTATTTGATAATTTCACAAACAAAAAAAAAGGAATACTTAAATACCTACTTCTTTTGCTTCGCTTAAAGATCCTTGCAGGTGGCGTTCTGTATAGTTTCTGCGTACCCCCATGCGAACAAAGCGTGAGTTTATGTATATATCTATACAAGGTCCCATTAAAATAGATCAAAAAATATTACAGCGTTCAGTACTTCTAACCAGAGATATCCAAGCAAAAAAAACACTGGTTAAAGTGATTTTATTTTGACTTAAAATAATAAATGGCATTGGGTAACCATAATTTTTAGTGTATTTTCGTTAACTGATTTATTTTTCTTGTAAGTATCTAATGCATTTTTCTTATTTTTTTTTACCATTTTCCTTTTTTTGGTGGTCTGAATGATTTCTAAAATTTTGTCCACCTATTTTAATGGGACCTTATATATTCACGTCCGAGTAATGTTAATATGGTACACCGAGTTTTAGGCTGTTTTTCACTGGAGCGGAGAAGCAAGAAGAAGAGCGGATTCTGTACCAATATTAATCAATAGAACTCAGGAGTGGAGTTTAGATTCTATTGGTTAATACAGGCACAGGTCTGCCCCTCTCCTCTCTTCTCCGCTCCAGTGGACAGACAGCCTTAGCCTGGGTGCCTTGGATGCCTGGTACTATTTCCTGAACCTAGTGTTCTGCCGACCAGCAAGATCAATTGAGTCATTCAGTCATATTGGTCTGGTTTGAGCATAGATTAGACCGATATTCAATGAATCTGCTTAGCCTTTTACCAACTGTTGGGGTCGGCTTCCAGTCTAACTGATGCAGCTGAATATCAATATTTTACATGGAGCGACTGCCTATCTGACCCCCACAACCCAGTAACTGGGTAATACGATGCCCCTTGGTAAGACTGATTGTCAGACTTTCGGGCTTCTTACCACCCGTAACGACAGTCAAAGATCCGCGAATGACAGCTAGGACAAACGGCTTAACGTGCTTTCCGAGGCACGGAGGAGTCTCGGTATGTAACGATGGTCACCCATCCACAGACCAAACCCGGCAAGCGTAGCTTAACCTGGTGGATCGACCCGTGCGACAGTTATTAATTAGTCAAGAGCTCCTCCGATTACACCGATGTTAATAATTTAAAAAAATCTTTTATGTTTAAGTTTTTTGATATCAGTTTTCCGTTAAAAATAATATTATCATCATTATTGACGGCCTTGTTCCACCCGCTGCTGAGTATAAAGGCCTATCCCTTTCGTGCCATGTATCCCTGTTCTGTGCGAGTCAAAACATTATAATATTAATTCTTTATATCTAGTCCATCAGCTAGATAACAAGTACCAATGACCTACTTTTCTCACCTAACTCCGAGATATGAACACGATTGCGATCTTGACATTGAAAGCTTTCAGTGCTGTCATCTGGCACAGTAGACTTGGACTGGATAACTCTATGAATTGGGTCAGGGTTACTTAGCGAACTAGATCATGGAGGCTGGTCAAAGTCAGACACAGGACGGACAAAGCTCTATTTACGTCCACCAACATGTAAAGTTTCCAGCACGAAAAGGATAAGGTGTTTTACCCCAAAACTACAACCTTACACGCTCAAGCGACACGCGTCTTGTGGCAGAGACTACGGAGAAATCAAAAGAAAGAAGTTGTTTAGAGCAAGCCACTAGTTACAGCGACGCGACTTGCGCAGTGACGGACGGAAACAGGTGACGAGCGCGCTGTCGCTTGGCTCAAGTCGCGACGTAAGACTCGCAAGTCACATCGCTCGAGGCCGTGCACGGGGCCTTATGTACGTTAGCTACGCGGTAACGCGAAACAAAAAACGGCCTGGGTAAGTGTATATACTCGTAGTTACGCAAGGGAAACCGGTATAATTACGCATGACAAAGGCGTAAGAAAAAAAAATCCAGAGGAAAAGAGCCTTCTCTAATAGTGTTTCGTACATCTCGACATTTTACCAAACGCCCGGGGGCTACATTATGACATCGCCTAGTGATAGGCACTCACCCGCTTATTCCTGAAGATTTTTATCCAAAAGACCATGTATCGTTGCCAGCCTTTGCTTGTAGTGCATGATCGAACAGTAAGGTAACTGCGTTCGCACTGGCGAAACATTCACAACAAAACATGTTAAAATGTTTAGTTTATGTCAATGTTCCATACAATATTTGACAGGAACTAGAGATTTCAACATTGTTGTGATGTTTCGCCAGTGCAAACGCACGGTTAGGGACCTAAGGTTAGTCTCAGTAGAAGCCGAGGTTTCTGTAAGTTTATATTTAAAAATAAAAAAAAATGCTAAAATAGTCTTTATTTTTAAAAATTACACCAAATAATATGATTCTGATATGAGCCAGTATGGCTACCATTTTACAATTGCTAATATTTCGCTAGGATTTCTGGAAATGATTCGCCTTTAGATGAATTTTTTAATGTGGCCTTTTTAGACCCACTGATAATTATTGTTTCGGGAAAATTGCAATAAACTCGCCCCATTTTCCATAAAACTTAAACTTAACTGGCGAAATGTAGATGTACCATACGGGAAATGATTGCCTACGTGAGGCTAGGAACAAAAGCCTTGAAAAATTCGAGGATTTTACGTTTAAGGTTTCTTTGTATGTCAACAATACCTACTTTCCCATGGAAGAAGCATGTGATAACAAGTATTTGGCTGCCGAAAGATAACGTTAGAAGTATAACAAAAGTGTTGGAAGTTCGGATAACGAAAAAACTTCTGGGGGAACTTAATTAGAAAACTTTGGTGCCTTCTCTACACATTGGTAGTTGACACGGATGAGTCAGCAACGAGAGTTTTCATCTAACACGGTGGGTATATCGCCGCGCACTCGTTGATTGGCAGAACGTAATAAGTCGCAGATGCGTTCGCAGGACGCAAAGTCGTAAAATATAGTAATGTTTTAAAACATATTACTGTATTAAAAGGGAAATAAACGAATTATTGATGGCGAAAAGTTACTCAATTGACGAATTCCTTAATAATAAATCACTGACTGATTGACATACTATTATCCAAAAACACTTTTCTCCACTTGGGAATCTAGTCCAGGACCCCATGCTCAGCAGTCACACTGCAACCACTAGACTAGACCAACGAGGCAGGGACGATCAAGTCCATTTCCATTTATATTTAGATCGCATAATGAGCGTGTGAGTACTTCATTTGTTATTTACTCCGTGGTGCTCGTTAATGTGTTCGCGGTTAGATAGTTAGGGAGCCAGGAAGTAGATCTTCGGTAATTTGTTTAACTTTCAAAGCAGCCTGAGTTGTCGGTTTCAATGATATAATTATTTTACAGGCGATAATGAAAACAGTACACCAGCACCATGCAAAGTGCAACAAAGATCTTTTGGCGCTTGCATGACATTAACAGGGTGGCGTTGTTGGTAAATATTGTCACAGAAAATGCGTTGAAAAAACATGGTTAGGAGTTAGTTCCGATTTTGGCCACGCGCCATAAGAACCCTGTAGTATTGTACTGTTGTGAGAGAATCTCTATCTACACGTTGTACCTTTCTTTGGTTTTGACAATTCAAGAATTTCTAATAATGTCCTGATTGGTGTTATGTGCTCAGGACACAAGGCCAGTTTGCAGGACAGTGAGTAAGTCAGTGAGAAGCCTTCGTGATTTTACTGAATCGCAAAATGGTCCTGTGTCCGAAGACAATTAGGAACATGAACCATAAGAGAGCTGCCAAATACCTGATTGACTCCGAGCTTTCTGCCAATTCAAACAAACGATCTTTGTTGTACACCATTTTTTAAAATTAGCTTCGCATTGCAAAGCAATAATCCCACAACAACTTTATAAAGAAACAAAGCAATTTAATTGAAAAATATTCAAAGTGTGGGTGGTCACGTAAGCAACCCTCCACTGCTATGCACATAATACCCCGTGTAATACAATACCGGGGCCAACACTAAACTGCTATAAGTATTGCAAGTCGGTCCGGCATTTAGAGGCGACGGGGCGCATACTGATGCATCCTTTTGTCCGGAGCTCTGAAGGTGTGGATGAGGCATTCACGGAAATTAAATCCATGTGTGATCTTTGGCTGTCGGTAGTCAGAAGCCCGAAAGGGTATCGTGTTACTCAGTAACTGGGTTGTGACTTGTGGAGGTCAGGTAGGCAGTCGCTCCTTGTAAAATACTGGCATTCAGCTGCATCGGTTAGCCTGGAAGCCGACCCTAATATAGTTGGGAAAAGGTTAGGCAGATGAAGTACTACTAGAGCTCCCTGTTAAGGAGGTCCAGTACTACCACTATTTCTATTTCTGTCGCCAAGCAGCAGTGCTGTGTTCCAGTTCGGCTTCGTCTCTCGGATAGCAACGCATCTGCGACGCTTTTGGTATTGCAGAGGTTCCTACGGGCGGTGAGGGTAACAACTCATATCATCTATCATAGCGCTACAAGGTTATTTTTGGCGCGTGGCCAAAATCGGAACTAACGCCGCCATCTTGTTTTTTGAATACATTATGGAAACAGAGCGTTGTGACATTGCACAAATGTTTACCAACAGCGCGCCCATTTCACGTCATTCGAGCGCCGAAAATTCCTTGTACACACGGCTACACATCAAGCTATACATTTCCAGTGTGCGGAAAATCAGCATAAAAAAATTAAACATAATGTTGATATTTTTGTAAAGAAGTTCTTAATCACGGCTTGCGGTAAGAGTAAATTGGCAGAAATCGTCACGTAACGAAAAAGCGTTATGCTGGGAACAAATTATCGCACGCGTCCGTAAGCCGCGGCTGACAGTCGCGACCGATGAGTGTGCACGTTGTTCCCAGCTCCAGCCGGCCAGATTTCTATCAGACGTCCGAACACCGAAGGACGGCCCAAGGTCACGTCCATGATTTACGACCGATAGTTTGCACAGTATAGTGCTAAATGTACTATCCAGATACAAATAAGCCGCGACTGTCAGCCGCGGCTTACGGACGCGTCCGATAATTTGTTCCCATCTTTACCTATGACCGAAAAAGTCAGTTTCAAGTGCCAAAAGTTTAAATTTTTTTTATACAGAGCCATTTAGTATGTATACGTTCTTAGCTTGGTTAAAACTATTAAACTAGATGGCTCTTTATTTAAAAAAACAAAAACTTTTAATATAAAGCTGGGAACAATTTATCGGACGCGTCCGTAAGCCGCGACTGTCAGTCGCGGCGACCAGTTTAAATGGCTCTGTATTAATACTTATACAGCGAAAAGAACTTCGTTCCAATTGGGTGTACCACGACACCTTATGACTTTTTAAGTCAAAAATATCTTTTTTTGCTTTTTTAAATGTCACATCCACCCTTAGCAAGCCTTCGAATCTAACTTAGCTACTTTATTTCGAGAGGTAAGGCCGTTGAAAGTGAGATAGTTCAGTTCACTTTACTAGTGAGGAAAAGTGTTTGAACCCAACGCACGTACGTGCGAACTTTTTAACTTTGCTCTAGTATTTCTTTAGTGATTATGTTGTGCCAATGTACGTATAGAGAGTACTGTAAATCGTTGGTACGGACAAAGAATAGCGAATGTATGAAGTTCAGTGCTGGGAACTTACTGAGATAGACTGCACTATGTAGATTTAAAAGATTCAACTTTGTTAGTGCTTTTGATCGGTAACTTATAAATCCATACTGATACTATTAATGCGAAAGTAACTCTGTCTATCGGTCTGTTTGTCAGGCTATCTGTCGGTCTGTCTGTCGGTCTGTCTGTCTGTCTATTTCGACGCTCGGGTACCGAAAACGCATGGAGTCGTCAACATTTCGGTATTCCAGCGTAATCAAGTATTTTTTTACTTTACTATACAGGCGCAACTTTTAAGTGCTTAATAAAACAAAAGTGACAGATTTATAGTTCCTTAAATTGGTTCTTTCCTAAAAATAATATTAGATAAACGCGCTTCAACAAGATTAATTCGTTTTTATCAAGTACGAATACATCTACTATTATTATACAAAATATGAAAATACTTAAACAAATGAGTTTTATTGTAATACGCACTAGCCAAATGTTTAAAACTTCTGACGAGCGCAAGTTCAAAATCAAGGTCACCATACTGTTGGGAGGATCAGACAAAATGTCATACAAACTGCGTACTGCTAGCAGGACTCACGAAAGTCTTCCAGCAGGACACAAACCCGGCCTTCCGGAAGATCTTTCAGCAGGACAAGTCATCGGGCGATCTATCATTAATAACTTGATAACAATGATCAAAATAGCATACACCTTGTGACCAATGTCGAGTTGACCTCAACCGCCATCAACCTAATAAAACCTTTTTATGAAATAAAAATCTTTATTTTTTTATTGTCGATGTCTATCAGTGTCACCTTTTTAATCGATCTGACATGTAAAGGAGTGTCTGAATGTCATTCAGCGGTATTGAGATTACGACGCAATAATATCTGTAATCTCAGGTCGATAATGCAGATTCTATCGTGCAATGAGCATACAAAAATAGCCCTTAAGATGACGAACATATTTTGGCTGTGACTGTCCATTGGGAAGAGCTTCGCAATACACAAGATTAGATATTTATGGTAGATGGTATACTTCATAAATAAATCCATACGCGTTGCAGGGGAAGGGGCTTCGGCTGCAGTAAACCCCAATTCTGTAAATAAACATAAGTGAATGGATGGAGGAACTATCGTGATTTCTTATTTATTACGGTGTTTTTTTAGTTGCTTCAGTTAAGTGGAACGTACAGTCAGGGAAACAGATTGTTCAGCAAATTGACTGTCGAATAAAATTGTTCGTATTTTCAATTCACAACACATTCATGTATGAAATGGGTATAAAATAGCGATTGAAAACTCTTTTTACATTTGATAGAACAAGCTTGCGCGGTGGTTTCATGTAAATTATTAGCTTTGCTTGGATAGTTTTTGAGTTAGCTTCGATAAGTATTTAATCCAGGGCTCGGAAACGTTATTTATAATAACGTTTTTCAAACATTTCTAACAGTTCTTGTTCTTCTTTGTACAACATTTTGTTCGAACGAAAACGTAATGAGAATGTTTTGAAAAACCGGTTTATTCCGCAGGACGCAGCCGCGCACGGTGCGTGCAGCCGACAAGCATGAACTTGTTTAGTTAAATTGTACCTTATCATGATTCCATTACATCATTGATTCCAATGCGCTTGCCACTTACGTATTGATAGGGTTGTGTTGCGAGTTTCCTATCGATCAACCCGAAAATGGTTAAAAACGGTTAAAAACGTTTTATTACCCGAGAACGATTTAAATTTTGTTCTTCTTCAAAAACGTTTTAATAACGTTCCGTTCGAACGTAACCGAAACAAATCGTTCCTTAGGTTTTTAAGACGAAACCGTTTCGAAAAATATACCGTTAACCGAGCCCTGATTTTTTCCTCTTTGTTATCTTGATGATGTTATAATACTTTCCTGTCACTGTTGTTTACATAGCAAGTATACCAATTGGTATGTAAACAACAGTATAAATATATTGTATAATATGTTATATTTTTCACTTTTTGGTAGGTACCATAACCCAAAAGTGAAAAATCTAAAATTCTTTTGCAGAAAAAAAAGGAACCGAGTTCCAAAAAAACACTACAAAGTGAAAAGTTACTTTAAATTCGGAAAGTCTGTAGCAAAAAACTAAAATACAGATCCTAAGACACTTAGCCCACACGTTCGCACGGACGTATAAAATCGCGGCGATTTTTTTTCGTGAACGTGATTTTCATCGCTCTGCTTAGCGCCGAGAGTTGAATATCCAACAGTGTGTTTTTTCAACGCGCTGGGATGAGAGTAGGCTTGACACCTTCTTTTTGAAGAAAAATTGCATTTTTCACAAAAACTTGCAACAATCAGTACTTTTGTAAAATTTTGGAAAAAATATAGTACGTACATATTTATTTGTAGTCATTATTTATTTTTCCATTTGTATTTGTTATTACTCTGCGCTTTGGCCATCAAGATTTTATTAGTTTTAAAATAAATAAAGGAATCTAAGCAATTTAGATCCATATTAAAATAAATTAACAATTCATTTTTAATTAGATTAATAAGTAGATGCTCTGATTCCGTTCAGATTTCTTTCTTCTCTACATTTTACGAGTATATTCATGACGGAAAATAAATATTTCTGTAAAAGCGGAAGTTGCAGGAATGGAAAGACGGGCAGCGTTTGTCGATAAAATGACAATGACAGCCAGAAAGTTGACGTTTAGTTGCCGTAAATAATGGGAGTAGACCGTGAGTGCGTTTCGTTCGGAAATTCCCCATGCTTACGCTACGGATGCGTTCCATTCCAGTCACATTAAATATAAAAAAGCGCGACTATTGAATGAGCGATGAAAATATAGTATTTTTCGTGCTATATTATTTTTTTATAATACTTATATAGTACTATTGATTGAAATATACGATACTATATAATATAGTACGGGTGGCAAGCCTAGACGAGACAGCGTTCTAATGCGTTGGATTCTCAACGCTCAGCTCAACACAGAGAGTTTAAAATACAGTGCGCGATAAAATCCTGTCGCGATATTTTTACGTCCGTGCGAACGTGGGCTTAGTGTTTTTATTAGAGTGAACTCATTTTGATATTTTGCGGCACAAACTGCGCCATTGAATCAAACAGAGGTACCTTTGCAACGGCTTTGAGGTCACGTTGCCTGAGATATATCTCAGACAGATCTTATAAATATTATAATGAGCACATCAGTACTTCATTTCCATTAAATTCATTGCCGAAAACGAAGAAGATAAATCAAATAAAAATGTTATAAGTTTTTATACATCGCACGATCTGTGTGAGGCAATAAAAGGCTCTTGATATTAACATGTCCTCGCCTGAGGCAGCAGATCTATTGGCTCTCTCCCCTCAATATGATGTGCTAAAGTATGTATATAGATACTATACAGTATCGATTTATTATACACGATTCATATAATGCTGCAATATTGTCCTATTTCTTAGTTCATAACTAAATTCATGGGTGCCGAGGTGGGACTAAGCCGATTGAACTTTGAGAAGAGTCTAGGGCCAAGATTAATAATTATTAAGAGGGAACAGGGCCTGTGATTCTCCATAGAAATGTATTCCCCTTTTTTCTTCCTGAATAATGCCTCTAGAGCAATATCTTATTTTCATAAAATCAAGGTCTGCTGTAGACACGTCCCTGTTATTTCCTTTTTTTCAGTAACTTATTGGTGAAAAAACTATGACCCTCCAAAAATTACAAAAAATGACAGTTTTTACCGCCGTGATTAGAGGACAACCAGACAAATTCGAAAAGTTTTTAACATAAAAGAAAATGACAGGAACCTAGAAATACTCTTCCTTAAAAAAAAATGTGTTATAATCGGTGATCGCACTCTACGGGGGCAGACTTGAGGTAAGACGACGGCAATAGTTTATTCGAATACCGGTAAACTGCCCTAACTTTGCCTGGCGTCCTAAGTTTGCCTATAATGAAAATGATGTAATATCTTTTTCATTTTACTTGTATGGCAATCGAAACTTAAAGCTGTCTATAAAATCTCAAAGTTTCCTTTGCCATACAAGTAAAATGAAAAAGATATTACATCATTTTCATTATAGGCAAACTTAGGACGCCAGGCAAAGTTAGGGCAGTTTACGGTACCTATTTTTCAAATTCCTCGCAGCCCCTGTTCCCTCGTAATAATAGCATTAACTCCCTCGTGGGTCTAGTGGTCGCCAACGCAGCTGAGCGTGAGGTCTTGGGTTCGATTCTCGCGTCAGGCAAAGTGTTACTGGGTTTTTCCATCTGGATTTCCTCAGCAGTAGCCCAGCGTCTGGATTTGTGCTTGGTTGGTGGCAATAGGCTTGACCTCTATTACATGGGACTTATTTATTTATTTAATACTTCAAGCACACAAATGTACAGAGGCGGACTTAATGCCATAGGCATTTTCTACCAGTCAACCTTCGGGTGATGCAGAGACAAACAGTGGTAGGTGCAACAGAGAGATTTGAAGATTTTTTTTATATTTAAATATAAAGATATACATACATACCTATTAAAAACTATAAATAAAATAAATACACCTAATTATACATAAATATAAGTACAAATAAGACAAACAATGGGAAAACATTACCGTTGTGATGATACTGCCAGCTTCTTGCGAATGTGCTCGCGAACTTTAATTCTAAAAGATAGCCGGTTGGTCGCATCCTGATTTCCTGGGGGAGCGCATTCCACAGAGAGATAGACTGAATGAAGAAGGAAGAGTGAATGACTTAAACATAGCTAGCGAAATGTGGGGGTACTATAGGTACACCTCTGCTTTGGCTACACGCCAAAAGTTCCTTGTGCAGCAGCTAAAACTTTGATTTGGTTCTCTCTGGGCTCTTTATCAATATCCTCTTATGTCCAGCGTGGACGCGTGGTGGATACCCGTAGGCGCAGAAGTAATGTTTGTCCGGTTGTCGGCCAATGTTTGCTTTGCACTTGCGCGTTGCGGACCACGCATCGCATCCTCTCGTCTAGCTCGCTACCACTTAGTGTGGATAAGTTCGCGGGGTTTTTAAACTGAATTTGTTAGTTATGGGGTTGGTTTCAGTGGTATAACGATAACGTAATAGGAGAGCTGCTGTGGTGGTCAATGGTAGCGGCCATGACTTAAGAGTTTGATTTGTGTTATTTAGTTTATCACCAGCACCAATGCATATCCTAAAATTGATTGATTTGGCAATATTACTGTATACAAACTCAAACTCAAACTCAAATTGCAATAATTGATATTGTAACATCGAATATTTTAGTTTTAGATGTAAAAAAAGTATTTGGAAACTTTCCAAATGTTTCTTTTACGCCTAAAACGGTTACAACATCAAATTCAGTGTTATAATTGCAATTCATTATAAATATTCTATGTTAATCAAAACAGCGAAACATTTGACATCTATTTGCGACGTTGCCAACTTTCAGAATAAACGCTCTTAAGAAGAACATCACGAAGCGTGAAGGAAAACATCTTGAGAAAAGCATGTCCAAGAACCAAAAACTCGAAGACATTGTAACATCCACCAACCAGCATTGAATGTCGTGGACTACGACCTACCTAAGTACTTACTGCCATAGAGAGAAGATCTGAGTCCCAGCAGTGGGACCTCAGTCCAAGAATAATAGAGTATACAGCATGAGTCGAATAATATAGGCTGAATATCTATATATGTAGAATTACTCGCATCGCATTGACTGAGCAAAAATTTCACTTCTTTTCCCACTAATCTCGTGATCGTCATAGTGTTCTCTACTGACCCTCGTTCGGCCATAGTGATCCGTAGTCTGTCAATAAAACTGAAATAAAACGCGTCGTATCACCCATCGTAAAGTCGGACGGCCAAGCCTGTGCCTTATAATGTCACATAAAAGAGACCCATATACAGTTTGCCTTTATATTTTTTATGGGCGACTCAAATATGACAATTGGAGTTGGACAGAATAAGGATTTATAGTTATAAAGGTAAAAAAGAGGGTGTACGCAGACCACAAGATAGAAGCGAAAAATACACGATTAAGCGCCACCGACCCGAGTGTAACGGTTCAGTTTCATTCACTTTTCAAAAAGAGCGCAAAGTGTGGCAAAAAAGAAGCTTTCACTTAAAAAATATCATTGATGGAGTTTTGCCGTGATACAATTTTTTTGTAACTTTGCAAATGGAAACTTTCACGGCATAGTATATAGTGCACTTATTGAAAATGACTGTCTTACATTACCTAACAGAAACAGGTTCTAGGTACAAACTATACCTAATCATTTGCAGTCAATCAGGGCAGGTGATGTGCAGGGTAAGCCAAGATGACACTTAATTAAGCATTTTTGTACAAGTGCATACTTAATCCTCAATAAATGTAACTGCTTCCAAAGGGGTGGAGACCTGGTATCTTCAAATACAGGCCTTAAGTCTAGCTTAGGCACCAGTCTCCCACGGTATAAATAAATTCTATTAGGTATGTATTGTTTGATGATCATTTGTAAATGTACTGTTATATTGTGGTGAGAAAAATAAATCTTATCTTACCTTATCTTAATAGTCGCACCACACATGGTACAAAATCGCTTGACACTCTGCATGACACATTACTCTTTGCTGGGAAGCCGATCTCTCTTAGGAAAAAAGAAAATATTATTAGCGAAGTGTATTTAGGAACAGTCGCATGTTTTGACCCCGTTGACTCTGTTATAAGTATATCCTTCACTTGGCTTTAATGCATCATATGAATGTAGAACAAAGTAACTTAACAAACTGTACCTCTAAAACCTATCGGCTTGGTATGCATTCTATCCGCATTCAACATTCAATTTCCTCCGGGGTTTGCTCGTAAAGGGGCGCACGGCGGATGCAGCAACCAACTTTATTAGCTACGCTTGTTGGCGTAATTGTTACTGGCTTTGTGTATCACACCATGTAGCCTTATGTGACGTCACAACGTCGAAAGGAAGTAAATACTTCCTCCTTCTCCTTTCTGACCAAAATCTGTATTGAATGTGCCTGTTAGTTGAAGTCGACCACTGCATAAAACGAATCGCTTAAAAACTAATGCCATAGGTTATGGTTGACTGCGACAGCGTAGTAATGGTAGAGTGATTGGGAACGGAAGGCAAAAATTTATCTTTTGCAACAGAAAATACTAACAGTTCTCAAAGAAAAGCGTATCGGAGAAGCTTGAACAAAGTTTTTTTTTCTAAAACAACCTGCTCACAGATTGTCAAAAGACTGTGTTTTATTTACTTTCAAAACAGTAGGTATATCCAGTGATTGGCGAAATGATGATGTTAAAAGGCAAAATAAGTTTAAAAAACTTAAATCAAGGACACCACCTGAGCTGTCAAGTATTTCATCGTTTGTATCGATATAAGATTGAGTTGACTTCAACATGATAACATCGCCGATCCAATATCCGATATACGTGCACACCGCTTGCTTGTCGTTGCACGAGTGACTATAAAACTGTTTACGAGCGTGTCTCACACCGCCATCTAGCGGCGGAGATTGGCAACACCGCGGTAAATCCGCCGTTGCCTTAGATGGCGTTAAACCAGATCTTTTACGGTGGCTAAGTTGAAAAGGAGTTAAAGTTAAACGACTAAGTCGTTTGTCGAATGGTTTACGGTTATTCTAAGTTATGGGCGAAAAGTTAGTAAACGGGTTAGTGTTAAAATGTGGTGAGGAAGATTATGTAGCTGCCATCTTTATGATTGTGTCAGGGTCTTACAGTAAAGTATGGTGATAAAGATAATTTAGGATGAGATGGATAGCTTAACGTTTCAAATCACCCAGGACCCTATTTAATATAACTGACTGTGCGACATAGGTATTTTTTAAATACAAAATTGAGACAATTTTACGACAAGTGCTGTTTAATAACGAAGAAAACTATGAAAGAAACTTGTCGAATTATCGCCTGTCACCTGTCGGTTTTATTAAAGCCCCAGATTCTTCTCTGGTATCAGAAAGAATTGTAGAACCTATTACTATTTGGTAACCAGCAAGAGATTCTAGACAAACTCAAACTGGTTGCTAATTTAATTGTATAATTTATTATTTTTATGACATTGATTAATTATATTATGTGATTACTTTAACTCATACACTGACTTATTATAGGAAAATTGTCTACTTTTACAATGTTTGTAGATATGTGAGCACCATGTATCTATCACATAATGAATTTATCTGTCATTGATTCATTTTTAATTCTTTTTACCTAGTGTGGTAAATAAATTTTACTCTAGGTGCATAGTCTTCACATAATAATTATAATAATCAATGTATACAAAATATTGTGAAACATTTTAAAAGAGTAACGGTGGACTTTCTTGCCCATTCTTCTCCATACAAAACTATCTTTTGGAAGGGGTGACTAGAATCAATTCTATTTTTTGTAAATTTTGACGTTTAAAGTGCTTTTATGTGCCTATTTGAAATAAATTATTTGACTTTGACTTTGATGGTAACAAGGTTGACTGCAGTGACTGCCCAGTGTTCAGGGTACGAGCACGCTTTATGGCAGGCACTAATAATTATAGTTGTACAGACGCCAGCAGGTCAACCTACCCGAAACTGTAAAATTTTCCCAATCAACTTTGGACCTTATACTTTAGAGATAAAGTTGAAAATCTATTAAATAAATTTGACAGATTGTAGTAGGTTGATGTGCTGGCGTCTGTACAAAGATCTTTTGGCGCGTAGAATAAGAACTAACGCCGCCATCTTGTTTTTTAAATATTTTGCACACATTTTTACCAACAGCGCCCTTTTAACGTCATCCGAGCGCAAATAAATCTTGTATCAGTGTACCTTCCTACAATGTCAATCTCGATATCGATCATATGCCTCTAGATAATCAATCTGGATCGCGATTTAGAGATCTCAGATCGCGTTGCAGATTGACTGTGAAATTGTAGTTCGGCACCTCGTGAGTTCGTACTCAAGAAACAATTGGTACAAAATCAGCACCATTTTATGTTTGCCTTTTATAGAGAACATAAAATGCGTCGGCAAATCCCAATAGGAAGCGGGAAGGGGTACAATAAAATGTAAGTAAGTATTTATTTTTCTTCTTTTGGTAATATTCCTAGTCATCAATGAGTTTTTTTTTTTTTTTTTTTTTTAATACGTTGCCCCACACAAGGAATTTCTCCTGTATCGTGGGTGCGTTTACAAACATTTATACTCACATACACAAACAACCAGACCCGGAACAACTACTTGTAGGTCATACAAATATTTGTTCCGTGCGGGAATCGAACCCGCGACACGCAGCGCAGCAGTCAATCGCTTAGGTAACCACTGCGCCAACCGTGCTGTTTTTTAAGTTACATTGTCATTCATCCACTGACGTTGTCTACCTACGTACAGCCAAAACGAGTACAGCCAAAAAAGACTTCCATAAACAGGGTCAAATTAAGTTAGCTAGCGAAACTAGCGAGACGTGTAGATCGATATCGAAACGTTTTTTGGGAGGATCAACGACCGCAGTTAGTGTTGTTACTTGAAGTATGAATTGAGAAAATGTTTTATTTTGTTTGATCGTGTTTTGATATGGTCTAAGATCCGATTAAGGACGACCTTCACACATCTGTTATGAATGAAAAGTATTTTATATTACATTTAGTATGTTAAAAAATATATCGCGACTGGGCTGGCTAAGAAATTCCTGGCCAGACTATGAATAATTCAAAATTCAAAATGACGTTTTTTCAAAAATTGCACTCATTTGTTTAACCATTAATTCATTTTAGTAACAAAAATGTTTCTCTTAAAAAGCACTATACATTGACATATCACTTATGGCTATTGGGCGCCAAAAACATTCCTTAACTTAGGTGGCCAAGTAGTAACCTATTTAGGTCATTAGCTCCGAATTGACCAACAATTAGCAAAAGTCGAGTTAGTAGCAAAGGTTCTCCTTGAAAAGCTCTTTCAATTGGTGTATATCTTAACCAACCACCCACTCGCAATATATTTTCTAACATACTAAATTTAATGTAAAATGCCTACTTTCCATTCATTAAACAGTTGGGTGAAAGTCGTTTCTCTGCGGATCCTATGCTACCCATCACGTCTGTAAAGTTTACATATAAAAAACTGATTTTTTAAACTGATATTTCAAGTGACTACACTAACTGCGTTCGATGACCCCACAAAAAATATCATCAAATTAATTTATTTTTGTTTTATCATGTTTAGATATCGACCTATCACGTCTGCAGAGTTCCGCTAGCTAATTTAAATTGAACCTGTATGGTGAAAAAGAGCACCAAAGATTTTTGAACGTTTACCCCCGAAAGGGGTTTAATACCTCGATAAAAGTTTATATTTTAAGTTTATTTTTGCCGATGGGAAATCCTATTGGGCACTCGGTTCGGCACCAAAGAATATCTTTATCCTACAGAGTACGGAGTTGGAGTTCACAGTAAAGTCAAAGTTTATTTCAAATTGACACATAAAAGGCATTTTTATACGTCAAAAATTAACAAGAAAATAGAATTGACTCTAATTGCCCCTTCCAAAGGTTTCGTATGGAGAAGAATGGGCAAGAAACTCCACCGTTACTCTTTTAAAATGTTCACTATCCAGTAGAAGTCGTATCAAATCCCGTTACAAAAATAATAAAAAAACAAAATAAGTGAAAAAGGTGAAGCTAAATAAAAAATCACCCTTCTCAAAATTCCAATTCAAAGCTACACATTAAAAGTTTTCTGAGGTTGTACTAGTACAAGACAAACGTACAGAAGCGATCGTCTGCGGTCAGCTTTATAAAGTGGACTTTTATATCGGCGCCCCGCGAAACACGACCTCTCTACGTAAAGTATACTACACGGAGCTAATTGTGATAGAAGGGACAAGAAACTTGATCCGAATTAATAATTTCGTAGCGGATTGTATATTAAATTCAGCACACACAATACCGTATAACAAATACGAAAAGAGAAACTTCTCTAGTAAAAAGATCTGTAAGTAGAATTATGATAACTTTCCCCAAAGGGTTCTAGGTAGAGATTACTGTACATCCACATTTTGCCTTTTAAGTAGAAGTCGCATGGGGGCGAGCCTATTGCTATCAACAGGGCACGAATCCAGACTCCGAGCTGCTACTAAGAAATTTCTGATGGAAAAACCAATAACAAGTTTCCTGACCTGGGAATCGAACCTTGGGTCATGCTGAGCAATTATTCTAAAACTGGCAATCATAATTTTGTGGTGGTATGTTGTATGTTTTTGCATAGGCGATTTGCAGAACGAAACACACGACATCTTAGCATGCAGAGTAAGCGAGCTGAAGTGGCAGTGGGCTGGCCATATGGCTGTCGAAGGACTGACGGCCGGTGGAGCAGCGGAGTCCTGAAGTGGAGACGGCGTATCGGCAACCATAGTGAAACGCCCGCCAGCTAGAAAGACCGACGACCTAAAAAGGTGGCTGGGATAGACTGGATGCGGAAGGCAGAGGACAGGTTGTTGTGGCGCAGCTTGGGAGAGGTCTATGACCCGCAGAGGACGGCGATAGGCTTAGTTGATTTATTGATTGACATAACAAAACAGTACCGTAAACGGTTTTCAGGAAAAACGTATCTCATCCAGTCACCCAACATCTTCGTTCCCCATTCCCCCGGAGATTGAATAAGGCCAGAGTGAAGTCGACGCCGGATTTATGAGGATTCCCTCCGACGCCGCACTCCTCTGATTGCCAGTTTATTTCGTGTCAAAGTGCGTGAGCCGACACTGTAGCCTGCTAAGCGTGGCAAAATGGCTTCTGGAGCTAATTTTTAGATTTCATTTCACATTTTTTTGGTAATGTTGTGACCGGGTTTTTCGATTTAGGTTTCAAATTATTTTCGGACGAGAAATTAGTTGGGTGAAACTGAAATCGTTACCTACTAGTAAAATTAACTTTATAGAGACGAAGATTTTTTGGTCAAGAATCAGCATTGCCAAACAACGTGGAAATGGTGCCAGCCTTTTGGGCATTTTTCCTGTTGATAGCGATGCGGACGAATTTTTTGATGCCCTATGATTCCGTCCCCTGCTTTTTTATAAACAGTAAGTATAATAATATATTGTTATTTTTAGTTTTTCACTATTCTCGGGATCCTGGAGTCCCGGACCTTTGGAAGGCGTGCGAGGGCCGAAGCCAACTCGCAGAGGCCCGTTAGACGTTTTTGATGAAATGAGGTACCAACCGACGACTTATCCCTGTATGAACTATGCAAGTACACCCAAGGACAACCCCCGGTTGGTGTAGGACTATTGCAGGATATGGAAACAAATATATTGGACTATGGGTTTGGGTGGCTAAAGTTGACTGGTGACCTGGAACCATGGAAGGACTATGGCCCCTGCCTGATCAATGTTTTATATTTACACGGATAAAATGGCAGGAGGTGACTTGCACACTCAATAATGGGCCCCCGGAAACTGTGGCTAGCACATAGTGACGTAGTGATGTAGCGGGGGCAACATGTTATTATTATTGTTTTAAGATTGTTAGCTAAATTTTATCTATACATATAATTTCCATTAAAATAGATGGACAAACTTTTAGAAATCATTCTGACCACCAAAATAAGGAAATGGTAAAAGAAAAATAAGAAAGACGCATTAGATACTGACAATAAAAATAAATCAGCTAACGAAAATAGACTAAAAATGTTGGTTACCCAATGCCCTTTATTATTTTTAGGTCAAAATAAAATCACTTTAATCAGTGTTTTTTTTTGCTTGGATATCTTTGGTTAGATGTACTGAACGCTGTGTTAAAATTTGTCCATCTATTTTAATGGTACCTTGTATACTGAAAAAAATTACATATAGTAAGTAAATTATTATTGGGTTTCTCCTTTAGTTTGTAAGTGGCAGCCCAGTATTTGGATTGCATGGGCATGAGATATAAGGGGGATCCGTCAATATAGCCCGCGTAATTAAACATTTCTTACGTCTTTTGCAAATGCAGCGCTGTTTTACGTTGTTACGTTGTTCAAAATTCAATACACGGCGTTTATGATTAAACTAAATTACAAATAAATTTAAAACATCAATATAGTTCTCGAAATTACTTTGCAGCAAAGAAGACAATTTCGAGAGAATATTACGATTTGCAGCAACCTACCCGAAACTGTTCTCCCAATCAACTTTGAACCTTATGGTTTAGTGATAAAGTTGAAAATCTATTAAAGAAATTTGACAGATTGTAGTAAGTTGACGTGCTGACGTCTGTACATTGAAATAATTCCCTTAAACATAAACTATGTATTACTTTTCATATCTGCCTATTCCTTCGCCGTATATAAGCGCGATGTTACCATGTCATCAAGCCTTTACAGCCCACAAATGTAGGTACATACCTACCTACATAGGAAAACAAAATCGTAAACTCGGTCACAGAGTAACATATTTTTCAAAGTTCGCTCTTTTAAGGTACTATTCCGTACCCGACCGCAGGAGGCAACTGCAGGCGACGTGTCGCCGCGACACGACTGGTTTCTATGAATTTCTATGAAATACCTTCCGTAGCTAGCGACACGTTGTTGGCAGCTACGGGCGAGTGATAGGCGACACGTGTAGCCCGACCGCAGACCAGTAGTGCCGCCGACGCTCGAGCGATAACACGTTCTATCTTCTATCTACCGACTGGAATACGGGCTGCTGCCGCCTGCGGTCGGGTTAGAAATCATGACTACAGCGACATGACGCCGCGACACGTTGTGTGCAGTTGCTGTCTGCGGTCGGGTACGAAATGGTACCTTTACGTTGCAACATGGGGTATGGACACAGACGGTTTATTGACTTCATAAAATAAAAGGTGTGTGCAGTTCCGGTAACTGGACTTTACGTCATTTCCTGTACCTATTTCAAAGTAACGTTATGAGTTAGGGCGGGAATGTTGAAGTGATTTGCTGTTTCTAAGAAAGTGAAACTTTGTCATGTTATGACTGCTGTAGTTTTATACTGTTAGGCACTCGGTCTTTTCTCTGTCGTGTGTTTAGTGACTTACCTGGTGTCAGGGTTTTAAAGCCGCATAGGCCTCTGACTTGGCTTCACATGCCGTAGGGAAATACCTCTCGGACGGCATGCCGGTTTCCTCGCGGTGTTTTCCTTCACGGTTTTTGAAGCAAGTGATAATTATACAATACGCACATGAATCCGAAAAGTTAAAGGTTCCTTGGGTTCAAACTCGAGACCTAGCGACCTATGACTTGGCGGTCTGACGGTCACACCACCAGAGTATCACTGCTAGGCACACGGTGGGTTTTATAGTTATTTATTACTAGCTTTTGCACACGGCTTCGTAAATAAATATATATATTTATTTTTAGGTATATATTGTATGTATGTATGTATGTATTATTTATTTGAATAGATGTGTTAAATTAAGAGACAGACGTGCAGTTCCTTTGTTAACATTAGTAAAGAAAGCATTGAAAAATAAAATCTAAAACAAAAAGAGACTACCCAAAATATGCAAACTTTCTCCCCTTATCAACCCAAAAAAACTAGATTTGACAGCCTTAACAAAAGGCAGAAAGGTATCCCAACTTATCACGCCATTTTCACCCAATCCCGACCTTATCTAATCTACAAATACATAGCATCCTACTTGTCATTTCAAGGCGCATATTTTTTTATCTCCCCCCAACGATCCACTGGCAACACTGCCATTTTTCGGGTTATTTCGTTGTACTTGAGAGGGCATTAAGGGGAGTTAAAATTGCATAACATTTTTTATGCTGGCAACTCCTTTGGGAACCAAGTGATGTTAGCTTGATTATTGTATTTTGGGTGTTGTGTTTTTTTTTAAATAAATAATGCACATGAATATTTGAGATTGGTATTCTAAAGTTATGGTTTTTACATTTAAAAAATACATAGGCCATGGGGCCTATCGACAGAAATGAAAACTTAAAACTATGATAAAACAGCGGTTTTTAACACTTTTAGGCCCAGCTTGCACTGCAAAATCTCACCAATTACCAGTTAGTTCTCTACCCATTATATTCAGTGTACGGAATTGCAACGAACGCGAATTTTAAATCGCCAGTGCGTGTAAATACATGAGATACCATATGTTACAGAATTGCGATAAAAACTTCGTGAGAATTTTATCACAGTGTGGGCTAGGCCTAAGTCATACTCATAGCTTCAGATATACTGTTAACATTAGCATGTCGGTGACGCGAACTCATTGAATTTTCCCCGACCAAAAATCACTCAACGCTCCTAAAGAAGTTTTCACTTCAGAAACACCATCATTTCTTGGAGCAGCATCTTATAAATGCATATAAGTAACTATGCCAATATTAAGTAGGTATAGATTGTCCACTGTGAAATGACGCTCCCCACTACCGCATTTACGTACACGGTAAGTGCTCAGTGACACGACGCCGTCACCGCGCCTCTAAGCTGTGTATCCATAAGCAACGTGTCCAGACCTCTGCCGCGCCACCGCCGCGCCACCATCACACTGCTAGTACTGTTTAAACTGTTTTCTGTATTCCATCGCCGGCCGTTTGAAAAAATGCACGAGATTTATAAGTGATATGGCAAAATCAAGCGGAGACGGTGCGGCGACGGAGCGGCGGGCGGCGCACAGTGGTCCGGATTTTAAATATAGTGGACTTACAACCCAAGGTCAATATTTCGCGCTGAAAAAATTCATGCTAACAGATAAGTTAACGCTCATCAACGTTTGTTCTAGCAGTTTTTGAGGAATTGTTTAGTTTTGCAAAAAAAAAATATTGAAAAAAAAAATGTATGGAGCAAAACTGAAATATATTTTTTTCTCAAAATGTTCAAAAGTGTTAGCAATGAAACCTTTTGTATGTTATTGCATTACACTTATTGGATCATTCCACAAATATTTTTTTCGCATACACTTGCAGCCTTGGCCGAAATAAGCATCGGAACTTTAAATGTTTTTACTCCAAGTATTTGTGACAATTAAAGGTTTTTATTAATTTATAGTCACATAATATACATTTTCAATATCATAAATATTAAAATTCATTATTTCTTGACTTTAAATGATTTTGAAAAATAGATAAAATAAAAAAAAAATATACATATTTTACTTCTTAGTGGTTAGCGCTGTTACTCAAAGCGCAGTTCGTGACCGAATGACGCATTTCCTGCTAATTTTCCCCTCCCATTACCTAATATTGCTATCTCTTTCATTTTCTACTATTGCTGTCTCTTTCACTCTCTATTGCTCTTTCTCGTTAAGACCCTCACTACTTGCGCGCTTATGAATCAAATAAAAAGACGGAGCTCCTGCTGGAGTGTGTCTTGTCCGATGAAACGCCAGCCCGCGCCGTAGCTGAGCGTGTAGCTTTAAATTCCCCTGACAATAATAATGATCACTCCTTGATCCAGCCTGTCCCTGAACTTGCTGTCCTCCCCTCAGCGAATGCCCTAAGCCGAGGTTCGTACCCCACAGGGGGTGCCCTTAGCAAGCATTCGCTTAGCTTATAACCTAGAATAGTTTATGCCCCTGGCTGGAGGCCCTTAGTGTAGAAGCTATTGGCAGCCACAGGACAGTCCGGTTAAGCAGCCACGACCTTAGTGGTCACCTGCAAGATGCCCTAGTTAAAAAAAAAAAAAAAAAAAGCTGGAGCGTGTCATTAGACATTCAACCCTTGAAGAGTCAACATACCTGGAAATTTTAACGTGAAGAAAACTACCTACTTAATCATGGCTGGATTTGGTACTTACCTGGACATTTACGTGTTTCTACGAAAAGGGGACCTCAAGGACTACAAACGACTGCATCAAGCAATTTTAGACTGCATTTTGCTTGTAATTTCGCAAGAAGATTCTGAAAAAATATTGAATTTTGCAAGATCTCTCACTGTGAACTTAAATCGTCGATGGACCGAAGCACACAGGGTGCAAAAAACATTCATGAAAAAGCATATGAGCTGGTTAGAAAAAAGAGTTAAGTGGCCTGAATGTGAATCTGTGAATCTTTCCCAAATTTTTGAAGAGACCGAAAATTTGGATCATCATTCCACAGAAGAAGAAGCAGCTGTTCTACCCTTTGCATCTACTTCAAAGGCGACTAGTGACATGGGCACTTCTACAGACATCGTATCAAGGAAGCCATTTGAAGACTTGGGAAATAAGCAGAAGAAAAGGCGATCGGGTACATTACTCGACTATTCGGATGAGGAATTGACTTTTGCTTTTATCACAAAGCTTAAGTCTAATGGGAAAGAAGTTCTTGCTCGCATCATCGATCATCTCATGAAGAAACCTGAAAAGGTTGAAGATGTCGAATCATTTTTATTTATGAACGAAAAGAAGGAGACTATGCAGGCAGATCAAGTTTTGGCCCTTACTACTTCATTGGATCTGTCAAAGTGGAAGTACCTCACTTTAAGGTCTGCATTGTCACAACAGTTGAGGCTTCCATCTTACTATAAGTTGTTAGAGGCTAAGAAAAGGTGTTATCCAGATGCCAGAGATATTACAATATCAGAAGATGGAGCGAAGGTGAAACTACAAGCACTTTTAGATGTCACAACTCGAAGGATTCTGCAAGTCGTTGGTGATGATTTAAATATTTCCAGTGGAAACTTAAAGCTGACCAGCAAATGGGGATTCGATGGTTCATCAGCACAGAGCAACTACAAGCAAAGAAGTGAAATGGCAGAATTGGACGACTCCTCTGTGTTCATGACGAGCCTCGTTCCTCTGAAGCTGAAGGCCAAAAATGTTGTTATTTGGAATAATCCAAAGCCAGGTTCAACATTTTATTGCAGACCTATTAAATTTCAGTTTGCGAAGGAAACGACTGACTTTGTTAAGCAAGAACAAGCGGCAATGGAGGAAGAAATACGGAATTTAACTGTTTCAAGTTGGGGAAACTTGGAAGTTACTCATGAGCTGCACATGACAATGATTGATGGGAAAGTGACTACAATAGTCACAAATACTCCATCTGCAGCTACTTGCAATGTTTGTCTTGCAAAACCAAGCGAGATGAATAATCTTTCTCAAATGTTTTCAAGACCTGTGCGGGAAGATGTATATCAATATGGATTGTCAACACTCCATATGTGGATTCGAAGCATGGAGTGTCTTTTACACATTTCGTATAATTTAGATTTCGAAATGTGGAGTGCACGAGGTGAAAACAAGAACCTCAAGAAGTTTCGGAAGGACATGGTGCAATCGGAGTTCAAACAACAGATGGGACTTTTGATCGATGTTGTGAGGGAGGGCTTTGGAACAACAAATGATGGGAACACGGCCAGAAGATGTTTTCAGGAATACGAAAAGACAGCTCAAATAACGAAGAGTGATTCGTTTCTATTATTTTGTATGTTCAATATACGTGTATAATTTTATTATATTTTTATTATTCTTGTTTTCTTTTACAATTTTTTTTTAATGTGTTAAATTTAATTCAAAATGCATACCACCTTCGATTATTATATTGTAGGTACTGTAAGAATTATGCAATAAATAATTTTCAATAACAATGTTATTTTGTAATTTGATGTGTGTTGATATAAACAATTTTATCTTAGTATTATACTTTCCCGAAACCACTTAACAGACCAAAAAAGTAGTGTTTTAATGTTTTTTTTTTTATATTAAATATTTTAAGTTAAACTGCGCATAAACGCCAAAGCTGCAAGTGTATGCAAAAGATTTGTTTGTGAAATTAACAAACAAATGTAGTACAATAATTTACAAAAGGTTTCATTGCTAACACTTTTAAACATTTCGAGAAAAAATAATATTTCAGTTTGGCTCCATACATTTTTTTTTCAATATTTTTTTATCGCGAAAGTAAACAATTTCTTAAAAACCGCTAGAACGAACGTTGATGGGCGTTCACTTATCTGTTCGCATGAATTTTTTCAGCGCGAAATATTGACCTTGGGTTGTAAGTCCACCATATTCAAAATCCGGACCACTGTGCGGCGTGGTCGCGGCGCGGCGATGGTGTTCGTGTCCCTGAGCACTTATGCGGATTTCTATAGGTAATGCGGTAATAGGGCGCGTCATTTCAGACTGGACAAGATAATACCTACCTATATGGTTAATGGATGCAAGTTTTCTCATTTAAAAAATTGGCTAAAATAAAATCAATAATAATCAACTTCTGTAAACATACAAAAACAATAAATTAAAAAACATAAAAAAAAAATATTATATACCTAAAATATTCTATATTTTAAAATAAATTAGATCAGCAGTGCTATTCTGTAACCATCTCACCGTGAGAACTTAGGTGAAGTGAGCACGGAGTGAGCTGTCAGCCCCTAGCAGCAGCAGTGCTATTCTGTAACCATCTCACCGTGAAAACTTAGGTGAAGTGAGCACGGAGTGAGCTGTCAGTCCCTAGCAGCAGCCAGTCTATTCTGTAATAATCTCACGGTATCAACCCTAGCAGCAGGTGGAATGACAGCTCACTTCACGTTCACTTCACCTAAGTTTTCACCGTGAGATTATTACAGAATAGACCGGCTGTTACAGCTGTAGTGGCAATCATGTCATTTGGTTTAAATAGGTTTATATTTTTATTATTTTATTTTGCTTTTATATAGATTCTTTTCTTTTAGATTTTGTGAATGTGAGAGCGTTGTAGGCTTAACAGACTGTAGATTTGTCGACCATTTTCTATCTTGCTAAGTACCTGGTACTTGTTGATAGGCCTACACTGCCCTCTCATACCTATTAACACTGTAATTTGAAAACATTGAAAATACCATTTACTTTTAAAAGAGTAACCGTGGAGTTTCTTGCCGGCTCTTCTCCATAGGAAACGACCAATTCACAGACTACATAGAGATACTACGTATGACCAATTAGAACCATCAACAATTTCTAATTCGCATTCCAGGCCACCACACATTTAACAAACAGGGGTTTATTTTATAAACGTTGATTAAAGTTAAGTAGTGACGTTCTAATCATACATTTAACCTTAAAGCAACGATTATAAAAAAACCCCATAGTATCAAAACTATAAATCCAAGTATACCGTCGTAATTTTCTTACTGGGCGGTGCTGTAACGCCCAACTCTGGGTAAATCTGTGATGACTCCCAGGATATCGTAGTCAGCTGATTTATTACCCGGTAGTGACGTAATGACTGTGTTTACTTTGATAATAGATAGATAGATATTCATTAAAGGACATTGAAAGGGCGCGACATACATTAGAACGGTACAGACGGCGGCCTTGTCGGTAAAAGCAATTTCTTTCAGACTAGTAAGTTTAGAAAGTATCATAAGCAAGTTACAAATATACTACTTTAATTTTGATTGGGGTTAAATTAGAGGCATTCCCTTTATGTCACTAATTCGAAGAGTACCTAAAGATAATAATATCACCAATATTGCGCACCCACAGTGGAATAAGTAATTTGTGTAATCGGAATGCATCTTAAAAAAAATGATCTGAAAATAAATCATATAAGACAATAGCCTCTGTCCGCGATTTCGTTTGCGGAGGAGTCGATAAAAATACAGCCCATGTTACTCGCTGTTAATGTAGCTATTTATATGTGAAATAATTTTTAAAATCCGTTGTCTTTTTTGACTTTATCCATTACAAACAAACATACAAAAAATCAAATCTTGACTTTTTTTTTTAAGAAAACTTTGGCCCTCTCTAGACAACAATTCCAACCAAACATTACAATTTCTCCTGTATTGTGGGTGCGTTTACAAGCAATAAAAAAAAAATTATAATATTAGTTTAGATTTAATTCACCGGTAGTACTTTTAAGTGATGGGATAAACATTAAACAATGCATGTTTTGTGATAGTCCCATAGAAACTATAGCGCTCTGCTGTAGCACCCTTTTAGTCCAATTAAAAAAGACTGATCTTAATAGGACCAAATATATAGATATTAATATACAAACTTACACAAACAAAATCAATAGTAGGACTTGTATTATTATGGTGAAATAAATGACTCTATAAAACCAGAGGTAGGACCTATTCGGCGAAAATGTGGGAAGTTGGGTCAGCCCAACTTCCCACATTTTCGCCGAATAGGTGTATTTAGATTATTAATTTTTAAATTTGATTTAAATGTTGATCTTAATTGTTACTTTGATTTTGTTTTTTAAAATTTATATGTTTTTTTATGGACTATGGTGATCTACAATAAAGATTTTTATTTATTTATTTATTTTATAGTCTAAATTGACGAAAAATAACCCTTAATTAAAATAATAATTTTACCATTAAGTAATATATCTATACAAATACAAATAAATAAAATTGAAGTGTCTGTTTGTAATGTCAAAATAACAGCTTTTTACTAAATGAAATATTATTATGAAAGTATTACGGTATTAATAACAATTTTTTTTTTTTTAAATTTGTTTGTTTCTTTCTGTTTGTTCCGGCTTATCTCCGAAACGGCTGGACCGGTTTTGATAGGACTTTCACTGGCAGATAGCTGATGTTATAAGAAGTAACTTAGGCTAGGTACCTTTGCTTATTTATATAATATAGGCAAAATGTACGTACATGTTTAACATACATGAATAATATTTAATAAGTAAATACAAGTTATATTTAAGTGATTAAGGAGTGTTCTTATAGTGAATGTGAGTACCAATACAAACGATTTCTGGTTTAATGGTACAAAACAAACATGAACCTGTGTTAAGATTGCATGCAAAAAAAAAAAAAAAAGATATTAGAGTCCACGTGGACTTCTTATTCTCACGACTACTCTCAATTGTTAGTCCTAAATGTGAGTAATACCAAAGTTTTAACTGCCATATTCAAAATACTCTGTAATACAGTAAACAGCAAGTGTGCCCGTCACTCCGAATAGATCAAACATTGTTTATTTCTAAGAACTTAGCCACAGCCGTGTATAATATACGTCAAAGTTTAAAAGCCTCAATGCATGTGTTCACTTCCTTCGCGAACTTTATTGAGAAATGGCTGCAAGAATTGATTCTGACATACTCCTCTTCCACTTTAAAACACGCTAAAATGTCTCGGTACAACCACGCATTGTAATTTCAACCATATCGTGGAAAGAATAAAGTTGGGGGTTGGTTGGAGGTTTCCAAGGGGTTTTTATCAAGAAAGCCTTCGTTCTTCATATTTATTAGTTGGTCTTTTTGTGCGTAATGGATTTTTAAGTGAATAAACAACAACAAAAGTTGATGTTTTCTTTATTTAGATCAGGCTACAATTTGCGGAGGATTATGTAGCCTTGACTATGAGGCGGACTTCTAGCGCTAAATACAATTCTTGTTTTGATGTACTTAGTACTTTTTTATGAGCCAATACTTCTTTGTTTTTGGAGTTTATAGACATGCTAATTCACTGCTACAAGTATCTTTTGGCGCTCGAACGACGTTGGCAGGGGGGCGCTGGAAATAAACATTGTTTTGTGAAATGTTTCATTTGAAATGAATTAAAAAAACAAGATGGCGGCGTTAGTTCCGAATTTGACCACGTGCCAAAATAATTTTGTAGCGGTTTATGTAGCTTTTCTTTAAAACATAATTCAGTACTACTTCGTTTGGGATTGTTAAGTCACAAAAGTCATTAGAGTGATTGTTTGTTTCTAAGCTTTTCGATCACTTTAAGTTGTCTTCGTCTAGGGAGCTTTTGACAGTGAAAAAAAACACGTGATCAAATAGAATATCACATGGCATACTTCTGAAGGAAAATATATCACCTCCTTTGCAATAAGTTCCTCTAGTTTCCTTAACAAGTAACTGATACCTTTGCCTGAGCACATCCTTTTGCAACGGGATATTCTAAAGACAGGAGATATTTACGCTAGTAGGATTTTTATTTATTTCCTGTTTTTTTATTTAAAGACTCTTTAAGAAAACTTTTTGAGGTGTTTAAGAGAGACTTAAGGAATTTTGACTTGAAGATGCAACGGGACTATCTTTCGCAAATTGTCACGGTCTACAATTTTTACTAAGTAGCAAAATGCTCTTGACTAGGTACCGCAGCTTTTCATGCTTTGAATCTTAATAATATCGTATAATGGCTTTGGTCAATCCTACCTTACTTGTAAACGCATTTTCAAATGCCTTATCAAGATCTTGTAAAAAAGTATCAAAAACGTTTATATGATTAAATCATATGACTTTTACAAGACATGTACCTATATTAGCATTCGTTATGACTTATACTCTCGCCTAAATACTCAAGCACCAATAATGCACTAACTAAGACTAGCGCGACCAGTTTTTGCTATTGAGTAATAATAATAATAATGTTTATTTGCCAAAAACAGTGTTTATGATTCCTTATAGTCTACATTAATAGCTAGCTAGGTATACAAAAACCAAAATAAGACGCAAAGGAAGCATTTTGCTTATGAACTTCCACACTAGGTCGAGCCTGTCTCGTGGAGAAACAAGTTTCGGGTAAAAAAAAAAAAAAAAAAATTTGGTACCAGAACATACAAAATCTGTTTAATTTATTTGGTGAGTAGTAGCTTATTTTAGTACTCACCAAATAAATTATTTTATTTTATTTGTATATCGTGACTTTGGTCCTTATCTATATCTATATAAACAAGAATGAGTCGCTAGATGTAAAAAACGGCTGGACCAATTTAGCTTCTTTTTTTAAAATCTTCTTTGAATATCGAGTAAGGTTCTTATGAAGAGCAAATTTTCAACTAACTTTTATTTTTCCAATACAAACTGTTCCTAGCTGTGGTTGCCAAAAATCCTAACAAAAAGTACTAGGCTAGGCGTAGGTAGGGTAGGTAGGTAGGAAGATAGGTAGGTAGGTAGGTAAGGTAGATAGGTAGGTAAGGTAGATAGGTAGGTAAGTCTACATAAGATATGTAGGTAGTTAGGTAGGTAGGGTAGGTAGTGCAGTATTAAGCTGCTAACCAAACCTCTTCGCATGGAAAAACGACGAGTATGTTTTATTTGTAAAATATTGACACAATTGACACATTTTTAAATTTGATTTTATGGAAGCAGAATTAAAAAAAGATTCGTGTTTATTTCAGGCAATCGCCAGTCACCTCTCATAGACATTTGAGTATGAAGTAATTTTATTCCAGTGAGTATTTTTTTTCGCGAACAGGCTCCTTCCAGTTTTCCCAGTTTTAATACAGGTCTCCTTCCCAGGGACCGATCAGGATATTTTCCATCAAAAGGTATTCTCCGTATTAACACGTGAGTATTCCAGTTGATCGTCTATCACCCAGCCCACCTACATAATTTATTTCTGTAATGCCATTATTTCTGGTCTAAAATGGTGTTTATCTCGGATTCAGATAGAAAAGGCCGGTTTCGGCCGTACCCTTGGGCTACAGCTGCTCCACCGGGCCCTGTGCATGCCCTGCCCTACTGCGGGCTGTGCGAATCCGACTGCCGCACCCCGACGCCTCGACCGCGGCGCCTCGGGTGGTTCTCCGGGTTACCCCGAGACCGCGAGTACAGTGAGCGCTTGCCGGGTCTGCCGGCACCGCGGCGGCCTCTCCTGGCGCAGGCAACTCCCAAGCGGTTCCACTTCCATCCTCACATCCACCTACTATTTCTTTAATTAACCTTTTGTAGTACTACTAGCTAAATCGGTGTTTTTAGTCGTAATTATTAGTCTCGATTATATAGGATATAGATATAGGTTCATCGAGACGAGTATCAATTACGGTGTTAAACGCAGAAATTGACGGGGGCTTTACGAAGCACAGTCAAAGTCAAAGTCAAATAATTTATTTCAATTAGGCATAAAAAAGGCACTTTTGAACGTCAACATAAAAAAAAAATAGGTTCTAGTCGCCTCTTCCAAAAGGTAGTTTTCGTATGGAGAAGAATGGGCAAGAAACTCCACCGTTACTCTTTTAAAATGTTTTCAAAATATCTTGTATACATCAATTATATAATTATGTGTGAAGACGATGCACCTAGAATAAGATTACTATACCACGATAGGTAAAAAAAATGAAAGATTAAGGAATGACAGATAAATTATGTGATAGATGCACGGTGCTCACATATTTACAAACATTGTAAAATTATACGATATTCCTAACATTTTAACAAGTAATAGGTACTAATAAGTCAGTGTGTGAGTTCAAGTAAAAAAAATACAATTAAATTAGCAACCAGTTAGATTTTGTCTAGATTCTAAACTATCCTATGGAGCAGGACCAGCATGTTTCCAAGCAATTTTTTCTTGGATATAATCCTGTAATTTGTAAAGCGATAGCTTTCGAACGTTCGTCCGAGTCGTTCTAAAAATTGAGCTAAATCACGTATGCCGATGGGCCTAACGTTCTTTTCCGAGAAAGATATACCACTGAATAATTGACCTAACGTGTAAATCAAAAGGTTATTTAAACACTAGCTTTACCCGGCCCGGCTTCACACGGGTAGCACTAAGTACTTATCGACGGCGCACTTATCTACCCTACCTACCCTACCTACCTTACCTACATACCCTACCCTACCTACATACCCTACCCTACCTACCTACCCTGCCTACCTACCCTACCTACCTACCCACCTACCCTACTCACCTACCCAACCTACCTACCCTACCTACCTACCCTACCTACCTACCCGACCTACTCTCACCGTTTAAACCTTCCCTGGACTACGACAAACATTTCAAAACCAAAATCAGCTAAATCGGCCCAGCCGTTCTCGAGTTTTAGCGAGACAAACGAACAGCATAATATAGATAGATAGATAAAGTCTGACGCTGACATTTTCTATAATATTTTCATATTTTTTTGTTGTCCTACACAATTAAATCATCTGCAATATAATTATCTTGTGATTTTACCTGAATATCTCGTTTTATTCTATAATCTATGTCGTCCAAAGTTCGATTCGCGGGCGACATTTGACTTGAATGTGGCAAATTATTCTTTTTTGGCAACAGTAAGTAGGTCTGTAGATATGTAGGTAGGTAGGGTGGGTAGGTAGGTACGTAAGGTAGGTAGGTAGGTAGGGTAGGTAGGTAGCTGCGCCGTAGATAAGCACTTAGTGCTACCCGTGCGAAGCCGGACGGAGTACAGGCACATCAACCTACTACAATATGTCAAATTTCTTTAATAGATTTCAACTTTATCACTTAAGTATAAGGTTCAAAGTTGATTGGGAAAATCTGACAGCTTCGGGTAGGTTGACCTGCTGACGTCTGTACAGCTAGTACTTAAATAAATAAAAGTGAAATTTTGTTTGTTGGTGAGCGCATCAATTAAAAGTTTTAAAATGTTCGTAATAAGTAGTTCGAATTAGTAGTATAGTATGGTTAGAATAATAGGAAAAAAAATTCAGAAAATTTTCAAATTCTGAAAAAACTGTTTTTTATTTAAATTTGGAGGAAAACGTCTGTCGGGTCAACTAGATATAAATAAAATATTTCTTAGTGTGGATTGTAGTACCAAAATATTTTTTTTTTGGTGTATACCCCGATGATTTCCACTAATTACTTTGGTTACACGAACCTCGAACCATTCACCAGGAACTTCTCTCCAATTTAATTTTGAAATAATATTTATCATTTTAATAAAAACCATGCTGTTAAAGTGTCGATTCCGCATTTTTCAACGGCTTGCTGTGGGCCGGCCGTATAGCGATATATTTGTTTAATGGCCGAAGGAATAATTTACGGGAAGACCGCGTTGATAACGTTAGGTTTGCATTTATTGTTTAGTTTTGATACCAGCACTTGCCTTATTAATATTGTATTTCTTGCCAGTATTAACTATTACAACTTTTCTATTCTATTTTTATTAAATGGCAAGTAAAACCGATGTCGACTATTCTGCCACTGTCTAAAGTGCATTAGAAAAACAAGAGTGCAAGAAACAAAAAAAAAAAAAACAAAAAAAAAATTAAAAGAAAAAACAACAACTGAAGACAAGTAAAATTCTTCGATTAATAAAGTTGAATAGAATTTAGATCTTGTTGGTTAGTATAACAACTTTTGCGTACATCACGTTCAAAATATTTTAAAACATTATAAAAGAGTAACTGTGGAGTCTCTTCCCTATTCTTCTCCATACGAAACTACCTTTTGCCATTTAGAAACAGAAAACACAAATTATTTGACTTTGATCAATTTTGACGTGACAACGTCTTATAAATTGGTTTGCCGGGTGACACTTCAAGAAACTGCGTTACGCTCCGCTCACGTTATGCGCTCACAATGAGAGCGAGTGAGAGGCACGCGTCCCTTCCACTCGGGCATGGTTAGCCCGCCTAAGAGCGAGAGAGACAGACATAAAAAGTGAAAGGCACGCAAAGTCGTTGTCACGTAAAACTTTCGCCCGTATACCGACTTTACAGGCAACCAATTTTTTTTCTTAATAGTAACTGCAAAGAGTCTAATGTCAGTTACCTCATTTATTCAAAAGTCAAGACTTCAAATATTTTTAATATTCATGCTTCACACCTTATTAAATACCAGTTAAAAATAAAATCTAAAAATAAAACTGCTGTTTCATGAGTGAAATACTAATCTTGGATAAACACCGGGGTTGCCATTTCAAGTGTGTTACGTAATTACGTAACACACTTGAAATGGCAATTGATCGCAGTGGCCTTTCATTTTGACATCCATTTTTTTATAAGTTTGTAAAATTCGTCAATTTTATTGGCATTTTAAGTGTGTTTTGCAATCACCCCGCAGTTTCTTTTAACTATCTAAGTCCAGGTATTTTGTAAGGACCGTAATTAAAACGGACAAAATAATATTCAAAAGTATCAAATCATGGCGATCCGAGTATACCATACAAAAGTGCGCCTAACATAGGCGGGCCACGGAACGAAATGAAAAATCACAGATGACTTTTTTTATTGCAGCAGTCACCGCCCTAGAGAGCGGTGTAATTATCGAGAAAAGTGTCTCATGTACCTAATTTATTACTGTTTGTTATTGTAAGCAAGACTGGAAAAATGGGATTTATTTATTTTATTAATATGGTATTTCTAGTGTAGTTTCTTCTATTTTAATCATCAAGCGTAAAAAACAAAGATTACACAAAAGCAACGTGAAAAGTTCGCAATCTTAAGAAAATCATCTAGTTTCGATCTAAAACCGTTAAAATGATACCTATTATAATATACATAGCTTCTATTACAAAATCTTGATAAAGTACTTAGGTATGTTTGTGATTAAAATGATCAGTATAAACCTAAATTTACATATAAAATTCTAACAAAACAACAAAAGTAACTAAACGCCAGAAAAGGCCACAAAAGGAGCAAAAACAATAAAAAACACTTCTCTCATCGTCTGTACTATTAATTCAATTGGACGGAATAAGGCAGTCCGATACAGCGTCGCATCGCCGTAATATTGATATTGACGACGACTGTACTTCGTCTCAGCTACAGTGACCAGACACTTTTGTCGTCATTTATTTATATTTCTCACTGTTAAAGGGCTCACTGGGTTTTCCTCGAGAGTGACTGTGGAATATTACTCTTTATATACGTTTATACATTGCTTTCGGCTCTGAGCAGGGCTGTGGTAAATGAGAGCGCGTGAGTTCGTGTTTTGCTTTATACAAGTTAGATTTGGTGAATTTATTAATGAATGTTATTTAACTTGCTTGGAATAAATACCAGCCTATTATTGTCCCAATTCAAGGCATGAGCATTGATCACCATGCTTGCTCAAGACGGGTTGACGATTTCAGACTTTTATTAACTATACTAGCTGTCCAGTCCAGATCCCGTTAGATTATCGAGATAAAAATATTCTATGTCCTAGCTTAGGTCATGGTCTACGCATGTGCCAAATTTCATCCAAATCCATTCAGCCATTTTATCATGAAAGCGTAACAAACAAACAAACATACAATATTTCTTTTCACTTTATAATATTTTATTATTAATTATTAACTATAAGTCCAGGTTTCCTTTTTCCAATATCCGTAATGTACATGATAAACTCAGAAATTACATATGAATTGAAAAAAGACACATTGGTGCTCGCTCGGATTTGACCCACAACCTCGTGCATAAGAGGCTTTAACCACTGGAACATCAGATATATTGGGTAGATCATTGATATATTTTATAACGTATTAGAAGTAGATAATTACCGCAACTGTTGAGCGTGCGATCCTTGGTTCGACCCATGTTGGTCAAGAAATAATTATAAGGTTTTTCCATTACGAATTTCTCAGTAGCAACCCGAACCTGGATCTGTGCTCGGATGAAAGGAAAAAGCTCGCTGTAAGGCTTCTTGTACATGACGCCGGAGCCGTACTGGTGCGCCGGATCGTATGTTTGCGGTCGCACCGCCACCGCACCAGCGCCGCGTAGATTTTACATTCATTCTGAGATGTTATGATTTTTTTCATCTTGCGGTGCGGCTCCGGCGTCATGTACAGGAAGCCTAAAGCTAGAAATTAATTGTTTTGTAAATTATTTTCCAACTTAAATTATCCGTAAATTCAAATCACCATTGAAATAGTGTCAATTTGCTTAACTATTAATTTCTTTGATTGTATCTAAACATAGCTCAGTAACTGTTGGTGTAGTATACACCTCTGCCCCACCCTTTGAGGAATAAAGGCGTAATGACAACCGTCATAACATAATCAGCCTATAATGTTCCCACTGCTAGAACACAGCCGTCCACTCTGTGAGAGGCAGTGGGCCATAATCCACCTCGAACGCCCAGTGCGGACTGGCGGATATGTGACATCCGCCAGTACGCACTGGGCCTTTGTTTTCAAACTTTTGGTTCTAAGACATGCCGATTTCCTCACGATGTTTTCCTTCACCGTTTTGAGAGCAGTGGTGATGAAATAATTTACAAGTGTAAAAACGAAGTGCCTGCCTGTTCGGAGTTCGAACCCACGACTCTTATGTCGCGGCCGTTACCATTGGGCCACTACTGCTCTCACTCTCATAGCGACTACATTTAACTTTGCTTCTCAAAAAATTACAAAATCCTACAATCCTAGAAACAAACATTTAACAATTTCAAACCGAACTGCACATAAAACTTTAATAACGTCACACTTTACGTCACTCGCATGCTCTGCGCGATTCCTTTTTTCTAATAGCAATAAAAAGGATATATAGACACATCGGTCCACTCTTGTTGAAGTGCAATAATTCCGGCAGTCACCTACAGGCGGCGCGAGTGTCGCCTCTCGAAAATGAAAATATATAGCCACTCGACACTTGAGCGCGCAACTGTACTTGTCTTGGAAAAAGGAAATGTTTTTAAGCTGTTATTTTTTACGGATTATTTTATTTAATATTTTTTCATGAAATGATGTATAAGTACGTACTTACGAGAGTGTAAATGAAAGAAAGTAATTAAGTAAGTAAGAGGAATAGATATATTTGTCACAGGAACACATGCATATAAAAATAAGCTAACGGCGCGCGAGTCGATTGCCGACTTAACGGAATGTTGCCATTTTTAAATATTATACTTTATTTATTTACGTAGAATTAATTATTGTATATTTATTTTATTTTTATATCATAATTATATTTCATTGTATGCTGCACCGGTCGACGTCAACGCCGGCTGTCGCTGAAAACCAGCGCTAGGGCTCTGTCTTGCATAGGGTCGCAGCATTATGCAGAGCGATGGCCGTTTTGCGTGGATGTGACGCATGGGCTTGAACCCCTTAGCTCCCCCCTTGGATCCACTACTGAATGTATCAGTAATGTATCATTCGAGGCGAGCTTGGTTACAATACGGCGATACACAAGACGCGGCGAACGCTCACTTCGAGTACCATTAAATTTTCGTTTCTCATAATTCCGTTTCAAAGGAATTCATGAAACAGCCGATAGTCGAGTGGAGGATCCGGTGCTCGCATTGAGCAGCTCGGCTCGCTGCACTGCCTATTGTAACGCGTTAGAAAAACTCAATACATTACAAACAAACTTTACGTTAAGTCAGTCGCCGCCTTTAGGCGGCAATTCGATAAATGGACGAGAATTGAAAGTGAAATTTCAAGGACGCGTCACGTTTAGGCAGATTTAGTTACATGAGAGAGAAGAAAGATATATCTCTCTCTGTTTCTCACACTAAATCTCTCATAATTCTTTATTTTTTAAGAAGTTTCACTTGTATCACTGGTACGTGCAATTTTTTTGCCATGAGCTCACTAAAACACGTACCCTAACATCAGAAATGTTATCATAAAGAGGTACACGAAACAAAAGCGCAAACTGTATCACTTTGCAGCACAAAGCGCTGCTTTGCTTATTAACTTTAATTTTTAATATCCGTGCGCAGGCCGCGTAAAATTGCAATCTACTGTTGAAATAAAAGAAGGTCTACTTAGCCGAATTATTCATACCTCGTGTTTCACAAAACACTTGCAGTTGTTTAGCTAAAGATGTAGACTTTACTTGTAAATAATGACAATTTCGAATTCGATTTTATTTGCGCGTCATAATTTTGTTGTCATCTGACATTAAGCTATCTTAGACATTGACAGCATAGTCGACATCGGTTTTCCTTGCCATAACAAAAAATAGAATAGAATAGACATTAAACTGAGCTGACATTATAAGCATTGTTTTCTGTTTTGTATAGTTTTAAGGTGTCGTTTTTTTGTTATATTGCCAATAAACGCATTTTTCTTTTTTACTATTTCAAGTGACAGTTCATTTGTTAAACGATCAGTTTCCTTGACTGTACATAAGGGGAACTAAATGCCTTAAAGGCGTTATCTACCTTTGGATTAGAAGCAATAAAAAAAATGACTCAGACCGACCGTGACGACGATTGGGGGACAAGCGTCAAAGTCAAAGTCAAATAATTTATTTCAATTAGGCACAAAAAAGGCACTTTTGAACGTCAACATTTAAATAATAATTGATTCTAGTTGCCCCATCCAAAAGGTAGTTTTAGTATGGAGAGGAATGGGCAAGAAACTCCACCGTTACTCTTTTAAAATGTTTTCACAATATCTTGTATTGTTTTATTTATCTTTAAAAAATCCTACAAATTCCTTTAAATCCACGCCACTGCCATCTGCCACCAATCTTTTTCCTCGACGAATTTGTAAAAGATAAGCAGCCAATACATTATATTCCCCTTTAGAGATGAGTAAAAATACCCAAAAAGGTGACGCAAAAAAGCTTTTTTAAACATGCACAGGACTCTGTATCAATATCAACAGATTAGTCGTGCGTCGAAATCCGTCAAAGAGCGGAAAAACATGGAAAAAGTCGGCGAGAAAATGTTGGCGCAAAATTGGCGGGAAAAAAATTCACCAAGCGTCATGGCGTCGCGTCAGTTCGGTACTCCATGAATACATTGAGTAAACGTTGTAGGGAATAAAGAATGAATAAAAGAGTGCGAAGGCGCGGTTAATCATCGCTTTTGAATTTGTTTTATTTTTTTGTGTGGTAAAATAATGTATTTTTTTGTTGGAGTTTTGTTTTTTTTATCTTTTTAGGGGTTCGTACCCATTTCGGTGCCAAACGGAACCCTATTACTAAGCCTCCGCTGTCTGTCTGCCTGTCTGTCAGCGAGCTGTATCTCATGAACCGTAATAAGTAGACAGTTGAGAATTTCACAGAATTTCGGGCCGTAAAAGTTGTCAGTTTTAGACCAATTTTGTACGAGCTCTATCTCAACAACTAAACAAGTTAGGAACTTGAAACTTCTATATATCATGTACCGTATACTGTATATAATGAACAAATACTAAAAACGCCCATTCATAAAGTATTTTAATTTAAATATGGGTGATTTTCTGCAACTGCATATGATAACTTTGTAATTCATAGTATCATTATGAAATACAAATTTATCTTTGCGATTTTTAAAATTTAAGATGAAAAATAGTAATATTCTTCGTTTAGTATTTTCGTTTATTTGCAAAATATTTTACGGTGGTCCGTACCACCGTAAAAAAATTAGCAAATAAACGAAGCCCGTCGTGTCCGACTCGCACTTGGCCGGTTTTTTAGGGTTCCGTACCCAAAGGGTAAAACGGTACCGTATTACTAAGACTCCGCTGTCCGGTTGTCTGTCCGTCAGTCACCAGGCTGTATCTCATGAACCGTGATAGTTAGACAGTTGAAATATTCACAGATGATGTATTTCTGTTGTCGCTACAACAACAAGTACTAAAATCTGAATAAAATAAATATTTAAATGGGGCTCCCATACAACAGACATGATTTTTTTGCCGTTTTTATAGATAATGGTACGAAACCCTTTGTGCGCGAGTTCGACTCTCACTTGGCCGGTTTTTTATAGGAACGTGTCGGATTTTCTAGCATATTTTGGTATTTTACTTTGGTAAGTTATTATAAAAAGTAGGCAGTCAATGACGAACATCGAGTTTTTGAAAAAGGAACAGGTGAAATGTGGGTGTCCTATAGGTTCACTTCTGCCTAGCCCTTTGGGGTAATACAGGGGTGATGTGTTAAACTTTGTCTGGAGCGCCCGTCTCTGTCACTCAAGTCGTACTAATAATATTAACTGTCCTAGTAAGTATTCGTGTTCCTAATTTTGGCATAATACTTTTTACAAGAACGCTAATCCTGATACGTAATACCTGCATACATGTACAGTCAAAGAACGAGAATGTTAAGCGCCTTATTATTATCTAACTACTTATTGCCCACATATTGAATATCAACGACAGAACTTCGGTTAGGTATGTTATTTTATTCAAAAGAAACAACAAACAGCTACAATATACAGTATAGAAAAAGAAATACACATAACATTTGAACAATATTGTAGCCCACCACGCTGTTCTCAGATTAGCTGTGGAATATGATATACAATTAATTAAACGCGGCGGCGGTTATGAACAAAATACTCAATCATCTTCAAAAAAAAAAATACTAGTTCCGATAAATCACTGTTATTTATTATTATTCGCCACCACAATCGCACGATATTCAAAATAAGTTCCCATCATCGATGCATCATTCAGAATCTCTTCATCATATTATAAATTGACAGGCTGCGGCGATCCATCACAGAAAACCACAATACACAGTTTTCGCATTAATGCAATGGCGGGTAAAATAATATTTTTATTTCCAAGGCAGTCGGTTCGATAAGAACTTCATTACAGATTCCAGCCTGGGTGTTTATTTTTTGTATTTTTAGATTGAAATGTGAATTAGATTGAAATTGATTACACAATTATTTATTTGGATCTTCTTTAATAGCGACTAGCCGGTGCACAGTTTTTACGACTTGACCTTGAATATGACCACAACTTTCTGATACACGCTGTATAGTAGTAAGATACTTGACAGTTTATTCTAAAAGCTGGCAACGTCGCTAATAGCTGTCAAATATTTATCTGTTTTGATTAATTTGGCAATATTACTGTATGGAAATATGAAATATCGCTAACTAGTGAACTAGATTATTAATAATGAATTGCAATTAAAACACTGAATTTGATGTTGTAACCGCTTTAGGTGTAAAAGTTTTCATATACTTATTTTACATCTAACACTAAATATTCTGTGTTACAATATTAATTATTGCATTTCATAATCATATTTCCATACAGTGATATTGCTTAATTAATCAAAACAGCGAAATATTTGACATCTATTTGCGACGTTGCCAACTTTCAGAATGTACTTATAAATCGAAATACACGCTTGATCACATAATGATAACCGTTCTAGAATACCGCCAGCACACAGCCATCCCTCATATTTTTAATTTACAACCTTTCCCTTAGATAATGTTGGCGTGGGCCTCATGAATACATTTGGTTAATGCTGCACGGTCGAAGGGAGAAACTGAATTAATTCAGAAAAGCAAATTGAATAGAAAAGTGAAGAACACACTGTTACTGTTTCAATCAGGACGTTAACTTTTGTTATTTTGTCCTCTGTTAAGAAAAAAATTCTGTTATTTTTCTCGTGAAAGAGTATTTGTGCAAAATAGGTATATGTAATTTGTGATTTGGGAGGTTAATTTTTATAGTAGCAATGGATTCAGTATTATTAAGCATAATTATTTCTTAAGGTGCTCCGTCTCCCCGGGAGCACCTGTAATGTAACATGCAGAGTCGAGCATTACATCAGTTAGGGAGAAGAACCGAGCATTACAGTGCGCAACCTGTAATGATACAATTCGAGCATTACATCAGTGAGGGGGGAGACCCGAGCATTACAGTGCGCAACCTGTACTGATACAATTCGAGCATTACATCAGTGAGGGAGGAGAACCGAGCATTACAGTGCACAAAGTCTGTAATATTTAATCAGAAATGTTACATCACAAGCGAATGCTCGTCAATCAGGGAAGCAGTGTTGTAACGCAATGCTCAAAATCGAATCTGTAACGTCTTATTACCCTACATTGTTTTATTACCCTACACTGTCGCACTGCTAAGTAATGGCTGCCACCAAATCCTTCGAGACATCCTTTTCCAGGGCCACCTCGATCCAGCCCTTGCGGTAGGTACGCGTCTAGGGCATCTCGCCACCTCTTTCTGGGGCGGCCTCGACGGCGCCGTATATACAAGGTCCCATTAAAATAGATGGACAAATTTTAACACAGCGTTCAGTACGTCTAACCAAAGGTACCCAAGCAAAAAAAAAACATTGATTAAAGTGATTTTATTTTAACCTAAAATAATAAGTGGCATTGGGTAACCAACCTTTTTAGTGTATTTTCGTTAGCTGATTGATTTTTCTTTTATGTATCTAATGCGTTTTTTTATTTCTCTTATTATCGAATACGCTTTTTACCTACCTAGATTATTTTATAATGTGTGTCTTATTTGGTTAGAATAAACAAATTTTCTTTCTTTCTTTTAATACCAACATCACTGACTTGTCGTTCCCCGATAGAAATTCTAAAACTTGTTACAACATGAATGATTAAATTTGTCGGCCATAGGTACAAGTACCGTGGACTCCCGTGGGCCAACACTTCGATGCACTTCCACGGGCAGAGTTCAATTGAAATTTGTGAGCAACTTCTACCCTTAGAGACTTTGTACTGACGTGTGAGTATATGCTTTGAATTTGACCAGAAATTCTAAGTTTCGTTGATTTTGGATACATGAAATGTGTACAGCTATAATATGTATTATTGTTATTGTTTTCGTATAGTAATTTTTATTTCTGCCTGAGTATACTTTTCGATGTTTTTGGTTGGTATTTCGGCGTGTGCTAGCTGTCATATGGCTATTATTTTTATAATTTAAATTATGTTTTGTGTTGCGTTATCTAAATCATTTTGCATACTATTATATAGAATCAATTTTTTCTAACTGAACAGACAGCTGTGCTGCTGGGGAGTTTGTTGCGCCACTTCTTCTTCTCAGCTAAAGCACTAGGAAGTGGTGAAGGGTGGGCGTTTTGGGGGACTGTTTTACGTAATTTTGACGTTCGAAAAGTGCTGATTCACAGCCTAGTTTGAATAAATGACTTTTGGATTTTCAATTTTTTGAATTTTTGTTAATAAATGGTTATATTGGGGTATATCGTTCGGTCAATAGAACTTGAATGTTCAAGTGAGAAATACTGTGCAGAAAGACACCGTTTATTTTTTGGTTAATAGTAGGACCTAAAGCTGAAATTAGGAATGACACTTATACCCGCATCCCAATTGCGTTACACACCCTCTTTCACGAACCGATTGATTATTAAAAAAAAAAAGTTACTAAAACTAAAACCCAACTACGACAAAAAGTCAACTAAAATGGTATAAACAAGACATGACAGACTAATTAAAAATCCAGAGTCACATGTGTTAGGCCATAAATCAAATAGATTACGTGTGACTTTTTTTAAATTATTATTTTGGGGTACTATATATATTTTTGAAATTTTCTCGCTGAGCCGTTTCATTTGGTATCCAACATGGCAAAAAAAAAAACTATCATGATTTGTGTCCTCTAGGGGACCATAAGGCACCATATTGAATTTAATGTGACGTCACATTACCCGGCCTATAATTAGCGGACGATTAAGGCGCTTCCATCGATACCTCATTTGTCAAATCATGATCAGTAGTTTAGAAGTTATGCGGGAACAGATGAACATATCGATACATATCGGTCAAAATCATTACACTCCTTTTTGCTTCGCCGTAGAGGGGAAAAAATGTAACATTAACGAATCAATTTTCAACACTTTAATTTTGACATTTTGTTGCTGATTGGCATTTAACAAAAACCTGTTGTAGGTAAGTGGCATTCAATTAAAATACACTCTAGAGACACTATCATATCTTAGCTCTAAAACTATCTATGCATAAATATTTGCGGAGAAAAAAAGTACTTTACAATTACGCCCGACCCGTAAAACATAGTGCGGCCAAAATGCAAACACAACGTCTGAAAACGTAATGGAGCAGAAAACTAATTCTCATGTATCACAGAAGGGCGAAAAGTCCACAAATCTCGCTCCCAAACGAATGATCCAGCAGCGAAACGTACAGAACCCGCTAGTTAATCAGTCAGTCGAGACGAGAGGATCTCTAAATCATTTATAAGAACGCCGTAGCCTTCGCGACGAGGAGAATTTTTCTTGTCTTAAGTAAATAAAAATCCAATCAGAGGCAAATCCAATTTTCATTCCGTTTCTCGTTGGATTCACTCGGGATTCTAGCCCGGGCTCATTTTTAACGTTTTTTTTTGTACTTTTTCACACTATTTCGTTTCGTTACGGCCTGGGTGCAGTTTTCTGGGACACCTTGATAGTCGGATTTAAGGGATTGTAGTTTTTGGTAGTTAAGTAAAATAATGCTGAGTTATTTGGTAGTCTTAACATGTTTTTCAATAATAATAAAGATAGCAACAAAATTTAAACTTTACATAAAAACTTACCCAATTGTATCGATAGTTACTAAAACTATCCATACAATCGTTTCTGAGCATGAATAAAATAATACTTAAAAATCCTAAAACTTATTTTTTTTTCTTTGTATTTAGCTGTCAATATTCGTGCTCGCTTTTAATTTAAATATCAATAAAATTATTTGTTAAATTGTAATTGTTATTTGTTTAATGTAATTTGTGTTTCTTATATTATGTATGCTTGCCTGCGGGGGCGAAGGGACGACTAGAATCATTCTTTTTTTTGTACATTTTGACGTTCAAAAGTGCCTTTTATGTGCGTAATTGAAATAAATGATTTGACTTTGACTTTGACCTGCAAAAAAATATACTATTATTTATTTAAATATTTTTAACTGTGCAGCATGTAATACTGCCATATCAGAAAACATCATACTCAATCATATATCACATTTAAATAACAATCGAGAAACGGACCGAAGTCGGACCTGCGAAAATCCGTTTTATACTATTCTGGACACGGATTATGTTAGATCGGAATGGACAGTTGACATGAGCAAGATGTTATTCAATAAGAAAGGATACGGAGCGAATTGATTTAAAATATGGCGGTGGAAGTTTTGGAGTATGTTTGTTTCTTGTATTTTACGAGAATTGTCGCGAAATTTCGCGGTTTATTTTTAATCGCATTCTTTATGGCACCTTTTAAGGTCAAGTCATGAGCTGTCCCAATATCAAAAAATATTTGGCCTAGGTCATAATAAGGGGGAGGCGTGAAAATTGATTCGCTGATACAATGTTGGTATAATAGGTACGTAGATAGTACTTACATACTAATTAAATTGTACCTACATGATAAAATGACATGACATGAAACGATGAAATGAGGTTTATTTCTATAGGTACAAATTATAGTTATAATACACTTTTACACGTCAATTTTTTGGTCATGATTTTAAAACTAGATGGCACCGGCTGTCGGATCCCTGCGAAGAAAGCCGAAACAGACCAGAGGTCATGGTCTCTTTTTAAAGTCCAAACATTATATTATCAAGAGATGATATGTGAGTTTTACTTTAAGTACCTACACTATTTATTTGTTTTCTTTTTTTTTGTTTCCTTTTTTACTTGTAGTATATTGTGTTGTGTGCCTTTTAGTCTGTGCTAAATAAATGTATTTTCTTTATTTTTTACAATGCCGGGCCATGTAAGGAAGGGCTTTTTAAATGAAGAGCCACTGCAGCTTTGAGTCACACAGTGCTGTCAGGGAAATTAATTGTTTAGCAGAATGACACACAAGTCAATTTATAGCGTGGTAACACGATAAATTGACGATAGTCATTTTAAACAACTGTCAAAGAGACATTGTGATTTAATTTGCTGATAATTAACATAAGTTGATAGTTAATTTGCTAAGCAATAATTTTCACTGAAAAACACGAATGAAATGGAAGCGCTGCCTGGTTTGTAACCCCCTTAACAAAATGTGTATTAACAGTATTCAAAGTAAAGTTATCAATTCTCTCTAACTTAGAATAAAATTGGCCTCAAATATCATGATTTCATAAAATAGTAATTTGAACTTAGAGAGATGTAGGTATTGATGATTTTAATGTCTATAATTCTGTAATTACATGTCTACTGTTTACGGTCATGACTCATATTTTGAAACTTATTTACACAGACACTGACCCGCAAATTGCAAAAAAAAACGTAAGAAAATTTGATTTTTACGGGCTGCCCTGGCGGTTTCGCCTTAAGGGAAGATCCCAAAAACCTGTCAAATCCAGTATCTACATTTCATGTTAGTTCTGTATTTCGCCGCGTGCATTAATGGCGTGTCTATTTATACTGTATTTCCAACCGTATCCTCTTTTTCGCCTCAAAGTTCCACCCTAAGCCGTTTCGGAATGAGAATCCATTATGTGTTATTTATGGAGTGGCTGGCGCAAAATATTTATCTGTGTCGATATTCGATAATGCGTTGGACGCACCCCAGCGCCATTGGGCGTCGCGGCTTGGACGTCACGGAACCCACAGGAAATGAAATCGGATTCACTCCTCCGCGCTGCCTTTTGTAAAATATTATTATAAGGTATATAAATAACAAAAATTGAGGTTGGATTTTTCAGGGATCATATTTTCGTTTTGTGAATTCAGCTCGTACAGTAAACGGAGTCGTAGATCTGATTTAGCAATTTTTTTATTCGAGTTTACTTATCTTTTTAAACAAATAAACTTATTTTGCTGTCTGTCTTTTCTTCTCTCTTGTACTACAAAAAGTGCCCTTAAGAGGGAACAGGGCCTGCGAGGAATTTGAAAAATAGGTATTTGAAGAAACTATTGCCGTCGTCTTACCTCAAGTCTGCCCCCGTAGAGTGCGATAGGGATAGCTACAGCTCAGACCAATTATATCACAAAAAAATGACGAAATCGACGTTTCGTATTCCCCTTTTTTCTCCTCGAAAACTGAACCGATTTAATTTTCAAGAACAAGTATGTCTAGATTCCTATCATTTTTTTTATGTTAAAATTTTTTCAAATTTGTAATCAAAAATTGGTAATCCTCTAATCACGACGGTAAAAATGGAGCATTTTTGTCATTTTTGGAGGGTCATATTTTCTTTACCGATAAGTTGCTGAAGAAAAGGAAATAACAGGAACGTGACTACAGCAGACCTTGATTTTATGAAAAAAAAATTATTGCTCTAGAGGCATAATTTTTTTTTTTTTTTTTTTTAAAAACGTTGCTCCACACTATGAATTTCTCCTGTATCGTGGGTGCGTTTACAAACATTTAAACTCACATACACAAACAGCCAGACCCGGAACAACTAATTGTAGGTCATACAAAATATTTGTTCCGTGCGGGAATCGAACCCGCGACACGCAGCGCAGCAGTCAATCGCTTAACCACTGCGCCAACCGTGCCGTCAAATAATTACCGCCGTCAATAATTCAGGAAGAAAAAAGAGGAATAAATTTGTATGGAGGATCGCAGGGCCTGTTTGGGGGCGCTGTCAATGTTAAATTATTACTGTTATGCGGTTGACTCGAAAAATCGATTGTTTTACAAACTAATTATAACCTTAAAATGTCCATTTAATCAACCAACTGGTCAGTTGTAACAAGTATGTTCAAGACAAGTGTTTATTACCAACTATTTAAAGGTTTCTTACTTAACAATGTTGTTTACTATTAAGTGTATCTATCAACTTCATATGAAATAGAGTAGTGTTTTCATCCCGCTAAACAATACATTTCCCCGACTGTACATAACGATCCAATAATAATAAAAAAAACGAGTTGTCGTGGGACACTCAGTTGGGACGAAATTCCTTTCGCTTTTGCACTCTTTTGATACGTAAAATATTCTTGAATGTCAAAATGTTACACTTCTTTCGGTCTAGCTCTTATTTGCCAAACGTGTAGAGTATAACGTGCTATAAGGAACTTCGTCCCAAAATGTTGGTTTTATTTTGTATGTTTTTTTTTGTATTTATTTATTTATTTTATTATTTATTTAAATAAAAAAATTAAAAAAAAAAATTAAATTGTACACACAGAAAAATAGAAACAGATAAGACATAATCATAATTATGAGTACAAAGGTACTGCTTATTTCTTAAGAAATTTCTTCCAGCAGACCTGCGATAGGAGAAATGAGAAAGAAATGTGGACAATAGTGTGTGAGAACAAGAAGAGCAAAATATAAATATGCGAAGTCTTAAACTAAAATATTGAAATAAACCTACACGTATAAAGTAATAAATGAATATATACTTAAATAAATACATAGAGCTTAAATATATAAACATACATACTATAGGTATATAAATACTCACAGTTGAGAGGAAAGGTAATGCTCTTTTACTCGATATTTGAATTGTGAAACAGTTTTTAAATCACGAATGCTAAGCGGAAGTGAGTTCCACAACCTTACTGCATGGACAGAGAAGGAATAGGAATAGTAGCTTGTATGTTTGTATGTTTTTTTTTTGTGGAAATCTTTAATCTAACTCGTGATTAACACCTCTATCGTAAAAATGCATTCTGAAACATCTTTTCCAGCAACAATTTACGAGTCATTAAACCTAAAATACTACAGGTATTGTACCGCAAATATACCGGTATGCATTTCAATAATATCCGCTGTGTGGTAGACGGGAAATGAGTACCGTATCTGGACAGCCAATGGGATGAGTTAATATGATTATGTGAACGTTCCGACGGATTAGCCGGTTTTAGGTGATAGAGTTTCGGTTTGAATTGTAACCGAGTTTCATGTTTGTGCGATTTTTCATTCGCGTGTGAATTTTGCAGAGATTAGTGTACTTAATGTTAATTTCTTTAATATTTACGATTATAATATTTTTTTTAAAACGTTTTAAATAAGTACGTAGTACAGTCCAGGGCAAAAACGTGTACGCATAACTTAAAAACTGTGCGCACGTATTTTTGCCTTTAACTGTACAACATTATAATGCCGCCTTAATATTTATTATTACATCCAATACACAGATATTCGTAAAATATACTTCTAAACTAAATTTCCTCGATTCCCGGCCTCACTCTTGAGCAGAATAAGAGGCGGTCACAATAGCATCCTGAAGGCTGTGGCGGCAGATACTTCCTCAGCAATAGACAATTTGTGAGAAAACTTATACCCTAGTTACCATTTTTCGTTGTCTAGTTGAGGGCTGGTCTTCTCATTAATTTGTCTTTAGTTTAAGAGCATTTAGCCTAAAAGTGGGCAACGTCGCAAATAGCGGTCAAATATTTACCTGTTTTGATTAATTTGGCAAGATCACTGTATGGAAATATGAAATGTGGCTAACTAGTGAACTAAAATATTGATTATGAAATGCAATAATTAATATCGTAACACCGAATATTTAGTTTTAGATGTAAAAAAAGTATTTGGAAACTTTCCAAATGTCTTGTTTACACCTAAAACGGTTACAACATCAAATTCAATGTTATAATTGCAATTCATTATTAATATTCTAGTTCGCTAGTTAGCCACATTTCTTATTTCCATACAGTAATATTGCCAAATTAACCAAAACAGCGAAATATTTGACATCTATTGGCGACGTTGCCCACTTTCAGAATAAACGCTCTTAAGTTACTAACAATTTTATGGATCTCTTAGTTGTCCGAATAAAAATGTTTTTTGTTTCTTTTTTAATTAATTTTGTACCCAGTACCGACAACACGCTAAAAAAACTCACAAAACTAACATTGCTTTCATCAAAACTTTGTGATTCCAGACTTTCGTACTCGATTCCGCTCTTTGAAAAATATTTTCTACCATCCTATTAAAAACCCTTACTGAACCAGTAGATTAAAAAACACATTTCGTTCCGACTACCAATTTTCCGAACGTAACTTTTTCTCTGTACCTGCGTTAAAAGCTTAATACCTGTTTTACATCTACCCTCAGTCGCCACTCAATTTTCTCTAGCATCACGGCATATTTCATGCTGGAACAAGCCAGAGGGATTGGTAAAAAATTGCCCTTCATGTAGTCTATAAATTTGGACGCTTAGCCACGCCACCGGAATGGATATTGCATATATTTTATGCGGGTACTTGCTACTTTAATATACGTTTACAGTGGATAGTGAGAATCTGCGAGGATAGTGTCGGTATTTTCCTTTTATTTGGTGTCTTTAAGACGTAGGTATAGAAATTATCTTGATTTAGAAATTATCTATTTTTGATTTACAATTTAATAATGTTATTCGAACAATCATTTTTGGAAAAAGTAGTGAGATATATAAAGTTGAACCTTCTAAATACTGCATGTTACTAAATTCAAAGTCAAAGTCAAATAATTTATTTCAATTAGGCACAAAATGGCACTTTTGAACGTCAACATTTACAGAAAAATAATAATTGATTCTAGTCGCCCCTTCCAAAAGGTAGTTTTCGTATGGAGAAGAATGGGCAAGAAACTCCACCGTTAATCTTTTTAAAATGATTTCACAATATCTTGTATACATAAATTATATGTATAATTATATGTGAAGACGATGCACCTAGAATAAGATTACTATACCACGATAGGTAAAAATAATGAAAGATTAAGGAATGACAGATAAATTAATTATGTGATAGATGTAAAATTATACGATATTCCTAACATTTTTACAAGTGATAGGTACTAATAAGTCAGTGTTCCCTTTAGTGAATGATTGCGATAGAACAGGTTTTATTTACACATTCTACAGTTACTTTTGGAACAGACTATAAGCAGATATTTTATTAAAGAAACACACAACAGGCAGGTATGCAGTGGTGCCCTGTGCGTGACATACAAAACGTTTAAGATAAACATTTCTCTCGCACAATGCTCCTCTATAGACAAAACGTGGAAAAAAAAATGTGTGCACATGAGATGAGGCTTTTACAACGAGCTGTTGTTGTACTGGAAAACTGTCCTCAAGTGGTTTTTTTTCACGAATGTAAATTTTAAGTTGGCGTTTAAAATTAACTTTCTAGTTCTGTTGTTTTATATTTAAGTAGGTTCCGTTTTAGATCATGTTTGTTCGCGGCTTCGCTCGCGTGAAGGTCGTGATTTAATCATCCCACGGGAAAGCACTACCGGGATAAATAGTATTCTAATTTATGGGCGGAAGATTAATTGAAATTAAATTAAGATCGTAATAATTCTGAAATGATCATCTACCTTTCTCGCTGACTGTACATGTTCAAAGAAGTCTCCCGAGGGAAAACTACTGACAAGGAACATTCATTTCCAATTTTTGTTACATTGTATTTTGACAACGTTGCGGATTAAAAGAAGCTGTGGAGACAAAGATTTAAAAGAGTATGCTTAGATGGTTTGCTGAAGTTGTTGATGAATGAAAGGCGATTAACAAAAGATATTTAAGGGCAGATGTGAGTGGAAACGTCAGGAGGGAACGCCTTAGATAGACCTATAGTGACCGTATTGGTGATGTTCTTCAGAAATCCAAGATAAGAATGCTTGGAATTATGGAAACATGCTGGTCCTGCTCCATAGGATAATTTAGAATCAAGACAAAATCAAACTGGTTGCAAATTTAATTGTATATTTTATTATTATTTTTTATTATATGACATTGATTTTACATTCTATGACCAATTCCTCGCACACTGACTTATTAATTCGTCTACTTTTACAATGTTTGTAAATATGTGAGCACCATGTATCTATCACATAATTAGTTTATCTGTTGTTGCTTTATTTTTAATTCTTAATTATTCTTTTTACCTATTGTGGTATAATAATTTTATTCTAGGTGCATCGTCCTCACATATAATTATTATAACTAATGTACTTATACAAAATATTGTAAAACATTTTAAAAGAGTAACGGTGGAGTTTCTTGCCCATTCTTCTCCATACGAAAACTACCCTTTGGAAGGGGCAACTAGAATCAATTATTTTTTTTGTAAATTTTTGACGTTCAAAAGTGCCTTATACGGGCTTATTTGAAATAAATGTTTTGACTTTGACTTTGACTTTGACTTTGAAAGGTCAGGTGCATATCACTCGTAACCGGCGTGCGTGTATGACCAGCTGTATGAACGTACACGAATCAAAAGGAGTATGTAAGGATCGTAGCACGTGGCGTTCTGTAGTTTCTGAGTACCTCCAAGTGAAGAAGACGAGAGATTATGTAGTTATGTGTATTTTGACACTTCCTCCAAAACTACGTCATCTTTATTTTATTGAGCAAGGCACACCAACGACATATTTACAAGAATAAACAATAGGTAATCACAAATCTTCAATAATGTGTAAATACATCACTTATAGGCCCAACTTTCTTATTAAAAGATAAACAATGTAAAATTAAATTTTAATTTTAATTTTAAAATCATTACAATATTAATTATAAAATTAAAAATAAAGTAAGTAAAATTACTAAATAGATTTGATTATAGAATAAAATAATACATTTCTTCACATTGCATGAGAGCAATACAACCATACAAAATCACAACAAAATATTCGCAAATAAGGTAACAAACGTGATAAAAGATAAAAGATTAAATTTAAACAAAATTTGAGTGAAATTATTATTTTTGATAACATTATTAAATTAAATTCCAACACAATTAAATTAAAATTTCAACATAAGTATTTAAATTAAAATTACATTACTATTAAATTAGAAAAAGTCAGTTTAAGTATAAGTAGGCAACTGATGTGTAGGCAACTAATAAGTGGCAGACTATAAAAGATAATATCGATATTGCTGTCAATTGAACAGGCTCTGTTGTAGAAAGTCAACATTTTTTTTATCCAGAAGTAACAACACAACAAGCTTATAATATAAAATAAATAAAAATCACAACAATACTATCCTACAAGTAAGTACGATCTAATTCCCTCTAATTATCGAAACTTTTCTCCTAAAATCCTGTGTGTAACATCATTAGTCGGACTCATTAAGGCGACGATCTTACTAACTGCGATGGACGTCGGCCCGGCCGGGTAAGTGCACTGTAATCTAGTTATGTGTTACTTAAGCTGTTTTAGCCATGTATGTATTTGGGACATTTTCTTACCAAGTTAAGTTAGTAAACAAGAAAATACAGGACACATTATGCTTAAAAGTTTTATAAACACATGATTATTCAATAATTTTTTCAGACAGTGGCGCCGACTCCCTTGGTCACACACCACTAAAATGTCAGAATTGACAGCTCTTACTGACTGGCAGCTCGAGAAAAGTAAAGTGACAGTTAGAAACTAAGTTATAGATGTCAAGTTAGCTTAAGCCTTCAAATTTACAGAAAATAAACCGTAGTTAAGTCCAGCCATTTTATAACTATGACGTTTGTATAATCAGCCTATAATGTTGCCACTGTTGGGACGCATACCTCCTCTCATTGAGTGAGAGGGAGTGGGCCGTAATCCACCACGCGAGCCCAATGCGGGTTGGTAGATGCCAAATGGCTTCGAATTTTTGGTTCTAGGACATGCCGGTTTCCTCACGATGCACCGTTTTGAGAGCAGTGGTGAAGACCTTTAACTCGTAAGGCGTGTCCGTTACCTCTGGGCTACCACTGCTCGCTATGAGGTTTCATCATCATCATCATTTCAGCCGAAAGACGTCCACTGCTGGACATAGGCCTCCCCCAAGCACCACCACTTCGACCGATTCTGTGCCTCCCGCATCCAGCGGATTCCTGCGGCCTTTGAGGTTTACAATACCTCAATTTGTATGTAAGTTCGCGACATATTTTCTTTTGCATATAATGCTGGGAGGTCTAGTGGGGCGTATGACATAAGACACAAAACTAAACGGGGCAAGATGGGACGTGAAGGTAATCAAGGAGATTTTGATGTCGCTTGCTTTGTCCTATCTATCGTTAGTATATTTAAATGTCTTTGGTCATAGCCGATTTTTATTAATAAAAAATACAAAAAGTTTTATTGCAAATGAAAATTTGATGACATAAGTGATCTTACATAGATAGAATTAAAACTAAATGTACATAACAAAGTTTTGGTTTGACCGTTGACCCCCAAACTAAGCAGGGCTTGTATCTTGGGGGTCGGAATGCGATTGAGCAGAAATAAATATGTCAGATTAGAGGGCTAGTTTAGTAAATCGTGTGTGAGTTTGTGTGTGTGTGTGAGATAGGGATGTTGGTTGCTGGCACTTTGGCTTGTCGATATACACGTTAGAGAAATGATTCTGTTTCTCCCTTGCCCGATGAAGCGCCAGCCCGTGCCGCAGCTGAGCGCGTAGCTTTAAATTCCCCCTATAATAATAATGATCTATCCTTTGATCCAGCCTGTCCCGTCTTGCTGTCCTCCCCCCAGCGACGCCCTAAGCCGAGGATCGTACCCCACAGGGGGTGCCCTTAGCGAGCGCTCGCCTAGTTTTAATTTAGAATAGTTTTATATGGTCCTGGCTGGAGGCTCTTAGTGTAGAAGCTAAAGGCAGCCACAGGAAAGTCCGGTTAAGCAGCCATGACCTCAGTGGTCACCTGCGAGAGGCCATAGTTCAAAAAAATAAACAATAAAGATTCTGTTTCGGTGTATGTTAGTTTCAGAAGCCATTTTCTTTAGTTCACTCTTAAGGCGAGTGGATAGCAAGTCTTTGATGTCCATGTATTGTAATGACACATGTAATGACTTCAATAAATAATACTAAACGACTTGTCTCCCCACAAAGAGCAATAAGCCAATTCGATATTACCATTTATTGCCGCGTCATAGTACATTAATATTGGTATTTACTCATAAATTATTTGATAGTTAAATGCATGTTTAATTACAATCGACAAATTATCGCTAAATATGAATCCAAATTAAATTCGCGAGCAGTACGATTGGCTTTAATAACGACAACAGATTCCATTAATAATTGATGCGTACAGCTATCTGACTGGGTACTGGTGGGAGCAAAAGTGATTAATACAATTAATACGTGTCAGTTAATTAGTAAGCCATACTATATAATTACCGACATATATAGCTTGCAGAGTGAGCAAGCTATAGTGGCAATGGGCTGGCCATGTTTGTTGAAGGACCAATGGCTGGTGGAGCTGACGAGTCCTGGAGTGGAGACCGTGTAACGGCAAGCCTACGCTTGCAGTCACCCAATAAAAATGCATAAGTAATGGTTAATAAAATATATGTATATATATACAGGGTTATTTGTAAAACACCGGCAACCTCTCAGGGCTATGTTACTAATATCATAATCAACAACTTTTGTTCTATGACTTTTAAAAATTCATCATATTTTATTTCATCAGATTTTCATACAAAAATAAAAATATTTAAATTGAACGCTCAAAATGTTACGAAGTCTATGCGAAGCAAAAGAAAGCGACAGTACAATAGCGAAGGGAGCGGGGTTAGGGCGGCGGGGGCGCTTTGAACTTGACCTATTTACGGGCGCTCCTCAGTCGGTCGTTCGCTTTGATGCGCTCGCGTCGTCGCGTCATTACGTGTCCTTGTAGTAAAATTCGGCAGTGCGGACGTAATTATCTTTACATGATGGCGTATCAATATTCCAATGTCGAGTACACGGAAATGGTGCGAATGTTAGCTAGGTGTGATGACAATGTTTCGGAAGCCTGTCGCCAATACGCCATACGATTCCCGAACGTACGTGTACCCAACCGAGAAACAATGTTAGCCGCCACACAGCGGTTACGAGATCACGGGCAATTCCGGAATCCCATCAGGGATAGTGGTCGTCCACCGAGGCACAGAGTACGAGAAGAAGAAGCTATCGTCGAATTCTTCGAAGCAAATCCAGCAGCAAGTACCAACGACGCAGCCCGGCGATTCAATGTTAGTCAATACTTCGCGTGGAGTGTCATTCACGCTGAAGGAAAATATCCTTACCACCTTCATCGTGTGCAGGAGCTGACTGAACCGGACAAACCAGCACGAGTCGCTTTTTGCAACTGGTACTTAGCTGAACGGCCTACAATTTTATGGACTGACGAGGCTACATTTGGCAGAGCTGGTTTATTTAATACACGAAATGACCATCTATGGTGTTATGAAAACCCGCACGAACCCAGACCACATAATTACCAACACAGGTTTAGTGTGAATGTGTGGGCGGGAATTGTGAATTCCACATTACTGGGCCCTATCTTTTTGGATAGACTGAACGGTGAAAGTTACGAACAATTTCTTACCGAAACGCTACCGGAACTAGAAGAAGATATACCACTCGCCGATTTAAGTGGTATGTACTTCCAACAAGACGGGGCGCCGGCGCATTATGCTCGCCGAGTCAGAGACTTATTAAACGGTAAATATCCTGGTCGATGGATAGGACGTGGCGGACCTCGTGCTTGGCCGCCTAGATCACCAGATATTACGCCTTTAGACTTTTATTTGTGGGGACATGTAAAGACATTGGTGTACACGGGTCCCGTAATCACAAGCCGCGACATTTTGATTGAAAAGATTAATTGGGCGTTTAATCAAATAAAAACCAACTCTGCTGTGCTTTCGCGAGTGAATGAACAGTTACTATTTAGATGTGAACTTTGTGTTGGTTGTGAAGGTGATTATTTTGAACGCTATGTGCGCGATACTCACCGACATCCACGAGACTTGAACTTGAGAGGTAATGATTTGTAAATACTGATTTTAATACTTATTCATCCAATTGTTGTAAATATGCTGATTCCACTTTTTAAATACGCCTGCATTAAAAAATAAAAATAGGTATTGTACCCAGTTTTGTGCCGACATTGTTACTCGCACCAAATGTGTTTACAATAGGTTATTTTAAGGACTCGTTTACAAAATATGATTTGTATCGAATCGCAACACTACATTGAAACGGCTTTAACACACACATACGCACGGATACCTGTGCGGGAATTAGGAGGAAATAAACTTTGACGTGCGGACTAACATTTCATTAAACATTTTCTGTGGAACAAATCTAGACGGCGACCAAATAAAATAAACCCTAATGCCACCCGTTAAGGTTCATGTCTTATGGCAAAATATGAGAAAAAGTTAAACGGAAACTTATTTTTTTCTGAGGCTATTTGTAATATTTTTTATTGTTATTTTTACTACCATTTTGAGGTGATTATGTCTGCTTTCTTGGAATATTGCAATATTCCAAGGAAGCAGACATAATCACCTCAAAATGCGGCGGACCGAAAAGTAAACAATCATCAAACAATACTTTATTTAAAGTATTGTTTGACGATTGTTTACTTTTCGTTCCGCGTGCCGGCCAGCCGCAATGACTAGTTATTAGTAATAACTAGTCATTGCGGCTGGCCGGCACGTGTACGTGGCATTTCCTTACAAGTAGCAATAACAGTAGGCTCAAAGGGACGCCGGCCACCCCGAACAATCTTTGCCCCGCTCCTTCACTCGCAAAAATAAGTTTAAAATAATGCCAAAGAGTTCAATTGCACCCTTTAAGGTAATTGTTAGTTATGTTTGATTTGTTTACGTTTGTTCGCAAAATGTACCGAAAACTGCTTAATTACGTCAGATTTGTAAACGCGACCTTAATCAACAATATCGCCGCGCCGGAACCTGTTAACGTAACTTTCGTCATATTACGTAGGTAGGTAATTTAAGTACCTACATGCGATTTTATTTTATTTTATTCTTTAATGTAGCCAGTCCTAAGCCTGGTTAAGTATGAAGGGAGAGTGGATTCAGTCTATCTACAAACAAATAGGTACTTTTATCTGCCGTTGTAGCTTTACAGAAAATGTGAGAAGTCATTGGTAGTTTGTTTTTATTACGGTGTTTAGACGTAGGTACTGTGAAATATCAAGGTTATTTCCATGTCGAAGTCCGATTGTAGGTATCATTTGGCTTTTGCGTAAAAAAGCGGGAATCGTAGCGTAGCGAGTTACTAACTCAAAAGTATTACGACGACAGAGCGCTACAGCGTGCGCGCGAGAGCTACGAGGACAGAGCGCGGCAGGCGCGTAGGTAGCAAAATACAGAGTTGAAATGTGTAAGATAGGACAACGAAATCTTGAAGGTTTGTTTTTAGTAAATGTATTATGTTTTGTAAAAAGTCATGGAACAAAAGTTGTTGTTTATGATGATAGTAATACAGTCCTGCAAGGTTGTTGGTGTTTTAGAAATAACCCTGTATATATACCGATATATATAGACGCATACCTATATATATATATATATATATATATATATATGGGTATGCGTCTCTTTTGTTATTATAAGCCATATTTTAACTACGGGCGTACTACTCGTATGGGAAGTGTATGGTTATTGCACAATTGAAAAATCGTTTGCTGTTCAGATCAAATAATAATTTACGATCACATTAATCACAGTAGGTAAGTACATAGTAGGTACACGACAAACTATTCGAAATGCGCCACAGTTTCTAAACGTCTTCACTTCACTGCTTGACCGCCACCGATGAGTCTGCTTAGTTCCAGCCGGTCCGAGTGTTATGTTGTAGTCTCTGTCGAGCGCCGCTAGGTGGCGCTGGCGTCCCGATTAGTCAACTCAGTAACGTGTTTCAGACATATATTAGGTCTTTACCTATGAAATTGCCGTTCTGCAGTACTGGCTATTTCAAATCAAAATAATTTTTGTTTGGCTAAGAATTATAATTTCAAATTAATTTTATTTTAAAAACATGTTTTTTTTTTACCAAAAGTAGTCATTTGTTTATTGATTAGTGTTACGTTTTCATCGCATTTCAATCTTTTTCGTCATCATGGTTACGTTAAAAAATCTAGTAATTATGGAATATGAGTACCGTCATGGCAGCAACGCGGCACAAGCGGCACGCAACATCAACGACGTTTACGGAGCTAACACTACAAACCAACGCACCACCTGTTATTGGTTTGCTCGCTTCCGTTCTGGAAATTACGACCTGAAAAATGAACCTCGCGGTCGTCCGAAGACTTTGGTCGACAATGACGAATTAAAGGCGATTGTGGAAGCTGATGATACACAATCTACGGCTGAATTAGCAGCAGCTTTCGACGTTAGCATCAAAACAATATTGGTCCATTTGCGTCAAATTGGCAAGGTAAAAAAGCTTGACAAATGGGTGCCCCACGAACTCAATGATCGCCAGCGCGAAGTACGCGTCGAGACGTGCCTTGCACTGCTCAACAGACACAAAATGAAAGAATTTTGAACCGCATTGTTTCCTGCGATGAAAAATGGATTCTGTTTGATAACCGCAAGCGCTCAGCAAGTTGGTTGGATCCTGGTTCAGCACCTAAAAAATGCCCTAAGCGAAAACTTACCCCTAGAAAAGTGATGGTCACTGTTTGGTGGTCTAGCGCCGGTGTAATTCATCACAGCTTCTTACCAAACGGGGTGAGCATTACTGCAGATGTGTACTGTGAAGAACTGAACACAATGATGGAGAAGCTGGCACATCTCCAACCAGCATTGGTCAATCGCTCGTCTCCGCTGCTCCTGCACGACAACGCGTGACCTCATACTGCACAGCAGACGGTCTCCAAGTTGCAAGAACTGGGGTTGGAAGCTCTCCGTCATCCGCCCTACCCACCAGACCTTGCGCCTACAGTCTACAACTTTTTCCAGAATTTGGATAACTTCTTGGCGGGAAAAAAATTCAATGGCAGTACAAAATGCCTTTGAAGAATTTGTTGCCTCCCGTCCAGCTGATTTCTTTAAGAAGAGCATCAATAAACTGCCACTGCGTAGGCAAAGATGCATTGATGGCATGGGTGATTACTTCGATTAATACAAATAAAAACTACATGAAAAAAATTCGTTTAAATTTTTTTCATACAAAACGGCAATTTCATAGGTAAAGACCTATTATATATATATTTCTTTATTCGTCCTTTACTGTCCCACTGCTGGGAAAAGGTCTCCCCCACAGCTTTCCACTCTTCCTTGTGTTGCTTTTTCCTGCATAAATGCTAGAGACATTTCATCATAGTCATCACGACAGCGTTTCTTATGACTGCTCCTCTTCCTAGGACAAAATATTAAAACACAAAGTCAAACTTCTATACTTTTAGAACAGTAAGAAAATCATTAGGTACCTATTTTAATTTATCATTCTCTGTCAAATATATCCACTTTTGTGTCCGACTTTACGTTGATAGCTTAATACCTTTTAATTTAACGTGCAATTCAAAGATAACAAAAGTAATTATGGTCATAATAAATTAATTCAGTTAATGTATGAACTCGCTAGCATCAGAAGGCCAATTCGCGTAATCGAAAACTTCTAAAATCTACTCACAGTGTCATCTCAGCGACTTCATCATCATTATTCTCTTGCCCTTATCGCAATTAATTTGTGGTCGACTTATCTTTTTCTTCCATACTTCTCTATCAGTCGTCATCTCGGTAGTCATCCCCTTTCTAGCCACATCATCTTCACACAGTCCATCCATCGTTTCATTGGTCTTCCCCTACTATTAGAGGCATCCACATTCATATTCAAAATTTGAATGTGAAAATCTTGTTAAAATGCATTAATTAGATATATTTTTGACAGATTGAGTTAAATTATTATTGATTGAGTTATTCCCGTATTTATAATTTAACTCTGTCATCTTAACTCGGTCATCTCTGTCAAATAAATATAAATATATTGTCAGAGGAACGGATTGTTCTAATTTTGTTTAAGGTTTAAGTTCACGACTTCGGGAGATGCGACTTGCGACGCGATTTTCGTCAAGCGACACGCGTTTTGCGAGTTCATGCCATGCCAGTAACTTGTCAGACAGCGGTCAACGGTCGCACCCGCAAAAAATGATTAGATTTGATTCTCTAACATGCCAAGACGCGCGTACTGTGTCCGTTGCACGATTAATACTCGGCAAACCATTGCGCATCTCTTAACAACTTCTTTTATTTATTTTCTCCGTAGTTGCTGTCGCTGTTAGAGGTTTTTCTTAAGGATAACTCTGTATCAATTTTGACTACCAACAATATCTAAATCATCAAGCTCAGCAGCAAACTTTGAAGTCTTGAAGGTTAGAAAGCATGACACCATGCTTGCTCATGGGAGAACGCACAAAAAAATCAATAGGTACTTGTGGACAGTTTCTAAAACAAATGAAAACAATATTTGACTGGTGATAAGGCCCTATTCATAGTCTCGAGCGATGCGACTTGCATCAAGTGGCACGTGCGCGCGTCACTCTTTTCCCTTCGTCCGTTCGTGGCCAAGGGGTATGGTTTTCATTGGCCGACTGTACTAACGAGTGAACTTAGATAAAAGCTGAAATTCTAAACGTTACCGTAACGATGCAGTAGGTAACTGTACGCAGAGTCTAGACCGAAGAGTAGAGGTATTTTGAATAATACATTCAGTAGATATAGTCTAAGAGCTAGGTGGTGGAGATTAAGATAGAGAATTATTCTCCTCAATTTACTCATGTTTTTGAGGTACCTACTAAAATTGTGAGCGCGATAATAATGACTCCCTTTAGTAAATGATCATGTTTAGCAATTTAATAAAATAACAAGTGATTATAGACCTATATTTTTCAGTAATTAACAGTTTTAATGATAAAAGCAGGATTTTATTTTTTGGAAGGTTATCAAATTCGGTAGGTCGTGGCTCCAAATAAATCATATCTTAAAAATATTTTAGGTACGTGTACAGGTACACAATCTCTGTTTGTTCTTTTTTTATGTGCCCCTTGGAGTAAAACGACAATATATGGTACCTACTTTAATAAGATGTGTAATCAGCATGATTGAACAAGTGTGTCCTCGGTCAGAAAGTGCTTGAGCAATAGCTTTTTTACTTAACGGTATTATAATAAGTTCAATAGGTTGAATGCCTAGCTTTTTATTAGTGTCAGTTTCTAAATGTATTGACTAATATTTATATTTATATATACTTTGTTGTACACCAGATTATACATTACAAAAAGAAAAAGTTATACACTACAAAATATACAGTAGGCGGCCTAATATTATGACATGTATTATTAATTTTAGTTTGATGTTCTTTTTTGTGGGCAGTGCTCTGTTGTACACTGTTCTGTTTGTGAAGACTTGTAATTGGCTGACTATTTTTATTCTGTTTTGTTTAGCTGTAAGTCTTCCAAAGAGCTTAAATCCTAACTAATATCATAAATGCTAAAGTGAGTTTGTTTGTTACGCTTTCACGCTAAAACGGCTCAACGATTTTAGATAAAATTTGGCACACGGGTTGTCCATGAAATAGGACATAGGATACTTTTCATCCCGGTAGTTTTTTCCCGTGGGATAATTTCCGACATGCACGCGGGTGAAGCCGCTGGTAAAAGCTAGTAAATAAATTAATAGAAAATTAATGATATCGCATTAGTCAAGGCTTGCTCGTTTCACTAATCATGCATTTTCAAACATACCTAGCTCGCCTACTACATTAGCACACCGTTAACTAGGACAGTTACCACCTTTGTCAGTTATCGATGAAATTCCATAGCCATTATTATCACTGAATCATGTCCGAAGCCCGCTGATTAGACCACACCATTTAAGTTGCACAATGTCTATCCATTTGGAGCTATGTACAGTCAAAGGCAAATTACGTATCCGGTTAGTACAATTTAACAACGATTTGACCCTTAAGTTGGCCTAGCCTATTCCCGACTATGTTGTTATCGGCTTCCTGCCTAACCGGAAGCAGCTGAACACCAGTATTATACATGGAGCGACTGCCCATCTAACCTCCACAACTTAGTTACTGGGTAACACTATACTTCTTGGTAAGTCTGGTTGTCAGACTTTTGGGCCTCTGATTACCCGTAATGACTGTCAAAGATCTACAAATGACAGGCGGGCCACCGGCTTAAGAGGAAACAGGGCGTGCGATTCTCGATACAAATGTATTCTCCTTTTTTCTTCCTGAATAATGCCTCTAGAGCAATATTTTTTTCATAAAATCTAGGTCTACTGTAGTCACGTCCCTGTTATTTCCTTTTTTTCAGCAACTTATCGGTAAAGAAAATATGACCCTTCAAAAATTACAAAAATGCCCCATTTTTACCGCCGTGATTAGAGGAGTACCAGACAAATTCGAAAAGTTTTTAACATAAATGAAAATGATAGGAACCTAGACGTACTCTTTTTTATAATTTTAATGTAAAAAATAATTGAATCGGTTCAGTTTTCGAGGAGAAAAAAGGGGAATACGAAACGTCGATTTCGTCTTTTTTTTGTGATATAATTGGTCTGAGCTTGAGCTATCCCTATCGCACTCTACGGGGGCAGACTTGAGGTAAGAAGACGGCAATAGTTTCTTCAAATACCCATTTTTCAAACAGCCCCTATTCCCATTTTGTTTGATTGTAATTATGAGGTGTTGTGCTTATAGCATCTTCGTACACATAGGTACATACCATACTTAATAAGAGACCTGCATTTGTACTTAGCAGTGTATACATATTTTTGCCCGCGACTGTACCTGGTATTGTATATAATATGTGATTGTTATTAATTTGGTTTTTAAATTTAATTTTCTCAGTTTAGTTCCTGGTATTTTCAGAATCTCACGGGTGTGAGATTCTAGTTATTATTCTGAAAAGGTAAATTGCTCTGTATTGCAGTGAAATTATTATCTAAGCCTAGTTGTAAAAACATTCTTACTATGCGCATGGCAGCTTGTTGTAGTGTTAGGTATGTGTATTTGGATAGATTATTATTATAAGCCTGTGTTGTCCCACTGCAGGGCAAAGGCCTGCCTTCCATCTGTCCACTTTTCCCGGTCTACTGCGATTGGGCCAATCCTTTAAGAAGCAGTCCAGTCTATCCCGCCATCTCTTTCTGGACCTGCCGTATATTCGGATGCTAGGTTAAATTAAACCTTTTAGCACATACAAAGTCGAATTAAATTGGCTGGTGATATATGCTTCAAAGACGAGACGCTTAACGAAACCGTGAATCACTTATATGCCCCGTCATTGAGTGTTTTTTTGTACTTGACCATAACTTATTATTATTTTTTTTTTTGGGTTGAAAATTATCAAATAACTTCTCCCGCTCTGGGTGGAGCGGAAGAGCGTGTCAGACTCTTACTGACTAAAACCCACCCGTGTTCCTTCCGTTGCCTGTACGTTGCCAGGGACCACGGTATCCCTTTCGGACTTTCCCGCAACCCCGGCAGGCATCGGTCCTATTGGACACCTTCACTTGCTGACATCTCTTTGAGGCAATATCGATACCCTTCACGTCTTTGAAGAATAGCCAGCTGTCAAAAACAACCTTTTCACACATTACGATCCGTATTACAAACGATCCGTTTTCCGTATTTAGGAACCGAGAATACCTAGCTAGGTGCCGTAACAATGCAGCGGAAACCCAATCTAAACTTTACCTGCGAACTTGAGCCGCCATATTTTGTAACAATATGTTATTCGTAACTTTAATGTAGTGCCAAATGTATGAGGTTGTAACTTCTTGTGTCAGAAGAATATGTAAGGAAAAGGTTTGTGTTTACTCTATCATGTTAAGATACCTATATAGGATGAATTCCATGGTTATTGGGTGCATTCCATAAAATGTGTGATGTCTTAAACTACGACGGTGAAATAGAAGAAAGTTGCTGCTTTTAATATCTGATAACATGGGTAGATATCACCTGGTTTCGACCAGGACCATTCGCTCAGGCAACGTAACATACCAAATCAACAAAATCCGCAATAAGCAAGGCATAATCGGCCTATAATGTCCCACTGCTGGGACACAGGCCTCGGTGAGAGGCATTGGGCCGTAATCCACCACGCGGGCCCAGTGCGGGTTACTAGATGACATGTCTTGGAATTTTCGGTTCTAGAACATGCCGGTTTCCTCACGATACTACAACACAAGAAAGACAACAAAGACAAGAAAGTCGTTCCTGTAATTTCTGTGTCCAGTGGTATACATTTATTTTGATTAAACTGCTGTGGATAACAAAACAAATTAAAAGAAGTATTAGTTAATAAATTGGTTTTCGAAGGATTTATTCGTTCATGACCTATCAGAAAAGTATCAGTTTAAAGTCCAAAGCGGAGCAGACTTCTCACTATTAGCAGTTTATGGTCGAGAGGTGGGAAATTTCCAAAAAAAACTAAAAAAGGGTTCGTTATCTCCAAAGCAATCCATAAACTTGCTAAAAATGTGTAGCACTGAGAGTACTACGCAAATAAAGTCGAATCTACAGGCGAAGAATTTCCTATTAAAAGAGGTACGCTAAGGACACTCGTAACTCACCTTAATTATTTTCAGCCGTCCTAGAAATCATAATCAGGAACCTGGAATGGATGAATAAGGGATTTAATATAAATGGGGAAAACCTGAGTCACTTACGTTTCGCAGATGACTTAATTTTATTTTCTGACAGCCCGGAAACCTTAAAAATAATGTTGCAACAGCACGCGGATGAAAGTGATAAAGCAGGTATGTCAATGAACTTAACAAAAACAAAAATAATGTCAAAACCTTTACAAACAGAGATCATAAAAGTAAATAATGAGCAAATAAAAACGTACTTGAATACATATACTTAGAACAGCTAATATCTACTGAAGAATGCATGCAAAAAGAAGTAGAAAGAAGAATAGCTAATACTTGGAAAAGATTTTGGTCACTTGGTGAAGAACAAAGAAATGCCTATGAAAGAAAAAAGGACGGTATATAATATGTGTATTCTACCATGTTTATTATACGGGTGTCAAACCGAGGCATTGACAGAATAATTAGGAAACAAAATAAAAAATTGTCAGTACGAAATGGAGAGAAGCACAATAGGAATTAAAAGAAAGGACCGAATAAATATAAAGAAAGATAAATTTCAAGAATGCATACACAACTAACAAACAACTAAAATGGAGATGGGCAGGGCATATGATAAGAGAGAAGAAAGAAAAATGGATAAGACTAATAACTAAATGGTACTCACGAGACAGCAAAAGAAACAGAGGTAGATAGATTAAGAGATGGGAGGATGATATAGAAAAACAGGGGGTCCAATATGGACTTGTACAGTAAAGGACAGGACTGAATGGAAATCTTTAGAGGAGACAAGCTGTATCAGAGTAACGACCGCTTGCCGATATTTAATTACTTTATTTAAATAACAAGCACACTTCATATATTTATAATGTAAATGAGATTAGCAATAACGGCTTTTTATTTTATTTATTTATTTAATCCATTATCAATTTTGCCTCAAATACCTTTCCTACCAACGTCTCCCTATTTAGTTAAAGAGATCCACTTCCCACATCGAAGGTCGATTTCGAACGAAAAAAGCCGAGCGTCGAAATACAATTACCAACGTTTTCCTGCATGGAATTAAGAGCAATTTTCTTAGTGAGTTAACCGCATCCTCCGGTACATTTTCCCCGGTAATCCAACACTATAATGAACGGTAACTAGATGGTAGAACCTTATGTAGCTGGAATAAACGTACTTTTCATAGTACATACGACGCGACGTCTATTCTATTTCGTACATCAGGAAATCGAGTTGCGACTCTTTGTAAGGATTTAACTTTAAATCATAAAAGATCATGTAGTTGTTAATTTTCATACTAGCATTTTCTTGCCGTGTGCCCAATGAAGTTTCCTATCGGCAAAAATGATGATCTTCCATACAAACTTTTATCCCCTATCCCCTTTAGGGGAGTGAATTAACAAAAATATTTCCTAAGTGCTCACTTACGCTATACGAATAAAAAAGCAACTCTCGCGCAAAATTTCATGCTTCTAGACCCAGTGATCAGGCTGAGCGTTGTCTGATGTCAGTGAATTAATTAATTTAAGATTTTTATTTATAATCGTCCAGACCAAATCTCGGCCACGGTGACCAATGCCAGCGGAAGCCTTCGGCGTGGGAGATACTATAGTGCACAAGTGTGTGCGCAGACACGGGTGCACTCTCTCTTCCCTCACGCTCATAGTCCGATGGGACGGCAATCCGAAACGACCGGAGAGTGATCAGGCGCAGGACCAAAAACGGCTTAGCGCGGCTTATCATAGTAGGTACTTACAAACGAAGACTGTTTCGAATTTCGAGAAATTGGGTTTCAGCTCTTCGTATGTCATAAAAGATCAACTTAATACCACGTGTTTGCAGTAAGCATTTGGGTTTTTGCAATTCCATACAAACTTTTGTCCCTCATAAAAAAATATCCTTCCTTAGTTGATCTTTTTCGCTATATGGAACTAAGCTATGCTTTGTATGACAGTGAATATATGAATGAACTTATGTAAATAACGAATACTCAAACGACACTTAACTTTCATAAAAGTATTTCTGTCACCACAACATGCCTTAGAGCGACAGAAACAACACGAGACTTAGAGAAGTTAGTCAGCCAAATTCAACACAGGTATCTTCTAAGTAGGTACTGGACGATGTACTCGCAAAATATAAAGATCATCTCCATCTGCCTAGCCTTTTCCCAACTGTGTTGGGGTCGGCTTCCAGTCTAACCGTATGCAGCTGAATACCAGTATTTTACATGGAGCGACTGCCTATCTGACCTCTACAACCCAGTTACTGGGTAACACGATACCCCTTGGTAAGACTGGCTACCAATAACAACTGTCAAAGATCTACAATTGACAGCCGGGACCAACGGCTTAACTTGCTTTCCGAAGCACGGAGTGTTATGTAAAGATGGTCACCCATCCACGGACCAACCGCGGCAAGCGTAGCTTATCCTAATCAAAAAGTAAGTAATAACCACGAGCACCTCGTCGCAAAATATAAAGATATATGCTCAACCATTTTGGGTATTCCCCATTGTTAGTTACATTTTCAAAATAGAATGATTTAACTAAATTACAAACTACTTTTTCAACACAGCTTACACTTTTACATAACAAGACAATGTTTTTCTTTAGCCTGGTGCCTTTAAGTCTGGGTGATTTAAATCATCAAACCAATCACTTCACTACTATTTTATTATACAGGTTGGCCAATTGGAAGTATACAACTTTTGTATATTATTCAGGCTTGGCAATTTTATATGGTGAATATGATCTGCCTAATCTGCTCTTGCTTTTTTCTCAAAAAAGCGATCGCTTTTCATCGTGTTTTTTCATTAAATTTCCGCATACTTTATTATGTATCCCACTAACAAAGTCACAAATATTTGCTTTTCGTATTCAAGCTTGACCACGACACGTCCATTTAGATAACCCTCAGTGAAATCCTCAGTGATCATAATGTATTCGTTACTCGTTAATGATTCGTTAGAAAAATGTGTCATTTTTAAATTCGTTTAAGATCTTCAGGATAATATTACTGAAAGTATTGCGGTGGTCATGGTCTTATATAGACTGTGCATAATGAATTTTCCGCATTTTAACAAAATAATAGACTCCAAACAATTGCAAAATGTGACGTCAAATCAGAAAGGGGGCTAAAACTGAAAGAGAATTAGCCACCCGTTATAAATATAGATTACCTACGGGCTGGTGTCCGTGAATTCACGTCCAATAGTGCAAGGTATTTTACGTACAGTTAGGAACTAGACTGTTCGTTTCATTACTAACCGAGTTCTGGGTTTGTAACGAGACGAACAAAGTCGAACTCACAGCCTATAAAACAAAAACACATCACAATTAACAGAAGCAGAACAATTATTTACTAATAGCAATCCTTTTCGAATAGAATTTGAACAAAATATCGGTTCAAAAGCTCGTACCAATTAGTAAGTGAGCCGTCTCGGGTTCCGTAGAACAAGCGGGGCTGAAAATAAGCGAAAAACATCTAAGCGCGGCGGTTTAGGGTTCCTTCGCTGTGTAATTGCTGCGCCTTGGGCGGAGATGGCGTAGACTAGAGAATTGTTAGGAGATAGGACTACGTAGGTAGAAAAGTCGTGTGTTTGGTTTTGTATACGCGTTTTTTGCCACTGACTTCCGAAATTAAAATCATTTTTCACATAAGCCCAGGTACGCACGGGCGTATTTTTATCGCGGCGATTTTTTTTCGCGAATTTGGTTTTCGATTCTCTGCTTAGCGCCGAGAAATGAATATCCAACAGTGTGTTTTCTGGATACACGCTGGGTGCGCTCTGTTGGATTCACAATGCTTGGCTCAATACCGAGAGTTGAAAATCCAGTGTACGAAAAAATATCGCCGCGATAAAAGCACGTCTTAAACCTAAAACAATACAGTCAGTTCAGGTTCGCACCCTGGGCTGACTGTAGTGTTTTAGAATTGAAAATGCTTTTTCGATAGCTTCAGTATTTAAGAAAAGTGCGACCAGGGTGCAATTATTAAGATGGAGTAATGAAAATGGTATCAAAAGATGCGTAACTGAAAGGGTCTGTAAACATCATTTTTTTACTGTTTATTTTGCGAACGAAAAGAAAAATCTTAAACTTCTCAAAAACGAAAAGAGTTTAGTAAAAATTTAAAAATCATCCTCGATAATTTAAAGGGCTTTAAAATGATAATAATAATTAAGGGAAGATGTTTACCCTTTTCGGAGACACCTTTAAGGTGTTTTTTTAAACTTCTCTGATTTTTAAGTGCCTTAAGAGCGGCGTGCATTCTGAAAGTGGGCAACGTCGCAAATTGATGTCAAATATTTCACAATTTTGATTAATTTGGGTTTTTTTTCACTAGGAATTTCTCCTGTATCGTGGGTGCGTTTACAAACATTTAAAGTCACATACACAAACCGCCAGACCCGGAACAACTACTTGTAGGCCATACAAATATTTGTTCCGTGTGGGAACCGTGTGGGAACCCGCGACACGCAGTGCAGCAGTCAATCGCTTAACCACTGCGCCAACCGTGCCGTCGTGCCCCGTGTTGATTATGAAATGCATTAATTAATAACGTAACACCGAATATTTAGTTTTAGATGTAAAAAAGTAGTGAAACTTTCCAAATGCATTTTTACTAGCTTTTAGCTTGGTCTATTCGTATGTGTTTCCGGTTACTGCAATTGAGCTGAAACTATACCAAGTTTCAGCTCAATTACTTATATAACTACCGATAAATTTTGAAAAATTGATACCATGGAGCTGGTCTGATGATGGAGCCGGAAGGTGACCATAGGAACTCCTCAATCAAACAAGATAGCACCATCGTGCTTGGACTTATTGGTTATGTATTGACAAATGCTTTGACACTAGGTCGTGTTCAGGGTCTGATGATGGATTAGGAAGGTAGTCACGAGCACTCCTCAACCAAACAAGATAGCACCATCGTGTTTGGTCTCATTGGATACGTATTGACAAGTGCTATTACACTTGCTAGTTTTCAGGGACTGATGATGGAGCCGAAAGATAGAAATACAAAAAAAAAACATTTAGATTAATTTGTCACAGAAAAAGATAACTCGAATATAAAAAAAAAATTGGAACTCCTCAACTAAATAAGATAGTGTCGTTGTGTTTGAGCTCGATGGTTCTGTCTTGGCAAGTATTATAGCTCAAGATGTGTCTAGTTTCTGATGTTGGAGCCGTAAGAATGCCATAAGATTTTCTTGCTAAAGTATCGTACTTATTGCAGTACTTGTACTGGCTTGATGGAAAAGAGTTTTTACTTTCATAATAAATGCATGTATACAGACGTTTCTGTGACAGAAACTGGATCTGTCTGAGAAGGACCAACTTTTCTCTAGATACTTGTGGGAACAAAATGAATAGAAATCCAAAATCTAAAGAATCAACAGTACAGCGAAAGATATGTCGTGAACAATATCGTAAAAAATATCAAAAAAAGGAACAAAAAATAAATGCGGAATAAATAAAAACTATAATTAAAAAAGAAGAAAACGGGTTGCGCAGGAATCAGAGGAGCGACGTGCATAACGAATAGAATATGATCGACAACGAATGTCAGAAAAACGATCGGTTGAAACTGGTGAACAACGAAGAGTACGTCACGAAAATAATTGCAAACGAACAGCACAAGGAAGATTGAATGAAACATCTGAACGACCTCAATCAAGACTTGAAAATTTACGGCAATATAATTGGAAATTCGTAATAATGAAACACAGCTCTCTGGCGTATTGTGTAAGAATAAACTTAAAAATACGCTCTAAAAACTGGTTTTGATTTATAAACTGTGGATTTAATAAGAGTGGTTCATCTGGTGATAGAACAGATATTTAAACAAAACCTAATGCTAATTAGTACAAAATTAAATATATAGTAAAAATCTTTTAAAAAATAAGCTTTAAATGAACTAAAAAGTACTAAATAAAACTTACGTAAACATAGAACTTTAAGATTTTCATAGAACTTTAAGAAGCTTTGGGCGTAGATGTCCTTTGAACTTGAAGATAACCCTCAAGGTTTTAAGAAAATATTAAAGTTCTATGTTTACGTAAGTTTTATTTAGTGCTTTTTAGGTAATTAAAAAGGGTTTTACTTTGTGAAATGTGGTTAACTAGTGAACTAAAATATTGATTATGAAATGCAATAATTAATATCGTAACACCGAATATTTAGTTTTAGATGTAAAAAAAGTATTTGGAAACTTTCCAAATGCCTTTTTTACACTTAAAACGGTTACAACATCATATTCAGTGCTATAATTGCAATTAATTATTAATATTCTTCTTCATATAGCGATATTTCATAATTCCATGCAGTAATATTGCCGAATGAATCAAAACAGGTAAATATTTGACAGCTATTTGCGACGTTGCCAACTTTTAGAATGAACGCTCTTATGAGGGAACAGGGGCTGCGAGGAATTTGAAAAATAGGTATTTGAAGAAACTATTGCCGTCTTCTTACCTCAAGTCTGCCCCCGTAGAGTGCGATAGGGATAGCTACAGCTCAGACCAACTATATCACAAAAAAAATTGAAGCAATCGACGTTTCGTATTCCCCTTTTTTCTCCTCGAAAACTGAACTGATTCAATTATTTTTTACATAACATTTTTAAGAAAGAGTATGTCTATGTTCCTATCATTTTCATTTATGTTAAAAACTTTTCGAATTTGTCTGGTACACTCCTAATCGCGGCGGTAAAAATGGGGCATTTTTGTAATTTTTGGAGTGTCATATTTTCTTTACCGATAAGTTCCTGAAAAAAAGGAAATAACAGGGACTTGACTACAGCAGACCTTGATTTTATAAAAAAAATAGATTGCTCTAGAGGCATTATTCAGAAAGAAAAAAGGAGAATACATTTGTATGGAGAATCGCAGGCCCTGTTCCCTCTTATAAAATAAAGTAATTTTCAATGCGCCGGAAGGTCATGGGACCATGAGTTCTATGGTTTTTATTGGAAGTCGGTTGTTTTTTTTTTTTTTGTTGTTGTGGTTGTCATTAATCTCGTTCGACTTTTACATTAATGATACTTAATACAATCTTATTCTAAGACCATTATTAATTAAAAAAAGAGCGGTCAAGAGCGAGTCGATCTCACACAATTAAGATTCCGAACCAAACTAAACTGACCTATCTATGCCACTGGCGTGCCGTAATGGATCTAGAGAAAAACCTCTGTGACAGACAAACAGAAATTGTTCTTTGAATGTTCTTTTAAATTCGGAACTTTTATTATATTTTTCTCTCTGCATTTTTATCCTATACCTACTATTAAATGAGCAATATTTGTATTTAAATATATACATTTGTAATCATGTTCTCGAAAACGGCTCTAACGATTCCGATGAAAGTTGCAATAAGGGGTTTACGGGGGCGAAAAATCGATCAAGCTAGGTCTCATATCTGAGAAAATTCGTTTTCTCCGTATTTACACCCGAGCAGAGCTCGGCCGCCCAACGTTTAGAGCAAGATGGCTACCTTAGAATAATGACATGGCAGCATGGAATTAGTAACTACCTACTATCATGGCAGCATGGAATTAGTATGTAATATACATGGAATTAATATGAACTATGCTACTACTATACTACTATTAAATGAGCATTCTCTATTTTCACCAGGAACTAATTTTAAAGTTAACAATACCGATTGCCGCTTCTAAGTTCTATAAATAATTTTACTCTATGGACTGGCTTAGAAAGAGCGCTTCACTCGACTCCTTTATACCCAATCAATCGGCGTAGGATTTTTTATTATGCTTAAATAACGTTTAAAAAAAGTAGTCGCTGATTGATTATAATGTCTACCTACTTATTTTACTATATTATTGACTACCGGCCGAATCCAATAACCTATTGTCAGTAAAAGACAGATCGCTATTGATGGTAGACAGTATAATTCCATCTGTCATTGTGTCACATTCCATAGGATTCTTTGTCTCTGACAGATTATTGGATAGTCAAAACCATAGATAGATAGGTTTTCTATCTCCAGTATGCCAAAACTAGTGATAGACAGGTTATAACATTAACAGGCTTCAACAAGATGCGTCCAATATTGACTGGTCATCTCTGGAAGCTGCTGCTTCAGTTGAGGAAAAAGTAAAATTATTCAACGATGTTGTGGTAAAGCTATTTGATGCCCATGCCCCTATCAAGAAAATCAAGTTGAAGCGTCCGCCTGCGCCTTGGATGAACAGGGGAGTTCGGATGGCAATGCGACGGAGGGACCGCGCGTTTCGGAAGTTTAAAAAGGATCGCTCGGATGACAATTGGGCCTTGTTTAAGGCTGCTAGGAATCGGTGTAATCAGATGATACGCAACGCTAAACGCCGTCACATCCTAAATAATATCACTTCTTCTTCTCCTGCCAATATTTGGAAGTTCCTTGGAACTTTGGGCATCGGTAAATCGCGACATTCGGACCTTCCTAACACAATTGGTTTGGACGATCTAAATCGCCATTTCTCCACTGTTCCCACTCTAGATAGTCTAACCAAATGTCAAACCCTAGACTACCTTGCTGGTCTGACGCGTCCCAATATTAACCCCTTTGTCTTCACCCCTGTCGACCCGGAAGAGATCAAAAAGATAATCCTTTCCATTAAATCCAAAGCTGTGGGCTGCGATAATATCAGCCGCCATATGATTGTAGCGGCTCTTGATCAACTCCTTCCTGCAATCTCCCACATTATAAACTTTTCCCTTTACACCGGTGTTTTCCCTTCCCTCTGGCGTAAAGCCCTTGTTCGGCCTCTGCCTAAGATACCCAATCCCTCTCTTCCTAGTCACTTTCGCCCAATTTCCATCCTTCCCTTTCTATCTAAAGTGCTCGAGGCCAGTGTTCATAAGCAATTCTCCCACTTTATTCACTGCAACTCCCTCATCAGTCCATTTCAATCCGGTTTCAGGCCTGGGCACAGTACCGTTTCAGCTCTCCTTAAAGTGACTGACGATATAAGGCGGGGAATGGAAGACACTAAAGTTACAGTCTTAGTGTTAATTGACTTCTCCAATGCTTTTAATACCGTCAGTCACGAAATCCTTTTATCCATCCTTTCCTATCTTATGGTCTCTCGGGAGGTATTGGAATGGTTTTCCTCTTATCTTCAGGGGCGTCAGCAGTCTGTTCGTGCTGGAGACTCTTCGTCTGGTTGGTGTGAACTTGCAGCTGGCGTCCCTCAGGGCGGTATATTATCTCCTCTTTTGTTCTCAATTTTTATTAATCTCATTACCACTGAACTTCGAACTGCGTATCATCTTTATGCTGACGATTTGCAGCTTTACTGCCAGGCAAGTGTGGAGAACATATCCGATGCGATTGAGGAGCTAAACCGGGATTTAGCTGTGGTTAAAAGCTGGTCTGATCGTTTTGGGTTGGCGGTTAATCCTACCAAGTGTCAGGCTGTCATTGTAGGGAGCACCCACAGTACGAGGAAGCTGAATGGCTTAACTGTGCCACCTGTAATGTTTGACAACTCAGTCATCCCGTTTAGCTCTGATGTTAAGGATCTTGGTCTGCATGTTGACACATGTCTTGACTGGCGTAAGCAGGTCACGACTGTAAGTAAAAAAGTCACCGGAACGCTGCGGTCGCTCTATCGGTTGAAAAACCTTCTCCCATCACACATAAAGGCAATGCTTGTACAGTCCCTAATCTTTCCCATAATAGACTATGGTGATGTGTGTTATTATGACCTGAATGTAGATCTCCTCAATAAACTTGACCGCCTTCTAAATAACTGCATTCGATTCGTATTCAATCTTCGAAAGTATGATCATATATCTGCGCATCGATTGCTTTTAAAATGGTTACCCATACGTCAGCGTAGAGAGTTGAGGGCTCTGTCTATGTTGTATTCTATACTCGACAAACCCACTTCTCCTTCTTACCTGACTTCCCATGTTCAATACCTATGCTCTGCCCATAGTAAAAATCTTCGTTCTACCAACAATCGTCTTCTACGATGTCCTTCTCACCGCTCTGGTTTTATTCACTCTTCTTTCTTTGTCCAGGCGGTATTTCTTTGGAATGCGCTTCCTCTGAACATCAGGATGGCAACCAGTCGGTTATCTTTCAAACTGAAGGCACGTGAATATATTCGTGAAAAGTTGGCAGAATCTTTGCAGCGCTGATTTGCTGGATTTGTTTTCTTCTCTACCTATCGTTATTTCTCCTGACAAAGTTTATTCGGTTTATAATATATGTATGTATCTATGTATGTATGTAGTAGTAAGTATTCATTTTCAAGTTATCTATTACTCATGTTGCACCTGCCATGTTTTGTCTCTGCTCCACCCTAAGGTTGACTGGTAGAAAATGCCTCAGGCATTAAGTCCGCCTTTGTACAGTATTTTTTTTACTTGTGCATAAAGTTTTAATAAATAAATAAATAAATAAATAAACATTGAAATTGTTGCATATAACATACAAAATTACATGATTACTTAGTAAATTACATTTATTATTTAATTTTAATCTTTGTGAATGTGTTTAGTTTTTGACTATGTGGCTTTTTTTTTCTTTCTCCTTTAGTTTGGCAGTTTGAGTAGTTTATGCGGCCTACCCAAAATAATGTCCTTTCTTTGGCATTGTTCGTCGAGTTGAGCTCCTTAAGTTCTGAGTTGAGCTCCACGATTACTGACAAATGCTTGCATTGACAGGACAGGTCCACTCAAATCTGTGTGGTTCTTTTCTCAAAATACCATTTCAGATACTAATCTACATGGTCCTCATATGGCCTGACCAAGATTATGTCTGGACTTTAAAAGAGGCTGTGACCTCTGAGTTTGGGTCGGCCTTTCTTCTCAGAGTAGTCAGATAGGAAACGACGAACTCATCACGTGACTCATCATTTATTTTATGATTCCAATTAAATGAAATTGTTTATTCAGTAGGAACTGAATAAACAATTTAATTTCATTGACAGTTATTGGGTTCGACCGTAGGGGTAGGTGGGACTGCCTCGTTGCTCTAGTAGTCGTTAGTGATACCGTTGAGCATGAGGTAATAATTTCAATTCCTGAGTCGGGCAAATTGTTATTGGTTTTTTTCATCTGAAATTTCTTAGTAGCAGCACGGAGTCTAGGTTTAGGCCCGGTTGATGGCAATAGGCTATTACATGGGACTTATACATAACTCGCGAAATGCCGATGTACTGTAGGTACACCTCTGCCTAACCCTTCGGGGAATACAGGCGTCATGTTATGTTAATATGTTATGTGTGTAAGTTTCTTTACCAAGTGTAGGTATGAAATTTTCGGCACCGAGATACAGAACTTCTTGGTTTAGCTTCAGTGGGCACTAAGCCATATCTCAAATAGCTGCGGGGAAGTTGCGTTACACACTGACAACGGTAATGCGATTCATTTTGACAATTCAACAACATTCATTGCGTTATTTACGTCGAGCATGAGAATTTTTCGAACTTAAGAGGCAATGGAATTTCTTGAAAATGTGTTACGTAATGTGGAGTGCTTGGTCTAGTCGTAATATTGGATCGGCTGAGTCTGGGTCCTGGGTTCAATAACTGGGTCTCTAGCGAAATACAAAACACACACCTCTGCTCCCCCTTTCGGCCAAAACAAGCGTGATATTCAATACTCAATACTCAATCATTTATTGCATTCCACTATTTTAACTATTACATTTAATAATCAGCTGTCCCAGATTTGGCACCTATTGAAATGTTGTATGGGACATCTGGCTCTTTTTTCGCGATTACGTTGATGGATCCACCACCACACCCATACCACATAATATATTATTTATATGATCACTTATTTCTGATACACGCTGTATAGGGTGTTAAAACTGTCTGTTCAAAATCTAATTGAAGCAGCGTGCCATATTGATCTGGCACATACGAAACTTAGACAAATGCAGGCGAAGGCTTTTAGCGTTGTTCCGGCGGGGGAGTGCATCGTGACGTAGCATCCGGCCCGTCTGTCCGACTTCCCGCCGGTCGGCCAGGCCGGGAAGTTTAATGGTTGTCACATGTACTTACGTGGTGAACGTACCTTTGTGCATTTATACCTAATACATGTTGGTTGTATAGTTACATTATATTCTAAGTACCGACTGTTTATTTTATTTTAATTAATGAGCCATTATTAGCTTTTGCCCACGGGTTCGCCCGCGTAGAGGTCGGAAATTATCCCACGAAAACGTACTACCGGGATAAAACGGTATTCTATATTCTAACCCAGATAATGCTTTACCCATGTGTCAAATTTCATTCAAATCCGTTCAGTTGTTTTAGCGTGAAAGCGTAACAAACAAACAAACCCACTTTCGCATTCAAGTAATAATAGGTCTTTACCTATGAAATTACCGTTTTGTATGAAAAAATTTAAACGAATTTTTTTCATGTATTTTTTATTTGTATTAATCGAAGTAATCACCCATGCAATCAATGCATCTTTGCCAACGTAGTGGCAGTTTATTGATGCCCTTCTTAAAGAAATCAGCTGGACGGGAGGCAACAAATTCTTCAAAGGCATTTTGTACTGCCTCTCGGGTATTGAATTTTTTACCCGCCAAGAAGTTATCCAAGTTCTGGAAAAATTTGTAGTCTGTAGGCGCAAGGTCTGGTGGGTAGGGCGGATGACGGAGAGCTTCCAACCCCAGTTCTTGCAACTTGGAGACGGTCTGCTGTGCAGTATGAGGTCGCGCGTTGTCGTGCAGGAGCAGCGGAGACGAGCGATTGACCAATGCTGGTTGGAGATGTGCCAGCTTCTCCATCATTGTGTTCAGTTCTTCACAGTACACATCTGCAGTAATGCTCACCCCGTTTGGTAAGAAGCTACACCGGCGCTAGACCACCAAACAGTGACCATCACTTTTCTAGGGGTAAGTTTTCGTTTAGGACATTGTTTAGGTGCTGAACCAGGATCCAACCAACTTGCTGAGCGCTTGCGGTTATCAAACAGAATCCATTTTTTATCGCAGGTAACAATGCGGTTCAAAATTCCTTCATTTGTGTGTCTGTTGACGCGTCGAGACGTGCCTTGCACTGCGCAAGGCACGTCTCGACGCGTACTTCGAGTTCGTGGGGCGCCCATTTGTAAAAAGCTTTTTTACCTTGCCAATTTGACGCAAATGGACCAATATTGTTTTGACGCTAACGTCGAAAGCTGCTGCTAATTCAGCCGTAGATTGTGTATCATCAGCTTCCACAATCGCCTTTAATTCGTCATTGTCGACCAAAGTCTTCGGACGAACGCGAGGTTCATTTTTCAGGTCGAAATTTCCAGAACGGAAGCGAGCAAACCAATAACAGGTGGTGCGTTGGTTTGTAGTGTTAGCTCCGTAAACGTCGTTGATGTTGCGTGCCGTTTGTGCCGCGTTGCTGCCACGACGGTACTCGTATTCCATAATTACTCGAATTTTTAACGTATCCATGATGACGAAAAAAATTGAAATGCGATGAAAATGTAACACTAATCAATAAACAAATGACTACTTTTGGAAAAAAAAATCCTTGTTTTTCAAATAAAATTAATTTGAAATTAGAATTCTTAGCCAAACAAAAATTATTTTGATTTGAAATGGCCAGTACCTACTGCAAAATGGCAATTTCATACGTAAAGACCTAATATTAGTTACGATTTGTATAATCTGTATAAATCTTTAAACCTTACTTGGTTCACGTACGTCGTTTTCGGGTCACCACTGATAATCCATGTCCCCCATAGCACACCATCGTGCTGAGTGAAGCCTTCTTGGCACAGTCACGATGTGCAGCTGCAATTTTTCAGTAGCAGCCCGAAGTCTAGATTCGTGCCCAGTTGATGGCAATAGGCTCGCCTCCTATTACATGAGACTTAAACATAACTGGCGAAAAGTGGGTATACAGGTCACATCTCTGCCTAACTCTTCGGATAATAGACCGAGCGAGCGAAGCGTCTCTGATTCAAGTAGTAGTAGTGGCGGCGGCGCCCGCCACTGCTGGCTGTGCCAACTGCCAGAACCAACCTGCTGGCCAAAGCACCTCTCACGCGAGCAATTCGTACTGTTAACGAAGTTCAGAATAGGTTGGACATTTTTTCGTGTTACTTTAGTGAACTTGCAAGAGTAAGTTTATATATAATATGTTACGAGAGCAACAATTAGTGTAATTTTATGTTTATTGTTTCTTTTATTGTTTTTTATTGTTATGTGCAACATATGTATGAATTTTCTGTGAAGATTACATTGTTATAATTATAAGGTTGTATTGTTTTAGTTATAAGTAATTTGGTGTTAATGTATTGTGTAGTTATTTGTAATTGTTAGTAATAGTGTTATTTAAAATAGTTAATATTATAAGTAGGCTTAGCTATCGCATTCGGTTTCTAAACCTGTAATGATAGTTTAAGAGTTTTAAATAAATAAAGGATGGCAAAATTTTCTTTCGTGTGTCAATTTATTGGTACTCCTCTACAGGTCTTTCCTCCAAAAAGGATAAAAAGTCCTACTGTATATCTCCGATTTATGTGATCCGGTTTCGATAGTTCTTTTTTTATTTGAAAGGTTAAAAACTGGGTAAATTTCCCATTTTAAATAACTTTAGTGATATATTAATTGTTGCAAAAAAGTTTGTGCTCGCGAGGTCTACCTACTGTTCACAGATTTACTAGTTAGGAATGATGTATCCGTATAAAACGTACATTTTAGTAACGTTATAACATAGTTATAGATAAGTTCTGACTCGGTCCAAAAAGTTTTAGCATTAAAAATCAATAGGTCAGGTCCCGACAGCCGTCACTTTTGCACCGATGAGCACCACCAGTCCACCCGATAACATCCACGTTTTATGCGAAGTAAACAAAAACAATACACAAATGCGTACGTACTGAATTGTGAAACTGCAGCCGGATAAAATATTCAATACTTAAACAGTATTCCTGTACATTTTTTGCAGAACATAAAGTTTTTTTTTTAATTTTTGTTTTTTTTTTGGACTACGACAATTTTCCGTTTTATGGTCATTTCATATAACTATCAAAGAATGACGGTTGGATTTAAATAAAAGGGCAATTTAAGTTGGTAGTCAATTTGCTTAACATATAATTTCCCTGACTTTAAGATCGCTTAAGGTACCATTCCGCACCCGACTGCAGGCAGCAACTGCACGCGACGTGTCGCGGCGTCATGTCGCGGCGATGTTCGCGGCATCATGTCGCTGCAATCATGATTCCGAACCCGACCGGAGGCAGCAGCAGCCCGTATTCCAGTCGGTAGACAGAATACCTATAGAAAAACGTGTTATCACTCGAGGGTTGGCGGCACTACGGGTCTGCACGTGTCATCTGTCACTCGCCCGCAGCTGCCAACGACGTGTCGCTAGCTACGGAATGTATTTAATAGAAATTTATAGAAACCAGTTGTGTCGCGGCGACATGTCGCCTGCACATGCCTCCTGCGGTCGAGTACGGAATGGTACCTTTATCTACGAAAGACGCGAATTTAGACAAAAAAAAATGTGAGAAAACACAGAATCTGTGCGTCAACTTATTATGATTCAGGCGGGAATATAAATCGATTTATTTTGGTCCATACTCACATTATTTGGTTTTTCCAAAGATACACGAAGGAATACTTTGAACATGGTCGTATAATTTGAGCTCCTTAAGTTCTGAGTTGAGGTCGATTACTGACAAATGCGTGCACCGACTGGACACGGACAGGTCCACTCAAAACTGTGTTGTTTTTTCCTCAAAAGAGAACAACAGCCGAAACAAACTCATCTCTACATGGTCCTCAGCTTATGATCTGACCAAGATTATGTTTGGACTTTAAAAAGAGACTGTGACCTCGTGAGTTTGTTTCGGCCTTTCTTCTCAGCGTAGTCAGATAGGAAACGATAACCTCATCTAGTTTTAAAAATATAATTAACGTGTAAAAGTGTTTGTACAAGCTTACTTACAATATCTAACTGGTTGCAAAATTTAATTGTATAATATTATTTTTTATAACATTGATTTTACATTCTGTGATTACTTGAACTCACACACTGACTTATTACTTATTAGTATTAATTGTTACAATGTTAGGAATATCGAATAATTTTAATTTTTTTGTAAATATGTGAGCACCATGCATCTATCACATAATTAATTTATCTGTCATTCCTTCATTTTTCATAATTTTTACCTATCGTGGTATAGTAATCTTATTTTAGGTGCATCGTCTTCACATATAATTATTTTATTAATGTATACAAGATATTGTGAAAACATTTAAAAGAGTAACGGTTGAGTTTCCATACGAAAACTACCTTTTGGAAGGGGCGACTAGAATCAATTTTTTTTTTGTAAATTTCGACGTTCAAATGTGCCTTTTTTGTGCCAAATTGAAATAAATTATTTGACTTTGGTCATCATGAATCATTTATCATTTAATACATAATCGCATAACACTTTCTGCGCTAAGAATGTATAGAAACCAAGTACAGCTATTTTAAAATGCTTTAGCATTACAAGACAGGATAATCAAGCGAATACAGATGTGCAGATCGCGTGAGATTGATCGTAAGAAGTAACACCTTGTTAGGTACCATTGCGTGACTATCCGAAGACTGGTCTTACGATAACCAGTGAACAGTTGGTGCTGATGTCTTGATCGTATCTTTGTGCATATTGCACGGGAATTAGATATACTAGTATATTATTGAAGTGAAAACTTCTTTAGGCGCGTTGAGCGTTTTTTCGTCGGGGGTAAACTTATGGAAACGCGTCGCGAGCCGTAGTGCTGTAAGCTAAAATATAGAGAGCGATAATACCAGTTTTAAGTTTTTTATTAGTATTGTTTCTTTTTGTGGAGATACATAGCAACAGAATGATGATGATGATTTAACATTTTCACTTCTACCCACCATGTAATACGGGCAAACCTAATATTGCCATCAACCGGGCGAGGCACAAGCTCAGACTTCAGTTTGCTCTTGAGCTGCGCCGATTGCACCTCTCTTAACGAACTTGATTTCTCCCACAGTAGCAAAGCATGTGACCCCAATTGCGTTACACAATTTGTTTCACAATCCGAAAGATTTTGGAAGAAATTCCCAATCCATTGTTATATATGTTTGAAAAACTCGTCTGCTCGGCAACGTAAATAACGCAATGAATGTTGTCGAATTCTCAACATGAAGACATTGCAATAGTCTTTTATGCAACTACTGGAACTGTTTCTGCTTTGTCCATTTCTTAATTTGATCGCATTTCTCTGAAAGCCGCAACACCCTTACCGCTGCACTCGTTTTTTTCTACCAAAAATATATTTGTGATAAAAACCTTTATCAATAAAGCGAGGTACTCATTCAGTTTCGATTTAATTATAAACCGTAGTGCAGGCGTGCGGCGCCGACTTCATTCATTCCTGTACGCTTTTGTACCGGGCTGGTGTTACCAAACTTTTGCGTCAGAGGTGATTTTATTTATTGCAACACATGGACGAATTTCAAAGGACCGGGTTGTTTAATGGTATGGAATACATGCAGGATGTAGTGGTAGTTTTTTTGAACTATTAGTCCATTGTACGTGAGCTTACCAATTTAGGTTTTGGTGTCTTTTTCCAATTTTCATGGAAGCTTTTCTCGTGTAGGTAGTAGGTGAGGTATTGTTGATATTGATTTCCAATTTTGTATTTCATTAGTTGCCATATTATTATTAATCAGAAGAATTTATATAATCAATTACAGCAAATCAATCTGCCTAGCCGAACTGGATGCTCCATAACCCAGTTCATAGGTAACACGACACCCTTTGGTAAGACTGGTTGTCAGAATTTTGGGCTTTTGATTTGTAACAACTGTCAAGGATCTACGAATGACAGCCGGAACCAACGGCATAACGTGCTTTCCGAGGCACGGAGAGGCCTCGATATGTCAAGGATGGCCATCTATTTACGAATCGACCACGGTAAGGGCGGCTTTACCTTCGATCGACCCGTGTGGCTGTTATTATGTAGCCACGAGCTCCTAATAAATTACAGCATGGCCTACATTTTCATAATGATTTTTCCCTAAGATTTCAAAAAACGGTACAATTATTATACAATTTTAAATCGTGGAACATATCAGACGACTTCATGAAAATAATGCTGGCAACACCAACTGATATTATCCGTCCCGTCGTCGAGTGTAAAGCTGCCGACGATTGGTCTGGCTTTTTCATCGCTCCGTACATCGCACAGCTTAAAATGTGACGTTCGAAATTTAAATGTTTTACTCCGATAATTGAAGTTTTTCATGTGTGTATCCGTGGGTTTATAGAGAAGAGACAAAATGTTGTTTGGTTTTTTGAAATTCTTCTCTATGGTTTAAAATCTTTTTTTTTTTATATTGTATTGTTGCATCAATCGAAATGGTACATTTTGCTTAATTATTACTTGGCCTCGCTTTCATGCCCGAGGTTCAAATCCGGGCAACTAACAATGTGCCTTTTTCAATTCATATGTACTTTCTGATTTTATCTTGGACATTACTGACATCGTTGAAGAAAAAAAACATCGTGAGGAAACCAGGACTATAGTTAATATAAGTCTGAAATCGCCAACCCGTCTTGAGCAAGCGTGGTGATCAATGCTCGTGCCTTCTCTGTATGAGAAGAGGCCTTTGCCCTGCAGTGGGACGGTAACAGGCTGGTTTTTTTTTTATTATTTGGTTATCTTTAATTAGATGAGAATTTATACCTTTATGTGCTTTCTTAAAACTTCTTTGCATATGTGGTTTCAGCTCTTTGTACCTATCCCTCTTATTCATACATGTCATTCATGTCAAATTATGTATCTCCACAGTCATCTGCCTAGCCTTTTCCCAACTATATTCTCTTATAAAAAAATTAAAACTCTCGCTATAACTTCATTAGCATCAAAATTTTAAACTAGCACTTAAGTCAAATAACTTACAACAATCGTCTTAGAATCAGCTTCCGTTTTTCACTTATTTGATTAATCCGTGGACAATAGTGTGGGTTATATGTTTAACTATTTATCTTAAGAATCTTATATGCCTTAACATGTAACTGTTTTTTTGTCCCTGATAAATAAACAAATAAATATTAGGGTTGGCTTCCAGTCTAACCAACTGTAGCTGAATACCAGTATTTCACATGGAATAACTGGCCTCTACAACCCAGTTACTGGGTAATACGATACCTTAAGGTAAGACTGGTTGATAGCATTTCTGGCTTCCGACTACCCGTAACGACTGTCAAAGATCTACAAATGACAGCCGGGACCAACGGCTTAACGTGTTTTCCGAGGCACGGAGGGGTATCGATATAAGTCAAAGTCAAAGTCAAATCATTTATTTCAAATAGGCCCTTATAAGGCACTTTTGAACGTCAAAAATTTACAAAAAAAAAATAATTGATTCTAGTCGCCGTAAGTAATGGATGGTGTCCCATCCACGGAACGACCTTAGCAAGCGTAGCTTTACCTTTAATCGACCCGTATGGCTGTTACTATTTAGCCACGAGCCCCTCCCACATGTAACCCTAAAACCCAACCCATAGATCTGAAGAACTTATGTTAGCTACCTACATTCTTGCAAATAAATATCTCATTCATTCATTCATTCATTCACTCATTCATTCAAAAAAATAACAACAAAAACAAACAAAAGTACATGATAGTAATTTATAAAGCCTTACAAACAAAAAAATGGAAGCCGTTTTGATAAACGCGCTCAAAACGAGAAAGTATGAGGTACAGTTAGACCTTGGGTCCCTTGACTTTCATACGGAGTTCTTACAAATTCCTCTCGCGAAGATGGATGTCGGCTACTTCACGCTCTGCCGCTACCATTTGTCATTCATGAATTTTTTATATCCCCCACCTTGGATTATTATTTTTTTGTGTACTGTAATTTGGATGTTGTAAATGTATGTTGCGGGTTTGGATGATTCGTTTTTTAGGCGCTTTAAGTGTAGTTATGTTTTATATACTTTTTATTATTAAAATGTATTATATCTAGTTTTAATATTAATACTGTTTTGATTAATTAAATTAGAATTAAGGTAAAAATTTAATGTCTACGTTGATTTTTTAATACGTATTATTTGCTTAATTTCGAAAATGTTAGATACAATTCCTGTACCTAAACATCAGTTTGTTTCAATTTCCAATAAAAAATGTACCTACTTCCTGTATTATGCATACCTAATAAATAAACTGTGATGTACATTTTAATTATAAACTAAATCTAATCAGCAACAAAACCTAATCAACATTATCATCTACCACAATACATTACAGATTCCATAATTAATACTAAAATTAAATTCCTCTGAGGAACTCTGCAATGTCTCTTTGCCTCAAAGGAGTTTCATCTGTCTAATTTAATTATCCATCTGAAACTACGCCACTGCGATACCTGTCCCGCTATTGTTGATAACAAATAATATAATTGCATTACTTGAGCATCAAATGACAACTACTAATTTCGTAGTTTAATACGATTCTGCTCAGTACGAATTTCATTACTTAGTAGTAGGTACTATGCACAAAGGAATTTGTAATTGTAATTTGTAATTAGACAGAAAAGAAGAAAAAAAAAACATTTATTTTCGATAAACATGATACAAAGAAAAAACAAATACACAAAAAAGAACAAGTATGGGCAAGAAGGTGATCTAATATATGTGTTTGTTCTCAGAGTTGTCGGTTACGAAATATCGACCTTAGATAGCTTAATTTTTTTTTTTGGTCATTTTATTTTAAATCAGTTATTTATAGAAATCAAATAACATTTATAAAATACTAGCTGCGTCCCGCGGTTTCACCCACTTAAGTCTCGATTCCATGGGAATATCGGGATAAAAGTATAGTAAACAAACTCACTTTCGCATTTATAATGTTAATTCGTTTTAGATTTAGACAAAACAAAGATGGATAATTATAGACCTATAGCTCTTATACCGATTATCTCAAAGGTATTTGAGAAAGTCATTTATAATCGTATTTATAATTACTTTGAAAAACATAATATTTTTTGCAAGGAACAAATGGGTTTCAGAAAGACAAAAACCATTAATATGGCCATCTACAATTTTCTTGGAAAAATTCATGACAACATGGATAATAGAAAACCAGTAATGGCAATGTATATGGATATGACCAGAGCATTTGACTATGTGGATCATAAAGTATTATTAACTAAGCTATATAGATATGGCATCAGAGGTAACGTGCTTAAGCTCATACAATCTTATTTGGAGGACAGAAAACAAATTACTCAGATAAGTCAAGTGGATATTAAGTCCAAAACTGAAATAGTTTATTCTTCTAGCTCTAGAGTTCTTTGTTACGGTGTTCCGCAAGGTTCTGTGGTGGGGCCTTTGCTGTTCATTTGCGACATTAATGACTTTCCCCTAGTAATCAGGCATCAAATGTCCTTATTTGCCGATGACAGCACAGTTTTATATAACACTGGTAATAATAGAGAAATAGAAAATGACATAAACACTAGTCTTATTACGATTGTTGACTGGCTGAATGATAATAGCCTTAAAATTAACCTCACGAAAACGAAAATTATGAATTTTAAAATTAGACATAAAGTACTATCACACGCTCAAGTAAGCTACAAAGGAGACCAAATACTTGAAACTAATATAACGAAATTTCTTGGACTGCTTATTGATAATGATATGTCATGGAAGAGTCGGATCGATAATGTATGTGGGAAGCTAAGTAAGTTTTCTTATGCTCTCTATATGCTAGGCAAAATTGCAAATAAGACAGCGCTCCTAACAGCGTATCATGGGTATGTTGCCTCCACTTTGCGATATGGCCTTATATTTTGGGGTAATGCTACTAAAGTTCAGGAGGTATTATTAGCACAGAAAAAATGTATTCGAGCTATATGTAAAATCAAACGAACGGATTCATGCAAGCCACATTTCCAAAACTTAAAAATATTGACTGTACCATCACTTTATGTCTATGAAGCCTGTATCTTTGTAAAAAACAAAATGTATTTATTTAAAGCTGTCGAAAGTCAACGACGCTCAAAAAAGTTGCACCCGTTAGGCACAAAAACCAAATTTCTATACAATAGTATATATGCAATGGCTCCAAAACTATACAACAAATTGCCTGATGAAATTGTATCAAGCAGTAGCATGAATGAGTTCAAACATAAGCTTTTTAAATTATTAATTAACAAGGCGTATTATTCTGTTAATGAATATCTTAATGACAAATTAAAATAATATTTTTATAATTTTATGTCTGTTTGTTTAAAATGTTACTATTTAATTTATTATTGTATACGAAATTATGACTAAATACTTACTACCTATTTGTTTATGTGCCGTTTTCATTTATTGACATTTTATTTGGCATGAAATTGTGACATGTTATTTTCTTGACTTTATATTTTTATTTTTATTTTATTAATGTGACATTATGATTACCTCAACAAGTTTTGTATGCCTTCTGGCGGGACATAGTATGGACCAATATTTCTTTGTAAAACACCTGTATATTTTTTTACCCTATGTTCACAAAATTAATAAATGAATTGAATTGAATTGAATAGATTTTGTTGGATGTTCGCGAGTTTGGATGTATGTTACTCAGTCACGCTTTCGTGACTGAACGGTTTTGAATGGTAAAAAATTCGTCCCCGAGGCGGTTGCCAACAACCGGGGACAAATCTCATACTCCGAAGCGCAATTGAGAAATTCCTAATGGTAAATTCCAATAACTTTTTCTTCTTGGGGATCAAACCCAGTACTCCACCCTCAAAACTCCCGCTTGGTTTCACTAGATCAACGAGATAATCACTATTATAATCAAGACAAAGTCAAATAATTTATTTCAATAAGCCACATAAAAAGCAGTTTTGAACGTCAACATTTTCAAGAAAATAGAATTGATTGTAGTTGAATTGAACATGATCCTACCTCTCAAAAACACAAACAAATCTCCCTTATCAATGTGACGTCACACTCGACTATTCCGGTACACAAAGTTTGGGATGGGTATCCAATTTGTATCCGCATCCAGTTCAACTCGCTGTCATCCAGGCAGAGTCCAGAACTCCTGAAACTTCAGTCACATGTCTCGTGAGTTTAGGCGATTTCTATTGAACTAGGTTCAAGCGTGGTTCCTCGTGGAGTTAGGGATAATGGAAAAGACAAAAAGATTGTATGATATAAAGCTCTAGCGACCCGAGAACATGGCTGTTTATGTTCCTCGAGATGGCTATTTGTTGTAATGATATAAGTAATGACATAACATAACGCCTGTATTTCCCGAAGTATTAAGCAGAGGTACACCTACATTTCGCCAGTTATGTTTAAGTCCCATGGAATAGGTGGGGAACCTATTGGCATCCACTGGGTAAGAATCCAGACTCCGGGCTGAGAAATTCCAGATGGAAAAACCCTGACCCAGGAATCGAACCCAGGAAATAAATAATAATATCCATTAAACCATTAAACTGTTTCTTCGGACAAGTGTTCACAAGCGTGACTGCTGAATATGGGGCTTTGGGTTTGATTCCCAGGCCTCGCAAAGTATAAATACATCAACGATTATACTCAGTAGCAGCGCGGAGTTCTGATTTGTGCCCAATTGATGGCAAAAGGCTCGCCCCCTACCTAAACTTACGTGGGTGTCCCGTGGTCCACCATTGCCTAACATTGCGAGGAATTCAAACGAAATATTAAAATGATTTATATATATATTATATTTATTTAATTATTTAATTATTTTTGATGTGTAACATCTTTCCTCTCGCTTTCCTGCAATCCAAAGCAATTAGTGGGAATGATTTCGTGAAAAGGGACGGAAGTGTGTAACAGGAAGCCGTGTGCAACGGGAAGCGCGCGCTATTTCATTTGACCGAAAAGCGCGCGCGGTGCTACAGTTCGCCGTCAGAAACGGCCTTGACAAGGCCCCGCCCCTTTTCGGACCACGCGATTAAACTCCGATTTCTTGCTAATTTACTATGACCCCATATATAAAACTGTTAATTGTAACTGTTTCGTAATCTGTATAATATTTCCTATTATAACTGAATATAAGTTCCCATTAAAATAGATGGACAAACTTTTAGAAATCATTCAGACAACCAAAATAAGGACAATGGTAAAAAAAATTAAGAAAACGCATTAGATACTTACAAGAAAAATAAAATCAGCAAACGAAAATACACTAAAAATGTTGGTTACCCAATGCCATTTATTATTTTAGGTCAAAATAAAATCACTTTAATACACACAGTGTTTTTTTTGCTTGGATATCTTAGGTTAGACGTACTGAACGCTGTGTTAAAATTTGTCCATCTATTTTAATGGGACCTTGTATATTGATACACAGACCTATAAGAATTTGGTTTACAGTAAAACGAGCATGTTTATACTAAAAACTAGTTTTGTAATTTTCACCCTTTTTGCCAACGGTTTTTAAATACTTTGAAATCACAAGTGTATATGTCTCATATTTTAGTTATCATAAGTCTATTGTCTCCGCTCTCCCCCAAATTGAACAAAAACTATTGTCTTCAAGAAAAAAATTGCATTACTCTGTTAATTAAATAAAATACAATTATCATTAAAAATAATTATTCTTCGTTACGAAAAATAATTTCAAATAATACATCAATCATTTTTTTTCAGGTTAAAATATTAATGTTGCTTATTACCAACGACTACTGTCTGGTTTTTTTTAATCATTTCGCTCATTGTACTTAAGTAGGTACACTAGTTTTATAAATGTTTGTCTTATTTGTATTACACACGCCTTGTCTCCCCGAAGGGTTGGGCAGAGGTGTACCTGTTGTAGGTACACCACATTTCACCAGTTATGTTTAAGTCCCGTGTAATAGGGGGCACGCCTATTGCCATCAATCAATTGCCACAAATCCAGACTCCGGGCTGCTACTGAGAAATTCCAGAAAAACCCAATAACTTTACCCAATCCGGGAATCGAATCTACGCACAGCAGTAGCGCTTGCGACCACTAGACCAATGAGGCAATCAATCCTCAGTCAGAGTCGAGTCAGTCAGTTATTTGTATTAAGTGGTGTAAAATAAAGTATTTCATAAATAAACTGTACAATTATTCTCCATGCCATATCTAGGACTTAGAAATAGTTTACTAACATCCAGTCGGTCGGAACATGTCTCAGTTGGAGGCAGCCCCCGATGAGTTCAGTTCTAAACTTGGGTTACAGAGTGCTGCACTTATGTACATATTTCTATCATATTGCTTTCTGTTTTGTGATTGGGATAGCCCTGAGTTTTTGTACTATGTCGAACTTTAATAGTTGTTTATGCAACTGTTGTATTAAAACACGAATGTGGGTTTTGAATACAAGACTTTATCTACACCCATCATATGAATCCTCTATAACAGGTTCTAAAACCATGGGGTGTTGTAAGAACTCCATGTAAATTCAAAACGCGCGTGCATGACAATGTTCTTTTTTTAAATTCATAAATATACCACGAATTAAGTAGTGGGAATGTGGCTGTTTGATGAGTAAGGAAGGGATCGAAAAAGCAGATGAGTTGCATAATGAAATTTAGTACAACGTTATAACACTCGTTTGGATGATATTATGGTTACTATGACACTGGTTGTTTTAATGTTGTCTATAAGCTAACTGTTTCAGCAACTTGTATAGAGGATTTTTAGCACGGGTGTAGATAAAATAATATTCGAATCGCTCTCCATCCTATGTTGAACTTAAACCTACTTCCTCTATAAAAGTTTATTTTGATTTTATTGCAATAAAGCTGCTGGTAAGTCACATAAAGACAATTAGCAATCTGCAATACTCGTACCACAGGATCGCATATACTTTGTCATTCCAGAGACAGCTCAAAATTTTGTACTGCCTGTACCTTTCAAACTTCTAGATATCAACGATGCTAGTTGACAGAAAGGTAGCTTTTAACCCCCGCTTCGTAACCAGAACCAAAACCTGCAGTATGAAAAAATATAAGAAAAGTTAATCTTATGAAGTAAAAAGTAGACGTAATGAGCGAATCGTTTATAGCTTGACGGATGGTAAGGGCCATACAGAACCGTCATTATTTATAATGTAACCAGTTTATCTCGACCTGTGACCTCTCTCTGAATCACCTCTCTCGCTGTCATTCTGTATGCCACAGCAAGGGGCAGGGGAGGTCTTGTTATGTCAGTTCTTCTGCTAAGAATTGTTGTACACATCTTGAAAGCGAATTATGTATTTTTGCATGTATTTGGTAGCTAACGAGCGAGTAAGATGTTTTTGAAATATTTTGACTTATGAGGACGAGAATAGAATTAAGTTTCTTTTTAATGAAATATAATATAATTCTAAATATGAGTTTAATAAGTTAAAAGATGTCGGTGTCAGTATTTTAAGAGTATAAATCCTGCCTTTTTCCGAAACTTTTATATTCCGTAGAACAAGGGAGACAGCGAAGTGTCTTCTTGCAAAAGATCTCTATTTGAATTTGGAACAAGTTCAATCTATGTAGACGAATTTGATACCGTAGGTGAAAAAAACACTAGTCGTAAAAAACAACAACAAACAGCCTTGACTTCGAACCCAGTTAACTTTGTGTAAATTATTTCATCACCACTGCTCTCTAAATGGCGAAGGATAACATTGTGAGGAAACCAGCAGGTCATAGAACCAAAAAATTCGAAGACTTGTGACATCTACCATTCCGCTCTGGGCCCCTGTGGTGGATTACGGCCCACTCCCTCTCACACAGAGGAGACCTGTGCCTGTGACCCCAGCAGAGGGAACAATATAGGCTGTTATTATACTTATGTTAAATAAAAAACAACAACAAACCTTTCTTTAGCTACATTGGCTACCAACATTTGCTGCAAACATTCTGAATCATTCCCCAACACCACAAAAACAAATAAAACAAACAGAAGCAAAAAGTGTAAATTTTTAAAATCGGATGAAACTTGATCAAATCTCTTACAGTCAAACACCAAACGGAAAAACAAAACGCTGAAACACTCCATTACTCTCGACTTCATCAGACAATTTACATTAAAAAACACAACATAATTTACACCTTAGTCCATAAATCACAAGGTTGGAATTCGTTTAAAGCAGGTCTACAAACTGTAGGTCCTTTTTTCCTTTAATTTGGACGAATGCGGTAAACATTAGCATTCCACGGGAAAGCTGCTTAGCGTTTCTAAGTAGGTAAACAAGACTGTAAAGATAAGTACGATTTCTTTTTCGGATTAAGTTGCAAAGAGCTTTAAAAGTGGTTGGAAAATGCTAAGGTTTTCTAGGTACTTAGATAAACTGAGAAGCTTTCCCTGATGTGTTATTGAAACTTGAAAATATTTAATTTAATCTTGCCTTATCGCAAGCGGGTGAATCTGCTCACACAAACCGTTGAAAATGCTTTACAAATCAAAAAGTTACCAGTTAGATACTTAGTTTATTTCACTTAGAAGTGCACAGTGTGGCAAAAAAGCCAATATCCAAAACGATAAAAATGAATAAAACAATTTTTAATACGAAAAAAGCTAAACATCGACGGCGGCGCCAACCGAGCGAAGGAAATTCCAAATTCAAATCAGTTCGTGAGTTGAGTGCGAAGCGAGCGGACGTGCTACGACAACCATTTATTCCGTTACAACTCTATTTCAAATGCTAAATATATTGTCGAAAACGAGAATATTGCGGGGAACTGTTTGCATAATTTGCATTTGAGACGAATTTCGGGGACTGTTTGGCTTCCCAGATTCGTTTGTAATCTTGATTAGTGTTATTTGGAGGCAAATTAGTCATACGTTTTTAAGTTTTATTGTAATTGGTTAAGGGCTAGGGAGCCTGATCGAAATTTTGATTAATGTATCCTTAAACTTGTCATTTTATTAGCTTTTAATAGCCCAATGTTAAGCAGTGCATTCCGAGCTGTCGAGCGTAAGATAGTAAAACAAAATTAAACTGTCATGATTTTGAAAATAAACACCAAAATAAAAACGGAAAATGTTTATTTTATCTTTATAACAAATAAATCCATGTCTGAATAACAAATTCAGAAGTCATTCGTCCAAAGAAAAGTCTACTTACAAAACTGACCCCTCATATTTATCCTAAACCATCCAGGCTTAATAAAAATATGACATAATACCTCCGCCTCCACAAGGCAATGTTTCTCAAACTTAATTCTTAACTTCACTGAGCCCGACGGTAGTTTTTATTAAGTTACAGTGAAACAAACTAGTCGGGAATTTTTCAAAGTTTCTACACGACATGGCGGCACGGCGCGACTGCCGCCTGCGGCATGGCGACGTCGCTTTCACCTTAACTAGAAGTTGACTTCCAATTCAATTAGTTGAAAGTTTTAGTTGGGGCGAATTACAGCATTTTGTTTTATAAGCTGTTTTAGTGAAAATGTTTGGCATACGTTTATTTCTCAGACACGAATCTACATGTTCCTCATATGGCCTGACCAAGATTATGTCTGGACTTTAAAAGAGACCTCTGAGTTTGTTTCGGTCTTTCTTCTCAGAGTAGTCAGATAGGAAACGTTTTTTTAATATGACGTTTAAAAGTGATTGCAATATCCTATTTATAGAATAAACAATTTCATTTCATTTCATTTATTGGGTATACCTATATATTGGGTTACTTTTTTTGGTTTTGACTTTAACTGAATTTTTTTGTAAGATAAATTTTGGGAATTTTACATGCTACATGTGAGAAATTATATTTAGTTTAAAAAAAAATCTAAGTTGTATACAAATTAAATAGGATGCATTCAATTTAAGTTTCGAGACCTACCCTCAGGTTTCCACGACATTTATAATCATACTAGCTGTTGCCCTGGACTTTGTCTGCGATTTAGGATGAAAAGTAGCCTATGTCCTTCTCCAAGTCATGGTCTACTCATGTACCAAATTTCATCCAAACCGGTCAGCCGATTTAGCGTGAAAGCGTAACAAACAAACATACAAACCAACAAACTCACTTTCGCATTAAATACATATAGTTAAGATTTTATAAAGTCAAAATCAAAGTCAAATAATTTATTTCAATTGGGCACATGAAAGGCACTTTTAGACGTCAAAATAAACAAAATAAAAAAAAATGTTTCTAGTCGCCCCTTCCAAATGGTAGTTTTCGTATGGAGAAGAATGGACAAGACACCCCACCGTTACTCTTTTAAAATTTTCTACAATATTTTGTATACATTAATTATATAATTATATGTGAAGACGATGCACCTAGAATAAAATTACTATACCAGAATAGGTAAAAAGAACTAAACATGAAGCAATGACAGATAAATTAATTATATGATAGATACATGGTGCTCACATATTTACAAAGATTATAAAGATGCTCAGTCATGTATCTCTATTCAAAATTGTCTTCGAAACAGATCTGCTTAGTTTTGAAATCGAGATCCGAACTGTTCCGAATAAGAAACTTAAAACTCCCAACACGTCTTTATATTATGCTAAATAAGCACAAAGAAAAAAAAAGGAAAAGAAAGAATGTGAGAAAGAAAAATTGTTTTATTTGTCACAGAAACACGTGCATACAAAAACATAAGTTAACACGAATAATAAATAGAGCACAATATTTTGCTAAAAATCTCCAGTCCAACAACAGTCAAAACGGAAACTAATCGAAATAAAACTACATTTACAAAATTGAAACACTTTCGAAAATAAATTTTAAAATCGAACGCCGAATCACTTACTCGTCGATCCCGGGGGTGTATTAACCCCGCACTTTTATCTCACTTCGCAGCTTCAGGGGGATGAATACATCAAATGGTTGCAGGCTTTCGGCTTTAATCGCCGGCTAACCGCGGCTCCCCAGGGAAAACCTTTGATGCTAAACGCTGTATTGCTGGTAGTTTTATATCTTTGTGATTGTGATACGGTTTTGGGTGAACTTTTATTGATTGCTGTCTGTTAAGTTCTAATAGAATAGGTCTGTTGTACAATTTTTGTGTTTTAATTGAAACCCTACAAGGCTCATTGCAATTAGAAACAATTTGTGTGTACATAAGTCTGTCTTTTAAAGAAAATAAATCTTTAAGGAAGCGTCAATAATTATAACTTTTATTAAAGTATGTAAAAGTGTTAGATTACTTACTATGAACGATTATAAACATTTTGCATTCGATATAGTCATACAAAATATATGCACCAAACGTATTCAAGATGCATTGGCCTGATAGACACAATTCAAATTCATGTCCCGTGTTGGGCGCCAAAACGTCTCGACAGCACTAATTGACAGCGCCACCTAGCATCTCGTGGTGAAAGAATTTATTTGTGAATATATTTATTGGCTCGTCTTTTATATACGGGACCCGCAGTATACTCTTCAAACTTTTTTTTGTGCAAAGTACTTATTATGTTAAACAATCTCACGAAGTTTCATGTCTAGGAAATAAACACTTTCTGAAATAAAAAAAATTAATCTTTGATAAAATAACCTGAACTTTTGTACTATTTTGTTGCCTTTGACGTAATTTTGACAGGTGTTGCTATTTTAGGGAGGCTTAATAATGCGTTTCGATTTTGCAGATAATCAGTTGACTCGCACCGTATTTTTTTGGTTGAAAATTCATATTATTTTTCGTTATTTTGTTTGGGTATAGATTTTACTGTGATTTGATCACTTTTTGGGTGAATAAATATGATTTTAATTTTGTGACAATCTACAAGTTATTATTTTTATTTTGATGGTATCTACTAAAGGTGAAACGAAACGCAAACGCATTCTGTCAACCATTTTGTTTAATTTTTGTGTCATGTCATTTAATGTTTGTAGCGAGCTTGAGTCCCGGCGGCACATTTTGACTTAGTCAAAAAGCAATGAGAACTTAGGCTGCAAGAACGAGTCAAGCGAGCTCGGGACTTGAGGCACTTCGACTCGGACAAGTTAGGTTAGAAGGCGATGACGGGGTGTAAAGACACCGTCATCCCCTTTGTGGTTATTTTTTTTAAACCACACAAAAGTAGGAACCCAGCTTCGCTTCGCTTCATTATATTTACCATATAAATGATAAAATACTATAAAAAATAGTCATAATCCTCAAAAAAAAAAAAGACTCAAAAGAAGTTTTTTTTGTATTATTAAAAAAACTATGCATTTCCTAAACTTTCCGCATGCGGGGGGATTCACATACACACATATATATGAACCCTTACATAAAAGTCCTTCCTATTTCTTTTCAAATGATAATTTTGGTAAAGTATTATCTAACTGCTTTTAAATAACGAAACCTACATAAAAGATTACATACATTTTTGCATCAAATTTAGTAATAAAATATACCTTACACATTCAGTTGCACCAGACGTGGACGTGACCGTCAAACGTATTCAAGACACATTTGCATAATATACACAATAAAACCTCGTGTCCCACGTTGGGCGCCAAAACGTCTCGGCAGCACAAATTGACAGCGCCACCTAGCGTGTCGCGGCGGAATTGTGCAGGAACGCGTCAGTCCGTGACCGCACTTCGCGATGAGCGGACGTGTCACGTTTACGTCTAACGAAATACACTGAGAATTCTTTTGGATTCGTACTTTCCGTATTGGTGTGAGACGGGAGAGCTTTGTATGCTTCTTTTGTTTTCGAAATTGTTACATTTTCTTGTTTCTGTTTTGGCACAAAATAATTTCCTAGTGTTTTGACTATCTAAAGTCTTAAGTAACGTATGTATACTATGACCATTTTTAACAACTGACTGGAATTTTAGTTTCACCACGAATGTAGTGATGCTTACCTGAGAAAAACTACTTTGCTTTGCGAATAATAATAATTAAATATGTACCCTGAGATATTCTTTCGTTATTTTAAAAGAGAACAATAAAAAGAAAATACCTACTAAGTTTTAATATTTTAATGAAATACTAATGACCTGAAAGCACTCTGACAACATCCACAAAATACTAATAGTGCTTTTAATTTTCGCTTATGCTGCCATTATGTAGTTAGTACTTTTAATTGATCATAATTATTGATGTATTAATTATGCGTACCAATATATATCTGTACTAATATTATAAAGAGGTAAAATTTGTTTCTTTGTTTGTTTGTATGTAAGGAGTAATCTCCGGAACTACCAGTGGGATTTGAAAAAATCATTTTGCATTGGATAGCTCAATTCTTGAGGAATGTTATAGGCTCGCGGGCGAAGTCGCTTGCAGAAGCTAGTATCATATAAAAAATTGTGATACAATCTTTGTATTACAGATGTCGCATACACATTGATGCCACAAGGATGAAAGCAACGACGGGCGGCGCAGTGCGTAGGCCTTTGAGTGCTACGCGTTCCCAAGTGCTACGCCATCAAGTGCTACGGCGTAGGCTGCTACGACATTTTTATTTTGCATTGAGGCCTGTTCCATCATCTACGGCTAAACTCTATTTGACATAAATGACTGATGATTTTATAAATGTTTGTTGCATTGTTTATTTGGTAGATAGTGCCCATCCAGACATTGTGTTATCTCATCTACTGTTGGATTTTGAAAGCACCTGTCAATGTTCATAAGATAAATAATATCGACATGTAATAGTCCTACTGCTGCAAGGCAAAAGAAAGTCTCTTAATACAGATAAAAATCAGTTTGCTCACTGCGGTTGCAGATGATAATAAGTTCAGAATGTTAAATCTGTTAAATCCATGATCACGTAGTTAAACATCAAACAGTCTCTAAAGACCGCTATAACGACCGGAATCAAAATCAATCTGCCTAGCCTTTTTCCAACTATGTTGGGGTCGGCTTCTAGTCTAACTATATGTAGCTGAATACCAGTATTTTACATGAAACGACTGCCTATCTGACCCCCACAACCCAGTAACTCGGTAATACAATACCCCTTGGTAAGACTGGTTGTCAGACTTTCGGACTTCTGACGACCCGTAACGACTGTCAAAGATCCACGAATGACAGCCGGGACCAACGGCTTAACGTGCTTTTTGAGGCATGGAGGAGTCTCGGTATGGTAAGATGGTCCTCCATCCACAGATTAACCCCGGCAAGCGTAGCTTAACCTGATGAATCGAACCGTGCGGCTGTTATGCCCCTATCTCAGCATACGGAAACAGATAATATGTACGTATGTAGGTATTACGTCATCAAATATTTTTCAAAAGTTCAATTTTCCTACCTCTTTTCTCCGGTTTGGTAAAAGTAGGCCCTAAACCGTTGGTCCTGGTTCTTATACAAATATCTATGCCAGTCAGAGAGCTGCAATTCATAAATGTGGTCTAATTTTTAAATACTGTAAATTAATATTGGTGCGAACTATTTGCAAAGGAGCTCGTACAACAACGACTAAAATTGACACAATTACACGATATATGCTGTTTAATAAAGAAGAAAATTTATGAAAAAAATTGTAGCCTGACACCTGTCAATTTTATTAAATAGGTCCCTGAACGGTACTACGAAGCTAAAAACCTATTTCATCAAGCATCAAGCAGCGTTGCTGTGTTCTGGTTGTTGTCTTAGATTATTTATATGTATGTCTAGATAGAATATCGCTCTGCAAAAGAACCAAAACAAACAGGCCAACTTTGTTGTGCTAAGTCTGTGCACGCACACCACACGCACGTGAATACGCACGCGCGCACGTGATTTAGGATGTTGATGGGGAGCCGCGCTTCTGCAGCGCTGCGCAGTTGTTCGCGGAAGCCCGTGTTGACGATTTTCATGCCATTACCAGGAAAAGAACAGCGTCAATAATAGGTAGGTTGCGCGGAAGCTCCAACAGCATCCTAAAAACATTATCAGACAAAGTGGACAGTCCCTTTATAAGGCACTGTGTACGGAGGCACGTGCCAACGTGTGTTGGGCCACGTCAGTTTTAGTTGTTTAGTTTGTAAATGTTTACTAACATAGTTTTTAAGTCATTGTTACTAACACTATATGGATTGTATGTACTTGTATGTGTAGTCCGAAATAAAGAATATATTATTATTATCATTTTACGTCTCTTGACATTTCTCGGGACCCTGGGGTCCCGGACCTTTGGAAGGCGTACGAGGGACCGAAGCCAACTCGCAGAGGCCCGTTAGACGTTTTTAATGGAATGAGACACCAACCAACGATTATCCCTGTTCGCACTATGCAATTGCAGCCTATTGCAGTTTATGGAAACGAAGATATTGAATTATAGGTCTGGGTGGTTAAGTGAACTGGTAATTTATTTATTTATTTATTTATCATAAGCACACCAACAGCACAGTCACTTACAATTCAAATTAAATAGCATCTAAAATTAGCATTTCAGTAACCGTGCAAATGATGCATGACATTCAAATATGAAATTTAGAGACAAAGGAGAACAATATAAAGTGAAATGTGGTAAGTTATCTTGAAATGTGGAAAGACTATGGCCCCTGCCTGACCAATGTTTTATATAAAATACACAGATATAACGGTCGCTAGCACAAAGTGTCGTAGCAACAAGGGGGCAACATGTCCTGAGGTACTTATGAGGAGTGGAGAGACATCAGATCATATCAAGACAATCCAGGAAGTATGGTCAAGATCCCTATCAGCATCTTACTGGAAAACTTCCTACCTCCGACCTCGTTTGCTCTTGGGAATCTCCACTCAAGCCGGCCAATAAAGGCAAGAAAGAGGTGGGGGCTCTATTCCTCGTCAGTGTTCACTCCAGCCGGCCAATAAAGGCAAGCCGGAGATGAAGAACAAGATTCTCCCGGGAGATAGAGTCCGTGGGGTCACTACTGCCCAACAGCTTGCCACATGCTGCCCTGCGGGTTTCTGTATCTCTCTTGGTCTGTCTCCTCATCCCAGACCTGTTCCGGCAAAGTAAACTCTACCGGGACATACCTGGAGTTCGGAGCGCGCAGGCCCCACCACGACGTCAACGTGGAGATACGGCGGTGGGGTTATTATTATTATGCGTGTGCGTAACATAGACTACCTCTTAGGCTGCCGGTCCACAGGAGCGGAGCGAGGAAGCGGAGCGGAGAAATTTGCCAATATTAACCAATAGAATCTAAACTTTGCTTCAGAGATCCGCTCCTATTGGTTAATATTGGCATATTTTTCCGCTCTGCTGCCTCGCTCCGCTTCTGTGGACAGGCAGCGTTACATTTGCGCCACGTTGTGTTTTTCTAGTGTGCATGCATTTAGCGGCCAACAGTTGGACGCAATTTTTTTCGACGAGTTTACAGCTTTTACTGACATCTAGACATATTTATTGCAGACGGCCATAGGTGGTGGTGGAGATGATTATATACCCACCATCAGCCGATCAACACTACATGTCCCGGAATGAACGCACACTTCCAAACACCCCAATTAAAATATTATGAATACTTACACTGAATTTTTACTATTATGTATAAAACATTGATTTTTTTGTTAAATTCGTTATAAGTACAGTGTGGTCACGTTACAAATCTATACACGCACACAGTCGCACACGTTTATGAGTCTAGCGTAGTAGGTACATCGACCATTTTGTTTTTTTGACTGTACAGCGTGAAGTGTGACCGTAATTTACGTAGTTTAAATTTTTATTGGGAAAAAAATACCTAAATAAGAAATGACAAATCGATTCAGTAAACGATTCTGAACAAACTACTTTCATATTGTGCATTAATTCAGTTACACATTGTATAAGTCATACTATGTAAAGAAAGAAAGAAAGAATAATATTTATTTGGACACAGTTCGTGAAACACATAATAACAAAATAAAAAGTGAAAATAATCAATAATAGTGTGTGCCTCACGGCTGCGCCAAAAAGGTTAATTTCAGCATTAATGCCCGACAAATGCTGTCTGACGCTGGTTTTCTAATTATGCCTTATGGACTAGTGACGGGGAGTACCAACAGTTTCAACATACCTACACTATACATAATTTTTAAACCTCTAAATAAATAAATAAAACTACACAAGGTCTATTTAAATAATTGTTTCCAATTGATGTTATTTCCACTTAAACAAACATCAACTTTATGAAAGTGTCAATACTTATCATCCGATGGAATGACAGCTCTATTCAAAGTAACCAAGGTACGATAAAAAAAAAACCTGATACATAATATTGGCTGGCAAACAAGCCAACGATCAATATCATAATAAAATGAGAAATTAAATTGTGGAATTGTAAAAGCCAGATGACATTATTGTGTTGTATCAAAACTAATCATCATTGTCCAGCTCTCATCAAAATATACTTAAGGCGATATTCACCAATGAAATTGAACGTGTTCAGCACGTCTAAACCACGTTCCAAAGCTGTCAGTGTCAAAATTGCTGTGGAAAATTGACACTGAAAACTCTTGAACGCAGATCGCGTTGAGTTTCAATTTTGAAATCCGCACTTAGAGTAGGGGCTGGTGATCAGTGTGGTGCCGGACGTAAAGAATTGCACCTTACCATTTCTTCCCGTGGGTGTCGTAAAAGGCGACTAAGGAACTTAATAGAGAATGGGCAGCAGCGTTCTCACCATACTGTGACCGCCAACCCGCCTGCCAAGCGTAGCGATTATGACAAATCTCCTCTCAAAACTGACAAGCACTGAGAAAAATCGACCCCTGGTACCCGGAGGCCCGCTTACCCTTGCTTACGGTAGCGGTCAACGCTTTTTTGGGAAAGGCCTATGTCGGTCCAGGAGTGGACGTCTTTCGGCTGAAATGATGAGTCAGTGCGCATGCGCATCTCTTGAGAACGGCTGAACCGATTTGGAACATTTTTGTTTTAAAATGTTCGTAATAGTTCGAATCAGGGTCTTACGGAAAGAAAAAATTTTAAACTGGAAGTGTATTTTTGTATGATAGAACAGGACAACGCCTCTAGGGTCCGTATTTCAGCCACGGCTGCCAATCTCAAAGGAGACTAGCCTTCGGCGCGGGAGATATTATAGTGCACAAGTGTGTGCGCAGAAACAGGTGCACTTGCTCTTCCCTCACTCTCATAGTCCGATGGGACGGCAATCCGACACGACCAGAGAGAGATCAGGCGCAGGACCAACGGCTTAACGTGCTTTCTGAGACACGGGGGTAACACACCGCCACCTTTAAACTCCGGGCTGTTACTAAGAAATTCCTAAGCTAGTTTATAATAAGTGTAGATATAGTACCAGACCAATATTGTATTTTGCAGTGCCCTCACAGGGTCCATGTACAAAAACCACGCTTTAAGAGCGTTTATCCTAAAAGTTGGCAACGTCGCAAATAGCGGTCAAAAATTTACCTGTTTTGATTAATTTGGCAATATTAGGTACTGTATGGAAATAAGAAATGTGGCTAACTAGCGAACTAGAATATTAATAATGAAATGCAATTATTACATTGAATTTGATGTTGTAGGTACCTGTTTAGGTGTAAAAAAGTCATTTGGAAAGTTTCCAAATATTTTTTTACATTTTAAACTAAATACTACGGCACGGTTGGCGCAGTGGTTAAGCGATTGACTGCTGCGCTGCGTGTCGCGGGTTCGATTCCCGTACGGAACAAATATTTGTATGACCTACAATTAGTTCAAAATTCAAAATTCAAAAGTCATTTATTCAAACTAGGCTGAGAATCAGCACTTTTCGAACGTCAAAATTACATAAGACAGTCCCCCAAAACGCCCACCCTTCACCACTTCCTAGTGCTTTGGCTGGGAAGAAGAAGTGGCGCAACAAACTCCCCAGCAGCACAGCTGTCTGTTTAGTTAAAAAAAAAATGATTCTATATAATAGTATGCAAAATGATATTTACATTACGCAACACAAAACATAATTTAAATTATAAAAATTAATAGCCTTATGACAGCTAGCACACGCCAATATACCAACCAAAAACATCGAGAACTATACTCAAGCAGAAATAAAAATTACTTAGTGAAATCAATATCTAAATAAAAGCCTCCAGGCATAAAGGGCGTGCCCGCTTACATATAGCTGTAACTAGAAGTTATAATTGATAAACTAGGACCATTGAGGTAAATTAAAAAATTATCGAGGTCGCTAGCTAACCACATATTGCAATACAACTCATAAAAAAAACATTGTAATGAGTAGATTATGTCAACAATAAATAAAGTAAAATTAGTAAAATTATAAACATTTATATAAACTCATATAACCTGTCAGTAAGTAAGCTAATTCTGGAGAAAGAACATTTAAACATTGTCTTGAGTTAATCACAGCGACCAACTATTCTTATCATTTAAGTAGTCGTTAATAGAATAGTATGCCTTTGAACAGAGGTTGGATTTTACTTTAGTTTTGAACGCATTAAAAGGCAAATCTAGCAAAGAAGAAGGTAGCTTGTTATAAAAGGTTATACCAAGCCCAACAAATGAGTTATGAACCTTATGAAGCCGGTGAAAGGGAGTACGTAGTTTATCCTTATTTCTAGTGTTAACATTGTGAATATCACTGTTTTTAGTATATAAGTGTATATTTTGCCTAATATATAATATGTTGGCGAAAATGAATTGTGATGCCACTGTGAGGATACCGATATCTTTGAAAAAATCTCTCAGAGAAACTCTGGCACCTAGCTGGTAAATTGCTCGAACAGCTCGTTTTTGAAGGACAAATATATTTTGAATATCAGCAGCTTTGCCCCACAGCAGAATACCGTAGGACATAACGCTATGAAAATAACTAAAATAGACTAACCGAGCTGTATCAACGTCAGTGTATTGTGTAGTTGTTCCGGGTCTGGCTGTTTGTGTACCTATGTGAGTTTAAATGTTTGTAAACGCACCCACGACACAGGAGAAATTCCTAGTGTGGGGCAAAGTTTAAAAAAATATATATATTCGGTGTTACGATATTAATTATTGCATTTCATAATCAATACTCTAGTTCACAATTAATCAAAACGGCATATTTCCAAATTAATCAAAACAGCGAAATATTTGACATTTATTTGCGACGTTGCCCACTTTCAGAATAAACGCTCTTAATCTATGCTTAAAAAAGTGTTATTAGAATGAGAGCAAATAAATATAGAAGATAAAGATACATATCTACTGTCCCCTTCAAAGAGATTTCTGTATGATTAGGTACGCGTGTAAGTAAGATGCTTGTATATTTAGACCAACCCTTGACCCGATACGTGATAAGACTGGATAAAATAATACTTAATTATGCAAAGATATATGAGTATCTGTACTGATAAAATGTTTGTTTGTGACTGTTTCGTGACTAGTCGTCTGACGTCAGAATGATCATCAACATTATATATAAACTCATGCTTTATTCCCAGTATGTAAGTGAGCGACACTTTGCCAATGGCAGGGGCAACTGCAGCCGTTGACACGTCGGCGGCAGTCGTTGACGTGTCGATGGTAGCCGCGTCAACTGCAACGTGCCGCTCGTGTATTATGAATACTTACTTACTCAAATACATGAGTGGCATATTGCCAACGGCAGACGCAACTGCAGCCGTCGACGTATCAGCGGCTACCGTCGATGCGTCTACGGCTGCCGCCGACGAGTGTCGACGGCGAGCACTAAGGAGCATGTGGCGTTTTGATGTTTCTGCCTACCGCCATAAGAAGAAGGTATAAGTTTTGTCATTATCTTCTAGTTTTTCTCAGAAATGTAAAATTAAATTAAAAAATTAAAAATTTATTTATTGTTTACAAGGACCAGATTATAGTACAGATACATTGGGACATGAGAATAATACACAGTCTGGTAAGCGGGTGAAGCGCTGTACTCCTATATAGGCTACTGAGTAGCCTGTGTTTAGGAGAGACAGGACTGATCCCGTTTATACAATATACATAGAGGGGTCTCATGACGTAGTACATTTTATAATTAGGTATAATTAGGTATAATTAATGGTAAATGTAAAGGTTGGCTTCCAGCCTAACCGGATGCAGCCGAACACCAGTCTGTTACATGGAGCGACTGGCTACCTTAAATACTACTTAATACGCATTATATGCGAAAGTAAGTCTGTCTGTCTGTTACCTGTTCTCGCCTAAACGAATTTTGATCAAAGGTACACGGAAAGACCATGACCTGGGTTAAGACATAGGATAATTTTTTATCCCAGTGTTACGTTCTCGTGGGATAATTTCCGACCACCACGCGAGGGAAGTCTCGGGCAAAAGCTAGTCTCATAAAAGCGTGATTGATGAGACATACGTAGTACTAACGCATCCATCACAAAATCAAACAATAAAAACCTTCAAAGGAGTCCAAAGATACGTCTTGAAAGGCATGAAACTTATACATTCTTCAGGGCACACGAGAAACATACAAAGTATATACAACTTTTATGTATACCCATTGTATATATCTAATGTATTATCGCACTAGAGGCAAAAAATCAAGAATCTTATTCTTAAGATTGAGGCATCTGGGCATGCGCGAGATTTAAACCACGCCTACAAAAGAAAGAGATGGTCTCCCATTCTTGTTTCAGCCTTTGAACCTATCAAAATCTGATTTGAGAAGATTGATTTCAGATAAAGTTGATGGTAATCAAAATAAAAGCCTTTTAGCTGGTATTTCTTTTACTCAAGCTCAAGACTCAACTCATCGAGACCATCTTGAATACTTCTTTAGTCATCGTTTTGCCTAACCATTTTTTTTTTTAAAGAATGGGTGGTACTTAATTATTTAAACAATATTGATTATTGTTATAGTTGGTAGTTCTATTAGTAAAATAATATTCGTGTAGTAATATGATTTTGTTTTCCGTAAAAAGCGAAATTATTTTAGTCACAATTTTACTTTGTTCTCTAAAGTAGTATTTCTCTGTTGGCATTATTAAATAGGTTATTCTGATAATAAATCGTTAATTAAAGATAAACACTTGCTTTGTGCACCTGCAAGGTAATTGTGTAAAAATGGGTCGATAATAATAGTTAATATTGATTTCTTCCAATTGACCTAATATTTAATCTGAGTTTAATATTTATAAATTATAGCCTATTTCTCAGTGATAATATAGCATTCTACTGATGAAATAATTTATTTTAATCGGTCCAGTAGTTTTTGAGTATATTCATTAAAATCAAAAATACAAATCTTGTCTCTTTATAGTATTAGTATAGATGTTAACTTGAAGATACAAATGAAATAATGATCAAAATAAACGTACTTAAATACTTCATATTAAATTTTCACATATTCAAGCAAAATTAATAATCTGGAGTTTCGTGTCTATTTAACTCAACGCCGAAGCGAAGCGTAAATTCAAATACAGAGCCACAGAAATCACATATAATATGGCCACGTACCTCGCTATTGACGGTTTAAATTATATCCGGCAAACTATATCTAAACGTTCATAATATTCAACGTAATTTCACGTATAAACACTGGCTGCATTTCAAAGCGTTGCATCGCAAAATCTACTCTCTGTTAATTAATTTGCCTCTCATCATGTTCCCTCAAAATTACCGCAGGCTTTTCCTATTAAGCTGCATAGGCACATCCTACTATCACTCAGAATTTTTCTCTTGCAAACTTCAATTCATTACAACGCCAAACCAAGGAAAGTTGGGCTTTTAATTAAAGATATTCAGTGGAAACCCGCCCCTGAAGCCTTAACTCACTGAGACGTGGTTGGCTTATTTTTTTTTCGACACACTCATTCCCGCCTTGCGACCCTCCCAAACAAACAGCCGAGGACTTTGAAAACAATTTTTTTGCTACACCATTTTGCATCTTAAATTGCCGCCGTAGAACTCAATTTAGCGTAAGGAATGAGGTTGTATACGTCATTGTGTGATGGTAATCAGAGTTTCAGTTCATTTCATGAAAGTGGAGACTGGCAGGCGAGGAATACAGTCAGTTGACCGCGAGCTTTCGCGAGTAAAGACGTATGGGGACGAGATTTTGTCGCTCGTCGGTGACCGCGGAAAACTTTACGTCGTTACTATAGTGATTATTGTCTTGTGTGTGTGGCCATTTTTTATTTTATTTTCCAGTGTATTATGAGTGATTGGTGAAGATTTTGTTTGAGGTAAGTTTTTTTTTTCTTAAATACAGTTTTGGTTGTTGTAATTATTAATGTGTCGTCATTTTACGTAATGAATTATGGCAGTGGGAAACCTCTATGGATAACTTAGAAATATGTCGTATACGTTTTGTGAAATTAAATATTAAATGACACCCCAAAATGAAATGGATAGGAAGCTGATTTAAACATTTTAATTTTTTATGCAACTTGATGCAGTTATGGAAAATGCAGAAAAAGTTTTAATTGTTTAACAGATTTATCAGAATTTTCAATATATTATTATAATATTTTTTTTTATAGGTATTTTTTAATTTCGTGTACGAGCTAATGAGGTAGCCATCTATTACTTATATAACAACCTGACTAACATTAGCAATCTATAAACCCAATAACTTCGGTGCCTACTTCCATTTATCGCATATTTTATCTTCATTAAAAATAAACCAATTCAAAAAGTGTTTTTAAAGGAAACTTACACTTATTAACCAGTTTGAACTTGGTTTAAACGATCGCTTTTATAAATCAGTACCAGACCAGCCAGCTGCTACCAGCTTATAAAGCAATTATTATGAAGTATCAGACATAATTGTAAAAAGAGTAAAAGTAAAAAAAAACGTGAGAAATTACCCATCATTTTATTTCTTCTCCATTACAATTTTATTTCTTTTCTTTCCTTCCATTTTATATTCAATGTGATGGTATTGTCGAATTTTGCCTCCGCCTACTAACAGATCCACTAATACTCTTGTCAGACTTCATTAAAACCCATGGGGCTGACAAAGGTCATTTGCTATCAAATACTCCATGAAGTTAGCCCCACGAACCACAAACAGTTTCTGTATCATCAGAGTTACATCTTGAAGAAGAAATTTGAATAAAATGTTGAGCCCTTCTGCAAAAAAAAGAAACGATCCAAATTATTTTTTAGCACTATTTTCTAATATAGGTACTTACACACACAGGAGTAGGTAGGAACTTAGAATAAAAAGTTACGCATTACAACAAAACATAATTTAATTTTAATGTGATACTTTTAAAATAAGACCTAAATAAATTTAATCTAATGCGTATACGAGCAAATTTATTAAAATTACAAGTATGCACTAGCATTCTAGTTCACTATTTAATAGCAAGATTCTCAACCGCTTCAAGAAGAAGAAATTCGATACCAACTAAATTACATGTTCCAAATACGCCCCTAAAACTAAATTGAAACAGAAAATTCACTTTTTAAGATATAAGAGCTAAGATAATTATGATGTATAAAGTAACAAGTTTTGAAGTTTACATATGCACAGTTATAGGAGTAGAGGAAGACGAAAGAATCGATGGATTGTGAAAGACGACGATAATGACTAGAAAAGGGGTGACTAAGGGGGGGCCAATATCTCAGTAGTCACCCTACTGAGATATTGGACAATATGTTATTTATACAGGGTGTAAAAAGACGCTGTCATTTACCCATTCTGTACATCAAACTAAGTAACTTTGTGCAAAAATATTTCCTGGGAAACGACTTTTATTTTCTGTCCACGGTAGTCCGCAATGAAATGAACGTAAAAAAATTATTATGGGTGCGTGCAACGGTGCAGATATCGTGGTAGTGACTAAAGAGAATTTATAAAATTTAAAACTTATTTTCGTAAAAAAACGTTAGCAAAACTTGGAACTTTGACCTTTCCTATCTCTGTAACGGGAAGTTCCCAAGTATACTCCAGTACACAAAAAAAAAGCATAATAACGATAAGAACATAAGTGACTCTCGCTTCCTTAAGTGTATTTTTACACCCATTATAGAATGGAAGCTGATACAGAAGATAGCGCCGATGATGAGGTTACAAGATTCAGGTTGCAGAATGCAGGTATGCGTATTAGCCTAACTACTTAACAACTTACACAAAACTCATATGCGATTCGTGAAAAAAAAAAACAAACTCCTCTACAATAGTACACAGACTTTCAATTCATGTAGGTACATATGAAAAGATTTCTATTACGAGTCGTATAATATGTGTTTCATAGCAAAAGTTATACAGATGACAAGTAAAATCATTCCGTTGACCGATACAGGTGACTAAATCGCCACCCACTTTAACTAAAATTTGTTAAAATCACACCGAGTAACATAAAAGAGACTAAATTCAGTTAATAAAGCGACTAGAGAACTTGCCACGATATCTGAACTTATATAAAACAATTTGGGAACTAAGCCAAAATTATAAATTTAGCTTTAATGTACAGGTTTAGCTTGCAACTGTAATATTATGTTAGAGAATTACTTAATAATTTCGAAAAGAGAGTCAGAAATTTGTGAGACCTATTATTTCTGTAGCGTTGATAAAGAAAAATATAAAATTCTTCGTTCTGTATATAAATTACATATTATAATAAAAACGTGCAGAAAATAAACAAAACTTAAAATATTCGAAAAGTCACGAGAAAAATGCGATACATATGCACAGACAATATTTAATTATTCCAATCAATTCTTCTGAATAACTACGCTTTTAATTGGCTATACCGATAAATTAATTATTTTTGCGTACAATTGCTCGAATAATACGTACATAATACCATTTTTTTATCTGAAAAATGAAATCGTGGTACCCGACACGGGAAATGAATTCGTGGTAATCAGATAAACAGCGGGCATAATTTATATTCGTTTTAACTTAAAAGCAATGTTGCCCACTCTTTTTTCATCATTTTCTGCCCTATAAAAACCTGTCCGTAAATAGCGCACATTTGTTTAAAAAAACTGAAATTATGACATTGTTGGTCGGAATAAACGTATTTTATTTATAGTATCGTGGGGTTTTTAATCTATGGGAATTTAGCAGAACCTTCCACTCTCCGCAGACGGAAGTTTTATCCATGAAGAAAACCCACGAGAAAGAAAAACAGAATCCCATGATAAAAACATAGTAAGAGACTATGTTTTTATCCCGGGATTCTGTTTACGACGACTTTCTCCAGTAGTGGTCGCAAGCACTAACTACCGACCTCGAGATCCCGAATTTTTCCTTGGATAAGGCAGGTTGTTATACATTCTTCTTTTCGTGTGGTTAGTGAATAACCTGGTCTCAGAGTTTTAAAGCTGCCCGCGTTTTTCGGCCCACATGCCGTCGAGAAATATCTCTCAGGCAGGCCGGTTTCCTCACGATGTTTTCCTTCACCGTTTTTGAAGCAAGTGATAATTATACAATACGCACATGAATCCGAAAAGTCAGAGGTGCGTGCCTTGGGTTCGAACTCGAGACCTATGACTTGGCAGTCCGATGTTTACACCACTAGGTTATCACTGCTCCATTAATTGCCTCCATGCCCTGGTTTACACTAAGTACCTTTATAATCATCATCATTGGCAGCCTCGTTCCACCCACTGGCGAGTACAGGCCTCCTCCCTTTTGTGCCATGCTGCCCTGGTCTGTGCGAGTCTCATCCAGTATCAAATTGTATCTTACCAGTAGAAAATTCTCAGTAGCCGTCTCCCTTGTAAATGGTCCTCTATTACAACATAGCAGTGAAAATGTGGGTGTATACTAGATCCGAGAGGTTGAGTTAATACAGGTCCTAAGACACTCTGCCTGCCTCCTTGGGTAATACAGGCGAGATTTTATGCTTATAATCGTGCTGATAATTAAAAGAGTTAATGATAATTACCAGTTGATTGCTCAGGACCATGTCGAAACACTGGTTGATGCACCTTTTCGACGAACGCCATAACATTCCGTGATAAGGTTATCTCTGAACTCAAGAATGTTCCCTTGATTAAAATGTAATCTGTAATCACATTACATTTGTGAATGTATTAACTTATATGTACAGGGTGAAACAAGACCGATCACATAGCCATCAACTCGCATTCTGTACATCCAACTCAGTATCTTTTCACAAAAATAATTTATGAAAAACGACTTTTATTTTTGGTGTGAAAAATCGCTACTTACGGCAGCGCGCAATGTAACGCACGCCAAACATTGTACCATTGGGTGCATGCAATATAATATGCCGCCGATATTTAATGTTTAGTTATAATATTTAAGACTGATTTCCGTAAAAAACATCAGAAACTCTTGGAACTTTGACCTTTACTCCGTAACCAGAAGGCTACACCCGTTACGTAGGCCTCAGAGCAAAGATGTTGTTTTTTTTTCCCGTTGTGGGAAAACAGGCTGGTTTTATTCAATGATTTTGACATTGAAAACAGTTTATTTTCATAATAAATTAATAACACTGCTACAAGGATCTTCTGGCGCTCGAGTGATGTTTACAGGGGGCGCTGTCGGTAAACATTTGTGCAATCTTTTTGTGAACTTGAAATGTATTAAAAAAACAATATGGCGACGTTGGTTCCGATTTTGGCCACGCGCCAAAACAACCTTGTAGTGCTTTAAGTAAGTGTTTCATTATAATCTATTCAGGAAGAGAACTTAAGAAGTAACAATCAAGGCACACAAGTTAAGATTTATAATATTTGTAAAGATTAATGAAAAGTTTTAAATATTATGAATATGGATATATAAAAGACTAGAAGAAGACCAAAGAAACGAAGAATGAATTGTGTGACAGTAGATTTAGCTAAAAAGTGGATGAATATCGAGATGACGGCTGGTAAAGTTGCAGGGGAGGAGAAAAACTAATAAACTCCAAATAAATTTGGACGGGGTCACGTGCTGCATTGACAGATAAAACAATCTACCGTTTTTTCAATACTTTTAAGTAAGACTGGCTGTCTGACTTTTGGGCTCCTCACTACTAGTAACGACTGTCAAATATCTTCGAATGATAACCGGGACCACCGGCTGAGAGGGGTACAGAGGGGTCTCGATATGAGTAGCTTAACCTTTAATCGACTCGTGCGGCTGTTATTATTTAGCCACAAGGCCCTCAATACTTTTAAAGAAGTATGAGAAACAGGGTGTAAAGTTCACTCATCCTCTATAGAAAACAGAAAAGGGAGAATCCTCCGACCAGACGGGCGTTGTGTCTGGTGGGCAACTGCCCAACGATTGATGTTGGGACGTTGTATATATAGGTACTCGTCGTGCGGTAAACTCTGCTTGTGCGATGTAGAATTTTGCGTCACGTGACATCAGTGTGATACGTAGTTCACATTTGGCGTTGTAGAGGCCGCCACATTACTACATTACTTACCAAATCTTATATCAAAGTCTGTGACAGTAACATTTTCCAACCCTGGATGCTGTATCACAACCCTCTTCACATGAATATTAATTTGAGGCCACTCTGTAGCTACGACCAAAGTATTTATTGGTCTAGCGCTGGAACGAAAAATCTTCAGTCAATATTATTGTATTGCATTAGGGCAAATAATTTAATATTTTGTTTTGTGTTTTATTTATTTGCATACTGTTATATAGAATCAGATTCATCTAACTTAACGGACAGCTGTGCTGCTGGGGAGTTTGTTGCGCCACTTCTTCTTCCCAGCTATAAAGCACTAGGAAGTGGTGAAGGGTGGGCGTTTCGGGGATCTGTCTTATGTAATTCTGACTTAAAAAAAATTGAGTTTTAGATTTTGAGTTCATTATTAATATCTCGACTGTATTCCACGAAATGGGGTAAGCAGAAATATCTAGTACATTCAGTTATTACTTGTACATTTACTTGATTGCCTCGTTTTGGTCTAGAGGTCCCATATGTGACTATTTGGCGAAGTATCCTGGCTACGATTCCCAGGAATTTCTCAGAAGAATCAGGAATTTCTCAGAAGTAACCTGGTGTCTGGATTACCTCCCGGTTACTGACTCGTCCCATTTAAGGACATTATACTCAAATATAAGTGGAGAAATGTGGATGGTGTTTTGCTATAAAACTCTGCCTTTCTCTTCAGTTAATACGAGCATGATGTTCTGGAATGCGAATATGAAACGTAACAACTTATAATACGTACTACATTTGAAACCTACGTCCAGTCCTTATGCCTTCGATTTCAATGCCGTAAGCCGTTGCACTCATTTTGCTGCTCGGTGCAGGGAAGGTGAACTCTGTGATGTTAGCCAACAGGGGTAGCAAACCTTCTCTCTTCAGGCAAATCCATGTGTTCACGAAGAAGATACGAATGCAGTCCAGATTTTGAGGGTTACATAGCGTTCCTTCTGAATTTACTGGCTGGAATGAATGTCCTAAACCTGAAAAAAAAAGGTTTGTTAAAAGATTTTGCTTTGTTTTTGATAATGTCAGGTAAATGAGCCTGTGATATATTTCTCGACGGCATGTGTAGCCAAGTCAGAGGCCCATGGGCGCGGTGGCTTAAAAACTGACACCAGGTTAGTCACACATATATGTCCTGATCCTTTTTTTTAATTATATTGGAGGTAGTTTATTGTAGGCCAAAGACCTGTCAATATAAGGGGTTTTTTTTGGGTGGGAAATTATCAAATAAGTTCTCCCGCTCTGGGCAGAGTTAGGGCTTGTCAGACTCTTACTGACTAAAACCTACTCGTGTTCCTTGAGGTGCCTATACGTTGCCAGCGGCCACGGTATCCCTTTCGGACTTTCCCGCGACCACGGCAGGCATCGGTCCTAGTGAACCCCGCCAGTTCTGCTGACATCTCTTTGAAAGAAAAGGGGTTTTAACTTGTGAAGAAGTGACCTGAGCCTATGGACTCGCGCGTATTACCCCCAAGTGACCCCATGCCACGAGCTACACGCTCAAGCGACACGCGTCTTGCGACAGCAATTGCGGAGAAAACAAATAAAAAAAGTTGTTTAGAGAATGCCACGAGTCACCGCGATGTGACTTGCGGAGTGACGGACGGAAAAAGTGACACGCGCGCGTGTCTCTTGACGCTAGTCGCGACGCAAGTCGCAACGCTCACGCCGGTAGCACACCTCCGCTGCGAAACCATAGCAGCGAAACCGCAGTAGTTAAATATAATAGACTTACGTCATTTTCTGCTACTCGCATCCGATTCGAGTGTGCTACCAGGGTCAAGGCCATGAACGGGGCCTGAGTGGTGGTTTCTACATGGTTCTACGTATCTCGGTTCTCCTAGTAGCCGCACCCAAAAAGCCTTCCATTGCTGGACAGGCTTCTAAATACAAATTCAAAATTACTTACTGCAAAAACCATGAGACTTGTATACTCCAGACATTAAAATAATCAATTGTAAGTACTTCATTTTGTCTATATTTGTGCCTAGATCCACTGACGCAAAAATACTGTTCAAATATTTATAGCATATTCGCGTTTTGCAATACAATATTTTAATATTAATTATTTCTTATTGAAGGAAATATAATTTGCCGTGGAGAAAACAAATGCCGAATAAATGATCCTAACTAATATTATAAATGCGAGACTGAGTTTTTATGTTTGTTTGTTGGTTATATACGCTTTCATGCTAAAACGGCTGAACGGATTTGGATGAAATTTGGCACATGGGTAGACCATGACTTGGAAAAGGACATTGGCTATTTTTTCATCATAAATCACTTCCGAAATCGTGGGCAACAGCTAGTCTAAACTAATATTATAAAGAGAAAAGATTTGATTTTTTGCATGTTTGTATGTTTGTAATGAATAAAATCAAAAACGACAGGACCGATTAAAAAAAATCTTTTACCAGTAGAATGCTATATTATCACTGAGTAACATAGGCTATAATTTATAAAGATATCACGCGGGCGAAGCCGCCGGTGGAAGCTAGTACTTAATAAACCAGCTGCAACAATCGTAGATTTCTCATTACGGCCAGTTTTGTTTATTAACCTAACTTACCTATTATTTATTTTATTACCGGTTCGCAATCTACACATATTATTATACATTTGAGTTGCTGTTCGTGTCTGTCAGTGTGACCACGTTGTTCTTCTAAACTACGCAATGGACTTTGACGCGTTTTTCCCCATTAGGGGCTTTTTTGGCCTCGCACAGGTCGTTATTATTTTGTTAGTTTTTTATACTTAAGCTCCTTTTTTATTTTTAAATAATTCCGTTTTTTTTTACTGTTTGTGTTTCCTGTGCGATTTTTTTTTTTCTTTCTTTCTTTCTTTCATTATTTAAAGAATTTACTCCGGAAGGTTTGTGTATTATACATTCATATTAAACTCACATATAACTAACAAATCTCGGTTGTTTTGTCAAGTTGTAAAAACCGTGCGATAGTATTTAATAATATGTGATTGATCTGAGAAACAGAAAAATGCTCTTCCTAAAGGCTCCTGCAGACAGGCACGGCAAAACAATTTCCATGAAGTCTCCATAGAAATTTTTCTACTAGAGTCGCGTCTCGCTTACGCGTCGCGCATGTCTGCGGGAGCCTTTACAGAGACTTAAAAAAAATCCTGTCAACAGAAATCTTTAATCTTGAATTTAAAAAAAACCGGAATAGTATTAGAATATATTTTATTGTTTTTTCTAAACCTTTCTACTTTAAAAATTCAAACAGCAATCACGAAAACGAAAGTAAATCTCTCCTTGAAGTCTTTTCTGTATCTATTTAGATACAGAAAAGACTTTTTATTGAGCTGTGGATATAACTCCGACGTTCTTTTTTGGTAAAATCTGGAGTTTTGCCAAGTTGCGCTTCCCAGTCAGCATTTTTCACTGGTTTTACTTTTGAGCTCTTGTTTAAAATAGTTCTAACAAAACGAAAAACTATGGATTGCGGAAAGACAAGTCGGTTACTATTTCTGAGTTCAAATTAAATTGTATATTCATTATTAGCTGCGCCCCGCGGTTTCACCCGTATAAGTCTCAATCCCATGGATATCGGCCGCTTATGCTGTTAAAAAAATTAGACAGATAACTGACGTAGATACAGCCAGAATTGTTTATTTTAGTTATTTTCATAGTCTTATGTCTTATGGGATTCTTCTCTGGGGAACCTGTGCGGACATTAATACTATCTTTGTTCTACAGAAAAGGGCTGTTCGAGCCATTTACAACCTAGGTCCAAGGGATTCCCTTCGAGAAAAATTCAGAGAAATAAACATCCTGACTGTAGCCTCACAATATATTTTTGAAAACCTATTACATGTACACAAAAATATATCAAATTTTAAGAAAATGACCGATATTCATAGTTTAAATACCAGGAATAAACACAACCTTGCTGTACATCGCACACGTCTCCACAGAGTAGGCAACTCGTTCATGGGTCAATGTATACGCTTTTACAACAAACTTCCCATTGATATTCGAAACTTACCCATTAAACGATTTAAAAGCTGTATTAAAACCAAACTTTGTAAAAAAGGGTACTATAAAATTTCAGATTATTTAGAAGATAAAAAAGCGTGGGATTGAGCTGCTCGCTCTGCTAAGCTTTGTGATAAAACCACAAAATTTGACATTTTAATTATTATGTAAATCATTAAAAATACCAGTTTTTATATACATATTGACATTATTGAAAATTATATAGAAAATAACATGATTACTTTGTAAAGTATTATATTGTTTTAATTATTGTGAATGTGAGGACTATGTGGATATTTTATTTTTATTGTTTTTCCTCTTTCTTTAATTTTTTCTTTCTCAGTTAGTTTAAATGATGGTCTGGCAGTTTGAGTACTTTATGCGACCTATCCAAATGTCCTTTCTTTGGTATTGTTCGTCGAGTTGAGCTCCTTAAGTTCTGAGTTGAGCTCTACGATTACTGACAAATGCTTGCACTGACTGGACAGGTCCACTCAAATCTGTGTGGTTCTTTCCTCAAAAGACCATTTCAGACACTAATCTACATGGTCCTCATATGGCCTGACCAAGATTATGTCTGGACTTTAAAAGAGACTGTGACCTCTGAGTTTGTTTCGGTCTTTCTTCTCAGAGTAGTCAGATAGGAAACGCCGAACTCATCTAGCATTTTCTTCTTTTTTTTAATATGACGTGTAAAAGTGATTGCAATATCCTATTTACAGAATAAACAATTTCATTTCATTTCATTTCATTTCATATATCGGGATAAAAAGTATTCTATGTCCTCATCCAGGTCATGGTCTACCCATGTGCCAAATTTCATACAAATCTGTTCAGCCGTATTAGCGTGAAAGTGTATCAAACAAATAAACAAGCAAACAAACTCACTTTCGCATCTATAATATTAGTTAGATCATATAAATTTGAGATAATCAGCACTTAATATCTTATAGAAGTAAAATTTGTGAGTTTGTATGTAAGGCGTAATCTTCGGAACGACTGATGCGATTTCGAAAACTCTTTCACCCATGGGAAGCTACAGTATTGTCGAGTGTACAGGATATAATTATTGTAGTGATAGCCTAGTGGAGTGACCGTCAGACTGCCAAGTCATAGGTCTCGAGTTCGAACCCAAGGCACGCACCTCTGACTTTTCGGATTCATGTGCGTATTGTAAAATTATCACTTGCTTCAAAAACGGTGAAGGAAAACATCGTGAAGAAACCTGTACCTACCTGAGAGATATTTCTCGACGGCATGTGAAGCCAAGTCAGAGGCTCATGGGCGGCTTAAAACTCTGACACCAGGTTAGTTACTAACCACACGAAAAGAAGAAAGAAGATAGGTTATATTTTATGTGAAAACATAAAAAAAGACGCAAACGGTGTCACGGGCAGAAGTTATTCAGAGACATAAATGTAAAATTTTATATGGTGTGACACAATGGGCAGCCTTATGGATTAAAGCGATCTTTTAAAGACAACCTTCGGATGGAATAAAGGGTGAAGGAGACGTAATATTGCAGGTAGTCCGATGGTGGTCATATTTACAAATGGTGGTATGGTGGAATGTGGTGTTTTTTTAAATAAGCCTTTTCATGAACGGAGTTCGACTCAAAAATTTTACATTCGAGTAAAAGGATCTGTCTCTTCTCTAGCTAGGCTCTATTAAACTTAAACGGCCTTATTACAAATCAAGGTTTATCTTTAGAACCAGGTTTAAACCAACGAGCCATTTCTGAATTTCGAAATTTATTTCGACATCTTTAAAGTGCTAAATACAAAAACTGATTTTAAATCCGAGTCTAAGTTGTCAATTTTGTATTAAGAACTTTAAACCAGTCGGAATAAGGTTTGAAATAAAACAACTGGCTGGAAGAATTAAGCTTGGACCAAACTTAGAACTCGTTTCGTAATAAGACAGTAAATGATATTTTATTTCTGTAAATTAGCTATAAAAAACACTTTAACACGTCTAAAGAATTTATAATATGTTAATAATAGATGAGGTCGGCGTTTCCGGAATGAAGAGTATCCTATGTCTTACCCAGCTATGGTCTATTCTCGTGCGAAATTATATCTAAATCCGTTCAGCTGCTAAGCCGTGAAAAGGTAATAGACAAACAGACAGACAGTTACTTTCGCATTTGCATTACTTTTGCATTTATAATATATAATATATCCATTTCACATGTCCAGCTTCGGACAGCGAGAAATTAGTAGTAGCTGAATTATTTAATAATTTAATTAAATTAATTTCGAAAGTCGGTGACAAAAAAACGAAAATACAATACTAAAGACACCTACTTCCGAAATTAAAGTTATTTTGCACTTTTTAGTGTTTTTTTTTTTTTGAGTCGGTTCTCTTTTTTTTTTAAAAAGTTTCTATTTTTCATTTTTAGTTGTGGTACCTACCCTACCCTACCTGCTATGTAAAAAACAGTGACAGGAACTTTACATATTAACATAATCAATAACATCGTTCATATAGATTAAGTGAGAAAAATACCTATTCAATAATAGGTATTTTTCTCACTTAGTAGCTTCAATAAGCTAACTCAAAAACTACCCAAGCAAAGTTTATAAAATTTATATGGGACAACCTCTGATGTCCTACCAAACAATAAAAAATGATCAAAAAAAAATCTTAATTGGCGGAGTGATCACGTAACAAATATATATAAAAAAAAAACATAGTCGATTTCAGACCCTCCTCCGTTTTGAAGTCGGTTAAAAAGGTTTTAGCCATAATAATATTTAAGTGGTCAATCGTAGGTCGTGTTTATCTACGCACGAAAAGTAAATATTTTAATGTTTTTAATTTATATTCAACACATGCATGTAGCGAGGAGCTTGTGGTTAAGTAATAACAGCCCCACGGGTCGATCTATCAGGTTAAGCTACGCTTGCCGGGGTTGGTCCGTGGATGGGTGACCATCTTTACATACCGAGACTCCTCCGTGCCTCGGAAAGCACGTTAAACCCAATATTGGTCCCGGCTGTCATTCGTGGATCTTTGACAGTCGTTACGGGTCGTCAGAAGCCCGAAAGAATGGTAACCAGTCTTACCAAGGGGTTCCTGGGTTGTGGAGGTCAGATAGGCAGTCGCTCGATGTAAATTCTGGTATTCAGCTGCATCCGGTTAGACTGGATGCCGACCCCAACATAGTTGGGAAAAGGCTAGGTAGATTGATTATGGAGGTTGAATTGGCTTAGTGCTCATTACAGCCAGTGCAACGAGTCAATGACCCCGTTCAAACTTGCTTTCACACCTACATTTATTATTATGTATGTTTGAAGGCTGACTGGTGAAACGAGGGATATATAATTTACTGGCGAAACACAGTAGTAGATTATCTTCAACCTATTAGCTGCCACATCAGAAAAGAAACCGGCCAAGTGCGTGTCGGACTACGCACAATGAATAGTTCCGTAATTGAGATGAATTTATCTCAAAAACAAACATAACATTGTAGTTGAATAACATGTTCTCTCGTATATCGATATACGCCGCGGTCAATTCTTTAACTGGAAATGTAAGTTTGAAATCGCAAAAAAAAAGTGGTATAACTACAAGTTAACAATTTTCGGACTTTTTACTTTACTTGTGCTTTAAGACCTAGCTTTTTGCCAAATTTCATGATTCTAGGTCAACGGGAAGTACACTTTAGGTTTTTATTTATTTGCGAGTATCAATATTATGCCGCATAAATGGCCATATCTTTTCATTGCGTTGACTTAGAAGCTTAATTTTTTTAGAGCTCTAAGGGACCGTAGACTTGCGTATTTCATATTAATTTCAACCTGATATCTTTACACGTTCCTGAGAAAAATGATCTTGACAGACTGACAGACGGACGGACATCGAAGTGATCCTATAAGGGTTCCGTTTTTTTCCTTTTGAGGCGTGGAACCCTTAAAACAATAATTATGTCATCACGCTGATATTAACTAAAAGGGTCAGGAGAAACCTTACCCATATTTACAGAGGACGAGTCTTTTACCAGGCACCTGAGAAATTCCTATAGGTAATATCAATTCAATAACACTTTACCCGGCCTGAGGATAAAACTCAGCACCCCATGCTCAGAAGACATCGGTGAAATTAATTTTTAAGCAAATGACCTGCCAACTTAAATTGTCCGTCGTATATTCAAATCTATAGCTATCATTCTTTGAAAGCTGTCTGAAATGGTAACACGACAAATTGGCGTGACTATTGCTCAACAATTAATTTGCCGGACTTTATGTGAGCATATTATTATCATATTTATTCTTTCCATTCCCTGAGTACGTCCCCGTTTACGACCTCAAGCGATGCGACTTGCATCACGCTTGATGCAAGTCGCATCGCTAGTCGCTCGTCACCTGTGTCGCTCGTCACCGCGCTCGTCACCTGTGTTCGTCCGTCGCGTCGCGGTGACTCGTGGCATGCTCTAAACAACTTATTTCATTTGTTTTCGCCGCAGTCGCTATCGCGAGACGCGTGTCGCTTGAGCGTGTAGCTCGTGGCCACGGGGTAAGTCCCTCGTTTAACAAGTCGAACTGTGTTATGTTCTGTCGTCTTAGCGCGACACGTAATGGGATCAATCAACGCAATGCCTTTTGATGTGGTAATGTTCTTAATGCATTCACACAACACGTCAACGGTTGACTTATATCTATTATCTAAATATAGATAAAGGATATGTAGATACATGCGTATGTTTTGGTTAGACCTTATGTTTACTATTGGCATACACTATTGTTGTTAAAACATTATTTTCACTTTTTTATTTTGTTTTTTGTATTTGTTTCTCGAATTGTGTCCAAATAAATGTTATTATTTCTTTCTTTCTTTACTTAGTTAGGAATACATTAGTGCACTCGGAAAATTACATAAACCTTTGCCGTTACAAGAATAAACGGTTGAACGAGCATTTTTTTGTCAATTAAGACATCAGTCTTAATTGACAAATAAATGCTCGTTCACAAGTTTTGTTTACAAGTTTAAAACATTAACGTAATTTTTCTCTGTCCCACACTCCCACATTGCCTAACAAACTAAACCCAAAGACTTACTTTTTAGACCCAAAATTCCTTGAAAACTGTGATCCCGGTACGTGTGAAACTTTGTCATATTGTTACGGAGGTGAATAGATGAGCCGTTATATTAAACCGGGGTGCCGCACTCAATTTCATGAAAAAACTTATAAACGCCTTCTCCAAAGATCTTTGAAGATTTTGGATATGGTATCGGTATCCGTACAGTTAAACATTTATTGTAGTACGATAAAATAATTTTGGGTTTTCATAGATGGAATTTTCAAGTAAATAAGAGTAGGTACTAGGTACTTACCTTTTATGCAGCAATAAAATAAATATAAATAGACGATGGTAAAGTTTACGCAATAAAATATACATACTTTTTTTGCACTACGAAATACTTAATTATTAAATCCTACGAGCATAATCAAATGTTTGTGCTTGTGCTTAAGCCAGATTTGGATGATTTCAGATTTTATCCAGGTTCTAAATTTAATTCAAGCCAAGACCTGGATTAAAATATACATACCTAGGTAACTTTCATGCTGGTGCCTAAATATATTCCCATAAAATGGTACTTTTACAAAGTGCCGCTACAATGGCAACATTAATTTAACACACCGTTCAGGTAGGGCCAGTAATCATATAAATGAAAATAATGAATAAACTAAAAAATTTTAATTTTCATACGCTCGCCGACATAGGGACACTCTCTTTCCTTCAATTTGCCTACTCTTTGCACGTTATTCGTTTTAATTTCATTGATGCGATTTTATGATCTGTGACCCCGGTAAATGACCTCTGCGCTACAGTTCTTTAAGTACAGGTTGCTCTAAGGAAATTGTAAATAAATCAATAAATAATAACGCCTTATGAAATTAAAATATTATAAAGAGGTATATAGGGGTATGATCTTCGGAACTACTAATCCGATTTCGAAAATTCTTTCACTGATGGTAAGCTACAGTATTCCCGAGTGCTATACATTTTATTTTAAAACAAGAAGTTTCAAGCGGACGGAGTCAAGGGCAGATTCTTGTTATAAATTAAAAAAAACTAACCTAAAAATGCCGCGTCCATTGTTATTCCGCCTTCGCTCCATGGCAGATAGGATCAACTTTTTGACGCAGTCACGGCACAGAGAGGATCCTTTGTAAAAGTGTTCTTTTTAACAAAAGTTATGGCTTATGGATTAAATTTCCTTATTCTTTGACACTTCCAGTGTTTGTGTGGAATTTTCTGACAAATATACGTACGCGGGTATTATTGAATACGTTCGGAGCTCTGTCGGGAGTAATATTGAAAGTTGGGCTGTTTAATATGATCTATAATCTTCCAATTCATTTTAGCGTTTTCGCAGTTTAGTAAGTTCAACTCTGCTTGAACTCTTAACCAGTTTTTTTTAACCAGTTATCCATATATATGTCGCAGTAAGATGGTTATAGCCATGATATAGTTATATCCCTAGGGATATAGCTATATACCGTAATATAGTTATATGAAACTATGATACAATCTCTGGACCTAGTAATATTTATCTATTAGGGCACTCCGACCAAATAGGTTAGGTTAGTTGTGCGTAGTTGGTCAACTACGCGCAAGCCGAGCGAGCGAAGCGAACGATGCCGTGGCAGCGGCCGGCGAGCGCTACGTCGAAATCGGTCGCAGTAACAAAATTAGGGCACTCCGATAGCTATGAACTGCTTTTATATAACTATATTACGGTATATAGCTATATCCCTAGGGACATACCTATATCATGGCTATAACCATGGTACGGCTATAGCTATGGCAGAAGTCGGCAACCAGAGCCAAGTCCCCTCTGTTACCTATTCCCTTACAAAAAAAAAACAAAGAATAACATTCGTTTCCACACACATTCACACGCTGAAAAACAGTAGCATTGTACTGACAATACATATTGTGTGCAAATGGTGTCAACGGAAGTCCTTTGTGGAACACCTCATATCCCTGATTAGGTACGCCAGGCAATGCAATTAACTCTAATGTCACACGTTTTGAGGGTAGGTAGAAATCTTTTGTGCCTTTATTATTTTAGTCTTTGCTTTTTATGGCTGGCAATTTTGCGAATGGATTTTTGAATGTTCCTTTGGTTATTCTGTTTTCGATTTCAAATTAAGAATTAAAAGTGTAAAAAAAAAAACGATTTTTAAAAAGGGAGTTTACTGATAACTTTTTAAAAGTCAGTGCTTGCTGAGATTAATATAGAAAACAAATTGTTTCATTGCATTACTTAAGCCGAGATCTATAAACGTTATTCAGCATGAGCTTTGACTTAGACATGTTCCTGTCTCTATATTGAACTTGTGATTTGACAGTATGTTGTGCGAAAGTGACAGGAATAATGCTTAGCAAAAGTACGTGCTAAGTAACGCTTGTAGATCTCGGCCTTACATCGGCCTTCGCATCTACATACCTAGTTGTAAATCAGAAAATGCTTGCTCATTATGCAATAATAACATGAATATGAGCTGTCGGATGCCGTTCATGTTTTTATTAATAAAATTAATCCTAATCCTAACCAATATTATAAATGCGAAAGTGAGGTTGTTTGTTTGTTTGCCACGCTTTCACGCTAAAACGGTTGAACAGATTTGAATGAAATTTGGCACATAGGTAAACCAAGACCTGGATTGGGATAAAGGATACTTTTATATCCTGATATTACCACGGGATCGAGACTTATGCGGGAGAAAACGCGGGGCGCAGCTAATTATTTATGAATAGTTAAATAATTCGCATCATTAATAAGTTTTGTAATTTTCTAACGATTACCCAACTGCACAAAGATAATTACGCCGATCCGTTGATCAGTTGCTGCGAGAAAGAAGAACAAACAAAACTAATAATAATATACAGGGTCAATTTGAATTAGCTAGCGAAACTAAGCAGACGTGATGAACACTATCGATGCCTAAATAATAATAATAAAATATGTTTTTGGGGTGGTCTAGTATTTCTAGAAGTATGAGTTCAGAAAAACTTTTTTATTTTTTATTGCGTTTAAATGTCGATACCCATCACGTCTGCGTATCGCTAGTTAATTTAATTTGAGCCTGTATAATATTATTATTAGTATAATGTTTGTTCGTTTGTTCTTCTTTCTCGCAACAACTGCTCAAAGGATTGGCGGATTTTTTTTGCTAGATGTTTGAATGGGCCTCAAATGACATAGGGTACTTTTTATCCCAATAAACAAAAAGACTGAAATAGGGTTTAGAAGATTGTACGGGAAAATAAAAAATCCAGGCAGACGAAATCACGAGCAAAAGCTAGCACCTCATCATCTGCCTGGCCTGGCCCCAGCTATCTTGAGGTCGGCTTCCAGTCTAACCGAATGCAGCTGAATACTAGTTTTTTACATGGAGCGACTGCCCATCTGACCTCCACAACCCAGTTACTGGGTAATACGATACCCCTTGATAAGACTGGAGACTTTCGAGGTTCTGACGATCCGTAACGACTGTTATAGATCTACGAATGACAGACGGGACCAACGGCTTAACGTGCTTTCCGAGGCACGGAGGGGTCACCCATCAACGGAACAACCACGACAAGCGTAGCTTAACCTGATCGATCGAACCGTGCGGCTGTTATTTCTTAGCCACAAAAATCTACCAACTAATATTATACAATCATGTTCCCGTGGCTTACACAGACATTAACATTATGCAAAATGGCTAGTCACGCTATCACATTAACTTCTATAACATAATTAGTATTAATTAGCGCAGTTTATTAATGACTCTGTATCTGTTTTGTTAACAAAAGGTCTTTTAAATATGCAGCGTCACTGATGAGGCATAAATTTTAATTAGTATAAAAACAATGGTAAGAATTTTACGTAAAAGACTGGTGTTTATAAGAATAACTGTCGACCCGTTCCTGCTTCGCACGGTTTTTACGACTTGAAAAAAACATCGAGATTTTTAAGGTAAAAGTGAAATGAAATGAAATGAAATTGTTTATTCTGTAAATAGGATATTGCAATCACTTTTACACGTCATATAAAAAAAATATATATAAAAAAAAGAAGAAAATGCTAGATGAGTTCGGCGTTTCCTATCTGACTACTCTGAGAAGAAAGACCGAAACAAACTCAGAGGTCACAGTCTCTTTTAAAGTCCAGACATAATCTTGGTCAGGCCATATGAGGACCATGTAGATTAGTGTCTGAAATGGTCTTTTGAGGAAAGAACCACACAGATTTGAGTGGACCTGTCCAGTCAGTGCAAGCATTTGTCAGTAATCGTAGAGCTCAACTCAGAACTTAAGGAGCTCAACTAGGAGAGTAACTACAAGGTAAGAGTACTAACAAGGAGAGTAACTTTAATATTAACGTATTATACACATAAACCTTCCGGGATAAATCCTTTAAATGATGGTGAAAACTTCATTAAAATCTGTTGCGTGGTTTAGAAGAACAACGCGGACATACAGACAAACGCGAAAAGCGACTTTGTTTTATAATCATGTATAGATTAGATGTATAGATAGAGTTATATAGGATTTCCCGCGGCTACGCCTTTTTCCAGCAATGAGGAGTTATGTTATGACATTTCATCCAAATCTTGCTTAGAGTAACCCACTATCTGCTAGAATATTATGGCAGCCATTTTCAGATCTAATTGTGTAAGGGCTGCAAAGCTGAATTGACCGTGACCTTTAGTAGGTAGCTATTGCATATGGAACAGTTGATTCCTTTTTCTGTATTTGAAACTTGTTCTCATAGCAAAACTATTTCATATCTGTAAAACCCATTTACACGATGCAAGTTTCTTGCCTTTCGCATACAATAAAATTGAAGCAAGAAAGGACTTGCATCGTCTAAACATTATTTAGACGGTGCAACTTTTATTGTTGCTTCAACTTATGGCTTGCCACAGGCAATTAAATCACACCGTGTAAATCTGGCTTCAAGCATGATTACAAACAGTAATAATTAGAAAAAACAATGTTTAGACTATGCAAGTCATTGCATCAATTTTATTATCTACCACAGGCAAGAAACTAGTATCTTGTAAATAGGGCTTCAGTTCGACTCAAAAAACAAGTTGACGATCGTCTCAGCCCAATTCACTCAAAGAGCTAATACTCCATTGGTTTAGGTAATTAAATGAAGGTAATCAAATCGTAAAAAGGGTTTTTATAGATAACACTGTCTGGTTTCAAAATACGTTATAACCAATTTTTTTATTTTTTCTCTTCTGTTGATGTATACTATACTTGTATAATTTATTCTAAAACTACTCTTCGTAGATGTAACTTCTTGAGCACAATTTTTTGTAAGTATTATAGTCTATTGTAAAGAGCCCAATAAGACAGGTTCCCTAAACGTCAACGAATTATAACGTTGCTAAATTGAAGAGTACAACTATGACGTAGCATGACAACTGAAGTGACAGGTTTTACGTTTAGTCGGTTAACCTGACAGCTCTCTCTTCATGTGGTTTTTTTGTTAACCTTTATGTAACCTAAACTAACGGAGTAGTGTATAGATTTCCCCATAACTTCTTACACCCACCCATAACGTCTTCCATACATCTTATAGCGCTACTCATCCTAATAATCTCCACTTAGCTAGCGTTACAAGACGTTCACAGGTGCACCGTATATCCAGTGTTCTGCTAATCCGGTATAATTAAGGCGTACAATATTAACAGAGCCCGGTGCTGCCTCGTGTCTATTATTCAATGGATACAAGGTTCCAAGGAGTCTTGGCAGATTACATGCTGAGATTGCCAATGTATTATGAAGATTGGATGAAGTTTTGATTGTGCCTGGTGTTTACAAGGGGTAACAAAAATGGTGTAAGATATTTTAAAGGGCTACAGTACCTACACATTAATCTACACAGAGGGTTAGCTCTGAACTAGCGAAAAAAATATCCACTGTTTCCATTTATTTTGATTCGGTAGGTGTTGTACGTTTGTATGGAACAAAGGAAACCATCATATAACCATCTTTTATGATTGGGTTAACTTTGAACTATCAAAAAAATAATCGACTGTTTCCTATATTTTGATTCGGTAAGTACTTATTGTATGTTTGTATGGAACAGCATTTTGTTTTTGCAAACGAAATCAGTGAATCAAAAATAAAAAGTTCATATTAACATCTTTTGTTATTGGGTTAACTTTGAACTATCAAAAAAATAATCGACTGTTTCCTATATTTTGATTCGGTAAGTACTTATTGTATGTTTGTATGGAACAGCATTTTGTTTTTGCAAACGAAATCAGTGAATCAAAAATAAAAAGTTCATATTAACATCTTTTGCTATTGGGTTAACTTTGAACTATCAAAAACAATATCGACTGTTTCCTATATTTTGTTTCGGTAGGAATTGTAGTTTTGTAACCAAAATGCTGTTCCGTTTTGGTTTTGGAAAAGAAACAATTAAAGCAACAATAATAAGTTCAAAATCATGTTAATTTAACTAAAGCTTTGGTTTCTTACGATAGCGGTGGCCGCCAAATAAAGGCCGCAATGAAGACTATCATGAAAATGATGGCACCGAGTTTTGACTTTACGGTGTCAAAAATCGCTCTTTATAATCTCAGTAAATTGCGGACGCTTTGTGGCGTTCACCGTAGTTTTAGGAAACTCTAGCTAAGCCTAGGGTTTTAGAGACGTAAACTGTACTATAGAGTTATGAAGAACAGGGTGTAAAGTTCACTCACCCTCTAACTATAGAAAAGGGAGGATCCCCCAATAGATGGGTGTCAAGTCTGGTGGGCTATTGCCCAATTATTGATGTCGGGACGTTGTATAATATATGGTAGTCGCGCGGTAAACTCTGCTTGCGCGATGCAGGATTTTGCTTGAAGTTAGTGTGCTACGTAGTTCGCATGTGACGATTCACGGTACCATTACCTATATGTGTGATATTAGTTTAATATTTGTCTTTGAACCAACAAGAACCAAAAAGCTTCCTACCAACTACTCAACCATTCCTTCTAAAGAAAGTCCCACTCTAATCTCGAAAGTAACGTCTAAAAACAATTTGTTAAATAAACAAAGATACAATCTAGGTGGCTATCCGTGTAACTCAGGTAGCCCAGTAAATAATAAATAGGTCGTTTTGCCCCTAGGGTGAGAAGGTAATATCATCGCACCACTCCCACATAGAGGTGCACTAACAATGCAAGTATATCCGGTTTTATTTACTGAAACATGGTATTTTGGAACAGCAGACTACAGTGGAATACTGATGAAGATTTTTGAACTGCTAATTTAATTTCTAAAGAGGTCACAAGCGGTCTGGGAGGCTTTTATGGACACCTTACTACTAAAGCTTGTATTAATTTTGGTAATACTAGAAGATTATTTTTTTAATGCTTTTTTTTTATATTGGACATCACTGGCGTCAGTGAAGGAAAATATCATGAAGAAACCTAGTAAGTAAAAAAACATAAAATAAGTCTGAAATTGCCAATCCGGCTTGAGCAAGGGTGGTGGTCAATGCTCATGCTTACCATGTATGAAAAGAGGCCACTGCCGTGCAGTGAGACAGTAATAGGCTGGTATTAATACTTGGGGAGGTCTATGTCTAGTAACAGACTGGTATTAATGCTTGGGGAGGCCTATGTCTAGTAACAGGCTGGTATTAATGCTTGGGGAGGCCTATGTCTAGTAACAGGCTGGTATTAATGCTTGGGGAGGCCTATGTCTAGTGACAGGCTGGTATTAATGCTTGGGGAGGCCTATGTCTAGTGACAGGCTGGTATTAATGCTTGGGGAGGCCTATGTCTAGTAAAAGGCTGGTATTAATGCTTGGGGAGGCCTATGTCTAGTAACAGGCTGGTATTAATGCTTGGGGAGGCCTATGTCTAGTGACAGGCTGGTATTAATGCTTGGGGAGGCCTATGTCTAGTGACAGGCTGGTATTAATGCTTGGGGAGGCCTATGTCTAGTAAAAGGCTGGTATTAATGCTTGGGGAGGCCTATGTCTAGTAACAGGCTGGTATTAATGCTTGGGGAGGCCTATGTCTAGTAAAAGGCTGGTATTAATGCTTGGGGAGGCCTATGTCTAGTAACAGGCTGGTATTAATGCTTGGGGAGGCCTATGTCTAGTAACAGGCTGGTATTAATGCTTGGGGAGGCCTATGTCTAGTAACAGGCTGGTATTAATGCTTGGGGAGGCCTATGTCTAGTAACAGGCTGGTATTAATGCTTGGGGAGGCCTATGTCTAGTAAAAGGCTGGTATTAATGCTTGGGGAGGCCTATGTCTAGTAACAGGCTGGTATTAATGCTTGGGGAGGCCTATGTCTAGTGACAGGCTGGTATTAATGCTTGGGGAGGCCTATGTCTAGTGACAGGCTGGTATTAATGCTTGGGGAGGCCTATGTCTAGTGACAGGCTGGTATTAATGCTTGGGGAGGCCTATGTCTAGTGACAGGCTGGTATTAATGCTTGGGGAGGCCTATGTCTAGTGACAGGCTGGTATTAATGCTTGGGGAGGCCTATGTCTAGTGACAGGCTGGTATTAATGCTTGGGGAGGCCTATGTCTAGTAACAGGCTGGTATTAATGCTTGGGGAGGCCTATGTCTAGTAACAGGCTGGTATTAATGCTTGGGGAGGTCTATGTCTAGTAACAGGCTGGTATTAATGCTTGGGGAGGCCTATGTCTAGTAACAGGCTGGTATTAATGCTTGGGGAGGTCTATGTCTAGTAACAGGCTGGTATTAATGCTTGGGGAGGCCTATGTCTAGTAACAGGCTGGTATTAATGCTTGGGGAGGCCTATGTATATATATTTTTTGGTCTTAGATTTGTTTCTGTAAACGCACATCTATTGTAGCTAGAAGATGCTAGAAAGAGACAGCGTTGAAAAAAAACCACAAAGTAGTAATTTTCATGAGCAAAAAATTGCACATGCCGTAAAAAAAACACGGTATTTTTTACCAATTTTTTTAATTTTTTTTATTGAAAATTCTTCCTTGTTACACATTTTTCTAGTTAATACTCTTATCATTGTAAAAATCACAAATGGTGCCTTCCAAGAATGCAGACATAAAGACTGGTCCTTTAAAGATAAATACCTCTCTTAAACCTATTGCGATATTTGATGTCATCTCTTTGAAAACTGCTGATATTGTGGGATCTGAAAAATACCATGAAAATATTATTTATGAGATAGTGTAAAAAGATCAAGGTCAAAATAAATTAGGTGATCGGGTTCAAAATCGATAATTAGGAATCGAGAAATTTCTTCACACCTGAGGAGAAGGAGATCAGCCTATAATAATATTATGTCTAAGTGATATTTTCAGCATGAAACATAATGTTGTCGGCCGTTAGTTTAACATTGAACTTGTGCATCGTACTTTGATAGCGCCAAGTAGGATTTTATTATGTCAATGACTCAGTGGCGCCATCTATTAGGGAATCTTGATAGTTTGCATGCACCTCGATAGGTGTCGCTACAGTATTAGAGATTATAATAAAACAAGTTTACCTGAATCGTCAGTCATACCAGAACCGACGCTGAAAGGAGGATTAGCATCAGGTATATAAGTGTAAACATGGGCTGCAGACAACTGAAGATCTTTTATGTTTGGCACTGTTAATGTCAGCGATATACCCTCTGTGGAAATAAATAAGAATTTTTAATTCATCATCCATGCGATATTGTGATGTTCTGGATACGCTTCCTCAGTACGAGGGTGCCTTTTCAAATGAAAATGAATGCACTTTATAAGTACAAAATTTTAGGTAAATAGGACGAGATAGGCAGAGGAATGGCAGAGGTATTGTGCACCCGAAGTTCGCCAACAATGTTATAAGGGGACGAGCCTACGCGGGCTTGCGGACGATGAGCAATGGGTAGCTCGCCATCCGATAAGGACCAGGCCCGGGTCGACGGCGCGTTGTGTTCCACGCGCGCCTCAAAGAGATGTCAGGAGAACTGAAGGGGTCCGTTAGGACCGATGCCTGCCGAGGTTGCAGGAAAGTCCGAAAAGGATACCGTGGCCCCTGACATCGTACAGGCAACTGAAGGAACACGTCCGTCTGACACGCCGGGAGGGCGTGCCCGCTGAGCGGGAAAAGTTATTTGATCATTTCCAATCCAAAAAAAAAAGGGGCCGAGCCTAATTACCCTAGGCATAAAACGGGCTGCTATTTAGAATTCTCTGATAGATAAAACCAATAAAATTCATTACAAAAAATCTGCTGTGCCGTGTTGAAATTCACTTTTGTATGAAACTGCTGATTATTTTTTTATTTAATAACCGATAAAAAATTCACTGAATAAGTATTTAATACTTGTTATTATATTTGATTACTTATAAACATATGTAGAAAAACGTATTATTTTGAAACTGTTTGTCACTTATGTATCACTTGGCTCTAGAGGTTTTATTATCAGGTGCTGGTAGACTTGAGCATTCTAGCGAAAGGACGGTAAATTTGCTTCGAGCTTTTTGCCGAGCCGAGCCATTCTGTCATTGTTCCGCCGCCGTCCCTCTATGCCTAGAGTATTGACTAGAGCGTTCGCTAGAATGATCGTGAAAATGTTCGTAGAGATGTTTGGCTCTATGCTTGGCTCTGTTTATTGTGCAGTTCGACAAATTTAAAAACGGCGAATGCTCGATGTTCTGTTACAAGCGAATGCTCAAGTCTATCAGGATGTGAAAACCAGCGTCGGACAGCATCTGTGCATTAATGCTAAAATGGATCTTATTAGCACAGTCGTGAGACAAATTGTTGTTAAAACATTTCAATGTTTTTCTTCTTATTTGTATTTTGAGGTTCAGGAACTGTTGCCAAATAAATTTTAATAGTTCTTTTTCTAGAATTGCTCAGTAGCAGCCCGGAGTCTGGATTTGTGCCCGGTTGATGGCATTAGACTCGCCCCCTATTACACTGGACTTAAACATAACTGGCGAAATGTGGGTGTACTATAGGTACAGCTCTGCCTAACCCTTCGAGGAATACAGTCCTGATGTTATGTATGTAAACATGTATTTCTTTAATTTTTTCAGTGGCTTTAGAATTATGTACTGAATCCATGGTGACAAAAGTATATGTCACGATGTCACTTCTACCGTGTGTTATAAGAGTTTCCTTACTGTAGATAACGGTGGAGTAATCCGATAGTTCTACAGGCTCCTTCCCCTTACGATGGTACCTCACTAATGCGGCTGGGGAGTACACTGTGATCACGTTGAATACCACCTCCAATACTAACTTGTCCGTTACCTTGTTGATACTGAAATGCGTGATATAAGGTTTTGTAAAACAGTTTCCTTGACACATAATACATGATAGTGCTTGATATCTTATGTCGTCTAAATTCCTTTCATCATTTAGTAGGCCATCTAAAATTGTTTGTGGATCTGCGACTCGAAATAAAAATTTAAAAATTGTTGTTTATGATAATCCTGTTTCAGGAACACATTTGATTAAATCGTTCAGAGGAACGAGCACAATGAGATTCTATCGAGAATCTTAGAGAGTAACAAAAATACCCGAAATCCAAATCATTACTGTTCTAAATTAAAATCAACTCACACTGGTAACTTATACTTACTAAAATTCTTTAATCTTCCAGTCATTCAAACCTCTAACTTGAGCATTTTGCAGTATAAAAGTCACATTAGCATGAGCTAAATGTATGGGGAGCGAATCCAGTTTGTAAGGATCGTCTATAGGCCCTTTCACCGGTTTGCAATCAGAATTGTGAGCGAAGACTCCACGGATGCAATCTAAGTCTTGCAATGCACAGGGCCGATAGATCCTACCGTGTTTATAGCCTGCAATGGACAGCGAATGAGTGTTATTCTCGAACATTTTGAAGTGAATTTGGTAGTGGAGATATAAAGTTTGTGTTTTGCGAAACATGCTGGTATTAAAGATTGTATTGTGTTTTGTTTTAATGGAGCTTTCAGTTGTTACTTTTTAGCTTTATTATTCGAATAGCTACATAGATTAAAACTATTTGCTTGGTTCTAAGTAGGTATATATTTCAATTTGATTAGCAAACCCGACCTAGATGTTTTTGAATTATTATAAAGAAGATGCATTCGGGCAACCATTTTTTTTTTAAACCGACTTGAGTGATTTAATTAGCTATGGATAGATTTATATCTTATATCAAGTATTGAATGCTCAATCAGCGTCTCCATTCATTTCGGATAAAAAATAGATATTTTAATCCGAAATTAATTGGTTATAACCAGTGATCGGAGTAGGTAGAGCTATTTTGGTTCAATGACCGCAAACGTTGATGTTAATATGGACATTCCCCGGGATTCTTACTGAAATTCCGGGATTCGATTTTTTTTCAACTGATTTTTTTATTAACAAGGATAAAAGAAAGCTTGTCTTATATATTGGCAGTGAGCGCACGACGTTGTCAAACTAACATTAGCGAAGCGTTGCTAATTTCCAATGCGCACACGCGCGATGTTGCCGCTCAGGTGTAACGCGAGTACTTGTTTATACAAAATTGTTACAAAAAATTAAAAAAAAAATACATTAAAAAAAAAAGTTTTTAATTTCATTAACATGAAACCTGTCCGCCTTATACCTACCCGTCGGAGGGGAGGAGGGATATGTATCCATAATTCCTTAAGACGTGAATAGCTTTTTACAAAGTACTTTCTAACTTATTTAATAATATATATTTCAAATCCCGGGATTCCGGGAGTGTCCATATTAAGCCAACGTATTGCAAGTACAAAAAATAGCTCTGCCTACTCCGATCACTGGTTATAACGCTACAAGGCTATTTTGGCACCTGAATGACATTGAGAGGGGGGCGTTGTTGATAAATATTTGTGAAATTGTTACAGATAAGATGGCGGTGTTAGTTCCGATTTTCGTCACGCGCCAAAAAATCCTTGTAGCGTTATAACCAAATCCCTGGAGGACTATGTGTGTGAAAAAGAGATAAAATATAATAAAAAAAATATACTACTCACTATTAATCCTATCGCCATAATGTTCACGATGAACCGAATACCCTCTTTGTGAACAATAGCACACAGTAAAAAAAAACAAAGAAAAACAAACAAGAATCTTCATTTCGAAGCCTTGTTTATAAAAATGATGTTAAATTATGTGAACAAATTATTATATATGATAATTTTTGCATAATTGAGCTGGATAATTAAGGTAAGGGAAGCTATAAATAGCCACCAGTCAGTGAATTGAAATCGCGGAAACGATCGTTTATAATTTGATAGTCATTATTGTAATGCCTGATTTCCTTTATCTTTATCATGTCATGACTATATTCCTCGATGAGTATCGCAGCATACACACAAAGAATAGAGGATATCGGAAAACCTAATTTCACTTTGCACGATCCGGACATTGAACCTCTCGCTCAGCAGTATCGCTTGCGCAATAGCACTCGTTCACTGAATCAGTCAAAGTAGAATAAGAAGAATGTGGATACAAATAGGTATAGTTTGATCGATACATTACTACGTTTTAAGAGGGAACAGGGCCTGCTAATCTCCATACAAATGTATTCCCCTTTTTTCTTCTTGAATAATGCCTCTAGAGCATTATTTTTGTTTTTCTAAAATCAAGGTCTGCTGTAGACACGTCCCTGTTATTTCCTTATTTTCAGCAACTTATTGATAAAGAAAATATGACCCCCAAAAAAATTACAAAAATGCCGCATTTTTACCGCCGTGATTAGAGGAGTACCAGACAAATTCGAAAAGTTTTTAACATAAAAGAAAATGAAAGGAATCTAGACATACTCTTTCTTTCAGTGGTATATCTGTTGGAATTTATAGGAGAACATGTTTTTAACTACAATCTTAAGTTTGTTCTTAGGATAAATTCATCAACAAAAGGCATAAGTAACAGCTGACTACAGCTCCATTTTAAATAATGTTGTGCGTGCTCTATATTCAAATCTTTCTGTTCTTTCTTTGTTGGGAATCGAACCCAACACATTGCGCGCGGTCTGATCGCGGTAATCAACGCGTCATCGGCAAGCTGAGACACGGCGGGTCGGTTGCTCATTTATTTATTTTATTTTGTTAAATTCATAGAATATTGGGCATTTAAGTATTGATTCATTGCTTGGGTCGGGAAGATCATAAAAAACAACATACTGCATATTCAATCATTTATTTCCAAAAGTTTTATAAGGTGGATTTAAATGTATTTCATTTGCAATAGTATGAAATTAAAGTAAAAAAAAAAAAAAAATGGCGACCGGCTTCCGAAGGCGACCGGCTTCTGAAGGCGACCGGCTTCCGAAGGCGACCGGCTTCTGAAGGCGATCAGCTTCCGAAGGCGATCAGCTTCCGAAGGCGACTGGCTTCCGAAGGCGACCGGTTTCCGAACGCGACCGGCTTCCGAAGGCGACCGCAATCCCAAACCGCAGCGGTAACGACGCCCAATCGCAATGACAGACCGCAGCGATATAACTAAAGGCCCCGTCACGAGAAGCTTTACATTTTGTAAATAAAGAACTTTTACTAAGTTACGTAGCGACAGTTCAATCAACAACAAATAATCCCAAATTCAACCAACTCAAAGTAGGTAACATACGTGTAATACAAAACTAGCGAGCAATTTCACTTGGTCGGGTTATATTTTAGCGATACAAAGCGCTGTCGTCTAATGTTTTGTGGTACTGGAACTGGTCTAAGTTCTAGTACCTACCACATTACTTGTTGTTGATTGAATTATCGCTACATAACTTAGTAGAAATTCTTTATTTACAAAACTTATAGCTTAGCGTGACGTAGTTTCTATGTAACTCTATAAAAAAAACTGCCGTAGATGGCAACATTCGTTCCATAAAAAGCGGTGAACGATCACACAATAAGCGTTTTTGACACCTTAATGTCAAAATGACAGTTTTTCATGACGGCCGCTATACTTTATTTTAATTACATTGACATTTATTCTGTTCTGATCTATTCTGTGCAGTATTGTGATATTTTATTTTATGTAAGTAATTGGGTTTTATTTGAATTTAATGTTTTTATTTTTATAGTTTATATGATGGAACCGCTTTCCTAGGAAACCAAAGCCCGTTTCATAGAGTTACATAGAAACCAGTCGCGTCGCTGCGGTCTGTTATGTCATTGCCATTGGGCGGCGTTGCCGCTGCGGTTTGCGGTTGCGGTCGCCTTTGGAATAGCACCTTTACAATGACGTTTAAGGGTGTGTTCACTTATTGAAGAAAAATAAAACAAAATATAGCTGTCATTGATAGGCTAATGGTGTCTGAAATCGCAGATGAGACTTTGCAGGAATATAGACATGAACGCAGGACCTTGGCTCGTCCAGACCTCTTGCATAGTCACGCCAAGGCTATCTAGCCAAACTGAAACACCTTTCATGAAACCAGGATCTGCAAAGAGAACAAAAATGAACACGTTGAAATTATTTAGGTACGGTCTACACTTAACTAAACAATCTTTATGAGTTTTTTTAATCTTTTATGGAAGCCGACCCCAGCATTGGGAATAGGCTAGGCAGATGGTGAAGATGGTCTTCTTATGAGTTTTTATAGCGCAGAATTAATTTATTGGCTTAATCTGCAAAGAAAACGAAAAAAAAATCGAGCGAGCCTTACAGTAGTGTGACATCTGACTATTGAGCGGGGCCTCGTCAAGGTCGTTTCTGACGGCCAACTCTAGCACCACGCGCGCTTATTGGTCAAATCAAATAGCGCATGCTTCCTCACGCTTCCTGTTACACACTTCGGTCGCTTTTCACGAAATCAATCCACAGATTGCAGGAAATCGAAAGGAAAGATTTGACATATAAAAAAAAGCATAATTTCGCCTAAAAAGCAATTGACTTCTCATAAAAAAGAGGCTGTCAACACATTATCAAGAACTTATATGAAAGTAAGCACAGTAGAATCCGCTTATAATGACATCGAAGGGAAGTGACAAACACGTCTTATGTGCTAAGCGGACGACAAAGGACATGAACAAAAATATAAAAATTAAATTTTTAATTTAATAGTTGTTCATACTTTAATAAGAACGTTGTACATGCTTATAAGTGATGTATTTACACAGTATTGAAGATTTGTGATTATTTATTGTTTATTCTTGTAAACATGTCGTTGGTGTGCCTAGCTCAATAAAATAAAATAAAAATAAAACAACTTCCTAATTTTGTTAGGTATTTAGTTTAGAGGGAAAAACTACAAATTGTATGTTAATAAAAAAAAGAAAAAGAATCATAAGCTGACACGAAACAAACATATTAAAAACATAGAATAAAATTGTAATATACATTACATATTTTTTCTTTTTTCTCAGTGTGCTATTTCTTAAAAATAGGTCTTAATTAGCGACACGTCACTTAAGCGAAGTCATTATTTCCGAACTTTATTATAAATTTATAAGAAAACCAAACTTCGCACTGCAATTACTTCATATTAACCGGTTGGCCAATATACTCGTATAGGCGGAGTCATAACAAACGGATTCCACTGTAAATCAATTTGATGTAAATTCTATTTCAAAAGATCCTACATAGTTCGCATAGATGTTGCCAACCAGTAATGTACAGTCAGGGAAATCAATTGTTTAGTAAATTGACACCCTACGTCAATTCGCTGTGTAGCCATTTCATACTATTGTCAAAGAATGAAAGTTGTGATTTGATTATATAGGGTGACGATTTAGAAACCTGTATACGTCAAGGGGGTGATTTTACCCATCATACTAAACAACTTTCACCATGTAACTCATATCCGATTCGTGAAAAAAATATCAAATTCCTATACAACAGTAGACAGACTATTTCGAATCGTGAATGAAAAGTTTTTTTTTTTCGAATCGCTTATGCGTTTCATAGCGAAAGTTGTATAGTATGACAGGTAGAATCACCCCCTTGACGGATACAGGTTTCTAAATCGGCACTCTGTATGGACAGTTTCGGTTGGTAGTCAATTTTACTTACCAATTCATTTATTAAGTAGTAAAAAGTTTACAACAGTTACTGCTTCTGCTTTTCGTATAGTTAGTGACTAACCTGGTGTCAGAGTTTTAAAGCCACCCATAGGCCTCTGACTTGGCTTCACATGCCGTCGAGAAATATCTCTCAGGCATGCCGGTTTCCTCACAATGTTTTCCTTCACCGTTTTTGAAGCAAGTGATATTATAATACAATACGCACATGAATCCGAAAAGTCAGAGGTGCGTGACGCGGGTTCGAACTCGAGGCCTATGACTTGGCAGTCCGACGGTCACAACCCTAGGCTATTACAATAGTTGCTCATGTTTTCAAGTTTTAATATAGTTTTTTTACCTTTGTTGTTTTGAACCGCGGGTCCCAGCGTATAAATAGGACCAGCATCAGCTACATACGTGAAAATGTAGGCTTTAGATAGTTGCAGGTCCTGGATGTGAGGAATAGTCAGAGTAAACGATAAACCATCTGTAAAAGGAGAGAAGATTAAGAGATTCTGTGTTATATTTTTCAAGGGGGACTTAACTTATATATACTAAATCTTCATCATTCTTGGCTTCAGATATGATCTCAGATTGAGAACATTCTTCGTAGATCAGGGTATGAAATGTTTTACCAAGTTTGTTTTCTTCATCACCATTTATAGCCAAAATATACCTACCACTGTTGTCTTTAAGCCGCCCTTTGCTTGTACCATTTCTATTTATTTTTATCAACCTTTCATCGTCAGCCTATAGACTCCTAATAGGTGTCAGCAGTTGGGCAAAGCAACTCTAATTGCACGTCTCTCTCTTAACTCAATCCTACATTTGCGGATTTGCGATCTCCACCCAAGAAGACGTCTGCCCAAATGGCCATCGGCATCCCATTTGTTGTTAAACTCGTAAAATATAAGGCATTCCCATTGTAAGTGTGTTACGCAACTGTCCAGGTGATCGTTGGCTAATATGGTCATCCCATAGCTGCCTCAGCTGGGCAATTTTATCGCGGTTTTATTAAAATGACTAAAATTATTCAGTCAATAGTTTCTTACAGTATTCTATAATGGAATAATCTGTTTCTTCGATGGGCTCCTTCCCCTTCCGATGGTAAATTGTTCTGGCTCCAGGGGATGCCACCACAATCCTGTCAAATACTACTTCTAAGACTAATCTGTCTGTGGCCTTGTTTATACTGAAACAGACAATTATTATAATTTAAAATTTGTTGAACAGGTATATTTTATAGCTTGAGTAAAGACAGAAATAGAAAATGATACAACAGTAGTTTTTATTTCATTTTGTTATCTAGTGTATATTATTGTGCGTCTTTTAGTCTGTGCTAAATAAATTGCTTTTTCTTTCTTCTTTCTTTCTTTCTAGCTGTACCTGCAGTCCTCTGTAAGGGAGCTCGTCGTGGGAATCATATCATTTACCACGCGGCTTTACTGTGTTACCGTTTGAATTGATAGGTACCAGTACAGTAGTTTATTTATTTATTTATTTATTTAGGGACAACAAACAGTAGTGTAATAATAAGTAAACATAGATTAGAACTTAATAATAGAGGTAACAAATACACTAGTCACAACGTTATCCACATATTATTAAACAGATTATTAGTTATAGGCACATGAGTCATTCAGCTTTGTCTCTTGGACGGCAATCCAAAGACGATGGCTCTAGTATTAAAGATACGTACTCAATACTCAATATCTTTATTGTTTTACCATAATGTGTACTTAGGTGGTAACTATATAATTTAGATCATTATGGACCCTGTAGGACACATCAAAATGGTAGGAGAGAGGAAGCCCTGTTTTCGGAGATAATTTCGTTGTTTTTGTGGGAACAAGTTTTAACTTACATATTATAATCAAAGTCAGGAGATAGCGTTTTAGATTATTTTATATACCTGTACAATACATATGTATTATAATTCTGTTTAGCTTGGATGTTGGTATGTTTAGCCTAGATCGGTGCCTAAGTGTGTCTTTGCGTTTTGTGTAGAACTCTTGATGCTTACGGACAAATTTACATATTTTAACAATGTAAACACTGGGTAGGGTTAGAATATTATGTTTTAGAAGGTTGGTAGGTTTGATCAATGTTTACCAAGATTCTAACTAATTTCTTTTGTAGGGTAAAGAGTGTCAGTATTACTATTTCCCCAGAGAGTTACGCCGTAGCTAAGCTATGCATTGGCATACGCATAATAGGTCGTGAGGGCAGTTTGTAGATTGGTTACGTCAAAGGACGGTGAACACTTAACATCAGGCGGGCCAGAGAGTTGTTTGCCAACCAATCTTCTTCTTAGCGTGTCGATGACAATCTAAATGGACTCGGCCAGAATTCGGCCACGTGTTTGGCGCCATCACTAGCATCTATCAGTTCCTGTAACGTGCAGCTGACAGGACACGCAAAACATGTTAGTAAGTGCCCCATTGTTTGTGGAACAGCACCACATTTACACTCCAAGGCGGAGTTGTATTCTTCGGCCAACCTGGGTCCGGAGTCTGTTTAAAGACTTCCAGGTTGCCCAAGGTAACTCATGTCCAGGTGGGAGATCTTCAGCAGGTGGAACGAATGGTTTGGTTTAAGATAATATCAAAATTACTATACTAAACTATCATGTAAATCAAATACATACAAGAACGTTTTAATCTTCCATTCATTAAGGCCTTTAACTTGAGCATTTAGCAGTGAAAACGTCAGATTAGCTTGTGGTACAGGCAGATCCAGTCGTTGCAGCACATAGGGGTCTTGTGCTGGTCCTTCTACGGGCGTGCATTTGGAATTCTGGGCAAAGAAACGACGGATGCAGTTCAAATCTTGGAGAGGACATGGTCGGATGATGGGGTTGTGATCATCTTCATAGGCATTATGGTCTGTAAGAAGAATATAACTATGATGTGGAATAGGGAGTAGGGAACTGTGACAAATTCTATATTCTGGGTTTTTTTAATAGGATGACCAGCGAAGTAATTACGTAACACACTTAAAATGGCTATGCCTATTCATTTTGACAATTGAACAATTTTCATTGCGTCATTCACGTTGTTGAGCAGTCGAATTTTTAAAACATATAAAGCAATAGTTTAGCAATTTTATTCAAAATCCGGATTGTGATTTGAAGTGTGTTAAAGCTCCCACAGACAGGCAACGCGACAGCGCGATGCGTATATAGTAGAAGGATTTCTTTGAAAACTTCATGGAAATTGTTGTACCAGAATCGCGTCGCACTATCGCGTCACCTGTCTGCGGGAGCCTTTACGCAATTAGGGCGTAGATTCACCAGTCATGGAACTATTCTTAAGATGCATGACTGACTTCGTTCCCAGTAGGTTGCTGCTGGTCGTCCTTTTGAAAGTAGTCGCCTTTTACGATACCTAATCATCGAAATACAGCTAAGGGACTTCCTAATTATTGTGACATTCAATGGTTTACGTTAGGCCATTGTTAGCTTGATGTGAAGCAATGATAGTATTCGACAATGGTACACCATTGTAAGTATAATTTTAGATAAGTGTATTCTAATGTTATTTGAGTATTCTTTTTTCGATTTCTACATTATCCATTTTAAGAGCATTTATACAGAAAGTTGGCAACATTGAAATGAAATGAATTGAATGAATTTCATTTCAATGTTGCCCACTTTCGGTATAAACGCGCTCTTAAAATGAAATGAAATTCATTCATTTCATCCATTTTAAGAGCGTTTATAGAGAAAGTGGGCAACATTGCAAATTATTTTATCTCCATACAGTAATATTGCCAAATTAATCAAAACAGCGAAATATTTGACAGCTATTTGCGACGTTGCCCACTTTCTGTACAAACGCTTCTTAAATAAAATACTATCAAATTTACTCACCATCATTGTTTTTGACATCATCATGGTATGTCCCCTCGCGTAGATTTCCCCAGTAATTCTCAGATCCCTTACTATCTTCAATACAATAACAAATATTAAACAAAATAATAAAACAAAAAACGATCTTCATTTTGACACGCCTGATTGATGAATGATTGAATGGATTTTGTTTGAAACGTAATAAATTAATCATTGGTTGCGTGATTTTTAAAGGAAATCAAATATTATGATAATTTGAAGGGAACGTTAAAGAGATCGATATGATAATAAAATTGCTCAATTTGTTTTTAGAACGATTTGTTATTAAAAATGTTAGGTTTAATTTATCTTTGTAAATGAGTATTCACATTAAGAGACTCATCATCATAATTTCAGCTGAAAGACCTTCACTGCTGGAGATAAGGCCTCCCCAAAGCACCGAGCCCTTCGACCAGTTCTGTGCTTCCCGCACCCAGCGGATTCCTGCAGCCTTCACAAGGTTATCTATAAACAAGGTCAAGGTCGTTCTATAAAACGCACACTATGCAGGCAGGCATATTATAAGTTGGGGGATTACATCGCTGATAAAAATGCTTGGCTCATTGCTGGTCCTACTCCACAACCACAACGAATTGATCAACATATGAAAATACTGTTGGTGCTGCTGAAGATTGTAAAACTATAAACTCAATCTGCTTTGTATTAAATAAATGCATAGCACAGGTGTGACTACGTACTAAAGAGTACTATGTACAGTGTACGATGTACTAAAGAGCTACCATTTACCGGGTAATATGTCTTTCATTGACTTGAATGTGCCCTGGCGGCTGTGCGTATGTCATGCTCACTCAGATGTCTCGCTGATGGTGGCGCGTGTGTTGGATCATGTAGCTCGCTTCAAAATGGGTGAGCTGAATGGTGCTGATCCATGAGTCATATTCGTGAACGGGCGCTGTCAGTTGGGACTGATCATCTCTGCGGATCTCTACATTTCTGATTCGATCACGTAGGAAAACTCCAAGCATAGCCCATGGCCCTTAGGGTGACTTTTAGCCTTCTAATGAAGACATTAGGCAGTCCATTTTACTATTATCCATAATCATCATCATATCAACCACTTCATGTCATACAGAGTGTAAACAGACCCATTACATACCCGTTATCTTCGCATTCTGTACATCAAACTAAGGAACGACTTTTATCTTGGTGTGCAAAATAGCGATTTTCAAAGAAGCAGCGGCTTATACAATGTAACGCACGTAAAACATTGTCCTTATGGGTGCAGGCAATGGTACAGGTGTTGTGGGGGTACTTAAAGTGCAGTTTTAGCACTTAAAACTAAAAAAAAGTTGTAACTTTGACCTTCGATATCTCCGTAGCCAGAAGGTTCCCAGGTAACGTCCTGTATAAAAAAATATCTCAATGACGAGCAGTACAAGTGACGCTCGGACGTTTTATTAAGCCTCTTTTACACCCGCTATGTCTAAAAAAGCATCATTGAGATGCTTTTTTAGACATAGAGATGATCAGTAAACAGGAAGTGTGAATTCAATAACAAGATTCATCAACAGTTACTATAATATTCGGACAGCAAATCAGACTAAAATCTTTAAAAAAATTATTGGTTAAAAGACATCGTCTCTTAATTCATGGAGTTAAAAAGGGGATTTACGCCACGCGTACACCTAACCCATCATCGGCCGAACTATGATCGTACATCTTCGGTTGAAATCGGCCGATCGAACCCTTCATAGTAATTTAAAAGAAAGTAAGTGGGTACACTTTAATCCCCCAGCGTTTCCCAAAGTCGAAGTCAGTGTCCCACAGGCACAGCTCTTAGCGTGTAGTGATTTAGTTTATTATTTTTATGCCCTGGCTGGGGCCCTTATTTATTAAGGCACCCAAAGCTGACCTGCGAGATGCGATTCTACTTCAACCTACATCGTCCGAAATCGTCCGATAATTATAGTTCTCAAGATATAAGCAACAATTGCCGTTCGAAATTGTCCACGGTTTATAGTGTCAATTTTAAGTTCTAGTGCTATCGATGTAACATATAATTCGGGCATAGAATCATTGCGTGATTGAACCATTTGAATTGCGATATTTTCCGTTATTATTTTATTATTTAAAGAAAAATGTCGGTAGTTTAACGTTCTGTATGAATTCTAAATGTTTGAGATTTTTCCCAATATTGATGAATATAAAAAGTAGGATATATAATAGTTTAGAAACACACACAGGATGAAAAACTGTGATAATACGTATATGTATTTGTAATACGTATACGTAATTTAATCCGTCTTTAATCTGTGACGCACAGAAATCGAGTAAAATTTTTTTTTTTCTCCCAGGCAAGTTCAATGTTTATTGCTTTTAGTTCGTGGGCGCCAAAACCACTTTAGATATATACTTTCTTTTACACGGCCGATGACGGATTGGGTGTACGCGAGCCGTAATACTACACGCTTAAAAAATGAAAGACAGAGGTAAAAAAGGACGGATTATTTATTTATTACAACAATAAACAATCGTTCTATTGATAATCGATAAAAAAACAACTCAGAGCCTAAACCAAAAAACAGAGAAATAGTGATGAAAAGATATGACACATTTATTTTAAAAAAGCCCATCGGCCCGTAGGTGTCATAGAAATTACAAATACTTATGATATTAAATCTAAAAAAACTGTACAATACACGATACTCCATTTGGTACGCTAGTACCTAGTATCTAAAATCACAAATGTTGCTTTTAAAGAACGCAGTAAAGAACACGGGCCCCTGGGTTACAAAAATCTCCTGAAGAGTTAAGCCTAGCTTGAGCTGCAGTTCAGCTATAGCCAAAATAAAACCAGAATCTGCGAAGAGAAATAAAAAAATATTTTTAAATGTTTAAGCTTGCGCAGAAGTATACAAGTAGGTTATATGTCATTCTTCTATAAAAACTACAAGTTGATGATGTCTAAAGCCGATATCAGACGCTTCAATCCAGTGAAGATTCATTTTTGTTTGATTCCACGTTCAAACGACACCGACAATATGAATATAGGAATGAACGTTCATCTGTTCCTTTCATTTCATTTTTCGATCATTCGGTAGGCGAGTGAAAGCCGTTGGATCGGTTCACTAATAAATTAAGTTTTCACTTTTGATTCATTTTGTGTTCAGACATTTCACGTTGAGTGAAAGATGCCGAATGAAAAACAAAAATGAACAAAAAGTGAAGCGTCTGATATTGGTTTAAAATTGGTTAAGAATTGCTTGCAAACTACTTGCACACTTCTGTGCAAGTTATGGGCATGTGAAGTACCAACGACTTAAGACGAAAGTTCCAGGATAATCCGCGATTTTGTTTTTTTTTAAACGTTGCCCCACAACTTGGAATTTCTCCTGTAGGTATTGTACAAATAATTCGAATTCTGTTACGTTTTTTGCAATTTGCAGGTCGGTATCAGGTTGTATGTTAATCAAAATATGACGGTAACAAATATGTAGTCACAGAATTATAATCATCAATTACAATTCTCTTAGTTCAAATTACCATACCCCATTGATTGACTTTTTCATGAAAACATGACATTTGAGGTCAATTCTAACTTATATATTGATGATTATGATTCTGTAAGTAAGTAGATATTTGTTACTGTCGTGAATCATAATTATTTTGATCAACATACAACCTGAAACTTACCTACAAATCGCGAAAACCGTAAGGAAATTTGAATTTCACGGGCCCCCACTGACTCACACGCGGACCATTCATCACAGCCACGTGAATATAAAAAAAAAATCGTCCTCAAACTAATATTTTACCTTTGCTGCTGTACGTTGCGGGGCCAAGCGTGAATTTAGGAGCAACATCATTAATGTACGTGTATAAGTGTCCTTTTGATATCTGCAGCTCCTTGGTGTATGGAATTGTCAGAGTGAAGGACAAATCGTCTGTGAAAGAAAGTATTTAATTATGATTGCGTTGCATTACAAACGCATACTCTCCCATTTGCAATATACGCAATCCGAAGTAAGTCGATCAAACTACGCTGCTTTTGATTACATAAAATTTTTCACATTTGACGTAAAATGAATCGGCGCAAATTCTAAGTAAACAGTCCACTGATGGCCATATTAAAAAGTGTTTCTTACTATATTCAACGACGGAGACGTCTGACACTTCAAGTGGCTCCTTCCCCTTACGATGGTACTTTAAATTGGCTTCAGGACAAGTCACCACAATCCTGTCAAATTGTACTTCTAGCACCAATCTCTCTGTAGCCTTGTTTATGCTGGAATAGAAAAAATATACTTAAACTTGCTAAAAAAGATCAACAGCAATAAATTAAGGTCTTCTGCAATATAGGGTGGTCATAGTTTAGTTCAGTGCAGTACGTTTTTGATGTGTAAAATCTTTCCTCTCCCTTGTCTGCAAACTGTGGGAGTGGAAGTGATTTCGTGAAAAGGGACGGAAGTGTGTAACACGAAGCTGGGAAAGCGCGCGCTATTTGATTTGACCAATGAGCTAGAGTTGGCTTTCAGAAACGACCTTAACGAGGCCCCGCCCCTTTAATGTTGTTTATTACGAAAGTGAGATGTCAGATGATACACATCATATGCAGTAGTCGCATAAGGCTCGCTCGTTTTATTTTCTAACTTTTCTTTAGGCATCGTTTCAGTGTTCACTACATTCCTGGCTATAGCATCTACCACATAATCCATTATAATATTTTCTTTATAATGTCTCTTTTTACCACCGACCACCTCACCATCTACCTCCTCCTTTACGTAAATACGAAAGTACCACAGTCTGTCTGTTATCTTTTCACGCCTTAACGGCTGAACTGATTCCGATGAAAGGCACACAGGTAGGACATAGAATATCCCGGTAGTACGTCTCCATGGGATAATATCTGACCTCCACGCGGGCGAAGCCATGAGAAAAAGTTAGTCTGATACGAATAACTAGAATAGATACTCACTAAAACTCCATAATCTTCCATTTATTAAGACCTTTAATTTGCGGATTATTCAGTTCAAAAGTAAGATTTGCATGTGGTGCATGTATGTTGGGTAGTAGCTGAAGATCATAAGGATCTGGCACTGGCCCTTCAGCTACCAAGCATTGAGTGTGATGGGCGAAGAATCCTCGGATGCACTTCATATCCTGGAGAGAACATGGTCTGATGATGGATTCTTGATTGTGGTCCTTGCCTTCGAGATTATCTGTAAATTAATGAGAAGTAAAGTTTTAATGGAAAATTTAAAAGCCAAAATAGGCTACAGAACCTTCCTAACTCTTTGACAGAAGTCATAAAGTGGCAGAAACAAGACTGTTGGCATACCAGAGGTGCAAGCATGATTTTTGATAATCGATATTTCAGCTATTTTATCAGCTCCTGCATCGTGCAGGCAACAGGACACGCCGGACACGATATTAAGTGCCCCATTGTGTGTGGGACAGCACTATTTACACGGCAGAGCGGAGTCATCTGTAAATCTCCACCTGAGCAGATTTTCCGGGGTCTAATTAAAGTCTACTTACCATCATATTTGTATACACCATCAGTAACTTCTTCACGCCGAGGCTCATCACTATTTTCCACACATTGATGAAAATAAAACAAAAGAATAAAACAAAAAACGGTCTTCATTGTTTCGCGTTTATTATATTACATACTTTGTTATTTCCATAAGGCGACTACCATAAGATGAGATAATTAATGAATGATTGGCCAATAAATTATAGATCGCATGATTTTTATAGGAAATCATAAATTATTTTAATTAGCCGATTATATCCATCTAAGACAAGTAACATGATAGGTAAATAAGCAATTATTCAAATTCAATCATAATGAATTACAAAAATAATGGGTGATTTGCCTACAATAGAACTAAACACGATTTAACGATTATCAAAATGATTATGCTAAAGCTACTTGTAGAACAAGTGACATTAATCTAGGTTTTTTCAGTTAGATATGTAGGTAGGTATAGTCTGTTCCAAAATTATCTGCTGATAGTATAAGCAAACCCTGTTCAGGTTAATATCTTACGCTTTCACTCACTTATTAGAAACACATTCATCTGTATTTAGAAGGTTTCAACTTTTATATGCTACCACTTTTGCCAAAGATTATTGTTTGAATAACATTATTAAATTGGAATTGAAAAATCATCTACGAAAGTAAAATTATAAAATTAATCTCTATTGTCGAATGAAGAACATCTTTAAGGTGATTTGAAACTAAAATTTCGGGTTTAGATATTCAAATAATCAAATTAAAGCACTCAATTTTAAATGGCACTAGCAATTGGCATCAACAGGTACGTTTTATTATCTTTTTGTTTACATTTTCATTCAGTTTTTTTAGAATAGACCATAGACTTCGTTAGACCTTATTATTATCCTAACTATGATGATCTTATTGCTTTGTACACAAGGTAACGAGATTCAGGAGAGATATTATACTCTAGGGACAACGATCGTCACTCGTTTTCTTTCCCTCTTATACATCAAAATGTTTGTTTATGCAAAATCACCCAGTCGGTAGATTGGTAGCGCGGCGGCGACTGACTACCTAAAATAATACCAGTGCGTCTTCTAATTCCGTCAGTCATTCAAAAGGATCAGCAGCATCCTCTTGCTTACGACATATAAGATCAGTGACGAGCCGGGCATATTTCCCTTATTCATATTCTCCAAGAGTGGTCTAAAATTTACCCAAACTCTATTAGCTCGGCTCAATGACACAGCAAAATGTCAAAGAGAAGATGACCATATAGACATTAGAGTAGATTGCAGATAACATCATCCAGAAACTGTCGCAGTGCAGGGCAAGGCTCTTTTCTTTGCGAATAATAAAACGCAACATTTCTTGTCTGTATATCCTCTATAAGAGATTTACTATGTTGTTACTACATCTACAACTACGCATCAAACTGACGTCACTCAAAATCCTGCAAGCAGAGTTTACCGCGCGAATAGCATATATACAACGTCCCAACATCAATCGTCGGGCAGTAGCCCACCAGACACAACACCCGTATGTTGTTGTTATACCCTGTTCCTCATATCTCTTAAGAAACAGGGCCTGCGAGGAATTTGAAAAATAGGTATTTGAAGAAACTATTGCCGTCCTCTTACCTCAAGTCTGCCTTCGTAGAGTGCGATAGGGACAGCTGCAGCTCAGACCAATTATATCACAAAAAAAATGGACGAGGTCGAGGTTTCGTATTCCCCTTTTTTCTCCTCGAAAACTGAGCCGATTAAATTATTTTTTACATTAAAATTTCAAGAAAGAGTATGTCTAGGTTCCTATTATTTTCTTTTATGTTAAAAACTTTTCAAATTTGTCTGGTAGTCCTCTAATCACGGCGGTAAAAATGGTGCAAAATTGTAATTTTTGGAGGGTCATATTTAGTTATCAATAAGTTGCTGAAAAAAGGAAATAACAGGGACGTGTCTACAGCATACCTTGATTTTATGCTCTAGAGGCATTATTCAAGAAGAAAAAAGGGGAATACATTGTATGGAGAATCGCAGACCCTGTTCCCTCTTAAATGTCAACCCAAGCCAACAGAACTATAGGCACAGCTAAGTTTAAAAAGAAGGGATACTTTCTGTAGGATAGGAGTTCCAAAAAGACAAATACCAATCAAAATATTTTATTTAATCAGAAACCGACTTTAATCTGCTGTATTTAGTAACTGCAGATAGAGTTTTGCAAGAACGCGGACATTATTATTGGCCCCTTAGTCACGAACGCTTCTTGTAGACTCAATCCAATTTTGTCAAACAAACGCCTTAAGACCACTGTCACTTGAGGTTCTGAAAAAAAAAAGGAGATTTATTTAGGCTAGAACCATATAGGGATGGGAAAGAGACGGAGCTGTGCTTACCATCTCTTTCTCTACCCATGAAACGGGACGGTCCTTTTTCACCTAGTGTAAATTTGCCAGCTATGATCTTCGTTTCAATCAATCAACACAGCTTATAGCATTCCTATGCTAGACATAGGGGTCTCCCAAGTTGCTCCACAACACACCTTCCAAATTCAGTCTGTTCCGGCCATCTTTTATAGGTCGTCGGTCCATCTAACTGGGAGGCGTCGTCATCGGTTGTACATAACGTGTGTCAAAAGACCCATTACATAGCCACTACGCATTCTGTACATCAAACCATGTAAAATTCTACAATGTTTACTGAGAAACGACTTTTATTTATGGTGTGAAAAATCGCTGTTCACGGCAGCGCGCAATGTAACGCACGCAAAACATTGTGCTTATGAGTGTGTGCAACGATACAGGAGTTTTAAACACCTCTTAGTTTAGTTAAGATTACATTTAAAACAACCATGAAAAAAAAAGTTGGAACTTTGATTTTAAATATCTCCGTAATCAGTAGGTATGATATAGTACAAAAATAATATATCACTGACGCGAAGAACACAACTGTCGGCTTTGCTTAGCGTCCCTTTACACGCGTTATATTTAACAAGAAAAGGGAAGACGTAGATAATACCTTTACTCTCTGTGAAGTTAGGACCCAGTGCCTTCTTTGGGTCAGCATCAGAAATGTAAGTGAAGACGTGAGCTTCGGATAGCTTGATGTCCTTCACGTGAGGAGCTGTCAGGGTTAATGAAAGATCCTCTAGAAAACAAGACAGTTTTGAAAAATTAAAATTATAAATTCATATTTTGTGCTAGTGTTTAAATTAAACTTGGTAAAGGTAGCTTTTCAAATTTTGATCCTGGAACAGTAACATGTGACAAGGACAGGCAGAACACATAAAAAAGACAGGCAGAATGCATAAAGCAAAAGCTGCTTTTTGTGTTTTTGTGCTTCCAGTTTAACGGGATGCAGCTGAATACCAGTATTTTCCATGAAGCGACTGCCTATATGACCTCCACAACCAGTTACTGGGTAACACGATACCCCTCGGTAAGACTGGTTGTCAGACTTTTGGGCTTCTGACTACCCGTATCCACTGTCACAGATTTAAGAATGACAGCCGGGCCCAACGGCTTAACGTGCTCTCCGAAGCGGAGGGGTATCGATAATAATGTAATGGATGGTCACCCATCCACGAACCGACCGCGGCAAGCGAAGCTTAAAATTCGATCGACTCATGCGGCTTTTATTATTTAGCCACGAGCCCTACAAAAAGAAGACACAAAGCATTGTCTTGTTTTTGTAGGGCTAAAAGATTTCAGTTGAAATAATAATGTTGTTTACTAACTGTACTCAATAAACGAGTAGTCTGCCAACTCCAAGGGCTCCTTGCCTTTGCGGTGGAAAGTAATGACGGTGAGTGGTGATAACATCCAAACCTTGCGGAATTCTACTTCTAACACCAGTCTTCCTGTTTCTTTGTTAATGCTAAAACATTGGAAATGAGGTTATAAAAATGCCTTTAAAACAGAAAATAATCTAGCGGTCAAAGACCATATCTTGAAGGTTCTTCAAAAGTTAGTGCAGGTTCTATATTGTTTCAAACCACCAGCCACTTTGTGAAAACCTTAAGACTAATTACATTATCTTAAAATTCTGAACACCTTCTCTTTATCTAAAAATCTTTGGGATCGATAAAGTCTGGAAAATAAATTGTTAAACAAATTGACTATCAACTTAAATTGTCCATATATTCTAATCCTAACTGTCATTATTTGACAATTCCATGTAATGGCTATAACAAAATCACGTAGCGTATCAATTTGCTTAAAAAATAATTTCCCTGACTCAAAATCAATCTGCCTAGCCTTTTCCCAACTATATTGGGGTCGGCTTCCAGTCTAACTGGATGCAGCTGAATACCAGTCTTTTACATGGAGCGACTGCCTATCTGACCTCCACAACCCAGTAAGGGGTAATATACCCCTTGGTAAGACTGGTTGTCAGACTTTCGGGCTTCTGACGACCCGTAACGACTGTAAAAAATCCATGAATAACAACCGGGACCAACAGCTTAACGTGCTTTTCGAGGCACGGAGGAGATCCACAGACCAACCCCGGCAAGCGCAGCTTAACCTGATGGATCGACCCGTGCGGCAGTTATTACTTAGCCACGAGCTCCTAATTAATTAATTTCCCTGACTATACAATAAAAATAAGACGGCTAAATACTTACTAAAACTCCTTAATCCTAAAATCATTGAGACCTTTAACGTCAACAAAATTCGAAGTGAAGGTGATATTAACATGAGGCACAAACATCGGTATGATTCTAATCCTCTGAGGGTCTGGAGCCAGGCCATAGGCAGGAGAGCACTGAGAGTTTTGGGCAAAGTACCGCCTGATGCAGTTCACGTCGTGAAGAGAACATGGACGCCGTATTGGGCCAAGTTCTTGATGACCTGGGAAATATAGGCACTGATATGTAGACAATATACCCAGAAGAAGAGAGAGGCTTGAGAAAAGATACGTAGATGAATTGTATTATAGGTGGTATATGTAAATGAAAAAGGCTTATCTTGCTGACTGACTCGTCATAAATATTTTTGGCATTAGCTGTAGTTATACCTATGGTTAGTGCTGATACAAAAGAAGACGACGTAGAATCTTGAGTGGAGATTCCGACTATTTCTCTTGGTGACAGTTGCATGGTTCACGCGGGCAACGGGAACGTACCTACTACGGGGGTGGTTACAAGTAGTAGTAGTAGTAGGCAGCGCAGTTCAAAACGCACTCGTTATTACAATCCAAAGATGAAAAAAATTGGAGGTCAAAACAAACAAATTAGAGTTAAGATACCGTTATAAAAATTTAAGAAAATAAATTCATGCTCATCATACAACCGACCTAGCGTTATGAAAGACGTAGAAAATACAAAACAAAATGCCGATTTGCAGCGGGATGAAATATTATTTGCAACGGGATGAAATATTATTGTAACCCGCCAAAATACCGTTTTTAATTTGTTTGTTATTTTTATTCAATATTTATACACGGGTAGTCTTGGGGACAGATCGTTTTTTATAGATAAGTCTTTTGAAATACCGGTAAATGTAATACTTATATTTAATATATTTTTATGCCTGAATAACTTACAGTGGGACTGTTTAAATCACGAAATATTTATATTATAGACTCATCTTTCAAACTCACGCTAGCATTTATTAAATTAAACCATTTACTTTTGAATTGTAAAAGAGTCGGTCAGTTAGTCAGAAAGTTGAAGCTCGTTGCCCATTCCAAAACGTAGATCTCTATGGAGAAGAACGAGCAAGAAACTCTAAGGACACTCTTTTAAATATAGAAATGACAAAATCGAATCCTGGCTACATTATTCTTGTTGCTTAAAATAAGCCCTGGCAGATAAGAGATGACCAGTCTCAACTGAAGGCGCCCGTTCACGAACATGACGCGTGGGTCAGCACCATCCAACGACAACGTAATATCTTGTGACTTGTGAGTTCGGGTGCGCGTCATTCGATTTTAGCCGCGTCCTCTTCACGCGCTAAGACCATGGGACTGTTACCAACGAAATTGTCGGCCTAAAGTAAATGATACTATTACTCTAGAACGCTGGTCTCTCTTGTTATGAAGAATACATTTAGGGATCTCGCCCACTAAACAGCCGCGACTCCGGCCTGTCGTGGTCCGTGGTCCGTGGCCCGGTCTGCGGCTAATTAGCCGTTGCGACCAAGTGCGCGAATATCGGTTTGTATAGTTTACTTGGTCGCTGCGACTACTGGTCGTGATCGTGGCTGTCTAGTGCGCAAGATCCCTTAGAAGTTTACATGAAAATGTCATGGGTCTCTTACCATAGTTTCCGTCATCATAAGCAATTCCTCCAAAATAGTTATTAGTTGGTTCACTGTAGCCCAGACATGAACAAACTTTAATCAAAAGCAAACACAAGAAAATCTTCATTTTAAATTCAAATGATCAGATACAATACGCGGTGAGATCGTTTTATAGCCTTCTAAATGTTCGCGTGAATATTTAAATGCAATCATGAAAAAATTGACTGATTATATTGATTGTTTTTGTGCAAATCACTTAATTAACGTTTCGTGTATTATCAATGGTACCTACTTGTTCTTTTAATGTACTGTGCTCCCTGTGATTATTCAGAAAATAAGGATTTTTTAAATCTCATAATTGGTTTGCGAGTATTGTTTGATATGAATGTATCAGAAATGCCGTGCCGGATTATTGGAATCGCCATGTTATTGTATTTATATAGGAAATGTCAGCTAGCTAGTAAGAAATAATTTTAACACAGATTTGGAAAGTAAAAATCTTTGTTAGTTTACGTAATAATTCCTACTCGTAGAATCAGACCGGACTGCAGAACGACCACGATCAATGCGCGCGCTCTTTAATCCGGCACTTTTGTATTGCAGAATAGGAGACGGATATCTATGGTAGGAGAGCTAAGTTAGAAAACGCCGGACTATTGGACGTGTCGGATTAGTGAGCGCCGGATTACCGAGCGCCTACGTCTCATACCGCCTGTAACATTGTGACATCACAGTATCTTCACTATGGTGTCACAATGTTACATACAGCCTTACAAAAATAGCAACGATTTCCATAAATTTATTTAAATATTAAACACATGAATTATTTAAATTACATAGTTACCCTATATCTAAGACAAATAACTTATCAGGTAAATAATCAATTATTCAAATTCAATTATATTGAATTACAAAAATTATAGGTGATTTGCTTACAATGGAACTAAACACGATTTATCGATTAGAAAAATGATATGATAAAGCTACTTGTGCGTGACATGCGTCATTAATTTAGTTTTTTTTTAAGTTAGATTGATAGGTAGGTATATAGTCTGTTCCAATAGTATCTATTAATAGTGTAAACAAACCTTGTTCAGGTTAATTTATATCACTCACTTATTAGTAATACATTCATCTGTATTTATTTAGAATGTTTCAACTTTTTATGTCACCACTTTTCCCAACAATTATTGTTTGAATAACATTATTAAATTGTAATTGAAAAATCATCTACGCAGGTAAAAAATTATAAAATTAATCTATCGTCAAATATATCTATTGTCAAATGATAAAACGAAAATATCAGGTTTAGGTATTCAAAAAATCAAATCGAAGCACTCAATTTTAAATGGCACTAGAAATTGGCATCAACAGGAACGTTTTCTTATCTATTTGTTTATAATTTTCATTCTCACCATCATTACCCAGTACTAGTACCAATCTATCGAAGATTGGTAGCGCGACAACGACTGACTGTCAAAAATAATACCAGTAGGTCTTCTAATTCCGTCAGTCATTCAAAAGGATCAGCAGCATCCTCTTGCTTACGACATATAGGAACAGTGACGAGCCGGGCATATTTCCCTTATTCATATTCTCCAGGAGTGGTGTAAAATTTACTCAAACTCTATTAGCTCGGCTCAATGACACTGCAAAATGTCAAAGAGAAGATGACCATATAGGCATTAGAGAGGATTGCAGATAAAATCAGCCAAAAACTGTCCCAGTGCAGGGCAAGGCTCTTTTCTTTGCGAATAATTCCTCGCAGTATTAGCAAGGTGGATGGTACAACCGTGCCACCAGTTCCCTTCAATAGTACGATCGTTCCTTTTAGCACTGACGTGAAGGACTTAGGCTTGCACATTGATAATACACTGAACTGGCGTACTCAAGTCGCTAGGGTAAGCCAGAAGGTTACTGGAACGCTGCGGGCTCTATACCGATTGAAAAATGTATTGCCATCGAGTACGAAGACAATGCTTGTGCAGTCCTTAATTTTCCTTATCATCGATTATGGTGATGTGTGCTACTATGACCTGAATGCAGATCTCCTCAACAAACTTGACCGTCTTCTCAATAACTGCATTCGATTCGTTTTCAATCTGCGTAAATATGATCATGTCTCTGCGCATCGGTCGCTTCTAAGGTGGTTGCCCATACGCCAGCGCAGAGAGCAAAGGGTGTTGACCACCTTGTTTTCATTTCTTAACTCTCCCTCTTCCCCTAGTTATCTGGCCCCCCACTTTCAGTACATTTGCGCCAACCACAATAGAAATCTACGTTCATCTCACAATCGTCTTCTTCAATGTCCCACTCACCGCACAGACTTCATTCACTCTTCCTTCTTCATTCAGTCTATCTCTCTGTGGAATGCGCTCCCCCAGGAAATCAGGATGGCGACCAAACGATTATCTTTTAAATTAAAGTTCGCGAGCACATTCGCAAGAAGCTGGCAGTATCATCACAACGGTAATGTTTTCCCATTGTTTGTCTTATTAATTGTACTTATATTTATGTATAATTAGGTGTATTTATTATATTTATAGTTTTTAATAGGTATATATGTATATCTTTATATTTAAAAATAAAAAATCTTCAAATCTCTCTGTTGCACCTACCACTGTTTGTCTCTGCATCACCCGAAGGTGGACGGCTAGAAAATGCCCATGGCATTAAGTCCGCCTCTGTACATTTGTGTGCTTGAAGTATTAAATAAATATAATAAATAAATAATAAAACGCAACTGTTTTGTCTGTATCTCGTCTTTAAGAGATTTATTATGTTATTGCGGCATCTATACTTTGCCACATGCGAACTACGCATCACACTGACGTCACGCGAAATCCTGCAAGCAGAGTTTACCGCGCGACTATACAAAGCGCATATATATAACGTCCCGACATCAATCGTCGGGCGGTAGCCCACCAGACACAACACCCGTCTGGTCGAAAGATCCTCCCTTTTCTATGGAGGATGAGTGAACCTTACACCCTGTTCTTCATACCTCTTAAATGTCAACCCAAGCCAGCAGAACTGTAGACACAGCTAAGTTAGTAAAGGGTCCCATCTGCTGTAGGAGAGGAGTTGCAAAAAGACAAAAACCAAGAAATATTTTATTTTATCAGGAACTGACTTTAATCTGCTATCTGCTGTATTTAGTAACTGCAGATAGAGTTTTGCAAGAACGCGGACATTAATATTGGCCCCTTAGTCACGAACACTTCTTGGAGACTCAATCCTAATTGGTCAGTCATACGCCTTATGCCCAATCTCACATGAGGTTCTGAAAAACAAAAGAAGATTTATATAGGCTGGAGCCCTATTAGGAAGGCAAAGAGATGGAGCTGAGCCCTCCATCTAAAGAGATGTCATCCATTTAATGACATCTCTTCCCATGAAAAGGGATGGCCCTTTTTTGCCTAGTCTGAATTTACCAGCTAATGATCATCGTTTCAATCCATCAACTGAGTCTATAGTATTCCTCTTCTGGACAAAGGCGTCTCCAAAGTTGCACCACAACTCACCTCCCGAATCCAGCCTGTTGCGGCCACCTTTTGGTCCATCTAGCTAGGTGGCGTCCCACGCACTCGTCATCGCTTAGCTTAATATACTTATCGGGTGTACAAAGGCTCATTTTATAGCCATTATCTACGCGTACATCAAACCAAGTAACATTTAGCAAAAATGTTTACTGGGAAACGGCTTTTACTTATATAAAACATACCTTTGAGCAAAATAAAAAGTTGGATTCTTTGACCTTCAATTTCTCCGTAACCAGAAGGTATGTTCTAGTACAAAAACAATATATCAATGACAGGAAGAACGTGACTGTCTTCTTTGTTAAGCGTCTTTTTACACCCGCTATATTTAACAATAAAAGAGAAGAAGTAGATAGATAGTACCTTTACTCTCTGTGAAGTTAGGACCCAGCGCCTGCTTTGGGTTAGCATCCGAAATGTAAGTGAAGACTTGAGCCTCGGATAGATTGATGTCCTTGACGTGAGGAGCTGTCAGGGTTAACGAAAGATCCTCTAGAAAACAAGACAGTTTTGAAAAATTAATATTTTAAATTCATATTTTGTGCTCATATTTAAATTAAACGTGATAAATGTAGCTTTTAAAATTTAGCTCCTGGAACAGTAACATGGGACAAGGACGGGCAGAATATATAAAAAAGAATCAAATCTGCCTAGTTTTTTCCCAACTTTGTTGGGGTCAGCTTCCGGTTTTACCGGATGCAGCTGAATACCAGTATTTTACAGGATGATGCCTGTCTGACATCCACAAATACTGGTTGTCAGACTTTGGGCTACCCATAACGACTGTCGAAGATCTACGAATGACAGCTCGACGACTCAACGGCTTAACGTGTCTTCCGAAGCACGGAGGGGGTCTCGATATGTAATTGATACCCATCCACGAGCCGACCGCGGCAAGCGTAGCTTAACCTTCTGTTATTATTTTGCCACGAGCCCTAAAAAAGGAGACTATGCCTTGTATACGAAATAATATTAATGTTGTTTACTAACTGTACTCAATAACCGCGTAGTCTGCCAACTCCAAGGGCTCCTTGCCTTTACGATGGAAAGTAATGACGCTGAATTGTGATTGCAACCGAAGCTTGCGAAATTCGACTTCTAAAACCAGTCTTCCCGTTTCTTTGTTTATGCTAAAACATTGGAAATGTTGTTATAACATTGCCTTGGAACAGAACGTAATCTGCGGTCTAAGACCTTACCTTGGATTAAGTTTTAAGGTTTCAAACCACCAGCCACTCTGTGAAAGCCTTAAAACTAATTACAGTATCGTTAAGCAATTTTTTTTAAAGCAAATTGACTATCAACTTAAATTGTCCATATATTCAAATCCCAACTGTCATTTTTTAACAGTTGTATGTATTGGCTATAGCTATAACACGGCAAAATCACGTAGCTTATCAATTTGCTTAATAATTAATTTACTAAACAATAAAAATAACACAGGAAAATACTCACTAGAACTCCTTAATCCTAAAATCATTGAAACCTTTAACCTCAGCATAATTCAAATTGAAGGTGATATTAACATGAGGCACAAACATCGGTATGACCTTAATCCACTGAGGGTCTGGAGCCGGTCTATGGACAGGAGAGCACTGAGAGTTATGGGCAAAGTACCGCCTGATACAGTTCACGTCATGAAGAGAACATGGACGCTGTATTGGGCCATGGTGTTGATGACCTGTGAAATATAGGCACTGATATAAAGTCAATATCTCCAAAAGAAGAGGGAGGCCTAAGAAAAGATAGATAGATTGTACAGTAGTATGATTATATAGATGATATAAATGAAAAAGGAGTGACTGTCATCGTGACAGCTAGGATACTACAGACCGTTCACTATAACTTGTCCCTTGCCGTTATGTTGGCACCATTGTTTGTCAAGCTTAGTTTCAATATTAATAGAGTTCAAAATAGTGACTGACAGAACTGTACTACCAATGACATGACTGTGCTACCAATCGCGTCTCGGGACAAGTTATAATCAACACACAGTACAAAAGATTTTCAGCGACTGAATGACATTGACAGGTGGCCGTTGTTGGTAAACATTTGTGAAGTTGCGGCGTTAGTTCCGATTTTGGCCACGCGTCTAAAGGTTCTTGGAGTGTTGTAACAGAGGAAAATGAAAGAAAACATTTTGCAGCGTCCCTAAATAACTTGGGACAAGTTCATGCAGAAGAAGAGACTAGTTTGTTCGTTATAGCAAAAGTAGCCTGCGAAATTCAAATTTTCTTACGTTTTTTGCAATTTGCAGGTCAATTTCAGGTTGTATCTTGATCAAAATATGATTCGCGACCATAACAAGTGTATTACAGAATTTAAATCATTATAATCATTAATACATCTCCCTTAGTTAGATTTTTTCCATTGAATGACTTTTTCATGATATCATGACATTTGAGAACAAATCTGGGAGTATTACCAACGAAATTGTAAAAAAAAATGCACATAATCACGTTTAATTTTGTAATATCGAACCAAATATCAAAATATAAAAGAAAACGCAATTAAAAGGGTAAAAAATATATTTCACAATGAAACGAAATTGCAGAAAATCGATAGATAAAGGAAAAAAACTGGATGAGTAAATCTTGTGCGCATGAGCTCTGTAGAGATTTTGGGCTAGTATGGGTGACGCGACGCCCCTTAGTTTCTAATTGCAATCAGTACGAAAGAACGCCTACGTTAGATACTAGAGTGGAATCGATCCTCTGCACGGCGTGGTGATGGAAGAGTCGCGGCGTAATTTCCTCACGACCCCGAAACTCTCTGCGAACCGCTCGCGGAGTACGATGCTAACTCGGAGGGGTGGAAGACCGAAATCCGACTGATTAGTTACGTCTCCTGCACCGTTTGTTGAAGATGAATTCTTCTAGGGTATATGCGGCACGGAGATAATTAAATCCTGGGCGTTCCCAGTTCGAAACAGGACAACATTTAAACACACAGGATTCGTAAATCACCGACTCACAGTAAACACGTTGAACACGTTTATAATTAACAACGAAAAATAAGCAATATCTAGCACTGGATCAATACATTTCGGTGTATTTTTCTCTAAAAAAATATCGTACATCATTTGATGTCAACGTCAATGACATCATCGTAAGAAAAAAAATTAACCATTCGAAATTCTAAAAGATTCGAATACAATTGATTCGTAATCAAATAGGGCTGTAAACAGGTTTCATGATACGGTTTTAAACGAAAAAGAATAATTATAAAAAAATATGCAGGCGTATAACGTTGCATATTACTCTAGAACGCTGGTCTTTCTTGTTTTGAAGAATACATTAAGGGATCTCGCGCACTAGACGACCAGTACTCCGGCCAGTCGTGGTCTGTAGTCCGTGGCCCGGTCTGCGGCTAATTGGCCGTTGCGACGAAGTGCGTGATTTTTATCGGTTTCTATAGTTTACTTGGCCGCTGCGACCATTGGTGGTCGTGACCGTCTAGTCCGCTAAATCCCAGAAGCTTACATGAAAATGTCACGAGTCTCTTACCATAGTTTCCGTCATCATAAGCAATTCCTCTAAAATAGTTATTAAATGGTTCACTGTCGCCCAGACAGGTACAAACTTTAATCAAAAGCAAACACAAGAAAATCTTCATTTTAAATTCAAATGAACGGATATTATACGCGGTAAGATCGTTTTATAGCCTTCTAAATGTTCGCGTGAATATAAAAGGTATCAATAACTATTTGACTGATTAAATTGATTGTTTTTGTGCAAATCACATAATGAACGTTTCGTGTGTTATCAATGGTAGCTGCTTGTTCTGTTAGTGGACGGTACTCCCCCTGGGCATTCAGTAAAAAAGAGGATTCTTTGAAAATTTATTTATTGAATTGTGTGCTTTGTTTGTTATACAGCATGTATCAGGAAGAAAATTATTAACTATCCCATACAAAACTTCAATACCTACACAACCCAAATGAGTTAGTTACGCGCACTTTTTTATGTTCGTTGAACCATTATTTTAAAGTGTGTCATAGCTAATAGTGTCATCACAATGTCTTGTTTTCTTCCTTTTTTATTTGTTTTTATATTGGCACCTTGCAGCTAATTAGTAATTATTTAATCGTGTTTTTGTATGTTGTGCTGTTTTTTGTGTGCACTAAATAAAAGATTTATTGATCTATCTATCTTATGGGACGACTGATTATTTTTCCGGGATTACGATGCTGGTCCCATAGGGAGAGTTATTCAGTGTCGGTCTTTACCACACCTTTCTGATCCATGCTGTACATTCTTCTATTTTATATCAGATTCCTGTTTCTGCTTTAATTTTTTCATCATCTTTGCTGCTTCACTTTCCAATTTTCAAGCTGTACTACAACGTTAATATTTTGATGTCAATAAATTATGATTGAGCTGTCAACTATACGAGTAGGTACCATACGGTCTATGACATTGTGACACCATAATATCTTCACTATGGTGTCACAATATTACAGACAATAGCCTTAAAAAAATAACAACGATACATAAAATTGTTTAAATACTTAAACACAATAATGTTGTTTAGCTAATGTTGTAATTCCGCTACTATAATTATGCGCATCCACCGTTCGTTATTAGTTATATACTGTTAATACTTAATACTCGACGATGATGGATGTCAATAAATTATGATTGAGCTGTCAACTATAGGTACTATACAGTCTGTAACATTGACACCATAGTATCTTCACTGTGGTGTCACAATGTTACAGACGAGAGTTAAGATAGCCTTAAAAAAATAACAACGCTGCATAAACTTGTTTAAATACTTAAACACAATAATTTAGAATTTTTTGTTTAGCTAGTTTTGTATGTAATTCCGCTACTATAATTGTGCGCATGCACCGTTCGTTATTACATTAATTATATACTGTTACTACTTAATACTCGATGATGATGTGTTTCAGTAAGCAGGAATACAATTATGTTGTTTACAAAATCAACTCCGTAATTTATTCTCCAATGATAATCGTGCCCGCGGTGAAAATATCTTATTTTTGGTGATGTAAATTCACTAAGGTACAAAAATAAAACAAAAGGCAGTGAGAAAAAATTTGGATTGGAAAAAAAAGGAATTCGAAAAAAAAGAATTGATTTATTTGTCACAGAAACACGTGCATACAAAAAGATAAGAAAACTTGAATAATAAGACTAATAAAAAAAGAAAACAAAATAAGGTAAGTACATGAATGTCCAGTGGAAATAATAAAACATTACGAAAAGGTGCGATCACACCGCGACCATTCGATCGCGAGCATTCTTTCATAAGCACTAAGATTCTTTGGTAGGGGCGTTCCAGCGTGCACAGCCCTATCAAATTACTATAATTTACAACCACGCGAACGAACGCTCGCGGTAGCGACACTGGCGACGCACTTCATGAAATTACTGGTGTCTAAAGTCGCAGATGTTACTCTGTGAGTACACAGACATGAACAGGGGACCCTGAGTCAGGAGGGCTTCCTTCACGCTCAAAACCGGGTTGTCCAACAGCTTCTTGTTGTTGGTCCTCGCTTGACGATCTGTGAAATAATTTATTCATTATTATGATGTTACTTTGTTTGATTATTATGAACAGCTTCTAAGTTCAATTAAGCATCTTTCCCTATACCAGTCTACTGCTGGACATAGGCCCCTCTTATGTAAGTTGTGCCATTACACCCCATTTTCTGCCGTCCGCAACCAGACTGACCCGTACCGACCTTTTTAAGGTTGTCAGTCCGTCTAGCTTGGGTCCGTCCCACGCTTGCAGATACCCAGTCTTTCCAGGACTACTCTAAGCTACTCTAGGCTCCAACGACTATCAGTCTACTAAGTTTTTCCAACTTCAAATGCCTCGACTTCTCATACAGTTCATTAAATGTTAGCGTTTACAACGAATGGTTTCCTGGTAGGTACTTTCCAGGTTCTGGACCTCATCCTTCTGATTGAGAAGCAGTTATTGTACTTAATTATATGAATTTTATAGTTGTCACGGTAATTCTGCAGCTCTAAGGGTGCGTTTCCAGTAAAGCGGAGCGGAGACGTGCAGGGATCAACCAATCACAGACGATGAGAAGCGCGATTTTGATTTCAACCAAAGTGCTTGGTCAATTCCTGCCCATCTCCACTCCGGTTCATTATAGATCTGATAAAAAGTTAAAGATTGATATTATTACCTTTGCTCTCAGTAATTCCAGGGCCTAATTTGTATGGCATGTCCGCATCATTCAAATAGGCGTATACATGGGCTTTCCATACTTCTTGACCAATATTTGAGATCATCAGAGTTAGCGACAGTGATTCTGAAAATTATCATGGAATTGAAAAAAAGAAAAATAGGTTGGATTGGTTGGTTGATAGGTTGTTTGTTGTGGTTGGTTGGTTGGTTGATAGTTTGTTGGTGGTTGGTTGGTTAGTTTTTTTAGGGAAAAAAGCTTTATGACCTTCTAATAATGACACATTTTTTAAATTAATGAACCTATAAATCTTTTTGCGCTCCTAATTATGCACACTTTTTTAAATCATTGTAATTGTTGATATTATGAATGTGAAAGTGAGTTTGTTTGTTACGGTTTCACGCTAAAACGGATGATATTTGGCACATGGGTAGACCATGACCTGGGTTAGGGCGTAGGATACTTTTTATTCCGATATTCCCACGGAATCAAGACTTATGTGGGTGAAACCGCGGGGCGCAGCTAGTAAAGAATAAAATTTGAACTTACTATATTCAATGATGGAGAAATCGCAACTTTCAATAGGCTCCTTCCCTTTCCGGTAATGACTGACAACGCTTCTCGGAGAAAACACTATGACGCTGTCGAAGACAACTTCTAGCACGAGTCTGTCTGTTTGTTTGTTGATACTGAAACATGAGAATATATTGCATTGAAACTGAATTGATCCTATACAAAAGTATACATTTGCATGCTATCGTATAGACTCAAGTATTTGTAACTTAACAGACAGCTGCATGCTGCTGGGGAGTTTTTTAAGCCACTTCTTCTACCCAGATAAACACTTGGAAGTGGTGAAGGGTGGGCGTTTTGGGGGACTGTCTTATGTCATTTTGACGTTCAAAAAGTGCTGATTCTCAACCTGGTTTGAATAAATGAATTTGATTCGGTTTTTAATCTTCACACTTTGTGGGATCAAAATTCGAAGAAAAAGTACTTAAAGTCGTTTTAGTTTTTTTCACGCTCTTTATAGAGTTCAAAATCGGCCACTTCAAAAATAACATTGTGTTATGGTGTGTTATCATTTTGTGATTAAACCCTCTAAAATTAAAAAAAGTTTTAACAAGTGGAATAAAAGGACCTAAGTAATTATATCTTAAACAAAAAAAAAATCTAATACTACTATGCCAAGGAGAAGGTCAAAAACTGACTTCTTTAGACTTTAATAACCTTGCCACTTTTCTTCTGAATCTAAATTTCATTTATAACTAACTTACTAGGTACCTATGCCTAAGTTTCACTCACGTAGACTAATTTTACACAAAAACTTAGTCAGAGTACAAACAATTAAATATGATTTAAATAATAAAACACATTCAGTGTACCTGCTTACAGACAGACAGAGCGACATGTGTTCTAAAATGGCCGTGCAAGACGACTGGCTTTGATCATTTTTGTGCATTGTTTATGAGAAAGGGAAAAAGAGTTTAAAGAAAATTATTTGTGATTTGAAAAGTCGAGTTCTTTGTTTTGCATGTACCTGGAAGCAATTTTTCAAATAAAGTACTAAGAAAAATGACGTTTGATGATCAACATCATTATAATACGGCCTACTCGGCCTACGTTCGTTGTCAATCCATTATTTTAAAGTGTGTCATAGCCAATAGTGTCATCACAATGTCTTGTTTTCTTCCTTTTTTATTTGTTTTTTATATTGGCACCTTGCAGCTATTTCCTAATACTTAATTATTAGTAATTATTTAATCGTGTTTTTGTATGTTGTGCTGTTTTTTTGTGTGCACTAAATAAACGATTTATCTATCTATCTATCTATCTACTTGCATGAGGTCGAACCACTTTTTTCAACTTTTGCAGAAAAAAAAATTCAGTGAACCCTTTTTTTTAAACCCTGTCAGTAATGTGTTTTTTTTCCTATTAATTAGCAAACCATATCAAGAACTTTTAAAATTACACATAACTCTTCATCTATCCTTGAGATAAAATCAAAATTTTAATTTTATGATTATACAATTTCTTCAATAAGTAGATCAAAGGTGAAATAAACTATATGTTCGAGAGCGTAAAAGTGATGGAACTATTAACTGACATGAATAGTTTCGCACCACGAAAACGGTTTAATACTTTATTTTATACTCACACAGACTTAATGTATAAATTATCTCAAGCTTTCTCCTAATTACATAAGAAATTGACAAAAGAGTTTTTATTCGTACACGGAGCATGAAAGAAAAAACAACCAACACTTACTAAAACTCCTTAATCCTGCCAGAACTGAGACCCTTAATCCTCGCTTCATTGAGAGTAAAGGTCAGGTTACTATGAGGTATGTCGATATCCAGAGTATCAGCTACATAAGGTTCAGGAACTGGTCCATGGCTTGCCAAGCAATTGAAGGTGGATGTGAAGACTCTTCGGATACAGTCCTCGTCTTGGTATGAACATGGCCGAATAATGGGGTGGTTGTGGGAGTTCCTATGATCGGTATGGATGTAGTAGGGTCCATTGTAGTCTGTAATGAAAGTATTATTGTTTGAATCATCTGATTAACTAAATTATTGCCAACAGCCCCGGCCCTGAAGATGTCAGATGAAAAAGAGCACCTTAAGCTCCATTTACACGATACTGCCTCGTTGGTCTAGTGGTCGCAAGCACTACTGCTGAGCACGACATCCTGGTTTCGAATCCCGGGTCGGGAAAAGTGTTATTGGGTTATTCTATTTGGAATTTCTCAGTAGCAGCCCGGAGTCTGGATTTGTGCCCGGTTGATGGCAATAGAATAGGCTCGCCCCCTATTGTCCACATATATTGTACTTATACATGGGACTTAAACATAACTTTCAAAATGTGGATGTAGTATAGGTACACCTCTGCTAACCCTTCGGGAATTACAGGCGTGATGTTATGTTAAATGTTAGGTTCTTGCCTGTGGCATAAAACAACATTAAAGCAACAAATGACTTGCATCTTCTTGTTAGACTGTTAGACAGTGCAACCCTTTTGCTACACTGTTTAGACGGTGCAACCCTCACACACTTACACTCCACATCCACACACTACTTTCACACAAAATTTTCAATAGCCTAAAGTACTTTTGTAATTTCTGCATGCTCAAAATGATCATGTTCATTAAAAATCTTAATTGGTATAAAAATATAATGTAATGAATTGGGAGAAGGCGCTGAAATCTGACATACAGGTTTTTACCTAGTTTGGGTTTCAGAGGCTTCATAGGTTTTTGTAACTCTTAACTTATTTAAATAAAGATTTATTATTTATTTATTATTATTTTTGTTGCTTCAACTTATGGTATGCCACAGGTAATTAAATCGGGTTCGCAGCTGAGGGCCCTGATCTCACAGGGATACGTCCCGGAGGGCCACGATTTCGAAATCGCACCGTGTACATCAGACTTGAAGGAATTTAAGTTTGATCTGCCTTCAAAGCAAGAGTGAACAGGATGCGTCTGGGCGCGCTCGTTCCATCGTAGGCCTCATCCATCGCTTTTCATCAGGCGAGATCGAGGTCAAAAGCCCATCAAGCAATAACCACGAACCACAAACGCTTGCGACCACTAGACCAACGAGGCAGGCAAAAATAAATACCTCCGTGCGAAAATCCGTGCCAGTCATTTTCTTTCACTGACGCACCGATGGTGACGCCATTGCTTGCACAAACATTGAAGAAAAACACAAAACTCACTAATAATATCATCATTTTCAACTATTATCTGTTCACATAATAGGTACTTATCAGATTATATAGGCAAAAAAGCATAGCGTGATTTCTAAAGGTAACCATAAATTCTAATACAAATTGTATTTATTGATGTACAGGGTCACATTAAATTTGCTAGCGAAACCCCGCAGGCGTTAGGGGGAATCGATATCTAAACGTAGAAAGAAGAAAGAAAGAAAATACGTTTATTTGCGGTAAACATGACGCAAATAAAGAACACAAAACAAAAAAGAACTAGTTGAGGGAAAATATGCGTCACATTCACGCAAATCGGCCATCGCTCAGCATAATGCTGCGACCCTATGCGAGACCCCCCCCACCCCAGCGCTGATTTTCAGCGACAGCCGGCGTTGACGTTATGACGTCGACCGGTGCAGCATACAATCAGCTATAAAAATGATACAAAAATAAATTAAATAAACAATAATTAATTCTACATGTTTATAACATGACACAACAAAAACATCATCACTCAAAATATCAGTTTAAAAATCTGTTTTTTTTTGTGTAAACGTACAGACGTGGTATCGATATATCAACACAATAAAACAGATTTTATCAACTCACATTTCAAGTAACAATACTCGTGACTCAGGTTAAGCTACGCTTGGCGGGGTTGGTCCGTGGATGGGTGGCCATCTTTACGCACCGAGATTCTTCCGTGCCTCGGAAAGCACGTTAAGCCGTTGGTCCCGGCTGTCATTAGCGGATCTTTGACAGTCGTTACAGGTCGACAGAAGTCCGATAGTCTGATAACCAGTCTTACCAAGAAGTATCGTATTACCCAGTTTCTGGGTTGAGGGGGTCAGATAGGTAATCTGTCCATGTAAAATGCTGGTATTCAGCTGCATCCGGTTAAATAGAAGCCGACCCCAATATAGTTAGGAAAAGGACACTACCAGCGGTCACTGACCCAAAAAAAAACATCGTTTAATGTTGTTTATTTTTATTCTTGTTTACATATCGATACACATCTCGTCGCGGAGTTTTGCTAGCTAATTTAATTTGACCCTGAATTATAATTTGCTTATTCTTTCTTTTTAAGGTTTTAATAACATGCAATGCATCCTGTATTGTGTTTTATAGGTTAAGTGTACAGAAAATAATTATAATAAATAATAAAGATTTATTTTTATCACCAGAATACAGCATGTATCAAAAAGTTGTTGTCAAATTGAAGGGTGTGGTACAGACCATCAAACAATTAATGTATACAAAATATTGTAAAACATTTTAAAAGAGTAACGGTGGAGTTTCTCGCCCATTCTTCTCCATACGAAAACTACCTTTTGGAAGGGGCGACTAGAATCAATAATTTTTTTTTGTAAAATCTTGACGTTCAACAGTACCCTTTATGTGCCTAATTGGTTCCGTAGAGAAAGTTGTTCGGTTTGACGGTCTTTACCACACCTTTCTGATTCATGCTGTATATAAGTACATTTTCAAAGTATCAAGATTTTGTAGGTACCATCGCGGACACTGGCTCCTGACCACTTTTCGACCTTATTGCCTAAGCTATAAGGTCGAAAAGGCGCCAGTGGCCGCGATAGTACATAGTTAGATTCATGGTTAATTTATTGATTCAATAAAGACATAACGGCCCTTTGTTCTAGCGCAGTCGGGTAGAACATTAACGGTACTTAATCAGGTAAACATAATTACCTAATTGAATAGCCTAGGTGCTCATATAAAACCTACATTTTACAGTTTTTTTGAGTTTGATTTTGTTGAGTACTGTCACCATAATACAGAAATTTTGTTTGCTGTCGTTACGGGTAGTATGAAGCCCGAAAATCGGATAACCAGTCTTACAAAAGGGTACTTATAGTGTTACCCAGTTACTGGGTAGTGCAGGTAAGATAGGCAGTCGCTCCAAACTGGAAGCCGACCCCAACATAGTTGAGAAAAAGCTAGGTAGATGATGAATAAAAACTTGATAATAAACACCCACCACAAACCCAGCGCACCTCTGCATAATAATCTCGAACTTAGAAGTCCAAAGAAATTCGTCACCAAGTATCTTCACAAAGTCGGGACTCAGTTCAACCAGGATTACCATATTTTAAAAGTAATTCACACCTGTTCTGCTTCAAAGTCGACCGCGCGCCGGAAGTTTTTAAAGACACGGAGTAAGGAGCGACTGCAGTGTTCATGAGCGGTGCGGATGCGTCCTACTACGCTTTGGAATGGGAGTTGCAGGTTCTTCTTTCTAACTGACCGACCCCTCGATTCAAAAGTGTCTGTAATTAATTGAAATAAATGCTTGAGCTTAAGTTTTGAGTTTGAGTTTTGAAGAGCATGAATAGCAAAATGGATAGCTACGTATAGTGGGTAAATACTTATTTATTCACAAAGCGACGCATGACTCCGCAAAGTCTCGCAACAAGTCATAACTAATTTTGTCCCATTATTCAATGCTTGATACTTAAACTTATTTAGAATGCCCATACCTCAACTATTATTATACTAACGTGTCGATGGCAAAAAATACACGTAAAATGTTTATTATGTATTCTATTATGCATAATCAGCCTATAATATTCCCACTACTGGGAACACAGGTCTTCTTTCTTCGAGAGGGAGTGGGCTATAATCTAGTACGCAGGCCCAGTGCGGGTTGGTAGATGTTACATACATTCACATATATTAAATTATTTGCTTAGTTAATGAGGTTCTCTGTTTATTTAAACCTAACAACGATTTATTGGATTTTTTATTGGATTGTTGTTTCGTTTTTCATCTGAAACACTAAACAACAATACAGTAGTATCGCACTCCATTAACTTCTTACTCCGTGGTAAGATCCGTAAGTTCCGTAGTTCCGTAAAATCCGGGAATACCGCCGCCCCGTCTGCTTCAGGTGTTAATTTCACAAAATTGTCTTACCGCTTTCCTGTGATTACTGATTCTCGGTAATATTAATTAGGAGTTGAACTTTTCGTCTTGAGCGACTAACGGCTTTGTTACTTGATGCATTGGTAATTGTTTTGGATTATCTATACATATTATATATTAAAGTCGCATTTCATGTCTTTTTTTTGGGTGGGAAATTATCAATTAACTTCTCCCGCTCTGGGCGGAGCGGGAGGGCGTGTCAGACTCTTACTGACTAAAACCCACCCGTGTTCCTTCAGTTGCCTGTACGTTGCCAGGGGCCACGATATGCCTTTCGGACTTTCCCGCAACCCCGGCAAGCATCGGTCCTATCGGACCCCTCCAGTTGTGCTGACATCTCTTTGAGGCGCGCATGGAACACAACGCGCCGTCGATCCGGGCCTGGTCCTTATCGGACGGCGAGCTACCCATTGCTCATCGTCCGCAAGCCCGCGCCTACGGTGGCCGGGAATCGGCCTGTGCATTTCATGTCTATCTGAGTCAGGGACCGTGCAACCCCGGTTAAGAGTTAAGCTTTTCGAAAGGGTAAGCCGTTTATGAGGTTACCTTTATCTGATGTAACCCCTTGAATGGGTTCTGTGCTCAAAACCCATTAAAAGGGTTATCTCTTCAATATGGATAACCCATTGAATGGGTTCTATACCTAAAACCCAGTGAAAGGGTTACATGATAACCCATTGAATGGGTTCTATACTTGAAACCCAGTGAAAGGGTTACATGATAACCCATTGAATGGGTTCTATACTCGAACCGCAGTGAAAGTGTTACCCCTTCATTATGATAACCCATATAATATAAGGGTTTTGTTCGGGTTATCATATGGTTTTTCAAAAAAATTGTGCTAAATAGGTGATGGTGGGGTGGGGCGAGCACCACGCGCATTGCTTTTATTTCACTAGATATCGTAGGCTTGTAGACGAAACATACGGAGTAAGGTGATGTGTCCTACAAAGGGTGACATTACAATTTTTTTTTTAAGTCTTTTCTTTAAGTTTCTATGGTATAGTTACTTAGGTAATTTAACAATCTAAACTCTTAAGGACGCGTTTGCAAATTTGATAGGTATAGAATCGAACTACTACATTGACAAAGGTCACACACACAAGTGTACGCACGGTTAGTTGCGGGAATAGTAGTCAAGTGAACTAATTTTGGTACTTTGAAAGTTTTTTTTTCTCTATATTCTTTATAATACATAGGCATCTACAAAAAATATTTCGTATTGTTGTTTGTATTTTTACTAAATAATACTTAGATACAAATACCTACTTCAGTTATTGCTAGGAGGCACTGGAAGCCCTCTTCTGGTAGAAAGATGGGCTGTGGACTTTGGGCTAGTTTTGTTAGTTATGATGTGACTTTACCTCCAGACTTGATGGAGTGACCTGAAGGTGTACTTCGGTGACTGCTACTGGTACTCCTCGACGAGTAGAATTAGATGTGCCGAGTTTGGGCTCGTTTTGTTAGTTATGACGAGACCTTACCTTTGGACGAGATGGAGTGACCTGTAGGTGTACTTCGGTGACTGTCACTGGAACTCCTCACGAGTAGAACTAGGTGCGCCGAGTTTGGGCTCGTTTTGTTAGTTATGACGAGACCTTACCTCCGGAATTGATGGAGTGACCAGAAGGTGTACTTCGGTGACTGCTACTGGTACTCTACGACGAGTAGAACTAGGTGTTCAGAGTTTGGGCTCGTTTCGTTAGTTATGATGAGACCTTACCTACGGACTGAAAGGAGTGACCTAAAGATGTACTTCGTTGACTGCTACGGATACTCTACGATGAGTAGAACTGGGTGTGCCGAGTTTGGGCTCGTTTTGTTAGTTGTGATGAGACCTCACCACCGGACTTGATGGACTGACCTGAAGGTGTACTTTGGTGACTGCTACTGGTACTCTACGACGAGTAGAACTAGGTGTGCCGAGTTTGGACTCGTTTTGTTAGTTATGATGAGACGTTACCTCCGGACTTGATGGAGTGACCAGAAGGTGTACTTCGGTGACTGCTACTGGTACTCTACGACGAGTAGAACTAGGTGTGCCGAGTTTGGGCTCGTTTTGTTAGTTAGGATGAGACCTTACCTCCGGACTTGATGGAGTGACCAGAAGGTGTACTTCGGTGACTGCTACTGGTACTCTACGACGAGTAGAACTAGGTGTTACCTCCGGACTTGATGGAGTGACCAGAAGGTGTACTTCGGTGACTGCTACTGGTACTCTACGACGAGTAGAACTAGGTGTGCCGAGTTTGGGCTCGTTTCGTTAGTTATGATGAGGCCTTACCTCCGGACTTGATGGAGTGACCAGAAGGTGTACTTTGGTGACTGCTACTGGTACTCCTCGACTTGTAGAACTAGGTGTGCCGAGTTTGGTCTCGTTTTGTTAGTTTGGATGAGACCTTACCTCCGGACTTGATGGATTGACCTGAAGGTGTACTTCGGTGACTGCTACTGGTACTCCTCGACTAGTAGAACTAGGTGTGCCGAGTTTGGGCTCGTTTTGTTAGTTTGGATGAGGCCTTACCTCCGGACTTGATGGATTGACCTGAAGGTGTACTTCGGTGACTGCTACTGGTACTCCTCGACTAGTAGAACTAGGTGTGCCGAGTTTGGGCTCGTTTTGTTAGTTATGATGAGACCTTACCTACGGACTGAAAGGAGTGACCTGAAGATGTACTTCGGTGACTGCTACGGGTACTCTACGATGAGTAGAACTGGGTGTGCCGAGTTTGGGCTCGTTTTGTTAGTTGTGATGAGACCTCACCACCGGACTTGATGGACTGACCTGAAGGTGTACTTTGGTGACTGCTACTGGTACTCTACGACGAGTAGAACTAGGTGTGCTGAGTTTGGACTCGTTTTGTTAGTTAGGATGAGACCTTACCTCCGGACAGCCCAAACTCGGCACACCCAGTTCTACTCATCGTAGAGTACCAGTAGCAGTCACCGAAGTACACCTTCTGGTCACTCCATCAAGTCCGGAGGTAAGGTCTCATCATAACTAACAAAACGAGCCCAAACTCGGCACACCTAGTTCTACTAGTCGAGGAGTACCAGTAGCAGTCACCGAAGTAAAATAAGGAACTAAAATAAAATAACCCTTAATGCAATGCTTTAAGATTCATCCGTAATAGCAAAATATGTGATAAAGTTAGTTTTGGTTTTTATTTTTTTTTTGCGACTATTTGTGACATTTTGAAAAATTTTTTTACTAAGTTTTAGAAATGAGTATGTTTGCCTACTTATAGTATTTTTAGAAATCTCAAAATATGTTGATAATAGAATAAAAACTGTACTGAAACTCAACCCAGTATCGTTAATTTGTGGAAAATGGCAACGGAAGATCGTTATTACAATATAAAAAACTATAATTTTGAACACAAAATTTCCAATAATTTGAAGATGAAGAACCAATCTATATGTGCTAGTTATTATTAGTTATATAAAATTCGATTTAGTTTTGTCACAAAATGAACCGAAAAACAGCAGAATTTTGTCCGATTTGCAAACGCGCCCTTAATCTATCTAACTATTGTAAGGTTTTACAGTAAAAGCAAATTATAACAAATAATTAAGTAGATATCACCTCGGCTGTACAATTTTAAAACCTAGCAACTGACATTTCTAAAAAAATCGGTGTTTTACAATATTTTACTTGCTAGATATTTTCCGATATATTGTGCTTCTCAAAACATCTAAAAATCATTCGCAAACGAAGTTGTAAATAATCAAAAACCTAGCAACTACACTACAATTTTGAAACAAGTATAAAAAAACTTATCTATAACCTAGCATCTTACACCAACCAATTGGTAACCTAGCAAGTGACTGCAGTTGCTAGGTTTTTAAAATGGTAACATTAACTTTAAAAAAACCCGCGGATTGACGCGCCACCCTAGTATGCGTTGAGCGACCACCGTGCGCGTTGTGGCTTTGTTTGTTTAATCGATAATTTGCCATTTGAGATGAATAACCGACAATTTTATAGATCTAAGTTAATAATGAGTGCTTTGAAGGATCAAGACGTTGAATTGTAAGTATATTTGAGTGAATATTAAAACGTTCTCCCTGTCTTCGGTAGAGTTTCCTACGTCTATAATTGCCCCTTCAGGTGCTAACATCTCTTTGAGGTGCGCGTGGAACACAACGCACCGTCGACCCGGGCCTGGTCCTTATCGGACGGCGAGCTACCCATTGCTCACCGTCCGCAAGCCCGCGCCTACGGTGGTCGGGAATCTGCCTGCGATTCTCGTCGCCCAGGGCGTCTCCTGCGGCGGCTAGGGGCGTGAGGGCGCGAAGTTTGCCTCTCCCTCACGCGTTCCGTCTCCTCCTTCGCGAGCATTACTGCTTCGCAGAAGGAGGTGACGGCCTCCCATGCTCTCTCGCTCCGTACCATGGCCTGGACCAGGGCCGGACGCGAGAGATCCCCGCCGCCTGATACGAAACAGGAACCTCCCGAAACAACCGTGTCCCGTGAGGACCTGCGTCAGGCGCAAGGTGAGGACGCCGTGGCGTCTCTCTAGCCACTCCTCAAAAAGGGGACTTATCGCTGCAATTGAGGCGTGCCCAGAACTGGGTTGCGACAATCGCACTCTCCATGACGCCATGAGATCCCGCCGGAGATTAAAATTTTTTTTTTGTAGATTATTGAAATTTTATTATAAATATACATTATTATTATTATTCTGATGGTTTGTTTTATTTCAAATAACTCTTACTAGGTTTATGAAATTGTAGTATTATTTATTTTATCACTCATTGAGAATAAATGTAGAAACCTAGTAAAGTACGTTGCTAGGATTTTAAATTGCTTCAATAACATACTTTGACTTCATAAAACAATTTATTCTTAAGTAATTGCACTCTTACACACAATTAACAGTACAGACACAATATTAATACTGTTTCTCATAGCCAACCATATACTGCAAATTTTTGGAGTTACTCCCAACAAGCTAAGATAAAATGGCATGCCCTTAAAGTAGACAAGTCGTGTTTTTTGCTCTATTGTAAAATTTGCCTTGAAGCACTTGCTAGGTTTTGATTTTTCACAGCAGACCTTTAAGAAATTTCCACATAAATTACCATTTACTTGTGTTATTTGATGCATCATATAAATAATAGCGATGTACAGCATCTCGTCTTGGTTTTGGCATTATAGCGATTGTTCAAAATTCACAAATACGCACTGACTAATAAATACCTAATAATATCGCAAAAGACGCCTGGGTTCAAAAAATCAAACAGCAAGAATGACAATTGTACGGTCCCAGCAAATGCCTGCAATAAAGTAAGTAACAAGTCCAGACATGAAAAAATCATAATATTATGTAATTTCGATATCCAGGCAGCAAAGCTAAAATAAACACTATATTACATGCAATAATGATCATAGATCCCTGTTTAGAAGCCGCTCGGTAAGTAGGCACAAAGGCGCCGCCGCGGCCGCTTAACGCGTGCTATTCCATTTTGCAACCTATGCCCATCATAGAGAGATCATATTAAATTGCTCCGTCAGTCGGAATGTTACGCTGTTATCGTTTTAGGAGAGTTGAAAGTGTAACCCTTTTGAATGGCTTAAATTAAGCCGTTCAAATGGGTTACCCACATCGTATGGGTTTTTAAATAACGGCTTAGAAAAACCCTATCGAAAACCCTTTCAATGGGTAACGGAAATTTGAATGGCTTAAATTAAGCCGTTCAAATGGGTTACCCACATCGTATGGGTTTTTAAATAACGGCTTAGAAAAACCCTATCGGCTTAAATTAAGCCGTTCAAATGGGTTACCCACATCGTATGGGTTTTTAAATAACTGCTTAGAAAAACCCAATCGAAAACCCTTTCAATGGGTAACCCAAATGGTCCCTGATCTGAGTACGTAAGGATTTTGATGCGGTTAACTATCATCTATAGAATCCGGAAAGTGTAACGTGTATAACACATTAATATTAAACTTACATAAAATATAAATATCTCCATGTTTCGTCAAGTCGTAAAAACCTTGCGAAGCAGGGGCGGTCGCTAGTTATTAATTCTAACTAATCTTATAAATGCAAAAGTGAGTTTGTTTGTTTATTTTTTGTTTATCTGTTACGCTTTCACGCTAAAACGGTTGAACAGATTTGGATGAAATTTGTCACATGGGTAGACCATGACCTGGGGTAGGCCATAGGATATACTTTGTATCCCGATATTCAGAAGAAGAAGAACACAAACATTACAATATTACATGTAAATAAAATAATCCCCTATTTTTCCCCCTCGGGGGATGATTTTACAAATATGCTGGAACACGGAATACTTTATTTCTTACCATAAGCATCATTTTCTATTTTCATATCCCTAACTTAAGAAATGCTGAGTTTTCCATACAACTTTCATCCACTATATTTTCCCCTATATTTCATCCCCTTTAGGATTATTTTTGAGACAAATAGTAGCCTATATCCTTTTCCAGGATGCCGTCTATCTCCTTGCCTTTCATCGAAATCCGGTCAGTGGTTTAGGCTTGAAAAGGTAACATATAGCGCAAACATGCACCATTAGACTAAATATGGCATCACGCTTATATACCCAGAAAGAGTAGGTACAATGTGTAACTGAATTAATGCACATTATGAAAGTAGTTTGTTCAGAATCGATTTCTGACATTATTAATATAGGTAAAAAAAAACTGAAACATGCTTGGAAATTAGAAGATTATTTTGACAACCTTCCTCGAGATAAATCGAAAATAGGTACTGGTCAAATAAATGCGAGTAGGTGGCCGGCAATGTTTGTATGAAAATCTATATCTGTCGTGTTTAGCGGCCGAATAAATTACTATGAAAACTCATATCTGTCGTGTAATTTAAAAATGGAACGAACTTTTTACTTCAAAACATGGCAACCATGGAGGTAACTTATCAAAGATTTTATTTAAATTTCGATTTGGCTTGCAAATAGGTATAGCTGTTAAAAGTAAAGAAGAAACAAATGAACATATTGGCGCGTGAAAAGTTATCGCTTTTCGTCAATGATTTTGGATTTTATAATGAATTTACTTAGTTTGTATTTCCGCCTATTATTTGAGAAGAGTACATGACGTCTGTGAACATTACACAGAAAAAAAAACTGATTATGGAACTGATATTTCAAGTAACTAAAGACGTTGCCCCAAAAAAAAAACAAAAAAAAAATTAATAAGTACTATACCTACCCACCATGTCGGCGGAGTATCGCTAGCTAATTTAGTTTGACCCTGTAGGTAGAGTAGTCAATAATAATTATATTTAGGACCGCAAAATGGGAATGATTAGAGGTTCGATTAAATACATGACTCATCATCATCTGCCATTTCATATTTATTTCGGAAAACATCCATACTTATTGTATTAGTATTAGAACTTTGAAAAATATGTTAGTAGCATAACATAACATAACATCACGCCTGTATTTCCCCGAAGGGTTAGGCAGAGGTGTACCTATAGTTCACCCACATTTCGCCAGTTATGTTTAAGTCCCATGTAATAGGGGGAGCCTATTGCCATCAATCGGGCACAAATCCAGACCCCGCACTGCTACTGAGAAATTCCAGATGCTAAGCCCAGTAACACTTTGCCTGACCCAGGAATTGAACCTCAACCTCATGCTTCGCAGTAGCACTTGCGACCACTAGACCAACAAGGCAAGTTATGTTAGTAGCATTAAAATCAAAAACAATATTACAATCAAAAACAAAAATTAAATTAAAATCAATAGTAATATCAACATTAAAATCAAAATTAAATAAGAATTAAATCAAAATTAAATTAAATTACAAAAAAACAAAATTGAATCAGAATTAAATTAACGTTCAATTAAAATTAAATCGAAATTAAATTAAATCAAAATCAAATTAAATCAAAATCGAATTAAATTAAAATCAAATTAAATCAAAAACAAATTAAAATTAAACTAAAACATGACCAAATTGATGATAGGGGTCGGCATCCAGCCTAATCGGATGCAGCTGAATACCAGTATTTTACATGTAGCAACTGCCTACCTGACCTCCACAACCCAGTTACTGGGTAATACGATATCCCTTGGTAAGACTGGTTGTTAGATTTTCGGGCTTCCGACGACCCGTAACGACTGTCAAAGGTCCAGGAATGACAGCCAGGACCAACGGCTGGACGTGCTTTCCGAGGCACGGAGGGGTCTTGGTATGTAAAGATGGTCACCCATCTACGGACCAACCGCGGCAAGCGTAGCTTAACCTGATCGATCGACCCGTGCGGCTGTTATTACTTAGCCACAAGCCCTAGACTATAATACATGCCTATAGATAGCCAATGTTTGTAATAATAATTGTTGACTCTCTACATGTGTTGGTATTCACTATTAGTGTAGTGTTATTGAAATAATTAATACATAACTCACCCACATTATCCACTTATATTGATTAAGTTCCTAGTAATGAGGAGCGAACTAGACTTAATTCCAGAATCCAAAAAGCTACGGAGAATTTCATATTTAATACATAGAAACAGTCAGTAGCGCCCACTTTGCCCGACCCGTTAGCGGACCCTCGATCGCACGATCAGCAGTCATGCTTGTCACCACTAGACCAAGACAAGATGATACGTATTGCAAATTAACATGAAAACTTTAGTCAAGCCACGGACATACCTACCTACTCTGCATTGGCAACTTAGTTTCCAAAAATGTAAAGAAATATGTGTATTTGAAAAATAATACTACTACTTCAACAAAAATGCCTTTTTTTAATATTCAATTCAATTTATTCTTGCACAATTCACATTGTGTTTGAAATCATAAATAAAAACACGTTCATTAAAATTATAAAAATAACACATTCATAACATAATACAATAAATTATAGAAAATTACAAAATAAAAATAATAATAAATTCAATAACATTCCAAATTAAAAATTCAATACAATAAAAATAGTACTAGTCATTCTAAAATCAACTGAATATAACATTTGTATAAAGTTAATATTTGTTTAACGCGAGCGCGCGCGCTTTTGTTATATAGCGTCCATTGGAAACAAGGTTATGGGCCTATAATATATCGTTTTATTTTCATTCACTGAAACTTACAACTAAAAATAACCAAAACATAGAAGAAAGAATGTTACTTTTAATTTAGTTATGTAGGTACCTGCTAACTGTGAAGGACGTTGTGTGTTACACATTATAACAGAGCTTCCGGTTCCCTCCACATAATTTCCTTAATACACCTTTGTAATACGCTATAGAGGTTGAATAGGTGTTAAATGGAGTATCCATTACCTATAAGTTGATTTTCCTTGACTTTAGAACCGACAAATGTCGGATTATTGGTTCATGTCCAAAGTTTATTCGACTTTCGACCAGCCAGAGTACACTTTATTCGACCATCCAGGGTACACTTTTTTCGACCAGCCAGGGGACACTTTTTTCGACCAGCCAGGGATTTCTAGGCCCAGGGTACACTTTTTAAATGCGGTAGCTCTGCCCAAATTCTCTTCGCTTATCTAATGGAAAGTGGTGGGTACTATCATTACACCCACCTATAGGCACCTACACACACCAACTTAGTGACAACTTATCGACATTCATGAGCCCGTACTTTTACATAACATAACATCACGCCTGTAATCCCAGAAGGGGTTGACAGAGGTGTTTCCATAGTACACCCACATTTCAGTGATAGGACGAGCCTATTGCAGACTATTTCTGTTTTATGCTCGTGATTTCATATGTACTTAGATCAGATCTATTTTGTTTTTTGATTATACTGTCTTTTTGCATGCACGTGCTTCTGTCACAAATAAACCAATTTTATTTCTTTCTCATTGCCATCAACCAGTCATAAATCTAGACTCCAGACTGGTACTGAGAAATTCCTAAAGGAAACACCCAATAACACTTTGCCCGATCAGGGAACTGAACCCGGGACCTCATGCACAGCAGTAGCACTTGCGATCACTAGACCAACGAAGCAGTTTGTAGTTTTAAAGTATCCATTATCTTTGTAACTAAAGCGTTGTCATTCTACTTTAAAGGAGAAAATTGCGTGGTGCCAGTACTTTCATTATTTCTTTATCATATTAGGAGTATAGCTATAATTATAAATTAAATATTGATGTAACAATATAATAAAGAGTTTCCATGAAACTTCTTGCCCGTTCTTCTCCATAGAAACCTACTACGATTTTGAATGGGCAACTAGCTTCATCTTTCTGAATGACCGACTCCTTTGAGAATTCAAAAGTGCCTGTAAACGGTTTAATTGAAATAAAGGCTTTGAATCTGAGTTACTCTTGAAACTTAATAGCTACTTTTGTACAGCTCTACAACGTAAATAACGCAATAAAACTTGTTGAAAAGACCATTTCAGACACTTATCTACATGGTCCTCATACGGCCTGACCAAGATTATGTCTGGACTTTAAAAGAGACTGTGACCTCTGAGTTTGTTTCGGCCTTTCTTCTCAGAGTAGTCAGATAGGAAACGCCGAACTCATCTAGCTAATTTTTAATTCTTTTTTTTTTTATTTAATTCTTTTTTACAAAATAAACAATTTCATTTCATTTCGTTGAACTGTCAAAATGAAAGCCTTTGCTACTGTAAGTGTGCTACATAATACCCCGCAGATCCATATTAACGCGCCATCGAATAGTTTCGAGCACCGATCCATACCTCTCAATAAAACCAAACCCAGTATTATCCTCACTATTACCACACTCGGGGCGAAAAATTCCGCCGTTCAAAGAACATTTATATCTAAAGTTTAATACCATTAAGTCGTCGCCACCGAGTGTGACGATAAACAAGCGACAATGCACGACCGAATCCACTCAGCTAAATTAACTCAGCGGTAGCTCCTTGTTGCTGCATTAGGATTTACGTTGCACAGTGGCGTAACATTCGAATCTTCTTCTTTTCGAGTAGATGGTAAATAAATTAATGAAATGATAAAAAATATATTAATATGTTTAATGAGTTGGGTCCAGTGGGTGACCACGGGCATCAGTGAGGTTTTAAGGTCCTCAGAAGTGCAGATGTAATATAGTCACTTTGGACACTCCAACATAATATGGGACATGGTTTGGTCAGGAGCACCGATTTCTCACTGGTGTCTGGATAATCCCCCATTTGGCTAGATTCGCGTTTTTTTTTTTTTTGCATTCGTTTGTGTTTGAGAACGAATTTTGTGGCATTTTGAGTCGCTTCCTGTGTAAATGTGGGCTTTGCTAAGGCTACAATCAAAAAGTTATACAGATGTCCTTTTGCAAAACGCTCATAATTTCAAAGAAAAAATTTGCAACTGAAATTAGTGAAGATAGAAGTGTCGATGATTCATTTCTACCCAAATCCAGCTGACTTCATGAAAATAAATATAATGTTGAAAATTATAACCGTTGAAATACGTAATAAGATCAGAAATATAATGAATTTAGTAATACTTATCCCAGTTAAGTATAATTCAGCACACCGTTCGCCAAATTAACGAACAACACAAAAAAACACTCAAAGCCCCGCTCACCTCGGTGTGAGAGACATCCACATTTATTTGTATTTCGTATAGGGGAATCCGATACGCCCCCCCTCCCACCGAACAAGCGAATGTATTGGATTGCTCGGAAAAATTGTTCGCCAAATCCTTTGTGATCGTTTTAATGGTATTTTCTATTTCATGAGCGGCGACCGTTTTGATTCCATAACGAGATCTCTGTGGATTGTTCGCTTTTTAAGAAAGGAATATGGAATGAATATGTGTAGTAGATGGATTGCGGATTAAAATGTTGTATACGTGTTTGGGTAGATTGTATTCGAAAAAAAATCCTTGATGAAAAGAAATTGGTAATTTGAGTTGGTGACTCTCATGTGGAAAGGAGAACAAGTTGATGGTGGTTAGATGCTACACTTACAATGACGTTAGAACCGGTTGAAGTGGCGATGCTTTTGAGTAACCTATGTCCAGCAGTGGATGTCCTCCAGACCGTATTTCGGCCACGGCGGCCAATCTCAATGGAGACCAGCCTTCGGCGCGGAAGATATTATAGTGCACAAGTGTGTGTGCAGACATAGGTGCACTCTCTCTTCCCTCACTCTCATAGTCCAATGGGACGGCAATCCGACACGACCGGAGGGAGATCAGGCGCAGGACCAACGGCTTAACGTGCTTTCCGAGTCACGGGGGTATCACACCGCCAACTTCCAAACTCCGGGCTGTTACTAAGAAGTTCCTAATGGAAAAACCCGATAACACTTTGCCCGACCCGGGAATCGAACCCACCCCACGCTCAGCAGTCGCGCTTGCAACCACGAGACCAACGGGGCAGTTGATGATGACTACTAAGTTGATGGCAATGGTTATTGAATCAAATCGTATACCAACAGAAAAAAATACCGTAGAAATCCACTCAAAGAAAATGTCTCTACATTTTTCTAAATTAGCGATCACTTTATATCAATACTCGACATCTTGAGTTCGTCGCACTGTTGGCGCCAAATCGTCGCGACTTCGCGTCTCCCGCTCACCCCTAAGGAAACTGTATCTGTCTGCTATATACAGGTTGTTTGATAGGGTGAAAAGCCAAGCTTTATATTCGAGATCGACGCATTCTTTGGACGGAAACGTAGATTTTTTAGCTTCCCTTCTTCTTTTTCGAAATAGCTCGAGAGATACTTCAAGTGTTCTGTTTAAAAAATTTGCCTGTTGGTAAGAATGGTATGTTGGTAAGCACATCAGTCAGTCGGCCTCTTATTCTATTGAACTACTACTACCCATACTACGCTCCTAAAGAGGTTATTTTTAACTTATCTAGGAGAACAGTACGGCACCCACTGACTAGATTAAAGAAACTTTATGCTTGTGCTTTATTATAATACCTTGCTTTGTCATCTAGTCCTAGTTGAACAATAAATCTTTAAATATTAAAATATAAAATACGAAAATTAAGATGAGGAGCGCCCTTCTCAAACTCGAAGTATTTATTTCAATTAAACCCTTTACAGGCACTTTTGAATTGTCAATGTACTGTACAAGGTGTACTGTACTTAAGTATCATAGTAGTCGAAACTCTTGGAGTTTTTAAAAATCTTATAAATCACTTATATTTTGAAAATTTCCAAATTAACCTGACAACCTAAAGGGACAACCTCTTCTATGGTAACAATAATAGTATAATTATACAATTACTGAATAAAGGACGGATTTAAAGCGAGGGCCATAGATGAATCACGACCAAGTGAAGGATTCTAACGATTGAATCACGACCGTAGGGAGCGATTCATGATGATTCAAGTGTTAGAATCCTGAGCGACGTGAGTGATTCATGGCCCTCGATATAAATCCGTTTTATTCAAGAGTTGCATACTATACTTTATACCAGGACTACGATAAAAAGAAAGATTTAAGCGAAAATATACATTTCATGAAGAAAAAGGAAGTTTAAATTAATTAAAATGCACATTAAAATTGGAACAATTTGTGTTCGTACAACTTACAGTATTCCAAAATACCTAGCGCCAATTTACAATGACAGCAAAGAACACGAAACAGTTTTTATTCTCATGCTAAACTCCTTGTCGAAAATGTCGACCAATCAAATCTCGTGGAGTTATTTGCACAAGGAGTTTGTATCGAGTATTTTTTCCCAAGGTGGTTGTATAGCATTGAGATAGAGGTCGAATATATTGGTGTGTTCTAAATTCAAACACCAAAATAGTGATTAGAAGTGCTTTTTATTCACTGTTTTTAGTGAATAAAATAAGCTTTTTAGAGGGGAATAATACAAAAATAATTTTGCGTTGACCTCTTGCATCTCCCCTGGATGGACGAACATACACCCCGTATAAACTTTAGTATATGTGTGTGTATACTATACTTGCAGTAATAATGTTATGGGGTACGGTTCCCCTGGAGATATGATTCAGGGTATTTGTGATTTACGGATTATGGGGGAAGATAGGTAGTAGTGTAGTGTGAGATCTGTTGTGCATTATTTGGATCGGCGATAAAATTCCGTTGGAATCTGGTGGTGTGGTTACATTATTGATAAACGTTATGAAGTCCAGTGTTCGGTTCTAAACTTATATATATAATATTATAAATGCGAAAGTGAGTTTGTTTCTTAGTTTATTTGTTTGCTACGCTTTCAAGCAAAAACGGCTGAACGGATTCGTATGAAACTTGGCATATAGATTAACCATGACCTGGGTTAGGACATAGGATACTTTTTATCCAATGTCCTAACATACAATAGCAGTAAAGTATTATATTATTTTAATTATTATTAAAAAGAGACCGTGACCTCTGAGTTTGTTTCGGCCTTTCTTTTCAGAGTAGGAAACGCCGAAATCATAAATTAATATCAATTAAATTAATTTCAATAAATTGAATTATTTTTTTATTTTATATATCTGAGTAATGTTAATCTAGTGCCACTTTTTACCTTATTTTAATTTTGTTAACATGCGGATAATGTGTTGTTAATACTCCTTATGAGCCTATATTATTGTTATTTGTAAACATTTTATATTGTTGTGGTTTATTGTCTCATCTATATATATATAAAAATGAATCCCTATTTCCCTTGGTCACGGCATCACGCGTGAACGGCTGTACCGATTTCGCTAATTCTTTTTTTGTTGTGTTCGTTATTCTCAGGACAAGGTTCTTAGGATGGGTAAGTGAAGGTAGGGTAGGTAGGTAGGTAGGTTGGTAGGTAGGTGCGCCATAGACAAGTACTTAGTGCTCCCGTGCGAAGTCGGGGCGGGGAGCTAGTAATAAATAAAACTCATCTAGTTTTTATTTTATTTATATGACCTGTAAAAGTGATTCCGATATCCTATTTACAGAATAACAAATTTCATTTCATTTCAATGAATGTTACAAATTAAAAGATTTTTCATTAAATACAGACCAACCCCCGCTACCTGCTACAAACGAGTTTTTTTTTTATTATTTTACTGTAACTACGATTTTACAGTAAAATAATAATAAAAACTTGTTTGTTAGCAGTCATCGCCAAGGCTTAACGTATTCATGGAAAAACCCTGTAACTGTTAGTTACGTCAACAGCAAGTTTCAGATACACCCACATCCTGTATACAACGAGCTTTGTCTACCAACCGATGTTAGCTTCCGGTTTGGGTGGGGCCATGAAGTTAGCGTTTATAAACGTGGTAGGGGTTGAAGAGGGGTTCCTGATAATGTCGATATCAATTAAATTGCATGAAGGGGTATTTTTCTGTAAGTTAAATACTTTTTAATTGTTGGTCATAATTTGGGAAACTATTTGAAGACCATAAGGGTGATTCTCGTATTTTTAAGAATGTTGTTCGCGTTCTAATTTCAATCTGTCAAAAATACCTCTAATTTTCTCACATTTTTGACAAACCTTCGACGTTGATAGTCACTGAGATGAGAAATAGGAATGATGACTAAAACTTTTTGTTTTGTCCCTCTGGTAGATTAGGTATTAAAAAATAATGGACACGTATTTTTTTCTTATTTTTGTAATCAAAAGAATACGCGACACATTGTGTTAAAGTGTGCCATGACGTCACGAGTATGTAGATTTTATACTTACTTATGACGCAGCAACCCCCACTCCCCAACTTTAATGCGTTTTATCTAAGTAATTTTTTATTAATATGATAAAGCAAAAAATACGTGTCTAATATTTTTTTATTATCTGACTGACGGACTAGATAGAATTTCTTTTTTTTTACCCAGGCATCAATCCCTATTGCGACTAAACTTTGAACGTTTTTAATTACGGATACTAGTCTTTAGGTATCATTTATAAAACGCCAGTAATCGAAGAAATTGTAGGTATTATTTCATGAAACTGCTGTTTCACAATATCTGGATACGTACTATGTGAATGGGTTAGGATTTGTTTGAAATAACCATAATTTACCCGGAGGTCGTAAAACAGTGCGGTATTTAAGTACCTACAGACTTACAATGGCAATGACTTTCATTTTGACAGTTCAACAACATCCATTGCGTTATTTACGTTGTTGAGCAAATGAATTTTTGAGACATATGATTAGCAATATTCTTCAAAATCATTCAGATTGTGATTGATAGTATGTTACGCCAATAGAGTCCGTTACAAAAGTAGCTATACATTTTCACAAGTAACTCAGATTCAAAGCATTTATTTCAATTAAACAGTTTACAGGCACTTTTGAATTGTCAAAGGAGTCGGTCATTCAGAAAGATTCCATCTCAATCCATCGGTTTGTGATTGAAAGTGTGTTACGCAAATCTAGTGCAAGTTTTTAATGTTTGCTTAAACATTAACCTTAGGTTTGGAATGACGGCGCCAAAAACTCTAATTATTGTTTCACTTATTAAATAAAAAAGTATAACCAAATAACTTTATTCTTATTTAATTAACCTACTTCCGGCTGTTTTTGTGGCCATATGTAACAACTGTGAGCGCTTTTAACGACTTAACATCGCAATAAAACAGTTCTCAGACTTATTTCTTAAGACATAAGGTTCAAAATGGAATAAGACGGAAGTTAGTGTAGATTTATGATTTCTGCAAATGTATTTTTTTCAGTGTACCGTTTCTTTACTGAGAAAAATGTTATGTTTAATGAGCCATTTATTATTTTGTTATGTATTAACATTTAATTTTCAACAGCAATTTTTTTTTCACTTAATTAGGTACCTACATTTTGCTTTAATTTGATAAATAACTCTTTTACTAAGAAACACTAAGAATAAATTGACCAGGCAGGATGGTGTAAGCAAATATTACTATTTTTCTTGTAAGTACTAGAGCAAAGTCAAAAACACTTTTAAAATAATATTGATTTTAAAATGGCGCTGTTTCTGAAGAATCATTGAATGACAGGCACCACCTACATAAAATGCAAAACTCAAACTCAAACAACAAAGCATTTATTTCAATTAAACCATTTACAGGCACTTTTGAATTGTCAAAGAGTTGGTCAGTTGTCAGAAAGTTGAAGCTCATTGCCATTCCAAAACGTAGATATCTGTGGAGAAGAACGGGCAAGAAACTTCAAAGACACTCTTTTAAATAGAGGTATTACCAAATCCTGGGTACATTATTCTTGTCGCTTCTATATGACAGACAAATGTAAAAAAAAAACAAAAACAATTAAAAATATAAGAATAAAAATAAGCCCTGGCAGATAAGAGATGACCAGTCTCAACTGTCGGCGCCCGTTCACGAACATGATGCGTGGATCAGCACCATCCAGCTCAACCATTTTGTAGGGAAAATGAAAACTACTAGGAGCAAAAGAAAACTAAGTAGGTACATACATCAATAAACAAGCAAGTATCATGGATTTAAGGGCCTCGCAGCGGATCAGACAGAAATAACTAGTTTAAAAATAGGTAAGTAGTCATAGGGAATGCCGACAGAGTCAGCACTACTGAAGGGGTCCGATAGGGCCGATGCCTGCCGGGGTTGCGGGAAAGTCCGAAAGGGATACCGTGGCCCCTAGAGACGTACGGGCAACTGAAGGAACACGGATGGGTTTTAGTCAGTAAGAGTCTGACACGCCCTCACGCTTCGCCCAGAAACAAACATCCAAAAAAAAAATGCCGACAGAAGTGAAAACTTAAAACTATGGAATTACAGTGGTCGCCCTAGCTACAGATATACAGTTAACATTAGCATGTCGGTGACGTGAACCCTGATTTTCACCAACCAAAAATCGCTCGTCGCGGCTAAAGAATATTTCGCTTAAAAAAAAACAAAAGATTAACGCACCGCGCCCCGGTCGTATATTGGGTTTATTGTCACAAGTCCAAAAGACATCAACACTTCCATAAGGTGATTATATCAAGAAGATTGCCAGCAAACTACACACAATGACGTCATAAAAAATCCCTCGGTGCGAGTAAAACAAAAGCACAACCACTCAAAAAGCGCCAATTCATCTTATTTGAAAACAAAAATGTGCCAAATGCCAACCGACTCGGCAGCTCCGCTCTCGCCATGTCGCCAGACTGTCTGGCACCAGAATTCGTCTGCCACCATTTATAACAGTACTGTCTGGCAAGCGAACACTTGGCAATATTATTTTTGTGTCTTAAGTTTTTGTTTATTCGTGAGAGACATTATGTTCAATAGTTCTGATAGATTGTTTGAGTGATTGAAGCATTTGCATTTCAAGTGGGTAATATTTGTTGAAGAAATTGTAAAAGTTTTTTCTTTGTTTCTATCAAAAGGTTTTCTAGCTTAAACGTATTATTGAATAGTTATGTGGTGGCATCTACATCGCCACATGCTACTAGGCATCAAAAGACCTGACGTCACACAAATCCTACAACGCGCAATTAGAGTTTACCGCACTATCGACATATACAAGCTCCTCGACTTCAACCATTGGGCAGTTGCCCGCCAGACACGACACCCGTCTAGTCGGAGGACCCATGGTGGTTGAGGTCTTCTGATGCGTAGTTCGCATGTGGCGATATAGGTGCCGCCACAGTTACTAGCCTTCAGCCCGCGACGTCCGCGTAAAAATTATTTATACATTAGTTAAAAATAATTCGGAATCGGATAAGTAGTTCCAAAGATTACCCCTACATACAAACTCATAAACGTTACCTCTTTATAATATTAGTTTAAATGATACTATTTCTATGCTGCAAATATTTACAATGGACTACCTTGTCAATCTGACATAGGCTCGGAAAAAGAGTCCGTGCCACCACAAAAATTGGGCGGAAAATTGTGGAACTACATTTTTTTAAATGCAATTTGATGCAATGACATAGACACTAGCGCCTCAAGCGGACTTTAGTGATGGCGGGGATTCTAGTTATGTACCCACCAGATATTGTTTTGAAAAACTTGTCTACCGACTTGTTATTTGTTTTTTTTTAAAATTATCGAACTTGACTTTACTTTAATTTTACATTAATAGGCTGAATGACTTTTCATGACGTCAATGTATGAACAACGGTTCAAAGCCTACATACGAAATGAAATACACAGTAACCCTAAACCCACCAATGATTTAACCAATATTCAATTCCCTCTAACACAAAATACTAGTAAAATGATCACAAAGCAGATGTTTATTCTAGTTAACACAATTTGACCGAAATTACATCGAAATTCGATCATTCAATTTAGTTCCGCAGACATACAATATTATTTTGATCACTTGCTTTGATCACAATCAATCTGCCTTTTCCCAAATATGTTTGGGTCAGCTTCCAGTCTAACCGGATGCAGCTGAACACCAGTACTGTACATGAAGCGACTGCCTATCTGAAGTCCACAACCCAATTACTGGGTAATAAGATACCCTTTACTAAGACTGGTTGTCAGACTTTCGGTCTTCTGACTACCCGTAAAGATTGTCAAAGATCTATAAATGATTGCCGGAACCAACTGCTTAACGTGCTTTTCGAGGCACAGATGGGTCTCGATATTTTATGAATGGTCACCCATCCACGGAACGACCTCGGCATGCGCAACTTAATCTTCGATCAACCCGTGCGACTGTTATTATTTAGCCACGAGCCATATTGCTTTGTTAACAAATGGATTCAAAATGATTGTGTAGCTCGTTAAAGGGTGAATCTTGAGCATCGGAAGTAGATGCTATCGGGGTAACACCGGACGTGGGCGGGGGTAACGACTCGAGATTGCACCCTCGACTCAACACCGCGAAGATATTTGCAGGGTTAACTTTCGAGTGGGTGATCACCACTTTGTTGTTGTTGATGGTCTGATTGATAGCTGTTTTGCGTTTTTGTGTTGATAAGTAGGGTAAGGGTTTGGGATTGATTATAATGGTAAGATAGATAGGCAGATAGGATTTTGTTGAACATCAAAATAAAGGACTAATGAATATTTTTTACATTATGCATGATCAAATGGGTGTAGGTCTGAATGCAATCAGCGGTATCTGTCAGAAAAATGGAAACCATTGGAAAGAACCATAGAAATGGTTGGGGTTAGACCTTGGGCTATCTTCTGTCGAACTAACAGGAAGGTAGAACTGATGTCAGACCTAGATAGAGAAAAACAAAACCAGCGCTGTGACTCTGTTTCGTACATGAGCCACAACATTCTGCTGGACGATGGCTGGTTTTTATTTGTTACATTTTTTTAAATTGTATGCGTCATGTAAGGCGCAAATAAAGTTATTTTCTTTAAAAAATCAAAGTATTTGTAATAAGTAGAACCTAAGACTTTTAAAAGCTTTCTCTATTGCCATAAAACACAACCGATAAAAACTTTGCCAAGTACCAGGATAACATAAGCCAATAGCATAAGCACTACAACATCTTCAAGTAAAGAACAACATTAAGATACTACCTAAGTATTAGTTCAATGGTAATTAGCAAAGAAGAACGGAAGATCGGGCAACATTACCCCTTATCTACAAAGATTGCAAGTTTTAGATAAAAAGGGTAATTTCCTCCGTACACTGTTGTGTCTTTCTAACCAGGACTTTAGATAAGGACAGGATCCTAAAGGGATACGCTGGTGAATTAGGGGTCCGCTGGTAAATTGAAGATCCAGCGGATTTGTGCAAGATAATTAGGAGTGATTGTTATGAGATTGTAATCTGATGTTTGTTGAAATTAGTAAAATAAGACATTTTCCTGACATCAGACTCTTCACTTTTGTTCATTTATGTCTTTCATTCGAAGTAAATCAAAAGTGAACATTGAATTAATTAGTGAACCAATATCCAAAAAAATTAAGTTGGGCTCCGAAAGATCGAAAAATGAAACGTGAGCAGATGAACGTTTATTTCTATGTAATTTTGTCGGTATGTATGAACGTGAAAATGAAACAAAAATGAATATGCACTCGATTGAAGCGTCTGATATCAGCTTGATCAATCAAATTAAAGACATGATAAATAACAGTACAAATTTTCTATTTTTCACATGGGATTAGGCAGAAAATACGGAACGTCGCGTGCTTTTTAATTGGTCCATGTCAAACTATATGGTACATACTAATTCCATGATCCATGTGTTGTATTATAAGGTACCTACATACTAAATCCATGGTCCATGTGTTATACCAGTGGTCGGCAAACCGCGGGTCGCGAGCCGCATGCGGCTCTTAGGCCTATAGAGTGCGGCTCTGTACAAATGTCGATGAGTGCCAGCGTATAGATACGCGCGGGGGTCGTGGTTTCGGTTATATCAAGTTTTATTCCGAATTCAAATTATATTTCAAACATTTATTACAGAATTATTTTCGCCAAAACTTAACAGGATATCGAAAATGAATCATTTACGAACCTTTCAAAGTTTTCCAAGGTTAACTTGTTAACAAGTAAGATGCTTTCATCATATTATTATCAGCCGATATGATGATGATGATGAAGCCATCCTACTTCTTAACACGTTAATTTCAGGAAGCGTTGTGGAGTGAAAGAGGTTGGGAGTTTTAAGGATTAAGAAAAGTGTATTTAGACAGTTTGGATATACAGAAAGGATTGGCTCTCATAAGAAATCTAAGTCGTATTGATATTTGACTCAATTGACTAATGAATTTGCCGACCACTGTGTTATACTATAGTACAAACTAATTCCATGGTCCAGGTGTTGTACTAAATAGTAAATACTAATTCCATGGTCCACGTCCTTTTGAAGAGCGTTTGGATCTATTTCCCGGCGGCGTCTTCATTGACATCAGCTTAATTATATGCTTTGGAATACCAGAAATTAGGCTTGAAAAACAAACTTCTAAGTACTTTAAAAAAGAACGTTTGCCACAAAAACTTGCTAGGTTAAAAGGAATTAGTTGTTGCAATTAACCGTTGCTATTAACTTTAGACAAATATGAGGTGACAGTGTTAATAGGCTGTTGACATGCAAGCACAATGACCCTAGTAAAAATAGAAGAGCGTTTTTATTTTGGTTGGGATTTTTAACGCAACTTAAGTATTTTTAAGTTACCATAATATAGGACAATATTGGTATTTAAATATATACAGTGTATCAGAAATGTGTGGCAATATTTAAGAGGGAACAGGGCGTGCAATTCTCCATACAAATGTATTCCCCTTTTTTCTTCCAGAATAATGCCTCTAGAGCAATCATTTTTTTTCATAAAATCTAGGTTATGTCGCTGTTATTTCTTTTTTTTTCAGCAACTTATCGGTAAAGAAAATATGACCCTCCAAATATTACAAAAATGCCCCTTTTTTCCCGCCGTGATTAGAAAAGTACCAGACAAATTCGAAAAGTTTTTAACATAAAAGAAAATGATAGGAACCTAGACTGTATACTCTTTCTTAAAATTTTAATGTAAAATATAATTGAACCGGTTCAGTTTACGAGGAGAAAAAAGGGGAATACGAAGCGTCCATTTCGTAATTTTTTTTTTGTGATATAATTGGTCTGAGCTGTAGCTGTCCCTATCGCACTTTACGGGGGCAGACTTGAGGTAAGAAGACGGCAATAGTTTCTTCAAATACCTATTTTTCAAATTCCTCGCAGGCCCTGTTCCCTCTTAAGGCTGTGTTACAGACAACCAAAGTAATCAACTCCATGGGATCAACATCGTTATCGCGAAAGAAAAATTAACTCTCCCATACAAAAATTGAATACCTACTCGACCCGAATATATGGGAGAGCTAATTATTTACTAGTATATAGACATGTTTTGCTTTTTTAAAATTAACCCCTCTTTACATCTCGGGTTAAAAATACTGTAATCAGCTTAAGAAATTATTTCCTTCATTAAATTCATATCAGTGCAATAAAGCCCCATTTACACGATGCAAGTTTCTTGCCGTCGGCATAAAATAATATTGAAGCAACAAATGACTTGCATCGTCTTAACGCTGTTTAGACGATGCAACTATTATTCTTGCTTCAACTTATGATCCCTAAGCGTGTAAATCAGGTTTTTATCTATATGTTATAAGCTATTGTCGCTTTTCGTGTCTGTCTGTGTGACCGCGTTAACTAGGTACGTAACACCATTATTTAAAGAATTTATTCCGGAAGGTTTATGTGAATACATCAATCAATCTGCTTAGCCTTTTCCCAACTATTTTGGGGTCAGATTCCAGTCGAACCGGATGCAGCTGAATACCAGTATTTTACATGGAGCGACTGCCTGTCAGACCTCCACAACCCAGTAACTGCATGGGTAATACAATACCCCTTGGTAAGACTGGTTGTCAGACTTTCCTTCTTCTGACGACCCGTAACGACTGTCAAAGATCCACGTATGACAGCCGGGACCAACGGCTTAACGTCTTATAGTAAAATAAAATAAAGTATTCTTGATGTGTTTTCAAGTCGTAAAAACCATGCGAAGCAGGGGCGGGTAAATATGAGTAATGTTTTGTTCTAAAACATAGCTTTCTTTTGTTTCAGCACTAGTGTGAGCCAGATGAGTGGTCCGGTGTGACCGCACGCATCAACACGATGCACCAATGTTCGCTCTTCATACTCACCCTGCTATGCGTCTCCGTCAAAGGTAAAATTATAAAGAAAGAAAGAAAAATTGTTTATTTTCCACAAATAAAAGGCGCATTACAAAAAAATCACATAAACATTAATAGAGATATTGACAATTTTTTTTCCCTCTGGTATATTATTCATAAATATTGGACACTTATTTTTTCTTTTTTTACGTAAACTAAAGATTACGGCAATACAATGAGTAGGCAATACGTTAAAATGTGGCATGACGTCACTCCTCGGTAGATTTTATACTGACTTATGACGTAGCGAGCCCCCACTCTCTCTTTTTAACTGCCTCTTTGGTTTAGTGGTCCTGTCTCAGACCCAGAGGTCCCGGGTTCGAATCCCACAAGGGTCAAAATTTTCTGTTCGGTTTGGTTGGTGGTACTACTTGTTCTAAGTACGCCTGGCTAGATACCACCATCTTATCTAAGTCTGTCGCCATAACAACAATGTTAACAGCATTGTTGTGTTTCGGCAGTTAGAGGTAAGATAGCCAATTCCTCTGTGGTTGAGGATTCCGGGTGAAGCTCGCTTCTACCTTCGGCCTGATCATCACTTACCATCAGGTGATGAGATGTAGGACAAGAGCTTTCCCCGTAGTGGTTAAAAAAAAAAGAAAAAAAATAGCGTAGCTTTGCTTAATATTCTGAAATCGTCATCTCGCAGTATGCAAGTGTGGTGATCAATACTTGTCTCTTCAATGTCTTTGAAGATACCTTTTTACCTTCAGTACTGGAACCATTACTAGCTGCGTAGGCAGTTGATAGTATCGCCTTTTTAATATGAATTAACAAAATCTTTATTAATATTACGGTATTATTTACAGATATTTCCGGTAGCTGGGAAGAATGGTGGACCTACGACGGGATATCGGGTTAGTAATACTTTTATTGAAATACCTGTTATCGCCATGTTAAGTAACTGTTACTTTATCTGTAGCCAACAGCTGTATCTACTCAATAGTCGTGCATGAGTTGTTGGAAAATCATGAATTTTTAAACCGGTTTTTTTTTTAAATCTTCTTCTTTTCGTGTGGTTACTGATTAACCTGGTGTCAGAGTTTTAAAGCCGCCCATGGGCCTCTGACTTGGTTTCACATGCCGTCGAGAAATATCTCTCAGGCATGGCGTTTCCTCACGATGTTTTCCTTCACCGTTTTTGAAGCAAGTGATAATTATACAATACGCACATGAATCCTAAAAGTCAGAGGTGCGTGCCTTGGGTTCGAACTCGAGTCCCATGACTTGGCAGTCTGACAGTCACGCCAATAGGCTATCAGTGATGTTTTTTTTTTTTATTTTGTTTACTTTACCTACATTTTAAAAGTATTTTACAGCACAGCTAGGTTCAAAACTGACGCGTTGTAAATACAACGCATCACGCCTGTATCCCCGAAGGGTTAGGCAGAGGTGTTTCTATAGTACACCCTCATTTCGCCAGTAATTTTTAAGTCCCATGTAATAGGGGACGAGCCTATTGTCAGCAACCGGGCACAAATCCGGACTCCGAGCTGCTACTGAAAAAGGCCAGATGGAAAAACCCAATCACGTGATTGCTAGATCAACGAGGCTGTCCTAACTCATTCTACACTGATGAGCAATATAAAAAGCCATTAACTTATCATGAAACCCGAAACCACGCAAGATAGCTTCTTAAAGGTAAACTCAACATTCAAGTGTATTTAATAGCGCATAAAAAACAGCTATAAAACTGTTTTCAAGTTTTTTTTTACTTCATGTAGTTAACGTGTGTGGTTCAGGAATATTTAGATTTTTTGGCACTTTGCAAGTCGCTTTTTTTATATTGCTCCTCAGTGTACATAGAAAATTTGAAATTCCACACACAAAGCGCGATCTGATAGGAATCGAACCGTTATTAGGTACTCTCTTATCGTTACCACTAATTTGACATATTTCTGTTCAATAGCTAATTATAATCCGATGAAACAAAACATTTTACATTTTCCGAACATACCTCCATTCAAACTAAATGTTAATTTTTTATTTCACTAAATTTAGTTTAAACAGCTTGTTTACTGGTCATTAAAACCATACTAATATTTTAAATTTGAACTCTGTCTGTTCACGGGTCAGTGACAGCTCGGCCCAAGTCAACTCAACCCGAATAATAATACCAGATACTACGTCATCAAAACGCCAAAAAAAGTGATGTGTACCATCACCCCATTCTTCTCCATACGAAAACTACCTTTTGGAAGGGGTGACTAGAATCAATATTTTTTTTTTTTGTAAATTTTGACGTTCAAAAGTGCCTTATAAGGGCTTATTTGAAATAAATGATTTTTCTTTGACTTTCGGCATGAAAAATCGACCCCTTAAAATATTACAGATTTTTTAAATTTATTGATAGAATTTTTAATTTATTTTGTGAATAAATTATAATAAATATTCACGCCTAAACCACTGAAGCAATAGTTATAAAGTTTGACAGATAAGTGAGTGCATCGGTATGTGGCATTAAAAAACTGCTTGCCATTTGTGAGGCTTATGCCGAGCAGCATGGATTAAAATATAATCCACTCAAAAGTGAGGTCATGGTCTTTGAGGCCGGAGGAAGTAGTACAGGTAACGTGTTTCCCAACATCATGCTTAATGGTACAGCCTTGCGTAGGGTGTCAAAATTCAAGTACTTAGGACACATGCTTACCTCCGTCCTCAGGGACAATGAGGACATCGAGAGGGAACGGAGGGCGCTGGCAGTGCGAGCGAACATGATAGCCCGCAGGTTTGCACGTTGTTCGACAGAAGTCAAAATTACACTTTTCAGGTCTTACTGTACATCTTTCTACACGTGCAGCCTATGGGCCGACTATACTCAAAAGTATTTCAGTACTCTCCGAGTCCAATTTAATAATGCGTTCAGGGTGCTGATGGGGCTGCGGCGATTCTGTAGTGCATCAGGGATGTTTGCTGAACATCGCGTAGACTGCTTTTACGCTACTATGCGTAAAAGATGCTCTTCCCTGGTACGTGGAGTACGTGGCAGCGCCAACAGCATCCTTAACATGATCGCTAGTCGGCTGGACTGCAGTTACATCAGTCACTGCAGCGCCATTTGTCATGGGATGGCGCCGCAGTGATTGTTGTATTTACTTTTCTTTTAATAATCTGTTTCACTGTGTATTACTAACACTAGTCTATAAGAACATTGTTACTAACAAAATGGACACCATGGTCTGAAATAAATTAAATTAAATAAGTAGCCTGGGACCTGCGGGGTAATTGCGTAACACACTAACAATTGCAATGCCTTTCATTTTGACAGTTCAACTACATTCATTGCGTTACTTACATATTCGACCTAACGAATTTTTCAAACATATGAAGCAATAGATTAGGATGGAATATCTTTCAAATCCTTCAGATTGTGAAAGAAATTATATTACGCAATTGAGATGCTGGTGAAGGCTACTTTTCATCCTATAGATATTTGTATAAAAACATGACGAAATCCTAACTTTGTAACTAATATTATAAATGCGAAAGTGCGTTTGTTTGTTCGTTTGTTTTTTTGTTTGTCACGCTTTCGCGCCAAATCGACTAAACGGATTTGGATGAAATTTGGCACTTGGGTTGACCATGACCTGGATTAGAATATAGAATATTTTTATCCCGATATTCCCACGGAATCAAGACTTATGCGGGTGAAACCGTGGGGCGCAGCTAGTATAAAATGCACGCAGATGAAGACGCGAGCAACTGAGATGTCAGCACGACTGACGGGTTCCGATAGGACCGATGCCTGCCGGGGTCGCGGGAAAGTCCGAAAGAGATACCGTGTCCCCTGGCAACGTACAGGCTACTGAAGGAACACGGTGGGTTTCAGTCAGTAAGAGTCTGACACGCCCTCCGTGTTATTTGAAAATTTCCGACACAAAAAAAATACAAAAAAAAAATCGCGAGCTACAGTTATTTTTGTAATATTTGTACTATGGATTTTGTTAAATAGTCCCTGAACTGGCTACCAGACAACAGACGGACAACTTAAATGGAGCCACAGCAAATACAAATTCTTCAAAGAACAGAGTGTCACTGAGAAACGATTTTTTGTAATTCCAACAATGAACGGATCGAATTACACTTTCTTTCAGTTTGACAGTTTGTGTACTTTACATCACGGATTTTAAAATAACGGGTAGTTAACGGCATTCTGAAGGTCATTAGTGATAAGCCGTGTTACAACAGCTCGTTAATTTGTACAAAATATTGTAAAAGTTTGGATTTATTAATAGTAATTAATTATTGAAAAGAGTGTCACCAGCGTGCTTCAATTTTAATGATAAAATTGTTAATTATCGCTTAAAGGGTTGATTATCGCTTGGTTTTTCATCTCATATAATACCATATAATACCTATGTAATATTATCTATCATCAGATACATACTAATATTATGTGAGAAAAATCTCAAATCATTTGAAACATTTATTATATTCTGTTTTTCATCTCCAAACAAAAGGTTTATTAAGTACAGTTGAGTTCGTTTGTTGAACGTTCCTGGATGAACACTATTATAATCGCCTGGGGTGCAGGAGGACCTAACATATTTTATTTCATGAAACAAAACAATATTTTAATAACTTCTATATTTTATTGAGATGAGTAATTAATCAGCGTTATTTAAAACAAAAAAACACAAATAACATTTTCATTGTCAGGCACTTCCAGCATATTATATTCTGTGAATGTTCCCTGAGCAAGGGCTTCCAGCAAATACTACACCTAATTTCGATATTCTGGTTCTTGTTCCTTGGATAGAGCATTCATATCTTTTTGTTGTTAGAAAAGAGTTCCGTTTTAGTACGAACGTTTCTTTTTCAGGTTACCTCCCAGGATAACCTGGATATGGATGGGCAAAATTGGCCTATTATAATAACAAAAATCACTTTACTGAATAATGAATTGAAAAAAAACAAAGAAATTCCATTGAAAAAAGACCTAATGCGTACTGTAATAACAAATCAACGAATAAATCCAACTAACCCGTCAGAAATATCTAGTATTTACTACCCCAGTTCTTGTGCTTGCGCATGACCATGATTTCAGGCCAATGTCGATTTATAAGATTACCTAAAATAGCGCAAACGTGCGTTTCGTTGTTGCAGCTTCCGCTTCGAAAATACAACCCGTCCACGACGCCAGGGTTGGGTTTAAGGGATAAAAGAAAGAGTTCTACTAGAGGCTTTACCTACTGGTGTTGTTTAGGGCTCCAGAACGGGAGGAACCTCACAAACGTACAACAGTCTATCAAGCTCTTGATCCAAATTGCCTAACGAGTGCCTCCTCAATTTTGTTAGAGGCTCTTAGCTATTAGAAGCAAATGGTGTGACGCGAATGGATATAATAAGAAATGAGTATATAAGAGGAAGTATGAAAGTTGTGTGGGAATCGGTTGTCACGATATTATGTGCATGTCATGCGGACGAATGAAGAAAATGTCTTGAGGAAAGTTTTGGGTATCTATTATCGAGTATTGAGTATCTATTATTGAGTATCTATCTATTGAGCTATACGAGTAGGGGAAGACCAAAGAAACGATGGATAGACTGTGTGGAAGATGATATGGATAGAAAGGGGGTGACTACCGAGATGACGACTGAAAATCACATATAATTATATAACTAATGTACTTATACAAAATATTGTAAAACATTTTAAAAGAGTAACGGTGGAGTTTCTTGCCCATTCTTCTCCATACGAAAACTACCTTTTGGAAGGGGCAACGAGAATCAATTAATTTTTTTTGTAAATTTTTGACGTTCAAAATTGCCTTATACGGGCCTATTTGAAATAAATGATTTGACTTTGACTTTGACTTTTTTGACTTTGATAGAGAAGTATGGAAGAAAAATACATGTTGCGCTGATCCTTAAATAAATTGATATATGAGCAAGAGAATGATAATGATCCTCGAAGCTATTAAACCATTGACTGTAACGACTATCATCACAAACCTATATAACCTTTCTATTACATATCCAAATGAATTGAATATTACTTGTTCATCTGCAGCACATTAAAACTAAAGCCCTTTGAAGTATCTACTAATCCAAAACCACCTAAAACATGACCTCTATTGACCCAAGGACAAAAAGGTCAACCTATTACGTCACGCAGGTGGAATCACAGCCACATATTGTCAATGGCATGAATATTGGGGTCATACTAACATATCCATATAATGGAGGAACGGTAATGATCAGAGATAACATCTTAATGATAATGCGCGCTCAACCGTGTCATTATATCGGATAGTCGATGTTCAACCGACCCGAAATTTGAACCTATTTAGAACGGAATTTGAAGATTTCTTTTTATCGTTTTGATTGGTTAGTTTTGAGGGGCTCGTGGCTCAATTATAACAGCCGCACGGATCGATATTTAAAGTTAAGCAGCGCTCGCCGAGGTCGGTCCGTGATGGGTGACCATCCGTTACATATCGAAACCCCTCCGTGCCTCAGAAAGTACGTTAAGCCGTTGGTCCCGGCTGTCATGTACATCTTTGACAGCCGTTAAGAGAAGTCTGACAACCAGTCTTACCAAGTGGTATCGTGTTACCCAGTAACTGGGTTGTGGAGGTCAGATAGGGAGTCGTTCCATGTGAAATTCTGGTATTCAGCTGCATCCGGTTTGACTGATAGCCGACCCCAATATAGTTGGAAAAAGGCTAGGCAGATTGATTGGTTGGTTAGTTTCTGTGGGCGCAGTGTAAGGCGGAAATTTGGAAAAAATCGTAAAGAAATTAACGGAATGAAAAAGGTTAAACTGTTGCTCTCAAAATCTACCTCATTATATCGGATAGTCGATGTTCGACTGTCCCGAAATTTGGACGCACTTGTCTATTTACAACGGAATTTGAAGATTTATTTTTATGTTTTTGCTGGGTTCGTTTTGATGGTCGGGCAAAATGGATACAGGTGCGGATTATTGAGGAAAATAATAATAATCTCCGCCGTAGCCTGAAATTAATAGAGTTAGAAGAATCCCTCCATTTACATCTATCTGCAGAAAGCAGCCATCCTAAACACATGTAGAATCGTTAGGAAATTTATGCAGTTAGACGAAACACCCTCATCTTAAATTCACACCACACGCTGCATTTACTTGGCTTTGGCCCGTAAATGTAGCTAAAACCAGCCTAAGAGCTGAGAAAAATAATACCCCCGATAATAATTTATTTATTTCCAAAAGTAATGTACATAGTATTTATGCGCAGCAATTACAGCGTAGGACTTACAAGTGCACAGAAATTTGATCAATGGGTCCATGCTAGGTGGAACCTGTATTACAGGGGTCAAATCGTGAATAGATGTTATGATTCAAAAAACAGTGATGCTGGTATATATACAAACCAAGCGTCTGTTAACATAATTCTTCAGACTTCTTACCAAAAATAATTATCATGACTAATAAAGATTTTTACGCTACTCTCACATTGACATTGATAATCTAAATTTAAACTAATATTATAAAGAGAAAAGATTAGATTTTCTGAATGTTTGTTTGTTTGTTATGCTTTCAAGCTAAAATGGCTGAACGGATTTGCATGAAATTTGGCCCATAAATAGACCATGACCTAGGTTAGGATATAAGATACTTTTTATCCCGATATTCCCACGGGATCAAGACTTATACGGGTAAAACCGCGGGGCGCAGCTAGTTGCTTCCTATAATTATGTTAAAACTAACTCATCTCTTTTAAAATATGCTGGCAAATTAATATTAAATTATTTATTTAAATATTGATTGAAATGACTGACCAATTATTATCACCAATTTGAGGTGAAAACTCTGATTTAGGAATTAATAAAACAAAATGCTATATATAGTTCTAAATAATAAATTAGATTAAAACATGTTGTATTGTAACTTAATTATTAACGTGTAATAATTATGATGTAGGTACATAACATAATCAGCAAAATTCAAAATTCAAAAGTCATTTATTCAAACTAGGCTGAGAATCAGTACTTTTCGAACGTCAAAATTACATAAGACAGTCCCCCAAAACGCCCACCCTTCACCACTTCCTAGTGCTTTAGCTGAGAAGAAGAAGTGGCGCAACAAACTCCCCAGCAGCACAGCTGTCTGTTTAGTTAGAAAAAAATGATTCTATATAATAGTATGCAAAATTATATTTACATTACGCAACACAAAACATAATTTAAATTATAAAATTAATAGCCATATGACAGCTAGCACACGCCAATATACCAACCAAAAACATCGAGAACTATACTCAAGCAGAAATAAAAGTAACTAGTAACAAATAATACAGCCTATAAAGTACCTACTTCTGGGACGCTGCCTCCTCTCGGCGAGAGGGAGTGGGCCGTAATCCACATCGCGGGCCCAGCGCGGGTTGGTAGATGTCACATGTCTTCGAATTTTTGGTTCTAGGACATGTCGGTTTCTTCACGATGTTTTCCTTCACCTTTTTGAGAGCATTGGTGATGAAGTAATTTACACAAAGTAAAGCGCCTGCGAACGTGAAGTGAACTCACGCCCTACAACTCGTATGTCAGGGCCTTTACCACTGGGCCACCACTGCTCAATTATGATGTAAATTATTGTAATAATTAATTACCTTGTTTTGTTAAATTGCATTTTATAAGCAGATTAAAACTGGTTTATCAGTTCATGCATTTATAAATCAGTTGTGAATTAAATAATTATTATTATATACTACATTGAAAATAAAGTCCTACAACAATATAGGTTACAAAAATATCCCAATCAACCCTCTTCTCAACAAAAGGTTTGGATCCACCTGGATTTAACCGAGTATTCTATTCTAAAGTAATGTCTGTTCCAAATATATCGAATGAAAGTGCAATCACTCACAAAACGGAATTAGTAATACATTCATCTGTATTTAAAAGATTTTAACTTTAATCTCACCACTATTGTTTGAATAAAATTATTAAATTGTAATTGAATAATCAGCGACGAAAATTGAGGTTATAAAATTAACCTCAAATGTCAAATGAAAATTATGTTTAAGGTGATTTAAAATTAGAAGTTCGGGGTTAAGTATCCAAATAATAAAATCAAAGCTCTCAATTTGTAAGTGGCACTACAAATTGGCATCCACAGGTACGTTTCCTGATCCATTTGTTTACTTTTTCATCGGATATTTTTGGAACAGACTATAGGCACGCCAATGAAATTGCGATCATGCTAGTTCTGTCTTACACTTAACGCCTACTCTTCCTAATCAAAGCAAATGCTCGGTTCGAAAATATCGAAAACCAGCTAACATTAGGGTAATGACGTGCCCACTGCGATAATGATGACCGATACTGTCTACCGCGGGTACAGTCGGCGACAGAAGTTGATGATTAAAGAAATTTGTGAGTGTGTTTGTATGTTTGTGTTTGTAATCTTTGGAATACTGATCCGATTCCGAAACTTCTTTAATTACTGGGAAGCTACAGAATCGCTGAATGTCATAGGATATATTTTACGGATTATGTTAAAACATAAGCTCAAATTGTAAAATGTAAAATAATTTTATTGAGTATCAATTAAATATATCGGAATTATGATAAGGTGTTGGTTGATATGATGAAATTAATTTTATAACTGTTTTAAATGAGATTTTAAGCACTTACCAAATATTAGATTTTTATTCACAGTTTTTTTCGTCGCTGTCCTGCCAGCATTGTCCAAGACGACGCGTTTTTTTTTTTATAGGAATTTGTTTCTTGACTCCTAAAAAATGTGTATTTTAATAATGGATAAGTTTTGAATTACGTTTATATACTAGTATATACTAGCAACAGCTACTGAAAAAAAAAATTTTTGTTTAATTCGACGCAAGCGAGACGCAAAGTTTCCGAAAAGTTGATAATTCTGTATTACACGTAAATAAATACCTACCCGTGCTAAGTTTAATATTCATCTTCTTTGCGAGTCGATGTTTCGTGTTTTTTTAACTATCTGCCAGTGAAAGTCCCAGCCTCGGTCCCAAAATCGGTACATCCATTTCGGATATTAGCCGGAACAAAAAGACAGAAAGACAAAAAAAAAATGTTATTTTGACACTACAGACAGACATAATTTTATTTATTTGAATTGATGTGTAGATATAGCTTTCATGTGTTTTAATTTTTTTTCGCGGTAGCCTAATTATTTTTCTTAATGTTTTTCTTATTTTTTTTTAAATAAATGTAGCCCAAGTTACTCCTTATAATATCAGTTGTCGGCCAGTGAAACTCTTGTCACAGTCGGTCCAGCCGTTTCGGAGATTAGCCGGAACAAACAGACAGACAGAAAAGGAAAAAATTAAAAAAAAAATTGAAAGAAATGTACATTTAGTTAAAAGCTGTTATTTTGATATTACAAACAGACACTTCAATTTTATATAACGTATGTATGTATAGATTAAAAAATCATTTCAGGTAGCGTTAACCCACTTTTGTGGCCGACAGTAGGGTGTGCACCCACTACGCATTACCCACGATTCAATACATTATGGTGACCAAATTTTGCGGTTCCCAATTTCTATTGAATGATATCACGGTGTATTATAGGGTTGAATGGGCTTTCCATTTGAGTAACGTTTTACGCAATTTTGGTTTCGTCATCATTTAAAACTAATTTCTTTAGAATTGTGTGTAATGTTGTCATTATGAGGAGCTCGTGGCTAAGTAATAACCGCACGGGTCGGTTAAGCTACAGCTTGCCGGGGTTGGTCCGTGATCTTTACATACCGAGACTCTTCCGTGCCTCGGAAACAACGTTAAGCCGTTGGCCCTGCCCGGCTGTCATTTGTGGATCTTTGACAGTCGTTACGGGTCGTCAGAAGCCTCAAAGTCTGACAACCAGTCTTACCAAAGGGTATGGTAGTACCCAGTAACTGGGTTGTGGGGGCCAGATAGGCAGTCGCTCCATGTACAATACTGGTATTCAGCTGCATCCGGTTAGACTGGAAGCTGACCCTAACATAATTGGGAAAAGGCATATAATATTCTAAGTAATGCTGTTACGCGAAGACTGTTATCATGGATTCAGTACATGATTCTGAAACCACTGCGTTGAAATTTTTCGTCTGTTATTTTAAAAAAAAACAGCTTCCATAAATTTTGACATAAATTTCAACGCAAGGGAGTTCAGAATCATGTACTGATTCCATGGTAAAAGTTTTCGCGTCAGTTTCCCTGCCACCCTGTATACACGGTGACATTTGAATCACAGTTTTGCTAGAACAAACGTTGTTCAGACCATGGTCTACTACCATTCTATAGCATCAAATATGTTATTAAAACAAACTAAACTAGGCGTTCTCAAATTAGTCGTATGTTGCTCAAACGTGTTCAAACATTAACCGTAACATCAAAGTACTCATCGCGGTAGCGATATGGCATTCAAAACAGTTATGAGGAGTCCACGTGGACAACTGTGATTCAAATGTCACCGTGTATATTACTAGCTTTACCCGGCCCGGCTTCACACAGGTAGTAATAAGTACGTATCTAGGGCGCACCTACCCTATCTACCTACCTACATACCCTACCTACCTACATACACCTACCCACTTAAATATACCTACCTAAATACAGTACTTACTTACCTACCTACTGATTGAAATAGTACTATCGTGAATTCATGCAAGCTTAGTACTTTTTGTTAGCTAGGATTTATGAAAATAAAATTGTAGTATTTACTATTTTCCTCGCAATTTTTACACCACTTTAAACTTACCCTGGACTTCCACAAATATTTCAAAACTAAAATTAGCCAAATCGGTCCAGCCGTTCTCGAGTTTTAGCGAGACTAACGAACAGCAATTCATTTATAACCTATTAAAATAGATGGACACATTTTTAGAAATCATTCAGATCACCAAAATAAGGACAATGGTAAAAAAAAATAAGAAAAACGCATTAGATACTTACAAGAAAAATAAATCAGCTAACGAAAATACACTAAAAATGTTGCTTACCCAATGCCATTTATTATTTTAGGTCAAAATAAAATCACTTTAATCAGTGTTTTTTTTTTGCTTGGATGTCTTTGGTTAGACGTACTGAATGAATGCTATGTTAAAATTTGTTCATCTATTTTAATGGGACCCTGTATATAGATAGATATATATAATGTACTGGTTACCAGCAAAGATGAAGTGCTTTTTTTAGTTAGATAAATAATATATAATAATCTATAAAATAATAACAGCCTATTATTGTCCCACTGCAGGGCAAAGGCCTCTTCTCAAACAGAGAAGACACGGTCAAAATAATAGCTATATATATTTAAGCAGATATTCTACTACTATGACCTTTACATAGAGCTATTGTTATTCCAAAATGACGAACGAAAAAAGAAAAATATATTTAAAACTGAAATTAAAACATACAAAAAATGTGGCCAATAGCAAAAGGTCAGTAAAACAATGAAAGTCTATGAATTGGTAGTTTTTTGTCATTATTACCCTGAATTTAATATATATGTTACGGCTAATACCCGAAGTGCGGCTACACCTAGTTTTAGCCGGTTAGAATTAGGTGTAGCCACTTACTCTTGGTTAAACCTAGTACGAGCCGATTGTTTTCGGGTAAAACTAGGTCTAGCCTTCATCATGCCGGCTACAACTAGGTCCAGCCATTCCCTGTTGGATAAAACTAGATGCAAACAAGTTGAAACAAGTAACAGGCGCCTGGCTCACGCGAGACGCGTCGCGCTCGCGCGCCCCTGCCGCCCCGCTGCTGATAGCATGCCGGCTACAACTATGTACAGCCAATCCCTGTTAGATAAAACTAAGACACGCGCTGCTGCTGCAGGCGCTGTGAGTCACACTCGCTAGTAGACCTGCAGTAGATCAGCAGCACCTGGCGCTCACAACCTGCAGAGGCGCGTGCCTCGCTATGCCCTCCACCCCGCGCCGCTGCTGCAGATGCTGTGAGTCATGAGTGTGACGCGGGGCGGAAGGCTTGGCGGGACACGCATCTAAGTTTTATCCAACAGGGATTGTCTGGACCTAGTTCTAGCCGGAATGATATCGGATAGACCTAGTTTTATCCAACAGGGAATGGCTGGACCTAGTTGTAGCCGGCATGATGAAGGCTAGACCTAGTTTTACCCGAAAACAATCGGCTCGTACTAGGTTTAACCAAGAGTAAGTGGCTACACCTAGTTCTAACCGGCTAAAACTAGGTGTAGCCGCACTTCGGGTATTAGCCGTAACATATACATATATTTATCGGTATTTCAAAGAACGCCATTAAAATAGGTCGATATCCTAATTACGTATGGAGTGTCATAAATGCGATGACAAGTGAATGTTATCGCGATACCATCTTAACGACTGGATCGATATACGATGGCAATTCTAGGACATATTTTATTATTTTGAAAACATTTGAAGTGTTCAGTGAACGTGTAAATTATAATGATTTCATGATCTGAACTCTGAACACTAAACTATGTATGGTTACTATTTTCGACCATAATTCTTTAGTTTCATACTTTTATTATATCTTCTAGTCTAATTAACACACAGTTATTTTAAAATACAATAGGACTACATTCTTGCAGCGTTAAAATAATTCAAAACGGTAAAATTTTGTTGGCTTACGTTAATTTAGTCAATAAAATTGCCAAACTGAATAAAATAGTGAAAACTTGGTTTACGACTGTACCTTTAGAATTGCCAATGAATAAAATAAAGGCTATAAAAAATACGCGTTGTATCTCAATGACACTGGTCTGTTTTTTACGAAAAGATCAATTTTATGCTATTATAACATAATATCACGCTTGCAATAAAAGGCCGAAAGGTTCGGCAGAGGTGTACCTATAGTACAGCTCAATTTCACCAGTTATGTTTAAGTCCCGTGTAATAGGAGGCGAGCCTATTGCCACCAACCGGGCACCAATCTGGACTTCGGGCTGCTACTGAAAAATCCTTGATGGAAAAACCCAATCATAAATTGCCTACCTGGGAATCGAAACTGGACCTTATGCTCAGCAGTAGAGCTTGTGACGACTAGACCAACAAAACAGCCTATTATTGTCCCACTGCAGGGCAATGGCCTCTTCTCATACTGAGAAGGCACGAGCATTAATCACCACGCTTGCTCAAGACTGGTCCGCGATTTCAGACTTTTATTAAATACTTACTCTATTTGTGATCTTATACTTTATAAAAATATTAAATTCATTCAGTCACTGACAGACAACGCACAGCCTAAACTGATGGGTTTTATAAGCATACAATTTTGCACAAAGTACAAATACAAATAGTTTATTTTCTTCAACAAGCTTGTACTACATACTAGTGATAGAAGTGTCCCTTTAAGCAAGTAAATGCCTGTACTAGGACACTCCACTCTTCTGTAACTTAAATTTACATAAAGTACACAAGAAATGCCACTGTTTACTATTTATAATTTATTACAATAAAAAAAAAATTAGATTAAATATAACTTAGTGTGCGTTTTGTGTATGTAATGTGAGGTGAGGTGGGCATAATTATGTGATCTGTGTTATGGGATAATTATATGTTTTTGTAGGATGTGTGTGTGTGTGTGTTATAATAAATAAAGGCGTACCACAAGGGTCAGTTCTAGGCCCTGTCTTCTTTATAATATTTATAAATGATCTAATAGCTTACATGAAAAGTATTTCAGATGATACTAAACTTGTAGTTTTTGCCGATGACACAAGCGCTATTATAGCTAGCGACAATATAGAAAATTTAGAAAACCAGATTAATTTTATACTAAGTGGTCTTGAGAAATGGTTCACTATGAATCATTTAAAACTAAATCTAAAAAAGACGCAATGTTTATTATTTAAATCGACCGTGAAGAACAACGACACTGTCAAAGTACATTTATTAGGGAATAAAGTGGATATTGTAGACAATGTAAGATTTTTGGGAGTAGAAATAGATGCAGTTTTAAATTGGAAGAAGGAATTGGAAGTGGTCACTAACACTATGAGTAGTGCTTGCTATGCTCTCAGGAGTCTTAGAGATGAGTTAACCATTGCTCACCTCAGAATTGTGTATTTTGCACTCATAGAGTCTAGACTTAGATATAGCATAAAGTTCTGGGGCAACAGCTACCAATACAATATTAATGCTGCTTTCGTTATGCAGAAAAGAGCTTTGAGAACTATGCTTCGCATTAAACAAACGGAGTCTTGTAGAGATCATTTTAAGAAACTGCACATTCTTACAGTACCATCCCTCTATATTCTGGTCCTGCTTGGTCATTTTATTAAAAATATCCATAAGTTTGAGACAGAAGAACAGAGACAAATGAGAATAAAAACGCGAAGAAAGGATCTACCTAATTTAATACAGCCTAAGCTTAATGTCGTTAAACATGCCTCAAGAGTGCAATCAGTAAATATGTACAATAAATTGCCTGTAAACTTGAAAAACTCTATGAATCATAACGAATTCAAGAGAAAATTAAAGTCATTGTTATTGAAGAAATGTTATTACAGCATCGAAGAGTTTCTCAAAGATAATAGTCGTTCGAACTAATATGTGATGACTTTAAGTAATATATCCAACATTATATCATGACATTCCATCTTAATTAATTTTATTGACATACATTTCTTGGAATTGAATTTATATTGATTTTGAATTAATATTAAGTTAAATTATTATTAGACTAATTGTCTTGTGACCAATGTGGAATGTAGTGTTTGCTTTATTTTTTTTTATTTTTTTTTTATTCTTTTCCTGTCTTTACGATGATTGTTTTAAATTTTTGTGTTAAATTAATTGTTAAAAACCATTTTGTGTATTTGTTGTTAAAACCACTGTTCGACACAAATGTAAATTTGTTGATGAATAAATAAATAAATAAATAAACCTGTATGTGTGTAATTGTAAATGTTGTGCATGAGAGTAAGTGTGTGCATGAATGAGTGAGTTATGATGTGTGCTGCAGTAGGGCCTCAGTGTCCTCATATGATAGTGGTTTTATCCATTGGATTACAAGTTTTTTGCATTCCAGAAATTGTTTGGTGTAGACATATATTTCTTTATTTATTTTATTATAGAGTTGAGATGACCGTTTCTCGTATTGCCTGCTACAAAACCTGGTTTTTGTTTGAGGAATCGGTGCTATAATATCTCTCCTCCTTTTTGACAAGATAGCGGTATCATACAAAGGCTCCTTTTACAACAAAAGTGAACTCTGAGGAAGGATTTGGGTTTTTGAAAATTTAGCCCCAATAGGTGTTAAATAGGGAATTAAAGTTTGTATAGAAGTTCGTCATTATTGCCGATTTTAAATCCCGTCGCGCACACTGGTTGTTGTTCCAATAATTGCAACTAACACTTTGTTTATCCGCAGGTCCTGGCTTCTGGGGTCTAATCAACCCCCAATGGAGCATGTGCAACAAGGGGCGGCGACAGAGCCCCGTCAACATAGAACCTGACAAACTACTGTTCGACCCCTGGCTTCGAGACATACAGTTTGACAAACATAAGGTATGGATGTGGGCAACGTTTTGTGTATAGAGTAGGCTAGATACAGAGTAAACTAGTGCTTGTTGAGCTGATGTCAGAACAGAAAATATGTAGTAGTGTAATTAGATTACTAGAAGTATAATTTGGAGCCTGAATGACACTGAGAGGGGGGGGCGTTTTGGTAAACATTTGTGAAATTCTTTCGCGATATTGTAATCACAATATAAGATGGCGGCGTTAGTTCCGATTTTTGCCACGCGCCCTTTGTACCGATATATTATGTGTTTTTTCTTCATCTTCTCTAGTATCGGTACGTACTTCGTTTTTAACCAATTATCACAGACGGTTCACTCTGAAAAATCATTTAAACCCAGCGGGTGGCGTCATGTTGATCCCATATTACACGCGAAGTGTCCTGACGCATAAGAAAAAATGCTTATAAAAAATATTCACACGCAAACCAGAGTGAAAAACTACAGTGTGCGTTGCAAATTCAACATCACGACCGCTTATAAAGCTCCCTTCACACTGTAGTGACGATATATGTATGTATGTGCGTGATTTACCAAAACAGTAATCATTACTGACCGTTACAGTTAAAGGTAAACTCGACGTTATTATAAATGAATTTCAGTCATCAATTTAGTCGAGTATCAGTTTTAAATGATACTCGACGAAATTAATCTACAAATCTTTTTGTTAATCGTTTTGGAAAATCAATTCAAACCACATCGCTTTTACATCATTGATCAAATTGTTGGTATCCTGCTGTATTTTTAAGTCTAGACGCCGATCCATATCTTTATGTTGAGATAAGAGCTAAGCTAGGCTTACAATTACTCTGTGCACATACAGACATATTGATTGTTCTTATATGTGTATTTTCTTAAAATAAATAGCAATATTGCGTATGTATTAGGGAAAAGGTCAGAACCCTCTGCAAAATAAACAGGAATCTCGAAAATCACAAGAACCCGTCAAATTAAGCTCATGACCGAATAGATACTTAAAAAAATATGGCTCAGTGACAATGGACCAATTAGCTGTCAAAAAAAAGTGGTTCTCCAAGGTATTAAAAATATTGACCATATATTTTTGAATAAAAAAGAGTGTTTGTTCTTCTCCATAGTGAATAAGTGAATGGGCAACTAGCTTCATCTTTCTGACTAACCAACTCCTTGACCATTCAAGAGTGCCTGTAAATGGTTTCATTGAAATAAATGCTTAGTTTGAGTTTGATTAAAAATAACGTTTAAAAAACGTTGCGGCTTTGCCCAATCAGTGTGAAGTCCCTTAAAACATTAACAGTACGTGGTCGCGTCCACGGTAATCCTATGCTAAAACATGGTAAGCCAGCTGCGATACTACAAGTTAACATGGTTTGCAGTTACATTACCATAAGCCTACAAGATACATATACTACTGAAAGTTGAACAGTTTTTTTCTAAATTTAGTATTCGTAATTTAGCTGTGCGACCTGTTTAAGTGCAACCACCTCGTGAGCTGTGGCGGCCCAGTGGATGAACAGTAGTGGCCCAGTGGTAACGGCCGTGACTTATGAGTTGTAGGTTGTATTTTCGAACCGAGACAGGCGCTTTACTTTGTGTCATATATTTCATCACCACTGCTCCCAAAACGGTGAAGGAAAACATCGAGAGGAAACCGGCATGCCCTAGAACCAAAAAAAAATTGAAGACGTGACATCTACCATACTGGGCCTGCGTGGTGGATTACGGCCCACTCCCTCTCATCGCGAAGAGACCTGTGACCCAGCAGTGAAGATATTATGATTGTGCTATGCAACCACTTCCGAAAAAGTTCGGGCTGGACAATTTAATACATTTTTTTTTTCATATTTTAATGATCCTGATGCTGCAGGGTTCTTAATGTCCGTTCACTTGCACCCTTGACAATCTGAACAACTATTAACATACATAACATTATAGATACTTACGTATTGCCATAGGTAGGTACTATTTCAAAGGAACCAATAACACATATATCATGATTTAGTTTCACTATTATTGCTGTACATATTATAACTACCCTGAATAATTATGATTCCACGAACACTATTTGAAAGCGTAGCGAATGAAACGATTTACTGGGTTTGATTTTCCGTGAAATTATTAATAAGCTTCATAACATGTAGCTTGTTCATTATTGCAACTAACGTACTCCTACTAATTATATTAAACTCTTTAGTTGCGTAAAATATTTTGGAAAAAGGCATAATACTGATTTCCACCATAATGTCTGCCACTAAGCACTGTGAACCAGGCTACTCCAACCTCTGCTCAAAGGCATACTATTCTATCAACGACTACTTAAATGATAAGAATAGTTGGTCGCTGTGATTAACTCAAGACAATGTTTAAATGTTCTTTCTCCAGAATTAGCTTACTTAATGACAGGTTATAAGTTTATATAATTGTTTATAATTTTACTTTATAAGTCAATTTATTTTATTTTAATTTATTTTTGACATAATCTACTCATTACAATGTTTTTTTGAATGAGTTGTATTGCAATATGTGGGTTAGCTAGCGACCTCGATAATTTTTTAATTTACTTAGATGGTCCTAGTTTATCAATTATAACTTCTAGTTACAGCTATTTGTAAGCGGGCACGCCCTTTATGCCTGGAGGCTTTTATTTAGATATTATTTTCGTTAAGTTATTTTTATTTCTGGTTTGGTTGGTATATTGGCGTGTGCTAGCTGTCATATGGCTATTAATTTTATAATTTAAATTATGTTTTGTGTTGCGTAATGTAAATATCATTTTGCATACTATTATATAGATTAATTTTTTTCTAACTGAACAGACAGCTGTGCTGCTGGGGAGTTTGTTGCGCCACTTCTTCTTCCCAGCTAAAGCACTAGGAAGTGGTGAAGGGTGGGCGTTTTGGGGGACTGTCTTATGTAATTTTGACGTTCAAAAAGTGCTGATTCTCAGCCTAGTTTGAATAAATGACTTTTGAATTTTGCTCTTTAGACTTTTCAACTTGTTTCTGGGTAACGCGATATACAATAAATAACACGTATAAGGTAGGTACCTACACTTGACTTCCGAAGTATACCAGAAGTGGCAGTAGTATAGTCAAAGGGTTCAACTCACCCTATCGTAGTCCATTGCTGGACACATTGTGCTTGGAATCGCCGCGCCCCACGCTGGCAGCGTCTGCGGCAGTACTAATTAAATTCATGGCGCCTGTATGTTGAACGCACTTCTGTTCAGACAACCATACAAAGCCGTCAGTTCCTAAACGTCATTTGTGTCGTAGTGCAAGTAAACAGTGCCACGCTTCGTTTGTATCCGAAAAGTGTTGACTATGCCGCCTCTACCAGCGGCGATCAAAGCGTCTCCATGCCCTGTGCCTTTCTCAATTTTATTTTTCGCGTCTGCCCACGGTTTTTTCCCTTCGAATCCATCACTTACTCATGTATTTAATCAAATGCTATAAAAATAATGTAGGTCTTTAATAAGTTGTTACCACAAACATGACGCATTAACAATTATCTAATTAGGTACGCTAATTTTAGCGGTTTTACTGTTTAATTTTAGCCATGGTAATTTCGAACACTAAACCCCCGATGACGTAGCTCAAACAACTAATTGATACCCGTGTAATTACTACATGTAATATCCATTAAAACTGATAAAAACGCCACTGTACGCTAACATACAGCTACGTTTGGTTAGATAAGGACCTCTACAAACTACCTTACTTTAGTCGGGCAATAATAAAATTTTCGTTCTATCGGTGCTAGATTTCGGACTATTTCCCCCCACAATATTGGTCACATTTGTCTTGCTTTAAATAAATAATAAATAAAATAAAATATAATCATTTTAATTCGGACAACTACGAGATCCATAAATTGTTAGTAACAGGTTTGCACTTAAAACACTATTGTTAGTTACTTAAACTAAAGACGAATTAATGAGAAGACCACCCATCAACTAGACAACGTGAAATGGAAACTAGGGTATAAGTCTTCTCACAAATTGCCTTATTATGGCCGAGGAGGTATCTGCCGCCACAGCCTTCAGGACGCTATTGTGACTGCCCCTTTTTCTCCTCAGAAGTGAGGCCGTTTTCTTGCGGATGATGGCATGAAATCCATCAGTATGGTTTACTGCGAACATTTCTGGGGCACTGCAACATCGAGGCAGTCGCAATAACATCCTAAAACCATTGTTATATTGGACGCGTAGAACATCCAGCGACCTTTTCGAGTAGTTGACCCAAAGATTCCCGGTGTAAAAGCTCTGACAATAAGCTTTAAAAAGCGTAATCTTTACTTGACACGCTTTGACACGTGTTTTTTCCTATAAAGCACATGTGCCATTCTTATCTATATTTTTAGTGCTGCGAAAATCCGAAATCATTGTGGTAGTTGCCACAACCAGTCTTACCGTGGGAATCGTGCTACCCAGTAACTGGATTGTTTTGGTCAGATAGGCACTCGTTTCATGTAAAATACTGGTCAGCTGCGTCCGGTTAGACTGTGAGCTGATCCCAATATAGACTTGGAAGATAATGGTAGTCGCAAAAAGTGTGAAATCGCCAAATATTAAATACTTACGTACTTGAGTTGGTACCACAATGTACGAAAGGGCTAACTCCGACGGCTATCTAATGAATATAGTTACCGTTCGTGCAGAATTATTCATTTATAGTGAGTTACAAGCTTGCTCAATGCGATGCTAATGTATGCGGCCCGCGATAGCCTATCGGACTATCGGGCTATCGGCCACGTTTTTGCAACATACACTGCGTTATACTGGGCCAGTTTTAGGGGAGGGCCGTGTAGTAGCGTTCCCTTGCTAGTCACGATGTAATATAATGTTACGCTATGCGATGCAGAAATTGAACAAGTTGTAGATATTGTTTTTTTTTAAGAGAATTAGTTTCTATACATAACTGGCGAAATGTGGGTGTACTATAGGTACACCTCTGCTCAACCCTTCGGGGAAACAATGAAGGGGTAATGTTATGATGTGAGTTTTTATACATATTATAAATTAGAGTTGTATTTCGTGTCTGTCTGTGTGACCGTGTTGTTTTACAAAACTCAGCAACGGATCTTGATGCGGCTTTCACCATAATTTAGATAATTTATTCCGGAAAGTTTGTATATGTAATACAACTTACATATAATAAAGTAATCTCGATGTTTTGTCAAGTCATAAAAACCGTGCGAAGTAAGGGCGGGGGTCGCTGGTAATTGAATTAATTGTTTCTTATTGTATCGTTTTTTTAATCTAAATCTTTAAACATTATTAAAAGTCGCTTTTTGTGTAGCGCTTAGCTCTTCTAGAGTTTAGAAGTTGAAGATTAGATGAAGATAGAAGACGGTTTCAATTAAACGGTTTTCACCATTCCTTACAGAAAATATTCCGCAAGGTTTATGTGTATTATACACTTATCGTAGCCATACACGTTACGATATACTTGCGCAAGTATAGACGACTTGCACAAGTCTGCGTGATATCCAATGGCTCGGATACTTGTGCTAATTCATCCCACACACGCTAATGCATTCTTATGCAAGTCCAATTTTAAGCAAGTATACCGTATCGTGTGTGGCCTGCGCGCTTAGCATGACCACAATAGACATGAGTTTTGTCGACGAAAGAATATACAAAATGACAGATAAACAATCACAATCTATCATTTTTTCTATTCTTCCGTCGACAAAACCCGTTTCTATGGTTGTCATGCTACGCGTGCTACGTTACAAGCACAAAAATCTGGATGTTTTGACATGTCACCGTTGCACCCGTACGAAATACGGGCGGGTCGCAAACAATGGGTATTATTCTGAAAAATAACTGTTATACGTAGCATTGACTTTTGCCTTTTAAAAGGTCAGACTTCATAATGCAATCCGACATTTCATTGAAACTAAAATAATTTCGCACTTTTATAACTTCACTAAGAATCATCAATCTTTATTATTTAAAAATACTACCTTCGTTATTACATTTCTTTAAAACTAGCTAGCTGTAAGGGCATTATAAAGTCGACTTAGATAGTTATACTATCTATAAATAGAATATACTTTTACAGTTTCTCCAGTCAATATTTTGAAGCAATTTATATTTATGATACTGGATTGCTTGAGAATTGCAATCGTCGAGAAAGAACCTTTGGCCACCAGAAGTACATCAAAGAAACTCTTATGTATCACTTATCATTAAGATAAGATAATAATAATTTCGTGATGGCCCAGTGGTTAAGGCCTCGCCTCTCATGCACGAGGTTGTGGGTTCAAATCTGGGCAAGTACCAATGTGACTTTTTCAATTCATATGTGTTTTCTGAGTTTATCTTGGATATTACTGACATCGGTGAAGGAAAACATGGTGAGGAAACCTGGACTTATAGTTAATATAAGTCTGAAATCACCAACCCGTCTTGAGCAAGCGTGGTGATCAGTGCTCTTGCCTTGCCAGTATTTTCCCTGGAGCGACTGCCTATCTGACCTCCACAACCCATTATCTGGGTAATACGATACCTCCTGGTAAGACTGGTTGTCAGATTTTCTGGCTTCTGACGAACCGTAACGACTGTCAAAGATCCACGAATGACTGCCGGGACCACGAGGCACGGAGTAGTCTCGGTATGTTAAGATTGTCACTCATACACGGACCAACCCCAGCAAGCGTAGCTTAACCTGATGGATCGACCCGTGCGGCTGTTATTACTTAGCCACGAGCTGCTCCTCCTCCTTATATCAGTGTCCAGTAAATAATATTATTTATCTACTTTTGCCTGTCTGCAACATAAATCTGGGAACGCGAAGGATGAAGTTATTTACTTTTCATAATAATAATAATACCAACCTATTACTGTCCCACTGCAGGGCAAAGGCCTCTTCTCATACAGAGAAGGTACGAGCACTGATCACCACGCTTGCTCAAGACGGGTTGGTGATTTCAGACTTATATTAACTAAGTCCATGTTTCCTCACGATGTTTTCCTTCACCGATGTCAATAATGTCCAAGATAAACTCAAAAAGTACAAATGAATTGAAAAAGTCACATTGGTTCTTGCTCCGATTTACCATCATGACCATGATGCCATGCATGCATGGGCCATGATGTTTTATTTGATATTAAGGTGTCAAAAACGCTGTATATTTGGACAGCTTTAAGGTCATAGCACACACAGTCGGGAATCGCAGGCCGATTCCCGGCCACCGTAGGCGCGGGCTTGCGGACGGTGAGCAATGGGTAGCTCGCCGTCCGATAAGGACCAGGCCCGGGTCGACGGCGCGTTGTGTTCTACGCGCGCCTCAAAGAGATGTCAGCAGAAGTGAAGGGGTCCGTTAGGACCGATGCCTGCCGGGGTTGCGGGAAAGTCCGAAAGGGATACCGTGGCCCCTAGCAACGTACAGGCAACGGAAGGAACACGGGTGGGTTTTAGTCAGTAAGAGTCTGACACGCCCTCCCGCTCCACCCAGAGCGGGAGAAGTTATTTGATAAATTCCCACCCAAAAAAAAAAAAAGGTCATAGCACACATATCAACTCGGAAAGGGATCGTCAGTGTATCGCCGCGGTTCGTGAGCTTGTCCCGAGCCGAGGCGATTACGTTACGATTCTGATTAGTGTGCGTTGCAGTAGGGTTTCAAACAAAGAATACTGAATGGCTCGAGTTGATACGGTGACGATCCCTTTCCGAGTTGATATATGTGCTGTTTCCTTTATTATGTGACCTTTCAGAGCTTTCTTAGGAGAGCCTTACAGCCTGTTCAAAAAGTTCATATAACTGTCTAAGTGAGTTTTAATTGAACATGACACAAGACTACTACAAATCGATTGCATGCAATAAATGTAACTGTATTTTTGTATACCTATAAAAATACAATTTTAAAAGTAATTTATTAAACTAAAATGTTTGTAGCTATCTCTTACATAACATTATCTACAAGGCAAGTCACTCCCTCAACCAAATTACACGAAAGTTTAATGAATAGAACGTGCTATAAATCCGGAGAGCGCAGTTTTAGGACGTGCTTTTCTAGTAAAAAAAAAAAATATCGTACATCTTATTTGCCACTACATGAAACGTTTGGCAACAATTAGCTTCTATTTTAATATTTTTTATGTAGGTATTGAAGATCTATTCATACACAACAAATTAATCACAAGATTTTTTGTCGTGATCATTTTTATTGTAACACCTGGTTTATTACTTACTTACACAAGAATTTATTAAAATTATTCAGTCCAACTATCCTAACTATAAACCTCCAATCTCTCGGAAAACCTTCTGTCAAAACATTGAATTAGCTGTTGACATTGTTTAAACGACACGGCAACCTGAATAACCGCCCACCAAAAATCACTAGACAAGAAATCTGACAACAGATTTATCTATCAAAGACTACATAAAGCTTTAAAAAAATACAGAATTTCCATTTTAATTTGCCAGAAAAGAAACCACCACTTGCAACATAAAATCCATTCCAATTCCAAATTACAAGCCACTTCCATCGCCTGTACAGCGTCGCCCGTCGCGTGTCAACAAGCCATACATCATATCCACTCAAAGCGCATAAGTTGCCAGGGTCTAATCAAGGTGCGACCCATTGATTGATAGAACACCCCATGAACTCCCCATGGACACCCCATGGACACCCCACGGGGAGCCGACAGTGTGATTCATACCAATTCGTGTTGATTATTATTTTGGTGGTTTGATAGTGTTGCTGTGATTACATTGATTAAATTTCAGTTTTTCAAAATATTCAAATGACGCAATGGCATTTTAGGTACCTACTTCAAAATTTTTGTCGTTGTTTTGAGGATCGTTGTTTTTGAGAGGATTTTCAGTGGAATTGTAGCGCTATTTTTTATTAACTATCTATATTTTCTATATTTGTAGAATAAAACGGCCTCATTTCTGAGCAGAATAAGGGGCAGTCACAATAGCATCCTGAAGGCTGTGGTGGCAGATACTTCCTTGGCCATAATAAGGCAATTTGTGAGAAAACTTATACCCTAGTTTCCATTTCTCGTAGTCTACTTGATGGGTGGTCTCTGTCGGGGTTGCGGGAAAGTCCGAAAGGGATACCGTAGCCCCTGGCAACGTACAGGCAACGGAAGGAACACGGGTGGGTTTTAGTCAGTAAGAGTCTGACACGCCCTCCTGCTCCGCCCAGAGCGGGAGAAGTTATTTGATAATTTCCCACCAAAAAAAAAAAAAAAAAAAATGGTTAGTCTTCTCATTAATTCGTCTTTAGTTTAAGTTACTAACAATTGTGTTTTAAGTGTAAACCTGATAAACAATTTATGGATCTCTTAGTTGTCCGAATTAAAATGTTTTTTTTATTTTTTTTTATAGAACATATCAGAAAGGTATGGTCATATTTAAGGGTTGTGCTACAGACTATCAAAATGAACAACTTTCTGCATGGGACCAACATCGTAATAGCGAAAAAATAATCCCCGTTTTGTATAGGACAGTTGATATTTTTCTCGCGTTTCAAACTCACTTAATTCTTTAAACCTTCTAAAAATGCCATTTTTGCTCCAGGTCAGCGGCGTCCTCCAAAACACGGGTCAGTCCCTGGTCTTCCGCGTAGAGAAGGACTCAAAACATCAAGTGAACATCAGCGGAGGCCCGCTGTCCTACCGCTACCAGTTTGAGGAGATCTACTTCCATTATGGTATGGAAGACAACCGGGGGTCGGAGCATCAGATTGATCATCACACTTTTCCTGGCGAGGTGAGTAGATTTTTATCATGTTATTGGTTGGCAAAAAAGCCGACGGTTCACCCACAAATTGCTAATCTATTGCTTCATAAGTTCGTAAAAAAGATCTGCTCAACAACGTAAATAACGCAATGAATGTTGTTGAACTGTCAATAGAAAACAAACTTGTCGTAATCGTTTACGAAAATGTGATGCGTAATTAGATGGTGAGTGGTGCTGCAGCTTATGGGTACAGACATCGCAGATGGATAACTATATCGGGACAGAGATGAAATGTTCCATGATTAAAATTACACCAACACTCGGGAGAATTAAGTAAAATACTTCCACGAACGAGCTCCTTTAGAAGAATATTTATGTCCCATAACTCTATAGTAGATTGTTATACAAGAAAATGCTATAAGAAAAAAAAACAAAAAAGTGTTCCAAAAATACATAGTTTCGAAAGTAACATAACTAGACTCTCGAAGTGTGTATCTAAGTTTCATTGATAAGGACGAGTAAATAATTTTCATTAAAACCAATAATTCATAACTTTAAGCTAAGAAATTAATGCAGCATTTTTTTTTACGGATATAAGTAGTCTAAATTACTCGTACATTTTTATATTTCACATAAGGGTGTTTTATATAAATAATCGTGACTTGGTCGAATTATTTTGTATGAAAAATGAAAAATAATTCATAATTATTATGCCAGTTGATTCTTTGACATGTTCTCATTAATACCTTAAAGTTATGAGATATCAAAAGGCAGACGTTGTAGAATCAGAATGAAAATGCACTATGACCGTATTTGTGAACGCACCGGTGAAGGTGCAGATTAAAGCTCAAATTAAAATCTGTGGTTCAAAATAAACAATAAATAGCACTCGAAATGGATGTAATTCAGTACACTTGATAAAAGAGTTACCGCTTACCAAATGAATTTCAGAACATTTGACCTTTAGATGTTCTGAAATATATCAAAACATGTATTAGGCTTTACACATATCAATTTAAGTATCCCACACCCACATCCACATCTCATCATACATATTCTAAACACACATTCAATCCATCAGAATTCCAAATTTAATAGACTGAAACACGCGCTAAAATTATACAACTATGTAAGCAAGGTGCGTACTTACAGTTGCTGAATATTCCTTTAATAATAACACTACACAAATTCACAACAGTGTTCGGGATATAGCTCTATAACAACTAAACCTGATACCAGATAGTACCGGGAAATATTAAATCACCTATAGTTACGTCACGGGATAACTAAAGCTAGTTTTATATGGGTGAAGTTTTAGCGCTAAAAATATTTTAGTGTCTAATTTTAGTCCAATTAAAAAAATACCAACTACAGAGTTTACTAAGTATTAGGTAGTTTTACTCACCACGGCTCTTAAAACGAAGGAAAACATCGTGAGGAAACCAGCAAGTCTTAGAACTAAAACTCGAAGTCATGCGACATCTACCAACCCGCACTGGGCCCGCGTGGTAGATTACAGCGCTCTCGAAGCAAGGAGGCCTGTTCCCAGCAGTGGAAATATAATAGGCTGATTATGCCACCTAACCTACCAACGTCCTGCCCAAGTGTCATGATGCTTTTTCAAACTAACGGACAGTACTGTCAACCATGTCAAATATTCTAAGCACGGCATGAACACAAAAATCTTTAACTGCGAAATATAGCAGCCATGTCACGATCAAATCTCAACAATCATAGCATTTGGCAACGCCTAAGTAACTATTCTTACAAAAGGACTGAAGATAGTTATGTCAATAAGAAACTGAAATGCGACCTAACCTACCAAAATTAATGAATCTTTTTTGTGATAAATTTAGCATAAAAACCTCATAATCATAATTATAATCATTTCTTTATTTGTGTAACATAGGTAGTGAATACAGTTCTTAAATTAAAGTTTATAGGTCGCTATGTTATGCCAAGAGGCGTACAAATATGGTTGCATGCGAAAAAAGAACAATATGAAATAATTTCTACAGTCAATGCATGAATAAATAATCATAAATTACATTTAGGTAGTCAAAATATTCAATTAAAAATAGTTTCTCAGGTCAAATAATTATATAAGTCTAAATTAATTTATCATTCAGAAATTCATCAATCCTATAATAACATTTTTAAATGAATAACAGTTTCACAGCTATCAGCAATTTTCAGACCAGAAATTGATCTTATGCATCTTTTTTGTGCCTTAAAAACGATATCTTTATTAGTAGAATTGCTAACTAAAACCAGTGACCTCATCCTACATGCCTGCACTAAATTCGCGCACTTTAAATTTAGTACCATATACAACCCCCTTTATCCAGGTAGTCTAACTATGCAACCGTCTGACCGCAGACTGGCAACTATGCACCCACATTCCAATAGCTGACTAACTTCGGAATACCGTCTTCGATTTCAAATTAATTCCGGTTTTATTAAGCAGTTAGGGGTTAAAGTATTTATGATAGAGCCCGAGGGTTTGATTGAAAAGTGGGTTGTTGATGTGTAACTATCTTCTAAGTTACGTAATGTATTGGATGTTTCATAAATAGGTTTATATGTAGCAAATATACATAGTATGTTTAGTTGACTTCGTAGCTGCTTTTCTACCCTAAGGTTGAATGCCATTTGCACATCATAAAATGTCTATTCTATTTGTCTCTGTGGCAATGCTGCCGACGACAACGATTCTGCCAATGTCAGATGTGCTAAGAGCGTTTATCCATAAAGTTGGCAACGTCGCAAATAGCTGTCAAATATTTACCTGTTTTGATTAATTTGTATGGAAATATGAAATGTGGGAAACTAGCGAACTAAAATATTGATTATGAAATGGAATAAATAATATCGTAACACGGAATATTTAGTTTTAGATGTAAAAAAAAGTATTTGGGAACTTTCCAAATGCCTTTTTTACACCTAAAACGGTTACAACACCAAATTTTGTGTTATAATTGCAATTCATTATTAATATTCAAGTTCGCTAGTTAGCCACATTTCCAAATTAATCAAAACAGCGAAATATTTGAAAAATATATTTGCGACGTTGTCCACTTTCAGAATAAACGCTCTTAATAGGAATTAGGTGGAATAAAATATAGTGGTAAGTGTTAGTGGTGCTGGTTCTGCACTGAATCTATTTTATTATACACATACACACAAAAAATTATGAAAGAAACATCACAACCAGACCATCTCTTTAAACAAATACCAAATGATATAATTTCACAAGTCAACACTAAAACGCTACTGTTATCGAACACTCATTATTAGCGAGGGTCTCAACGACCGAAGTTCGCTCTTTAACTCCGAATGCGATCGTTTTAAGGCTATTATGTCGAAATATTTCGACGTAATTTATCTGTGTCATTTAAGTGTTTTTAAATGATCGTGGTTTTGAGATATTTTCGCGCTTGTTTTGAATTAAGCGAAAGGAAAACATTTTACATAAAATAACATCACGCCTGTAATCCCCAATGAGATAGGCAGAGGTATACGTAATAGTGCACCCACATTTTGCCAGTTATGTAATTAAGTCCCATGTAACAAGGAGTGACCCTATACTACGTATAATTTTACAATGTTTGTAAATATCTGAGCACCGTGCATCTATCACATAATTAATTTATCTGTCATTCCTTCATTTTTCATTCTTTTTACCTAACGTGGTATAGTAATCTTATTCTAGGTGCATCGTCTTCACGTATAATTATATAATTGATGTATACAAGATATTGTGAAAACATTTTAAAAGAGTAACGGTGGAGTTTCTTGCCCATTCTTCTCCATACGAAAACTACCTTTTGGAAAGGGCGACTAGGATAAAAAAAAATTTGTGACGTTTAACGTTAAAAAGTGACTTTCTTGTGCCTAATTGAAATAAATTATTTGACTTTGACTACATAAATAGACCGGTATGTATAAATGCTAAGATAATTTTATTGCATGAATGTATAATTATAGCAAATTTTCAGCGGTGGCCGTTTATGTATTAACATGATGATATTCAAGTATCAGGAAATCGTTGTCATGACGGTGAACAAACAAAGTTTAAAGGGGTCAAAGTTCGGTATTTGCGACCCTAGGGGTAATAATAAAGGCTCGATATTGGCAGCATTGACAGTGTTAATTTGTAAACTCGTATAATTATTTAATATTATTAAAATATACAGCAAGTTGGAGGGTTGAATAAATTATACCTTTATTTCAATAAGATTACGTTCAAGTTCACACACCTCACACTAGGATTCCCTGTGTTGTGAGATCCAGGCTCGTTCGTTCCTCGACATTTTTTCTTTAAAAAAGTATGGTTAACCTTAACTTAAATAGGTTAAAAATCGTGCATGGTAGTATAATTTGTGTCATTTGTGTTGGTGTTCTGAGAACCCGTGTCTGAATATGAAAAAGAATTCGGGAAATATAATCCGTTTTCTTGAAATTTCGTCTTACTTAAAAGCCTAACATTAATGAAGCATGCAGCATTGGCAAAAAAAAACATAAAAGTAGTTAATTAGTCACATCTTGAGTTCAAAGATTAAAAGCCTCATTTACACGATGCAGATTTTTTGCCTGTTGCATATTATAAAATTGAATCAAGAAATGACTTGTATCGTCCAAATACTGTTTAGACGGTGCAACATTTACCGTTGCTTCAACTTATGGTGTACCAGTGCCACAGGCAATTATAACACACCTTGTGAGTCAGCCCGTTTTTTTTTCCTGAAAAGCCTCTCCCCCACAAGAGTTATTGCGATAATGCGTCCCGATTCCTCGCACACAGCTGCGGTTTTATCGTCCCATATTTCTCAAGTCTGCGTATAATCTACACTGTGGGGGCCCGCACTACACCGTACTAACGTTATTAACGCAGGTGTGTGTAAGATTGCATGCGTCCTAATACAAAATCTTCTAAGAACACACATCGAAATATCGCAGGAAAAAGGAACGCAAGAGTCCTACATCTATTGTGTTGTTATTATCACAACAGTGTGTAACTTCGTGGCCGTCCTAATAGTACAAAATGTACTGGAAACAGATATCGCACTTGCGATATTATCAGCCGATAAAAACGAACCTGTGGGGGCGAGGCTTTCAAATCTCACCGTGTTTTACACTTAGGTGAAGTGAGCCTGAATTGACGGCTTACTTCAAGCTCACTTCAATTCAGTTTTTACCGTGAGATTTTTACAGAGTACAACGGCTGGTTTTATATGGACACTAAACCCGGTTCTGTGTGTTAATTTTTCTGCATAAATAAATTAAAAATTGTTCTCAATCCATGGATATCAAAATTCGTAACTATTAATTACTTCCGAAACTCGAATAACTGTCACGATACCATTTGTTTTTGCGTCGTTTTAATATCAATGCTTTCTAATTGGATATTCCAGCAACGCTATTAATTAACTAATTTAATCAATGAAAATGGTTGGACTGAGCAGTGACGACAATTTTAGCTACAGTCGATTATTTCCAACTTTGTGGACTGCGGTCTGCGGTTCTATCTTAATGACTTTTTGATTTAGCCATTATTACTATTTTAAGTTTATTGTGGTTTGGTATTTGTTAACGGTTACTTGTTTGTGGGTACATTGTCGAGTGCTGCCTCGTTAAAATCAATGGCTATTTGATTAAACTTTAAGCCAATGTCTCTTTTAGTATAGGCAGAGCTGTGTTGGTGTTTAGGTTACACCCTTGTTTTGAAACGGGACACTTAGTCTTGTTTTAACACGAACATACCATTATTTTATAACTATATTTTGATTTAAAAGTGTCAATTGAAGTTTCTTGTCCGTTCTTCTCCATAGGAATCTACTACGCTCCACACGACAATTTAGACTCTAGACAAAATCAAACTGTTTGCTAATTTAATTGTATAGTATTATTTATTATAACATTGATTTTAAATTCTACTGACTTATTAGTATTACTTGTTAAAATGTTAGGAATATCGTATAATTTTACAATATGCTCACATATTTACAAACAATGACGCAATGATAATTAATTATCTGTCATTGCTTCATTTTTCATTCTTTTTACCTATCGTGGTATAGTAATCTTATTCGAGGTGCATCATCGGCACATATAATTATATGTGAAGAATAAACTACACATATAGTTATTATCTTCACATATTATTAGAGTTCGTCTTTCTGACTGCTCGACTCCTTGACAATTCAAAAGTGCCTGAAAATGATATATTTGAAATAAATGCCTTGAGTTTGAGTTTTGCCAGTTACTTCTACTACTATACCATATAATAGAGAGTAAATCTGTAGCAGCCTGGAGTCTGGATTTGTGCCCAGTTAACAGCAATACCAATAGATTCAGCCCCTATTATAGGGGACAACCATAACTGGCAAAAAGTGGGTGGTGGGTGTATAGACAGCTTCACTATAATAAAGACCCCTTTCTTTTCTTTTTTCTTTTTGGGTAGGAAATTATCAAATAACTGGCGTGGCGTAACGGGCATGTCAGACTCTTATTGACTAAAACCCACCCGTGTTCCTTCAGTTGCCTGTGTGTTGCCAGGGGCCACGGTGACCCTTTCCGACTTTCCCGCGACCCTGGCAGGCATCGGCCCTAGCGAACCCCGTCAGTTGTGCTGACATTCTTAGAGGCACGCGTGGAACACAACGTGCCGTCGACCCGGGCCTGATCCTTATCAGACATCGAGCTACTCATTGCTCACCTACGGTGGCCGGGAATCGGCCTAGGATTTCCGACGCCCAGGGCGTCTCGTGCGATGACTAGGGGCACGAAGTTTGTCTCTCCCTCACGCGTTCCGCCTCCTCCTTCGCGAGCATTACTGCTTCGCAGAAGGAGATTACGCTTCCCATGCCCTCTCGCTCCGTACTATGGCCTGGACCAGGACTGGACGCGAGAGATCACCGCCGCCGATCGCCTCCACGAGGACACGGCGGTGCTCCGCCCTAGCCGGGCAGACCTCCACCGTATGCTCCATCGTCCTCCGTTTCCTCCCGCCTTATCCGGAACAGGAACCTCCCGAAGCAACCGTGTCCGGTGAGGACCTGCGTCAGATAATGAAGACCCCTCAAGTTTTAAAATACTGCTATAACATTTTTGTTATGATGTGCCTAAAGAATACTTTAAAAAAGAGCACGAATTGGTGTGAATTCGTCCTAAGTACCAATGCATCGCCCAACGGCACCATTCACCCCGGTAGCACACCTCCACTGCGAAACCAGTAGTTAAATTCAATAGACTCGCGTCATTTTCCGCTACTCGCGTCAATACCAGCCGTTTTGACCAACTAGCCAGCGAGCTCGTTGTGACTGCGATGCTTTTTTAATCTACTATTACCTACCTACATGCACCTCTACTTATTAGGGTTCCGTTCCAAAGGGTACGAAACGGATCCCTATTAGCTAGTCTTCGCTGTCCGTCATTCTGTCAGCGGGCGGTATCTCATGAACCGTAAAATGTAGACAGTTGAAATTTTCACAGATTATATATTTCTATTGCCGCTGCAACAATAAATAACAAAAAAAAGTAAATAATTAAATCCCCATACAAGAAACGTGTTTTTTTCGGCGTTTTTTTTATTTTATGTTAATTAAAGTGTTTTTTTTTTCTTCACAGATTCAACTGTATGGCTTCAACAAGGAGCTGTACCACAATATGTCAGAAGCTCAGCACAAATCACAAGGAATTGTCGGCATTTCACTTATGGTGCAGGTATTTAGGACTATAAACTTAAATTTATTTTATTTTATTTGGGTAAAAAAAACAATTGAGTGTTTATCTGAAGACCTCATAAACCGCATATTAAGCAGATATCAGACGCTTCACTTTTTGTTCATTTTTGTCTTACATTCGGCATCTTTCACTCGAAGTAAAACGTCTGAACAAAATTCGTCTCGAATGTGGAAAATGGATTTATTAATGAACGGATCCAACGATGTGCGTTTTCAGCACTCGGCCTCTTTCACTCGACTACCGAATCATCTCAAAATGAAATGAAATGAGCAGATGAACGTTCATTCCAATGGAATTTTGTCAGTGCCGTGTGATCGTGTAACGAAACAAAAATTAACATTAACTCAAGTGATCCATTGCGGCTTTAGTGAACCCCTTTAAATAAATTAATTACAAAGTTTCAAAGTTCGATTGTTGATTTTATTTGATATTATTTCAATGTGTATCAGTAAGTACATACGCCTATTCTGTAAAAAAAAAAATTGCAGGTTGGAGAGCCGACCAACACAGACTTTAGGCTGATCACTAGCGCCTTCAATAAAGTTACATACAGAGGTAAGCACAGTTCAAGGATAAGACTATTTCTTCATGTCTTAAGCCGGCTTTCTACGGTGCGCGGTTTGTGTTACTAGCTATCTTGACATGCGTTTCCGCAAAAGAACGCACCGTGTGAGGCCACCGTTATAATACTTTTAATATTTACCGGAATTGTGTGACACTGTGGAGAAGTACGTCACCAATAAAAATATTCTTTTAGCTCCTACATCGCGTCGTAGGTGATGAAATTCTAACTAAACCATAGGATCTCTAGGATTCCTTATAAAGGAGACAACGTCAAATTTCAGGGCATTGTAACTACTTCTGACCTGTTTTTTGATACAAGCCCGCTATCATTTTATTTGCGTCTTACCTCGACCGTACTTGACATAACCTCTCTGTGCTCATATTTAGAAAAAAATCCGTAACGAAATGAAGTTATCATTATGTAGCTCCTACATATTTACTAGGTCTATTCTCAACAACATTCTCTTACAGGTGCCTCATTCCCCATCAAACACTTGCCGCTAAGTTCTCTCCTACCGAACACGCAGCAGTACCTCACTTACGAAGGCTCCACCACGCACCCCGGCTGTTGGGAGACGGCCGTCTGGATCATCTTCAACAAACCTATCTATATTTCTAAGCAAGAGGTAGTTCTATTTTTGTTTTCTGGTCTTTTTCCACGTATGAATCTACTCTCATTTTAATGCTCCATTACGACATATAGTCGCGATCAGGGTATTATGTTGGTTTCTAGGATTGTACAAAAATTGTTCAAGTATAACATTACAAAGTGCCACAAGAATATTATAATGATTAATATTTTCGTAATATCCGTATAAAGCTGCGTTTCCACCAGACATGAACGAGGACGCGTAGCAAGGGATGTGAGCGAAACTAACCAATAACATCGCTTCACTGTCATAGTTTGAGCTAAGCCAGCGTTGTTATCGGTTATGTTTACGGACATTCCTCGCTACACATCCTAGCTCATCTCTGGTGGATACGCAGCCTAATTGTACTAATAAAGCTAGACGTAAATAAACTGATTGATAATAAAATTTACGTAAATTATACACTACAAAAACCAAAGTACCATTGAATGGTACTTTTGTCGCAGTGGCTAAGCAATCAACCCCTGCGACCTGTCACCTGCCGAGACCCTAGCATAATATCTTATTCCAGAGGGGGAATTCCCGTATTTTTAAGAACGTTCATATTCTAATCTCAGGCTCAATCTGTCAAAATTACCTCTAATTTACCAAAATATTTGTCAACTTTTTGATCGTCGCTGAGATGAGATTGAGATTATATTTTGAAGGTTTTTAACTACCTACGTGTCTGGGTCTTCTAGTGCAACTGTTTCCTCATTTCAGATTAATGCCTAAACACCGATACAGAAAGAAGTCCTAGTTCTTCGAACAAGTCATCTCAACTCCCATATTTTCCCAGATGTACGCCCTCCGTCAGCTGATGCAAGGCTCCCAGCTGACCCCTAAGGCACCCCTGGGCAACAACGCGCGACCTGTCCAGCCCTTACATCATCGTACTGTAAGGACCAACATCAACTTCAACAAGCAAGGACTTCAGGTAAGGATTATAAAAACTGACATAACTAAAAATATTAAATTTATTTATTTATTTTATTATTTATGTACACACAGTAAAATACATAGAGATACGACATAATTTTAATTTTGAGTAAAAAGGCTGCTTATTTCTTAAGAAATTTCTTCCAGCAGACCTGCGAAAGGAGAATTGAGAAATAAATGTAGACAATAGTGTGGAAGAGCAAGAAGAGAAAAATATGAATATGCAGTCTTATACTTACTAAAATATTAACGTAATAAATACCATTACCATTTATCTTTTTCTGTCTTTTGTTTTGACGCGTGGCTCGGCGCTGTGACGGTGACGAGCCATTACTAGCTGGGATGCTTAAGAGGGAACAAGGCCCGCGATTCTCCATACAAATGTGTTCATTCTCCTTTTTTCTTCCTGAATAATGCCTCTAGAACAATCTTTTTTTTTCATAAAATCAAGGTCTGCTGTAGTCACGTCCCTGTTATTTCCTTTTTCTCAGCAACTTATCGGTAAAGAAAATATGACCCTCCAAAAATTACAAAAATGCACCATTTTTACCGCCATGATTAGAGGAGTACCAGACATATTCGAAAAGTTTTTAACATAAATTAAAATGATAGGAACCTAGACATACTGTTTTTTAAATTTTATTCTAAAAAAATATTGAATCGGTTTAGTTTTCGAGGAGAAAAAAGGGGAATACGAAACGTCAATTTCATCAATTTTTTTTGTGATATAATTGGTCTGAGCTGTAGCTATCCCTATCGCACTCTACGGGGCAGACTTGAGGTAAGAAGACGGCAATAGTTTCTTCAAATACCTATTTTTCAAATTCCTCGCAGCCCCTGTTCCATCTTAAGTAACAAACGTGAGTCCCGCGAGTGTTCTGCCACCAAGCGAGCGTCACTGAGCGAGTACTCTCTTTGACAGATTTTGTCGCTACAACAAACGAGTACTCGGCGGTGTGAACAGTTAGCGATAAACTATTAATACAGGGTTATTGGTTACATGTCGGCAATCCGTTAAGGGGATGCAGGAGAGGTCATTTGCAACCAAATGACCCCTCATGACCCCTATGCCAATGTCGACCATTTTAGAGTAATTTGACATTTTATACAGTCAAACCTGAGTGAGTGAGAACTGGGTAAGCGAGAAATCTCTATAAATAAGAGTAATTGCTAGGTCCCGTCATTTTAACCCTGTGAAACCTGTATAAGTGAAAAACAATAACCTCTATAAGAGAACGTATTTTTACCTAAGACTGCTACTTGCCTGTACCTCTATAAGCGACAGTTGAGCGTGATTTAACATCTGCTATTTACGACTCATTCTTAAATTTCGTGGAACTATCATTATTTTTGGTACTCTCAACCTTTCCCAACCAGCCTCAACCTCTATAAGTGAAAAAGGCCACTCCTATACCTCTTTATGCTAGAAACTCGAGTTAGTGAGAAATCTCTATAAGTGAAAAAGAGCGGTCCCTTGAATTCTCGCTTATCCAGGTCCTACTGTATGAAATAAAAATATAAAATGTCAAATGACTCGAAAATTGTTGAAATTTACATAGGAGTCAAAAAGGGTCATTTGGTTGTAAATAACCTCTCCTACTGCCCCTTAATGGATTGCCCACTTATAACAAATAACCCTGTATATGTATCTATATATCTAACTTGGGACCTCCAATCTTTTTACTTTTCTTGAGTTAGAAAATCGTTGATACCTTTAGTCGGTTTCTCGGCGGCGGCAATACAAATGCCCAAGCACGAAGAACAGAAAAATAATTTGGTCACTGTAACATCACCATCAATTTTTATTGGTATTTATTTATTGTTAATTAAAACGGTAACACCAATTACATTAATTAACATAAAGATTTAAACAGGTATGGCAGGTAAACAAAAATATTTCAACTACTAACATACAATAGAGGACACCCTAGCATACTTCTTCTCACAAAACATCAGACATACACGCATAATTCTACTCCATTCATCGGCAAACAGATCACATTCAGGATTGGTGGTCAGGAGCCCATTAAGCATTCTTAAAGTACGACACACAGGGAACTCAGCTCTGGCGACAGTTTTAGATGACGGCGGTGCAAACATATTGTGTCGACGGCTTTGGCGATGTCCGATGTATTTGTCGGGAACAAATAGCCGACAGAAAAGATCATTGAGTTCGGGACTGTCAATGCGTCCTCTGAGAGTTTTGCAGGCTACTGTGAGCTGTTGAAAGCCACGTCTAACCTCCAGCGAGTTGAAACCCAACACTCCTAGAAGGTATTGTAACAGCGTCAGAAAGGCATTCGCTCTATGTTTAATACTGGTGTTCAGCTGCATCCGGTTAGATTGGAAGCTGATCCTAACATAGTTGGGATAAGGCTAGGCAGATGACGATGACAACATCGCTGATAACTAAATTAGTTTCCACATCAAGGTCTGGATTGTTTCACCACTCGTTTTCGCACGAAATACTTTTTTTCGTGTAGTTAGTGTCTAACCTGGTGTCAGAGTTTTTTTATGCCACCCATTGGCCTCCGACTTGGCGTCACATGCCGTCGAGAAATATCCCTCAGGCATGCTGGTTACCTCACGATGTTTTCCTTCACCGTTTTGTAAGCAAGTGATAATTATACAATACGCACATGAATCCGAAAAGTCATAGGTACGTGCCTTGGATTCGAACTCGAGACTTATGACTTCGCAGTCCGCTGGCCACACCACTAAGCTATCACTGCTGAACAAAAACATATAGCAGTAATAGCGTAGAGTTTACGTTATCATAATAAATGTATGTATACACACAAACACACACATTCCATCAATCAATTGTACCAGGTTGACAACCTTTACTATGTGAAATAATGGGGGCCTGCAGTTTTAAATTAGAGGCCTAAGCTTAGTTTAGACTCCAGATCTGTCACAAATGTAATTTGTGGAGATAAAATAGACATTATTAACGTGTAGAATCTTTACACTACAAAGGCTATCAATAAACACATTACGATTCCATAATATAGATTCAAATGATCCTACAAGAGGTAAAGGAATAATACTAACCAAATAAACATACACCTGTAAATCTGCAAGATTTCTCTCTTAAACAAAAGGCTTGCACAATAAAAACCGGGTTATCACAAAGTTAGCAAATAAACGTGATATAAACAGAGTTTGAACTTGTGCCTTGTATTACACTGCTAGTACCTTAGTGTATGAATGAGACCAGCTATGTTTCTCCTTAGAATCAGAAGAAATATTGTTGCTAGTTGCGACGCGTATTGATTTGAGGCTAAAGGGAATGTTGAAAGGAACGAAGGGTGAGAGCAATAATGTAAAAAAAAAAACTTAATATCGAACTGACAAGCCATTTTTTTTTTGTCATTCATTAGCTTTTCTTTGTGCGCGTCACCGATACCTTAATTGCCTTTGTGACAGACGGAAAAAGTGATGACACAGTTCCGTTATAAAAAAAAAATTCGTTACCTTAAAAATTTACAAAAAATTATGTTGTAAAATACATTAGCGTCTGCCGTAGTCTTCTTTGACATTAAAATTGAAAGACCCTCGGAGAGTTGCAATTATATTATGAGAAAAATCGCTGAACGCTAGTCGTAAATTGATAAAAATAAAGAACGAACAGTTTAATTAATATCTTGGGGCTTGCTAATCCTCCTACAACACTTTTTCTTAAATCTTAAATAACTAAAATCAGCTAGAGTGCTAAAGGATATTTTGACGTAGACATAGACAGGGTTTTTGATAAAGATTTGTGAAACTTTATCACAAAAATTGTATTGACAAAACAAGATGGCGACTTTAGTTCCAATTTTGGGCACGCGCCAAAATAACCTTGTAGCGTTGCAAAAAATATTTTAACTGCCATCACTTTAAAATATTCATACTCAAAAGAGTATACTTAGTTCGGAGATAAGACTCCGTTGCTCAGTGAGTTATGTTCCCGTGTTTAGTGATGCGAATACCGGGATTCGTAGTTGGGTACGGACGATTATTTTTGGGGCATTACATGGCTGGTTCGCTGTGGTACATTTTGGGACGATGATAATTTAAATACCCCTGATATATTTATTAAGTAATATTTACGAGTATGACACAAAGTTTCTTTTACAATGTACTACTGAACTTCGAAGTTTAAAATACCGACGTATTCATAAAGTTTAAAAGTACGATTTATGAGAGTTAGAATGTACGCTATGATGAATTACTTAATTGAGAAGTTGATAATCGCGATGTACGGAACTTACTAAGTAGTGAAATCCATATAAAAACAAGGTGTAAAACGATTTAAAAACATATAAACTACAAAAGTTATTTATTACGTATTTCCCAAAAACATTTACCTGCTAGTCTACAACTAGAAACTACAGAGTATAAATAGAAACCCAATTTTAAAATAATCAACTGGCCATAAACGGATAGTAAAAAATAAAATAAAAAGAATACGTAACGAACGAAACGTACGAATAATACGTATAATATCCAACGAATAACACAATTCAGCTTATATTTATTTATAAGACCGCCACTTGCAATAGACTTAAATACAACCAAACTGCACGGCCAGTAATAAATCTTGAACAAATCCCGGTCTAAGAGGTCTTGTCCAACTCCACAGAGTAAAATAATTTACGTCTGGACACGACATGTTTAATCAAGTTGCTATAGCTTGAGACAAGGCGATCAGGGATAAACGAGACAAAAAAGTAGACTGTTACAACTTAATTATTTTGTTATTTATTTGTTTAGGTAGTTGAACTTTGGTAAACTAGTTGTGGAGTGCGATTAAAGTAGGTAATATTAAGTAATAATAGAACACCATAATAAATAAAAAAACAAGCTCAATAAAAAAAAAAAAGCGGTCACTATGATAGTTAATTAGGGCAAAAATTTACTTAAATTTAATTTTACCTTTGCGCACCAGCCCTCTCCTCTCCCCCTTAATGCGCTCACAATGAAAAATGATAGCACAAGTAGTTATGTCAAATTCAGTATAATGTCAGTTCTAAAATACACAGAGCGGACTGCTCTGCACAATGTTATGAAACGACTGAATGACTAACCAGTTCATTAATTCTGATATTTTTTGTTTCAGGGTTCAAACAACTGTCCAGACATGTACCGGAATATGCATTATACAGGTATATTGAATTACTCTACACTAAATTAATTAAATGCACTTTCTGAACAAAAAAGCATCTTGAATGGGACTCTAGAATGGAGCATGTACTGATAAATAATTTATATCGATAGTTTAAAGCACCAACTTCTGGTTAAATGTTTCGTATCAAGAGTTATGTGGGCTTTGAACGAGGCGCAGATTTAGATTTGTGCCTCGTTTTGAGTTTTTTTTAAAATCAATTTCATATTTTAACACTTAAATTCATTTTCTTCCAATTAGCATCTGTATTATTTAAAATGTAAATTGTTTTTTCCTTTCTATTTTTGATATGAAACATCTTTTACTCATGCTAGCGAATAGTGCTTGAAACAGCCGATCTATTCTGTAAAAATCTTAGGTGCAATGACCTGTCAATAGTGCCCTAGCATCAGCAGTGCTATTCTGTAACCATCTCACCATGAGAACTTAGGTGAAGTGAGCACGGAGTGAGCTGTCAGTCCCTAGCAGCAGGTGGAATGACAGCTCACTTCACGATCACTTCACCTAAGTTTTCACCGTGAGATTATTACAGAATAGACCGGCTGGTGGGATAACACTGACAGCTCACTTCACGTTCACTCCACCTAAGTTTTCATGTGAGATTTCTACAGAATATAGCACTGCAATTCTTCAACATTTTTCTATCACCGTTTTTAATACAATTTCAGCACGTTACCACCGCAAGAGACGTTCAAAAAAAAGTGTTGCATGCAAAAGGCACGATAGACCAAAGAAATGTCACAGGAATAGGTATTGTTTGACATGATAGTAAACATAGTGTAGTTAGAGATATTGAGCTTTATTTGTGACTAGCTTTTGCCTGCGGCTTCGTCGAAACGGACGACTTACTACCGGGTGAAAAAAGTCATATGTCCTAAGCCAGGCCGGTTTGCCTGTGTGGCAAATTTCATTGAAATGCGTCCAGCCATTAAGGCGTCAAAAAGGCTCAGACAGACAGTGTAGTAATTTGTTGTTGTTGTTGTGTTGTACATTTATAACATCAGTATGGTTGTAGGCTCATAATTTCAGCCGAAAGACGTCCACTGCTGGACATAGGCCTCCCCCAAGCACCGCCACCTCGACCAGCTCTGTGCCTCCCGCAGTCTTCACAAGGTCATCGGCCCACCTTGTGGGAGGCCTTCTAACGCCAAGTCTTCCAGTACGCGGTCGCCACACCAGAACACGCCCGTCGGTACCCTTTCGCTTCGTCATCAGTTCTTCTGCGAGCAATGTGTCCTGTCCATTGCCACTTAAGTTTGGCAATTTATCGAGCTATGTCGGTTACCTGGGTTCTCCTAATCGAATACTTTTCAGTGAATCTACTTATCATGAAACATGCTTCTAATCTTTAAAATTTGCATCTTGTTGATTAAAAAGTAGGCGTAGTGAGAGCGGGTTGTTTTAATACACTGTTAATACTTTGGGTTGAATCGTGAATGGGAATGTCTTTGTGATTAAATTGCTAGCTTGTTTTGGTTTGTCTTATACAGGTTGGGAGGGACATGCACGCGAAAACTGATACCATGGATTCAGTACAATATTTTGAAGCCCCTGCGTTGAAATTTTTCATCGGCTATTTAAAAAAAATCTGCTGTTACATACATTTTGATCGCGTAGGTGTTGAACTTTTCTATGAAACTGCATTTTTTTTTTATAACCGAAAAATATTTTAACGCAGAGGATTTTCGCGTCAATGTCCCTGCCACCCTGTATAATTTTATGTTTTAGTGTTAGTAAAAATGTGTTATGCTTTTTATTAATTTAGCTGCAATATGTTCTATAAATATCTAAAGTCAAGTTATCTTGATATACGATTTAATGTATTATTTATTTTGATTGCTTGTTTTTTTATTTTATTATTTTAGCCTTAGAGTTGTCTCAAACGTCAGAATATCTAGTGGGTATTTCAACTTCTAACAAAAAAATAAGAACAACAACAACAAGTACCAGTTTCCCTCCTACAAGTTTACTTAAAGAAACCAGTTCGAGTAATGAAACCAGGTAATGTTATTTATTTTACAACAACAGTATGACTTGCTTTCAAAACAAATTAATAACATTTTACAATGGTGATTTTCAACAACAATTTTTATTATTTTCCAATTTTGTCGTTTCCATTTAAAAATATCTCTGAAATTCATTTTATTTTTAACAGACGTAATCACCAAAATGTAATATTAAAGTAATCCTTATAAGCCATTTTAGTGACGTTGTCGCTCATTTTTAGGTTTTTATGTTTTACTCCGAAGCTCCGAAGGTAAAAAAAGTATATTCGAACTCAGGGTAGAAAAATATAGAAATTGTTTTTTTTGTATAAGATTAATGATTGAAATATTTCTTTTTTATTTTACAGCAACCCAATGGCCCAAGGAGCACAGCTTGCGGTACAGAAGCGTTGATGATCTGTCTCTTGCGCACAATTAAAATAAATTACACCTTTCGTGCACCTTTTTTACAGTCTATTGCCATTTTTGTATCATTACTGAAATCGAGGAACACTGCTTGTCATCAAATCAATAGGGATGAACATAAAAAAAACGGAATATAAAATTCTTTACTGTTTATAAGGCATTCCAAATAAAATAATGTAATGTTCAACTGCTGCAGTTAAACTCGGTTCAGGACAAAAACTAAAGTTCCAATATTATAATAACAAGTAAATATTGAACGTTTTATATTCCTTTGTAAATATAAAAATATATAATCATAGCGTACAATCATAGTTTGTTAGAAATATATAACTTAGATACAAAGTTCCAAAGGTAACCTTATACATTCGGGCAGTAGTTGCTTAGCATACATATTATTATAGAACAGGCCCTCACAACACGAATTGATTTATTATATAGTTCATGTAAATAAAAAATACCGCACTGCATAGTTGGCTATTCATTTGAGGATAATAAAAAGATAAACTCAGATACCACGCCTCGCAATATACAACTCTGTGCAATCATTACTCTCGACAAGGCAGAGACTTGTAACGAGGCTTTCGAGTCGCCTCGTCCGCTTAAATGTTAGATCAAGTAAATTAACTATACTAATCAAGCGAACCTGTATTCTACTTGGGTATTTATGAAACTATGTAGCCGTATGTATCGTTACAAAAAAGCAGAAAAGAATATTAATCTTTCAATTAAGTCAAGTGAATGTCACAAACTCGTCTACATACACTTTAGTAACAAAAAAATCTAAAACAGTCAAAATTTCAAGCGTGTGTGAAGATGAATAAATAAAAAAAGAAATATAATAAATTAGTGCTAAAATAATAATTATAAATCGTCAATTGTCTAGACAATATTTCTCAGAATACCTACTGTTAAAATATTAAGCAATATACAAACAAATACAAAGCTTTGAAATCTTAATATATCTTGGCTATTAACTTGTATTATAAATATATGGAGGTTATGTGTAGAAATACAAATGTATATAGGAATGTATATACAAAATTTTTAGTTTTCAATATATAATTAAAATGAAATATCGTAATTCGTCCACACTGTTGAGTGTATTTATCGCAAAATATACGACTGTAAGGCTTATAATATACGTAGGGTATGCGGCATTTAATATACAAAATATATAAATACAATCACTTTATAATTTTTAGTAGAAAAAGGGGTTTAAATCTAGCGCTGGTTTATATAACCAATATAGCCTGAAAATAGCTTACATTCCTTTTGATGATATATAATTTTTTTTTTGCGGTTAATTATAAATGTAACATATACAATTACAAAAAGCTTATGATTAGATTGGTATACATGTATAATTAGACAGTAGACATAGAAATTGGCAAAATATAAAATAAAATACTGTTTATATCAAAACTCCGGTAAATAAAAAAGTTAAAAATAGGTTAAAATAAATGTGTTTTGTTAACTTTTGGTAAAAAATATATAATAACTATACGATTACTGTAAGTAACTGTAATGTACCTATGGAATTAAATGTAGTAGTTTAGATGCCTGTGTTTTCTTTATGAGTTAAATAATAAAATGTTTATCAGTATTGATTGTTTAATTTCCCCTCTGATTAAGATAATAAGGCAGATGCAATCGTTCAAAAATATCCATACAAAGAATCTTTCTCGTCAAGAGAGAAAAGTGATTACAGTTTTTTTTGAAGATTTTATATTGACGAAAATCAATTAAAAACTCCTTTTTAGCGTATATGTGACTGAAGGAATTTGGGATAGCGATGATGTCAAGTAAGTCTCACAGTTGAGGGCGGCAGTTGACCTGGGCGACTGAGCTCTGGTCGGGTGAAAATAGAGAAAACGATTTTTTCCACATACGAGACCTAGTTAGATCAATGTTTTGCCCCCGTAAACCCCTATATTGCAACTTTCATCGAAATCGTTAGAGCCGTTTTCGAGAACGTGATTACAAATACAATGGCATGTGACCGCCCGTATTTTTCTGAATACTCATGTTTTTATTTCGAAAATTAATTTTAAAAGGAGGCTCTATATTTAATATTTTACAAAGCTTAAAAGCCTCAATAAGGTTTTAGAAATAACAAACAGATTCCAAATTGAGCCAATAACATCGGAGAAATGGCAGACAATGTAAAGCAAGGTCACAAACGCTACTCAAAGAATTCAAATTGAATAACATGAAAAATAATAAAGATAGACCCTCATTTTAAGTAAATTTTCGAAAAAAAATCTTGAATATTCAGAAAAATACGGGCGGTCACATACCCATGGCGTCATTGTATATATACAAATGTTGCTCATTTAATCGTATAGGACCTAATGACGGTGGCGTAATTACCGTGCCTGGCAAGAAATTGACCATATAATTGAGTAAGAATCAAATGCTAAAAACAATAGGAAACGAAAAAAAACCTAAAGTAATACAGTGAAAAATTGCATATGTTTTTACTCAGGCTTATATCGACAGACACTCAATCCTTCCCCTTATATAAACCACCATCGTCCAGTAAACCATCTTTCATAGTGTATATTGTATAAACCTATGAATACACCATTACATAACATTACACCGTCTTCCTCAGATAGTAGATTAGCCATGAAACATTCAGGGAGGAAACGCCACCGATACATATGTCCGTAGGACGGATGTGTCCGCCTGTCTACGACCCCCTCTTTCCTCCGGAACTGAGCGCCCGCTACGCCGTAGCATCGTAGAGCTACGACTGCTACGGCGTAGCTATGTCTGTGATACTGGCTAATGTTGTTGCAGTTATAATTTATTATATTGTAATTTGTTTTTGGGATTTTTTTAAGTTCACTTTTTCTGGGAAGCTGTTGTTATTAGAACCGATGACAGTATTGGTCGATGATATTTTTGATACTTTATTGAACGTTATATACTCTGCACACTTGTTGAATGGGAGCTACACCGAATATAGCGTAACATTTTGATGCTTATTTTGCCAGTTATTTAAGACATAATCTACAGCGATCTTCGTTCCAACCGGATATCCCACGACACCTCCTGACTTTTTAGGGTTCCGAAGGGTGCCAAACGGAGCCATATAACTAAGCCTCCGCTGTCCATCTGTCTATCCATCCGTCAGCGAGCTGTATCTCATTTACCGTAATCCGTTATCTCAGTAGACAGTTGAAAATTTCACAGATTGTTCATTATTATAGCCGCTATAACAAAAAAAAAAAAAACTTAAAGGCGGCAACAAACTTTAGATTTTGAAAAAAAAAGTCTACCCCATGTGGGGTGTCATTGTCTAGAGCACATCGAGTAGACTACAAATATATTTTATATTAATTTTCTTGAAAGTTGTCAGTTTTAGACCATTTTTCTACGAGCTCTATCTCAACAACTAAACAAGTTAGGAATTTGTACCATATACTACATAATTATAATTAACAAACACTAAAAACGCCGATTCATAAGGTATTTATTTAAATATGGGCAACTGCAAAAATAACTTTTTAATTCATAGTATCATTATGAAATACAAATTTATCTTTGCGATTTCATTAAAAATGAAAAATAATAATATTATTCGTTTAGTATTTTCATTTATTTGCTAAATAATGTATGGAGGTACGGAACCCTTCGTGTGCGAGTCCGACTCGCACTTGGCCGGTTTTATTTATTATAGTCACTCTGGTCGACAAAGACTGGACAATATTTTCTTAAAGTGAAAGGCTTATGTCTTGCAATGCGTAATGCTGCGGCTGCAACTGCATTTATCGTGACGAAGCTTCGCGCAGTAATACGATACACGCAGATGTGACCAACCATTATCGGTTATCGTCGCGATAGTTCGGGTTACGTAGCACTTATCGCCCGGGTGGCGGTACATATTAAATGTGGCGAAGCCGCTAATGTGACTACCGCATTAGCGCAATAACTTTTTAGCGAGCAAAACATACCAAGCTTCGGCACACAAATTATTACTTGTCCGTAAATAATACTTTGATACCACACACAGAAGTGTGTGTGTTGTGTGTTTTGTGTGTGTCTATGTGAAATGTGTGTGTGTGTGTGCGGAAAATTTGTTGTTGTTTTGGTGATTAGGTTCTATTACAATAATAAACAATCAAAATTCCGAATTAATCTGCTTTTATCGCTTTCCTTGCAAGTATCAACTTAACTTATTGCTGCAAAGATAAACCAATCCCGCCCAAACCATAACTTCATCTATCTTAACTAACTTAACACTAACTTAACTTTACTTAACTTCGAACCAACAACAGCATTCAAAAGTTAAACCCAGCCAATGACAACAGATTTCTATTTTAAACAACGTTACGCATTTTAAAAAGTTATTAATGTCGCTTGTGGCCCGAAGGCGGAAACTCCGCGGCCGGAAGTGGCCGGCGGCCATATTGTTTGCGGGTGAACTTCCGGCGACCGTCGCCACTTGTCTCCAGCGAGTTGGTTGCATTACAGCACTTTAACATGTTTTTAAATTTCTTTTGATGTTCAGGGTTTGAATATGTGATGCAGTTAGGCAAGGAGTAAGTAACTTATTTTTGTATAAGTTAAATGGTATTTTTGTATAAGTTAAATGGTATTTTTGGACAGGTTAAATGGTATTTTCTTTACAATTAATTGAAAAATGGTATAAGGTAACAAAAAAGCTTTAAAAATATATTAAATGGTTAGATTTTCTCTTCCATTAGGTATTACAACATAACATAACATCACGCCTGTATTTCCCCGAAGGGTTAGGCAGAGGTGTACTTATAGTACACCCACAAATAGGTGGCGAGCTATTGCCATCAATCGGGCACAAAAAAAACCATAAAAATGGGAATTAACAAAATGAAATGAAATGGGAACATTTAAATGGTATTATGTACAATTAAAATCAAGAAAAAGTACTTGTTGAAATTAATAGAAAGCCAAGTGTTGTCATTTTTAGACTCATTGATTTTAATATGCTCCTTTTTTATTATTTTATTATTATGTATTTTTTTTTTCTTTCACTATTTGTATGTCCTGTGCGTGTCCCAAATAAAATATTTTTCTTTCTTTCTTTCTTTCTTTCTTTCTTTCTTTCTTTCTTTCTTATATGATACGATTATCCAGAATATCAATATGCATAAGTTCCCCTAGGATGCGAGTGAAAGGGCAGGTGACAGTTATCTGTAAACACTTAAAAAAATCACCCACTTCACCCATAATTAACCACAAAAGCTTTCACTTTCAACCTAGAATCCTATCCTTAAACAAAAAGCCTCAATAACTGCATCAGCCTACCCTTCAAAACAATAGGGATGAAGTTAAAAGCAGACCCAACTTTGAAACACAACGCAAACTAGTAACGACAGCAAAACAAGCGGTCATACGACAATTTATGAATTATAGCATGAAGGCCGCTAAAAAGCCGTCTCGGTAATTTCATTGTATCTTGGCAACGGGGCGAAGTGGCTCGCGAGTGGTAGGGTTGGCAAAATAAGTAAGAATTTTATTTTTATTGCATTATTTTTTATTAAATAGATATAATAAAAATATATACACAATGATATGATATATACAATGTGATCGGTGGGAAGTAAAGCGTGGGTGAGATTGTAAGGCCGAGATTGATAAACGTTACTTAGCACATGCTTTGGATTAGACATGTTTCCGTCTCTATCATGCACTTATAATTTGACAGTTGTGCGACACTGACAAAAATAATGCTAATCTCGCCAAGTCTAACGCCTACGTGTCTATAGGTTTCCATCAATTATATATATATATATATATATATATATATATCTTTATTTCCCAAAAATACAGATAGAACATTTACATATGCTGAGAAATCTGTACACAATTGATTAAACTCTGTCTCTTAAACTAGGGTATCCTGTATCTTAAGAGACAGTGATTCAATCAACACAAATGTCGCATATCAATCTTAATCTTATGGTTTTTCATGGACTAGGCAGAAACTAGAGGTAAAGCCCAGTGCTGCGATTCTTACTGTTTTTTCTACGTACATGTTTAAACAGCAGAAGCAGTTCACTGCTGGACATGGACATAGATCTCCCCAATCGAACGCCATATATCTCAAGCCTTGCTCTAATCCATATGCTACCAGCTGCTTTTCGAGGATCGTCATTTCAGCGAGCCTGAGAACTTCTTACCCTACGTCTGATGAGAAAAACTCTTCTCTTTCCTGCCCATGTCCCATGTTACTTAGGCTCGCAGCAACTCGTTTTTTCATCCATTCTCCCCAATGAGACGTCATTCTACCATTCACTCATTACTTCTTTATCATTCACTCTATTTTCTTTATACAATATACTATCCCTTACACAATTCATTCATCGTTTTCTCTCTTCCGCTCTTTCTCCATCCATCAACAATAAATTCATCACTATTTTAGTTACATGTATTTCATCCCTCCTCATAACATGTCAAAGACAAACAATTCCCTTTCAACTGACTGAAAGTGACCCCAATTATGGAAAAAACTGACGTCACTTTCAAACTTCCTCTAAAAGTCTGCTGAGACGAACGTAAATTAAAAAAACTAATATATCATTTAGGAAGTATTGTATTTATTTTATTTTATTTTTGATTTTGTTATTTCACTATATGCTGCACCGGTTGACGTCATCACGTCAACGCCGGCTGTCGCTGAAAACCAGCGCTGGGGCTCTGTCTCGCATAGGGTCGCAGCATTATGCTGAGCGATGGCCGCTTTGCGTGGATGTGACGCATATTTTCCCCCAATTCTCGTGTTTTTTTCTTTGCGTCATATTTACCGCAAATAAACGTATTTTCTTTCTTTTTTTCTTTCAAAAATTGTCATTTTATTTATCAATCACGTTTTTATCTGCTGACGCTACAGCGCGGCTTCCCATCGCGTCACAACTGAGTTACCGTTTATTGACGGCGTAATGCACTGCGTACACCGTTTATTGCTCGAACAACTCACTTAGCGGGCTATATAGCTCCTAGGCAAGCTTGTTAATCTGAAACAAAAACGTATGGAAGCCCGTTATTTTTACCCGACAGCAAAGACAGGGTTATGTTTTTTTTGTATGTTGGATTCTTTATACCCTTGAAGCATCCTAACGGCGGGATGATGGATACACGAGGTGTGTATGAGTCGTTGCGGGAAAGTCCGAAAGGGATACCGTGGCCCCTGGCAACGTACAGGCAACGGAAGGAACACGGGCGGGTTTTAGTCAGTAAGAGTCTGACACGCCCTCCCGCTCCACCCAGAGCGGGAGAAGTTATTCGATAATTTCCAACCCAAAAAAAAAAAAAAGGTGTGTATGAGTCGTGTAGGTCGCGCGAAGGTTAAAGACTTAGTTTTGTTTTTATAAAATCATAATGACGGATTTTAGACGTCAAAAAGAAAAGTCTTGAAAAAAAAAATACCCTATAACCATAACACCGACAAGGTTTATGGTTATAAGGGATATAATCTTTTTAGTTGCAGTCGGGTTTTTGGTGTTATATATTTTTTTTAAAGGATTAAAGAAACAGTTTTATTCGTCAAAAAAAATATATGTTAAAACTAGATAAGGTCGGTGTTTCATATCGAACTTTGCTCTTTATTCTGAGGAGGAACACAGAAACTCTGTCCAGTCTGGACCATGCAGATTATTGTCTCTTGAATCAATCAATAATTACAATTTTTCTCATCAAGTTCTGGGCAATGCTGCCCATTAAAATCATAAGGCTCTGTTTTTTTTAATCTAGTCTACTGATAACCTTGCAACAAATGCAATGGATCGAATTGCAAATATTATCTACTTACATACATTATAATTTCGGAAAAATTGCCACACTTAAAAAATACTGTAATTAATTCTATAGCAGTATTATAGAGGAATGAGAAACAGGGTGTAAAGTTCACTCATCCTCTATAGAAAAGGGAGGATCCTCCGAATGGTTGAAGTCGGAAGCTTGTATATATGTCGATCGCGCGATAAACTCTAATTGCGCGATGCAGAATTTGTGTGACGTCAGGTCTTTGATGCGTAGTTTGCATGTAGCGATTTAGATGCCACCACAGTAGTAATAATTAAGTAGTAGTAGTAATGAATAGTAGATGTCTTCGATTTTGAACAAACTAACTACTTTCAGGCCCTCCATTGATCCTCTCACAACTTAAGCAAGTACTCAAAACTCTATGGTCACCCACAAGATAGCACAAACCCACTAAGTGAACTTATAAACTTAACTCGTCCATAAATAAGACACACTCACACCGCTCATCTACCCACAGACCGCTAATTAGGTGTTAAATCACTGAAAACGACTGAAACCCAACGTGAAAATGGGGACCTCACTGTTTACTGTGATTTACACTTGTGAATACTCTCTAACACAGATTCAGGTAAGGCTATATTGTGGATAAGAAAGCGATACATTAACATTTTTAACCAGGGCCCGAAACCGGTATGTACACTACGGGTATTTTTTTACCAGGGACCGAAACCGGAATGATCACTACGGGTGTTTTTTAACCAGGGACCGAAACCAGTCGGATCACTACGGGAATTTTTTAACCAGGGACCGAAACCAGTATGATCACTACGGGTATTTTTTAACCAGGGACCGAAACCGCTATGATCACTACGGGTATTTTTTCGGTTATAACATTTATATTTTTACAGGTATTTTTAAAGATTACCTTAAATTGAATACAATCAGTAAAAATACCGGTTGGGTACTTGGGTCGATCCCCGGGTCGAGCGAACTGATATTGCGTTTTTTCAGTTGTACTTGCACACAATAAGGTAGTAGGGCGCAGACGTGGCTGATCCGACAAGAGATGGAGTGACGGATCAGACTTAATAGGAAAAACATGGAGTAGACTAGCTAGAGATAGAACAAGATGGAGACAGTTGGAGGAGGCTTTTACCGCACTAGGCGGAATAATTGACATACAAAACTAAATTAAAATTAACAAAAATAACAATTACTTATAACTGTCATTTTTCTTCACACTTACTTATACTTATGTATTTATTAAAATTTTGATTGGAATGAAGCCTGAAATTAATTAATTTTCATCCACTCTATTACCTGTGATATATTAGTATTAAATAAACAATAATTTATGATTTTATTATAATTGTACTGAATGTATTTTTTTAAATTAATATCTAATGTATTGTAATTGTAAGGATTCAATAAAAGCTTTTATTATTTATTATAATTATTATTAAATTATAATTATTATTTATATTTATAATTATAATTATTATTAATAAGGTTACTATCTAATAAGGTTACTACCTATTACATGATAAGTGAAGAAATTGGCGATCTTATAAATGGGTCTTATAAACCTCTTCAGAAAATACAAGCGCGTTGTTATATAAAACGTAATTATGAACCAATCTAAGTAGCTGTTAAAGCAACTTTTGATAAGGCCCTGGCAGGCTTCCCTGGAAATATAACATGTCATGAAACATAAAAATGTAAAATTAGGGTCGGTTCCAGTATTTTACATGAAGTGACTGCCTATCTGACTTTCACAACCCAGTGAAACACTTGGTAAGACTGGTTGTCAGACTTTCGGACTGCTGACGACCCGTAACGACTGTCAAAGATCCGCAAATGACAGCCACGCAGGGACCACGGCTTAACGTGCTTTCTGAAGCACAGAGGGGTCTCGGTATGTAAAGATGGTCACCGATTCACCGACCGGCCTCAGCAAGCGTAGCTTAAACGGTTCGATTTACCCGTACGGCTGTTATTACTAAGCCCCTCAATTCTATTCTATGCAGATTAAAGAATTTAAAAACGCTATACACAAATCGCTTCCACTCACCACGCAAACTTAAGCCTTAACAACACGGTCGCATCTCCCGCCGGTCGCGGTCGACTCGCCCAAATGGAATTGAAACTGTGACAATCCAGTTTGCACTTCCCCACTTTTTCTTTACGCCACCTAGATTTGATTGAGTTCGTCTCACTTTGTGCTGACATTCGTACGGAATCAAACGAACCTACCTTTACGGACTGAGAATCGATAGTGAAGACAAATGGGTTTGTGTGGTTATAAGTACTATCAGTTTTATTCGTTTTTTATAGCCAGAGATTGTTCATTTTATGGTGATTTAAATAGTAATGAAATATTTTATTTCATCAACCCTACTCAGCCGTAAAAGGGGAATCATCGTGAGGAAAACGGTATGTATGTCCTAAAACCAAAAATTGGCAGAAAATTATGAAAAAGCGAGAAGAGTGACATCCACCATTTCATACAGGGACCACGTGGTGCGTGAAGTTACAGCTCATTCACACACTCACACGGGATCAATAATTGACGATTCGTAAAAAAAAACGATACGTCATGACGGATGCACGTTCTCATTGCATACGAAAACGAGTTTTTTCGCGATTCATTAAAATATCCATTCGGATATTTTAATGAAAAAAAGTGTGAATATCTATTCAGATATTCATACTTTTTTTTTATGTCTGTGAAATTATCAAATAACTTCTCCCGCTCTGGGTGGAGCGGGAGGGCGTGTCAGACTCTTACTGACTAAAACCCACCCGTGTTCCTTCCGTTGCCTGTACGTTGCCAGGGGCCACGGTATCCCTTTCGGACTTTCCCGCAACCCCGGCAGGCATCGGTCCTAACGGACCCCTTAACTTCTGCTGACATCTCTTTGAGGCGCGCGTGGAACACAACGCACCGTCGACCCGGGCCTGGTCCTTATCGGACGGCGAGCTACCCATTGCTCATCGTCCGTAAGCCCGCGCCTACGGTCGCGGGGGAGCAGTTCACCCTTGATTCGTGATTCAGAGTTCAGTCTTGGACGAGAGCTACAGCGGATCCGTCACAAAAAAATCACGATTCATGTTTTTTGACGAACGTGATTTTTAAAAGACGATACGTGATTTAAGAAATGTCCGTAATTTTTCACGATTCGTAATGCGTGTGAACACGGGCACTCATAAAGCATAGCCTAGTAAAGTATAGTAATATAATAATAATAATAACTACTTTGTTTTCAGGCAACTAAGGCCCATAAACAAAATACACAAAATAATCTTATATAATAATAAACTAATACATACTAAGAAAATAATAATATATATAATTATATATAATGAGCTGGTTCTATGCAAGGTTTTGAAGACATATTGTAGATGTCTATAAAATAGCTAGCTATTCATTATGAGACGCGAACACAACGTCAAATATAATATGTACTGTTAGAAATATTGTAGTTACGACCACATAATAAAATGAATCCTATCACTTATTAATATTATAAATGCGAAAGTGAGTTTGTTTGTTAAGCTTTCACGCTAAAACAGCTGAACAGATTTGGATGAAATTTGGCACACGGATAAACCATGACCTGAGTTAGGACATAGGATACTTTTTATCCCGATATTCTTACGGGGTCGATACTTACGCGTGAAACCGCGGGGTGTAGCTAGTAAGTATATAAAAGCAGACAATATAAACATTGCAAAATAAAATAAATGACAAAGGACAGCGTCTAAGGGAATCGAATGACAAATTAGCTATCGAGAAGTTCGAATTGGGGACTGAAGTCAAGCACGATACTACCTACTAAGGTAAGCAATCGGGTAGATATCTTACTGCATGAGAAGAGGCTTTTGTCTTACAGTAGGGTCAGACAGGCCGATAATGATCCCCATAGTTATCTACGCAACGCACCGATCAACGTCCCGCCTGTGTTTGCGCTAACCCAAGAATTTGTTTATTTGTTCTACCCCTTGTCTTATTGGCGGCTAGGTAATGGCTTGATCACACGTACCGAGAAGATGGGCGAGACAGCGAAATGATACTAAACCGAGAGAGTTGGGTGGACCATTAACCCCCTTATTTATAAACGCAGCTTAAAGTTAAGTAATGATTAGCGCCTGTAAGCATACATTTTTGACGTTTAAGCGTCTATTAACTTTAATCAACGTTTATGAATAAGAGAGTAAGTGTTTACACATATCACCGAGTCAGTCAGTCGGTTAACAAAAACGCAGAGAACGGTAGCGTGCTGCAAGCGACGTGAGTGTGACGAGAGGCGAGTACGGGGAGGTAGCGCGAGGGGAGCTCGGTCTAGTAAATAGAACGAAGTCCGAGTGACTGTCTCGCCCTTTAACTCGGCAGGGCACTCGGTGATGTGTACGTACCGAGCGATCGGCCGAGAGCACTGACTCGCCCGCCCATCTACTCTATACGTGTGATCAAGGCATTAGTTAGCCAGTACTAGTTTGTATTCTAAGAACAGAGTATGAGATCACGTATTTGTTTAGAGGTTATTGACTCAAGTTTAAGTTGAGAATTTAATATAGCAAAGGCCGTACAAGGTGATATTTTTTAAATTATTATTAACTAGCTACATGCCCCTGCTTCGCACGGTTTTCACAACTTGACAAAACATCGAGATTTCTTTATTATATGTAAGTTTAATATGAATGTATTATACACATAAACCTTCCGTAATAAATTCTCCAAATTATGGTGAAAATCGCATCAAAATCCGTTGCGCAGTTTAGAAGAATAACGCAGCCACACAGCAGACACGAAAAGCAACTTTAATCTATAAATACATACATAGAAAGAAATAAAATTGAAGTGTCTGTTTGTAATATCAAAATAACAGCTTTTTACAAGATGCATATTAAAGTAGGTATACAGGGTGGATTTTTAAGATGGCGCAGTAAGGGCAATTACCTTAACCGTTGTAGCTACAGGAAAACGGTAAAGCAAATAAAATTAAAACGCGTATTCGTTCGAAGTCACAAAAAATTGTTTTTGTTAATTTTCGGCAAGTCTATCCATCATAAAAATGTAAGTTGGAGTTTTTTCCTAAAAAGAAAAAGTATGGAATTGAGATTTTTGACTTTTCTATTATTCAAACCTCAGTTGGTCCAGTCGAGTTTTTTGGTCCTTATAAGAAACAGGATCGATTGGCATTAAATAAAGATTTCGTGAAAACTGCCCATCTTCTTGCTGACTGTAAATTTTGTTCAAAATCTGTGAATCCAGATCAAAATTTCTCAAAAAGTTAAGGACAGTCTCCTCAGACCGTTTTCCTGTAGCTACGGTTAAGGTAGCTGCCCTAATTGCCCCATCTCAAAAATCCACTATGTATATGGTAGGTACGTATGACAAAAGTCTGTTTGTTCCGTCTAATCTCCGAAACGGCTGGACCGATTTTGACTGGACTTTCACTGGCAGATAGCTGATGTAACTGATGTTTGCTGATGTAGGAGTAACTTAGGTAACTTTTATTTTAGAAAAACAATCCACGCGGGTGACGCCGCGCGCAGCAATTAGTTTATAATATGTATGTATAGAAGATATCAATCTGCCTAGCCTTTTCCCAACTATGTTGGGGTCGGCTTCCAGTCTAACCGGATGCAGCTTAATAACAGTATTTTACATGAAGCGACTGCCTCTCTGACCTCCACAACCCAGTAACTGGAAAATACGATACCCCTTGTTTAGACTGGTTGTCAGACTTTCGGGCTTCTGACTACCCGTAACGACTGTCAAAGATCCAAGTATGACAGCCGGGACCAACGGCTTAACGTGCTTTCCGAAGCACGGAGGAATCTAAAATGTAAAGATGGTCACCCATCCACGGACCAACCCCGGCAAGCGTAGCTTAACCTGATGAATCGACCAGTGCGCCTGTTATTACTTAGCCACGAGCTACTCGTATGTATAGAAGATATAGATTATATAAATAGCAAGTGCTATTTTATGGTACTACCTAGTATCCTATACTATTAAACGAGACATATTTTGTATATATGTATATAAATATTTGTAATCACGTTCTGGAAAACGGCACTAACGATTTTGATGAAAGTTGCAATACAGGGGTTTACGGGGACAAAAAATCGATCTAGCTAGGTCTCATATCTGGGAAAATTCGTTTTCTCCGTATTTTCACCCGCGCAGAGCTCGGTCGCCCAAAGTTTAGAACAAGATGGCTACCTTAGAATAATGACATGGCAGCATGGATTTAGTAAGTACCTACTATCATGGCAGCATGGAATTAGTATGTACCATCCTGTACTATTAAATGAGCGTTCTGTATTGTCACCAGAGCAGAGCTCGGTCGCCCAGGTACTTAGTATTTATCGAAGTATAATTTATTTCCCAGTGGATGTTTACGGTTTAATTTTGTTTTCGTAAAAACAAAAGAGTAATGAAGAGACTTTGACCTTAATATCCCCTTAACCATTAAATTCTCTGGTAGTTTCTTTTTTGCAATGAACGCTAATAATAATTATGATTCTCGTTCCGGTGATGAGTTGATTACCCCTGTTATTAATGAATTTGATCGAGTTTATCAAATAATATTTTACATTAATTACATTTATGGAAAAGTGGTTTGGTGTGGTGCCGGACTTATGGAATAGCACTACCCTATTTCTTCCCATGGGTGTCGTAAAAGGCGAATAAGGGGCTTACTAGAGAATGGGCAGCAGCATTCTCACCGTACTGCGATCGCCAACCCGCCTGCCAAGCGTGGCGATTATGGCAAACTGAGAGAGATCGAGAGGTTCTATAGACAGTTGTACACGTCAACCAGTAACTCCGTTACGAATCTGGCAAACGACCCAAGAGCTAGATTAACCCAACATTATACTGAAGATATCCCGGACGTCAGCTTGTACGAGATAAGGATGGCTCTAAAGCAGCTTAAAAACAACAAAGCGCCGGGTGATATGACGGAATTATGGCTGAACTCTTAAAGGCCGGTGGAAAACCCGTTCTAAAGGCCCTCCAGAAGCTGTTCGATTCCGCCATACTCGAGGGTGAAACGCCACAGGCATGGAACAGAGGTGTGGTGGTACTCTCGAACTCATCGAGACATGGGCTGTACTGCAGTCTCTTCAACGGTGCCAGATCGACTATTTGTACATCGAAGTGCTAAAGTTTCTGTACGAAAACGCCACTATGTCAGTCCGACTCTACGATCAGACCTCGAAACCTATCCTTCTGCAGCGAGGTGTGAGACAAGGAGACGTTATGTCTCCGAAACTGTTCACCGCTGCACTGGAGGATGTCTTCAAGGTTCTGGACTGGAAAGGGCAGGCATCAACAAGAATGGCAAGTATATCACTAACCTTCGGTTTGCCGACGACATAGTCATCATAGCTGAGACCATGGAGGACCTCAGCACGATGCGCGATGACCTCAGTAGAGTCTCTGAAAGAGTGGGTCTTAAAATGAACATGGACAAGACAAAGGTCATGTCAAATCCCATGAGAGCATGAAGACCGGAGACGCTACGCTCGAAGTTGTGGACGAGTATTACCTAGGACAAACTGTCCAGCCTGGTAGGTCCAACTTCGAGAATGAGGTCAATCGTCGAATCCGACTCGGCTGGGCAGCGTTTGGAAAGCTACGCAATATATTCTCGTCCCACATACCGCATTGTCTCAAAACGAAAGTTACGTTTTGCCACTGACGACCTATGGCACTGAAACGTGGTCGCTCACAATATCCCTTATCAGAAGGCTAAAAGTCACCCAAAGGGCAATAGAAAGGGCTATGCTTGGAGTTTCCTTACGTGATCGAATCAGAACTGAAGAGATCCGCAGGAGAACCAAGGTAACCGACATAGCCCGAAGAATTGCCAAACTTAAGTGGGCAACTTAAATGAGCAGGGCACATTGCTCGCAGAACAGATGGCCGATGGGGCCGAAAGGTTCTGGAGTGGTGATCGCGTACAGGAAGACGTAGCGTTGGAAGCCCTCCCACAATATGGACCGATGACCTTGTAAAGCTCGCAGGAATGCGCTGGATGCGGGAGGCACAGAATCGGTCGAAGTGGCGGTGCTTGGGGGAGGCCTATGTCCAGCAGTGGACGTCCTTCGGCTGAAATGATGATGGTGACATTTATGGAAACCATTTAGTCATTTACAATAAACAAGTTATCTAAGAAAACATGGAGACTACTGCCTATCCTCTTCATTTATTGAAACAAGAAATACTCCCACTCTTACTTCTAAAGAGAAGTCCCTCACAATTTCCCACAGAATTTTACACAGAAGGAAAGGTATTATAATTCCGAAGCCATCCATTATTCGTGCTCATTCAAATTTTTATCAGCATTTCAAACAATAATTTGAGAGATAAAAATCTCCGAGAACATCTCGAAAAAACGTCGGAAACATGATTTTTACCGTACAAAGGTAGGGAAAACAATTATGCCCGACATTGGGATCCGCTATTAAGTGCAGAACACAAACGTATCAGAGCCAGTAATGGCGTGCACTTCAAACAGTGGGGACTCAAAGAAATCATTATTCCGCGCTCTTCCTACGCGACCACTTGGAAACGTAGGGATGGGGTGATGTCGATATTTTGATTTTGTAACATAAAATTATGGCTACCGTCTGGAGCTTTGGTTTCCTAAGAATGCCGACAACGGCAATCACTGTCCAATTAATACAAAGCATCATTTGACACCTACCTGTAATATACTGGTGAAAATTACAGATTTCCATGACAACCGCCAAAAATACACGGAACCGATTTCCTAGAAAACCCTAGCTTTACTTACACGATAGTCAAGAATAAACTCCTCTAGAAATTATTTATATTTACTTATATATTAATTTACTCTACAGTTACATACTATAAACTAGGTAGCTAACGTATTCGGGACTGCCTTTCACGTCATTAGTTCAGGACTCGAAATAGAGGAAACTATATGCCGAAACGTGTCCAAGAGCTATCTGCTGCTCTCCAACTAACTAACTAAGCGTAGCGAGAGCCTCTTAAGGTAATGGTTGAAGCTCTTGTACCTCTTATATAGTGATCTCTGAGCCCACTTGTCACATACCGACTACCGCGTGTCGACCATGTCGTGTCAAGTCACTTGATTTCTTTAAGTATACGTTTGTTTCTAAACATTATTTACTAGATTTTGCCCTCAGCTTCGCCCCCTTGTGGGTCGGAAATGATCCCACGGGAATTTACTACCGGGATAAAAAAGTACCCTATGTCTACCCATGTGTCAAATTTCATCCAAATCCATTCGGCCGTTTTAGCGTGAAAGCGTAACAAACAAACTTACTTTCGCGTTTTTATAATATTAGTTAGGATTATTACTACAGACTTCTTTATATCTACAAAAATTCTTAATCACAAAAATACAGCAGACTACACCGAAATTCATTTAGATACAGGTTTGTGCTTATGACCAGACGCTCACTTGATGATCAGGCCGAAGGTGGAAGCGAGCTTCACCTGGAATCTTCAACCACAGAGGAACTGGCTATCTTATCTCTCATGATTTCCAAAGTTTTAAATCTGATGACGACTGGAGCCGAGTATACGCGATGCAGCGCCGAGTAGGTATACATGATCCAGCGTAACCGACCTGAACGTGACGGTTCATTTTCATTCACTGTTCAGAAGCAGCGCAAAGTTCAACTAAAGAAGTTTTCACTTCAAAAAAGTATCGATAAAAGCTATATCGATATTTTGCTTCCCATCCCTAGAGCAGGTACGCTCCGCCGCGGGGTAACGAAGCTAATCTGTACTCAAGTGTCGACAATTTGAGGCGTAACAACTGAAAATAAGCAAGACTTGAACCATGTTGAACTTAATCCGCGGTTTACTCAGAGGTTCTATGTAATGAACGCTGTTTATCGAGCTATTAAACACAATACCCTTTTAATTTGGGCATTTTGAATAATTTGTGAGGTTCGTTAATGATATGATTCTTTGGGCCTGCATTTGTATTGTTTAGCTGTCTGTTGTTGTTTTTATTCATATTAAAGGAATTGTGTCACCTACTTGTGCTAAAACTCGTGTTAAAAAAATTGATCATCACATTTATTTAAGTCGTATGGGCAGTGATTGCCTAGTGGTGTGACCGTCGCACTGTGGATCGAAAAAAGGCTCTCAAAGACATTAGAGTTTATGTGTCGATTTTTTGTTTCAAATGGCTTCTATTAGCCAATATTATGCATAAATATATCACAGGATACAATCTGGTAGGTAAATTGGCAACTTATTTTTTTTTATACAAAAAAAAATTATGGACCTAATATATATCTTTGGAATAGCCGTTACATCCTTACACACAGTGATGTAGCTATTTATTTATGATTTTTTGACGCACTTGATTTTTTCACATTAGGTGCGGGTTTAAAAAAAACCCACTATATCTCGTTATATGAAGTAAAGAAGACAATGTCCTTCAGAAGGCTCGTTACATCGACGTGGTCGAAGGTGACGGGAGGTAGCTTGTGCAGCTCCTTCGCCACAAACGTTGACACGTCGTCAGGGTCGGTCTCCTTGAACAGCGTGATTATATCCTGCAGGCTCCTTGTAGTCACGTCACGCCGGCGGGACATCATCGCGCTTGTTCAGTACACTGTATAACAACAGCTTGGCAGCAGCTATGTCATCCTCGCTGAAGTTCGTTGCGTAGATCTGGACAGCGGACACCTCGTCCATCACATCCAGCTTCTGCTGTAGGAACGCCAGCAGCTCATTCACCACTAATTCATAACTCATGGCGGGTAAATTACGAGCGACAGCTTACGCCACGATAACCTTTTAATCTAGCTAACCGTCGATCGACCCGTGCGGCTGTAATAATTTTTCCATGAGCCCCTCTATAAAATAACTAACCCTACAATATAAAAATACTAACTACTATCTATAAACTGCAACATTCAAAACACCACACACGCAAAACACATCCTGAATTAACTGAAAGTCCTTGCAAAACAAAAAACGCACGCTTTCTAATTCGATATATATTACTCCGGAGCCAAATAAATCATACGAGCGACTAAAGCAGTGCCGAACCCAGTGCGGTAAGCGACAATATTAAGCTTCCCGTAAAATATTTTTTACCCATAAATTAAGCGAATGTAAGCGAGTTTTTCATATGCCAGCTTCGCTAGTACATCGCGAAATTAAACACATAAATTTCGAACAGTACAACTTGAGGTGCATATATTCAATTTAGTGTGTGCGTTGCCTTAATCATTGAGTTGGAGTTTGTGAAAGAGGGACTAATATCATTGTTGTTGTAAAATTCAAAACATTTTTTTTTGTAAAAACGGATATAGTAGTGCGAAGCAATTTGCCCTAACTGGGAATCAAACTCACTACCTTACGATCTGCCAATTAAATAATAAGGTAGGTTACTATACAAAAATCTTTATGAAATAGATGAACTATTTATTTCGTCAATAAATATCATAATATAGACGTAACTGTAAACAGAAAAACAAGTCTGCACAGTAAAAGAATGTTAAACAAACGCAAATCTAAAAAAAAAAAACTATGTCTAAACGATAGATAACTGTAACTACATCGCTAACAATTTTCTAAACCGCCACAACTTGTTTACAAGTTCATTTGCGTAAGCGCATTGCAAACACAAATCAAACAAAACATTCTTTCGCTGAAAAATTCAAGAACTGTCGAGTAGCCTGTAAACAGGCAGTAAATACTTACTACTTAGCTGCCGAGATCCAACGATTACACGCCAGTCGCTGGACGAATAGCACAGTGAGAAGTGCTGACCTGAAAATAATCTCATGAAGATCAAAACATACAAAATGTACACCATTTCGTATCATATGAAAGATATGATATTGAAGAAGAATTATCTAAAGTTTACAATATGTTTCACGTTCGGAATTACAGCTTTAGTGGTCATGATACTGCCGCATGTACTGACGAACTCACGCGCCCATCACCGTCGACACGTCAGGTATGCGACAGATTTAAAATATATACTGTTTTGGGGGAAAACTAGAACTCAGAAATTACGCTTATCACATAATAAACCCACAGAATTTTTGCCGGGACAGAGAATGTTTATCAATCAAAATTGTCCACATATTAACTGCTACTTAACCTACAATAAAGAAACACTTGCAAACGATGAGGATTTCGATGCCGTCGTGTTTGACATAGACAATGTTCTCAAAATGGATGTGAGCTTCCTCAATTTAACGAGGTCCCCAGAACAGCTGTACATATTCCGATCATCAGAAACACCAGAAAAACATCCATTATGTAATTATGAGTTGGAAGACTTCTTCAACTTGACTTGGACGTACAGATTAGACTCCGATATACCCCAACCGTTTTTGGAAATCCATAGCATGAACAAATCGCTCGTTGGACCAAAGACCAACATGTACTGGGTACAGAAAATGAAGAAGAGTAAGAAACTTACCAATAAAATCAGACAAAAAACGAAGGCAGTCGCTTGGATTCTAACTAAATGCAAACTAAAATCGAAACATGAAGATTTTATTAAGGAATTAAGAAATGAGTTGGAAGGGTATAATTACACATTAGACATTTATGGTCCTTGTTCTCAAAAAAAATGCCCTGGAGGGAGTGCCATAAAATGTTACAAGATGTTGGAAAAAAAATATTTCTTCCAGATCGTGTTAGAGGAATATCTGTCTAAAGATTACGTGACCGAGGTTATGGTTACTGCCATGTCGCATTTAGCTATACCTGTTGTTTTGGGACCCGCTGACTATTCAAAGTAAGTTTTATTTTATTACGTATTAATATTAATTTGATAGGTTTTTTGCTAACTTGCAAATGGAGACTTTTCTTAGTTATAACGACAATCTTATCACGTGAAATAAGAAGGTACGGTTAAATTGGTTTATTAGTCGTTTAGCTAGATTGTAATAAATTGTAAAGAACTTTGTTCTCACTAATATAAGTGTTTTATTTTTTTTATTTTACGTTTCGTCTACAAAGACGCAACTACTGCTACTTTTCAACTAATTTTTATTTAAGACTAGTTGTTGCCCGTGTCTTCGTCTGAGATCAAGGATGAAATATAGCCTATTCCAGGTAATGGTCTATCTATGTACCAAATTTCATACAAATCCGTTCAGCCGTTTCAGCGTGATAGCGTAACAAACAAACAACCATACTTTCGCATTTATAATATTAGTTAGATAACATTAATAGTTAGAATTTGTATTAATTATTAATTAATTAATGGTCATTCAAATGCTTAGACAATAACGATTGCATCAATCAAATTATAACAATTATTATTCAGATGATTAATGACTTGATCTCACACGTTAGATTTGAACTTATCTATACTTATAATAAATCTGTAGAGAGGTCAATTCTGTACATGATATATATTTTCAAAATAACTATCAGGGGGTAATTAGTGATCGATACTGATGCCAAAAATGCAATCAGTAAAATTTTTGTCTGTCTGTCTGTCTGTCTGTCTGTCTGTCTGTCTGTCTGTCTGTATGTTCCTTATAGAAACAAAAACTACTCGACGGATTTTAACGAAACTTGGTACAATTATTCTTCATACTCCTGGGGAGGTTATAGTATACTTTTCATCACGCTACAATCAATAGGAGCAGAGCAGTGAAGGGAAATGTTGGGAAAACGGGAGAAGTTGCTCCATTTTTTAAGCTTCCGTCGCGTGTGCAGCCTTAATGGTTAAAGCTACATAGAAATCATTTATGACGGAAATGTTCTACATAAAATTATCTAAAAAATATCCCATAACAGCATATGTCTATCTTTTATGGTTGACTCACAATAACACGTGTAACTCCCGATAGCTTAGCAGTTCGGAGCTTTCTGATTATATTTGTTTACTCTAACGTTTATAATACTCTCACTCATCCCTAATTAAAAGAAGTTAATATTATTACCTATTCAATTAAAAAAAAATCATAGTAATCGGTATAGAAACACCAAACTTATACATGAAATACGCTAATAAGCCATCGCGCCGTGAATCATGCCATAAGGATTATTTTTGTGTAACGGTTGCCGCGCTCGACGCGGGTCGTGGCGGTAGTTGTTGCGTTCAGAGCGTTCGACCTTATTGACAGACAATAATTGATATTAACAAACCGTGCTTATCAGCGCGACTTTTAGTCTTTAAATAGTTTATTTGAATTTCTTTTGTTGTTATTTTATAAAATAGGTATTAGTTGTTTTGGTAGTGTTTAAATATTCGTTCAAATTACAAATTATTAATAGTTTGCATTTTATTTCTTTTTAGGTGAAGTAGTAGTAGAAGTAGAAGTAGTACGCATAGATTTTTAGATACCGATAGGTAAGTTTTGGCTAATTTATGTTCAATTTTATTTTTTTATTAAGTAGGTAAAAGCGTAGATACTTTTTATTAATTATAGTAGTTATAGGTATTTATTATTAAGTGAAGTAGGTATAGGTAGATAGTATTGCACAGGCGTTTCAGCTTTATTTTCATTTCTTTTTTTGTTGTAAGTTGTAGGTACATATTTCTGGGTATAATTCTATTAGAATATTTTAGTTTAAATAGGCACTTAGATTTTAAGTGTAAGGTAGCTATAGTTAGGACCGGAGGTAAAATAAATTTGCCTTTGTTCGAAGACCCACCGGAACCTTTGAAATCACTACTTTTAGGGGAACAAGGTATGGGATGAATGTACCTACGATGGCCCATCGAAAAGGAGTAGAAGCGGTAGACAGAACTTTAAGGGATATAAGACAAAATGATCGACCAATGGGCGGTATCACAGTTTTATTTTGTGGTGATTTCCGACAAACCTTACCGGTAATACCACGGGGAACCCGAGCTGATGAGGTTAGGGCTTGCCTGAAAAGCTCTTATTTGTGGCGTGATATACAATCGGTGCATTTGACTATAAACATGCGAGTGAGAACTGGAGATAACCCGAATGATCGCGAATTTTCTGATATTATTAAAGATTGGTGAAGGTACCTATCCACAACTACACCAAGGAAAACTTATTCTGACGCCTGAGTTATGTTGTATAGTGCAATCCCAACAACATCTTATATCGTCGGTTTACGGTGACGTAACAAATATATTAAATAGGCACAATTCTTGGCTATGCGAAAGGTCCATTTTAACTCCTCGCAATGACCAGGCATTTGAGATTAATAATAAAATACTGTCGAATATCCATGGGGAAAGCAAAGTTTATAGTTCAATAAATAGAATGGTCGATGAACAAGAAACCACTAATTACCCGATAGAATTTTTAAATTCTTTAAATATGCCCGGACTTCCTTCTCATGAAATTTGTTTAAAAATTGGCATTCCGATTATTCTGCTCCGAAATTTAAGACCACCACAACTTTGCAATGGAACTCGGCTAAAAGCAACCCAGTTGCAACAAAATGTAATCGAGGCTCAAATTTTAACAGGCTGCGGTGCAGGAGAGACCGTCTTTATTCCCAGAATTCCCTTAATACCAAATAATTTTCCATTCCAATTTAAAAGAACGCAATTCCCAGTATCGGTGTGTTATGCAATGACAATTAATAAGGCTAAAGGGCAGACTTTTCGTGTTGCTGGAGTAGATCTCGGTGTCAGTTGTTTCTCGCATGGTCAGTTATATGTCGCTCTTTCCCGGGTTAGCAGTTCTCTTTATGTTCACGTGCCGGACGGGTCAACTTTCAACATAGTTTACCCGGAAGCTTTGCGCTGAAGTATTTTCGTTCTATAGGTACTTAAGCCTCATGTGAAAGTGATCTAAACAATACTACTAATACATTAACTTAATAACATACAAGGAGTCACACGCTGACGGAGTCGCGGGCACAGCTATTAATAATAATATTCTGCGGTTCCTTATTGCGATATTTTTCAACAGTATTGTGGATTGACATATTATATTTCCCTACTAAAATACGAAAGTTAATCTGTCTGTTACATCAAAACCACTGAACCGTGAGGAAGGACATGTGGTACTTTTTTACGAAAAACGACGGAAACGCGGACGAAGTCGCGGGCAAAAGCTAGTCATTAATAATCTACTAATTTGGCGACAAGTAAAAAAATCGGAATAACTGTGCTTTATCAAAGTTTAATATTCATTTTTATATATGTCGCAGTAAGATGGCGGAGCAGTGGTGGCCCAGTGGTAACAGCCCTGACTTACGAGTTATAGGTCGTGAGTTCAAAACCAGACAGGCTCTTTACTTTCTGTAAATAATTTCATCACCACTGCTCTCGAAACGGTGAAGGAAAACATCGTGAAGAAACCGCCATGTCCTAGAACCAAAAATTCGAAGACATGTGGCCCACTCCCTCTCAAAGAAAGAGCAGGATTGTGTCCCAGCAGTGGGAACATTAAAGACTGATTATGCAGTAAGATGGATTGAAGAAGTGATATAGTTATATCCCTAGGGATATAGCTATATACCGTAATATAGTTACTTATATGAAAGCAATTCATAACTGTCGGAATGCCATAATTTTGTGACTACTGCGATATATACACATAAACATTTCGGAATAAATTCTCTAAATGATAGTGAAAACCACATCAAAATTCGTTGTGTAGTTTAGAAAACTTAAACAGTCACACAGGCAGACACGTAAAGCGACTCTGTTTGATACTGTTTATATAATAGATATTGATATAAAGATAGAAGACTATATTGAAATTTAATTTTGTCTTTCAGCTTCTTGCCCCCTGGTTCCTACATCGACGCTCAAGCTTTCGACCTGAAGAAGTTAGGTGCGCTCTTTGACTACCTCATCAAAAACCCGGATATGTATGAATTCTTCTTCGATTGGATGAAATATTATTACTACCAAGTACGTTCTAGGTCCCAGATCTGTGACCTGTGCACAAAGCTTAATGAATTGAACGGTACCCCCGTCGTAAAGTCCAGTTTTCGGAAATGGTGGGACCCAGAATATAGAGATGTATGCCAAAGGAAACGTTTGTATAAACTGTTTAATACTGATGTTTGATAACCTGTGTTTTTTAAGTCCGAAGACACCTCCAAAGGTTTTTTGTAGAAGACCAAACATTTGTTATTAAGTTTTAACGGTATTGCGACGGCAAATTGACGAAGTTAAACACCGTACTGACTGTTCCCAGACCTGTCTGAATTGAAGAAAGCATACGCAGTCACGGGGACTTCCGACGGAAAAATTAAAACTGGTATTAGCGACATCTATATTCTATAGTCAGCACTACGGCGTGAGCATGTCGATGACGCGAATCCATAAGTTTATTCACATTAAAATTCGTCAAAAATTAATAAAACAAGTTTGGTCCGATGTAATTGAAATTAATTCAGTCTATCGTGTTAGTCTAAAATAGATTTAGTTTTATATTTTTTTCTACTAAGGTAGAAAATATTTTATTTATGTGGTATTATTTGTAAGAGCAATAAAGATTTCTTAATTAATTTATTATGTTTACTTTTTTAATCTTATTTTGAGCACTCAGCGACGGATACATTACCTATTCCTTTTTTATAAAATTTTATAATAACGGTCATAATAATTTTAATGTAACGGTCAAATACACAATCAGATAGAAAATGGAAAAATCGGAAACAACCTACCAAATCAAAAATCAAGTACTTACACACATATTCCTTCCTTTTTCATATCTTTTTGAGTTAGCTGCAAACCCCTAGAGAAACAAAAGCATCCAGGAAAAAGTCCTAACGTTACCCTCAATTAATATTCTAGAAATAGCCATATTTATTAAAAAGAATATTATTATACAAATCATTCATTTTGATAAGAATGAGCGCCGCAAAACGAAATTAATTCTACCAGTACCTAGACTAAAGATTTATGGTTTAATAAGACTTATAAAAGTGATTCCGATATCCTATTTAAAGAATAAACAATTTTATATTTAAAAATAGCTCAGAACAAATATATAATGAGTTACCTGAACATATAAAATCCACAAAAACACTGCATATTTAAATTTGGACTAAAGTTATTACTTTTAGGCTAAAGTGTAAAAAAAAAAACTTAATTCTAAAAGTAATAACTTTTAGAGTGTATGGAAGATAAGAAGCTAAAATAAAGCACAAATGTTATGAATATATGTTATGTATATGTAAAATAATGTTATTTATAATAATATATATATTTCAGACATCATAATTATAAATTAAATATATGTTAGAAAGAGTATAAATATTAAAATAATTAATGTTGTAATATTAATATCTAGTAGATAAGGTATGCAAAATAATGTTAACTTTAGGTATTTAACCTAGCTATAAGTAAAAAGTTATAATATTGCTGCGCTCTAACAGTGTCATGTACTCTTACGGCCTTACATATAAACGTGGTATAGCAGCTATACTCGAGAATTAACTGAGAATAAGCAAAATGTCTACAAATAAACAAAGAATAGCCTAAACCAAGTATAGCGTTGACATTTCTCTTCGTACAACCGTAAAGTTTTAGCCTAGCCTGTAATTGTGTGTACATTATGCAAATAAATAAATAATATTTTCAAAATATGAGTTAGGTATATCTCAAATACATGCTAGCTTATAAGTGGAAATAAAACTCTTTACCTACTCATCAACATTCTTAAGTAATATTCTATAATGTACAGAATATCTCGCAAAAAAATCCATAGAGCCATAGTTTTTCCCCCAACAAAGAATTTTTTTCTCACATTTCCTTTCAATTTTGCATTAAAAGGAGTGCCGATATCACTCCTCCAGGACACATCTGTGATCGACATCTCCCAACTGAGATTTATTATTGAATACTTTTAGCTTTCTTATACAATAAAGGAGCCATCCATCTTCTTTACATTTCAATGTTTTCTCCGACTTTATTGTATTGTTATTGTAAACGATGCATGGCTTTAAGAGGATTGCGTTTATTGTGGAAATACGGTTTTGTATTGAAGATGGGAATTATAGTCTACGTTTTTTCAGTTTATTACATTGCTGTAGTTTTGATGAAAGTTCGTCTATCAGAATCGTTAGCAACCTGATTAATTTTTAACAGACTTAAGAACTTTTAAAACGAGGAGATTCTGCATTCGGCGAGTTTGAATGTGGTGCGACTAATGGAAGAAAAATATATGTTGTTCTGACCCTAAATAAAATAGAATAACGGCAAAAGCATTTGTCATAAACCAGTTCTAAAATAACTTTGTAACGATCCATCCATATAAAACAATTAAAGACTGTGCCTTTTTGATTAGTTTCAAATCATTGGTTATTTACGACATACACAAAGGAGCTCATGACTGAGTAATAACAGCCCACGGGTCGATCCATCAGGTTAAGCTACGCTTGCTGGGATTGTGGTGATGTGATGGGTTTACATACCGAGACTTCTTCGTGCCTCGAAAAGCACGTTAAGCTGTTAGTCGCGCCTGTCATTCTTGGATCTTTGATAGTCGTTAAAGGTCGTCAGAACCACGCACAATGGTCCACCTGACGGACTAAGTGCGGAAACCAAACCCCCTAACATAGAACATAGAAGGTCGTCAGAAGCCCGAAAGTCTGGTAAACAGTTTTACCAAGGGGTATCGTGTTACCCAGTTACTGGGTTGTGGAGGTCAAATAGGCAGTCGCTCCATGTAATATACTGGTATTCAGCTACATCCGGTTAGACTGGAAGTCGACCCCAATATAGTTGGGAAAAGGCAGGCAGATTGATTGGTAATTTACAACATCTGTAAAGATTACTCTAGCCTGGTTTCTGAGGTCATTGATAAACTCTCAACATTTAGATATTCATTGGACAAAGTTATCAATCTAAGCAAACAAAAGTCCTTAAGACAATTTGCACGCAAACTCCGCCCTCATGCTACTGTCAATAATAATAATTCAAGTCAAGTGTACCTTAATTATTTTAGACTTAAAAGCCGAGTTCTTGGTTTTGTTTCAAATAATCTTTAATAAAATACATGATTTTCGAAAAAAATATGAATCGAACTATAGTATATAGTGACGAAACTATTGGATATATTTGATTGAATATTCATATATACAGACTGGGAACGTCACAATACGCAGTTTAATTTACTGTCTTAAATTTGTTGTCTCCACCTTGTACTTATTATTTGTGACCAAAACTGCATAAAATACGTGAAAATACCCTCCATAAAAGATCACAATACATGCGATTGCTGCATACAAATATTATTTAATCTCAATTTTAACATTGGGGCCTTTATAATAAATTGCAAGCGAGCGACTCATCCATTACAGCCGCAAATAAATACCACATTACAGGGAAACCACGTCATCTGTAATTAAACGGATTGCCCTGATGAATTATATGTTGAGGATGTACATGAATATACCCTGAAACGGATTTTTTTCGGTTGGGGGTTCGAACCTGCCAAGTGTTTTTTTTCTAAATTATTAGTAGGTACTTTTTGAGTTCATCTTATTCATCAGACTTAATCTAAAAAAAAAAAGAGTATAAAGTAAAATTATTATTTACATTAATTAATTATTTAAATTCTAACTGCAATGTAGACCTGCCTGATCTAGATTTATGAAAACCTGTGTTTCAGGCCATCAATTTATATCAAACATTTAAAAAGATGACAACAATAAATTTATTAGAAGCTAAATTAAAAAGAAGATATAATATTTTTTAAAGAGTAATTATTTGGGTACCTATATTATTTTAAAACTAGATTATGTAAGATATGCATAGATAGAGATATGTTTAAATAAATTAACGAATAACTTTAAAGTAGATAAAGTGGAGACAAAAAAAACGAATAAAAAAAATTGGTTGCCTGTAAAGTCGGTATACGGGCGAAAGTTTTACGTGACAACGACTTTGCGTGCCTTTCACTTTTTATGTCTGTCTCTCTCGCTCTTAGGCGGGCTAACCATGACGCGTGCCTCTCACTCGCTCTCATTGTGAGCGCATAACGTGAGCGGAGCGTAACGCAGTTTCTTGAAGTGTCACCCGGCAAACCAATTTATAAGACGTTGTCACGTCAAAATACAATCAATCTTGCATTGTCAAGAAATTTGAAATTCACAAACACGAATTGAAGCAGCGTAATTAACAGTGCTCGTTTGTGTTATAAATGACAAGTGCGTTTGTACAATCTACAATTACAAAAGTTTTAATTTACATTGTAGACACTCCGAGATACGTATTCGTATACCTATTGTAACCCATAGCAATAATACTCGTACATGTATTATTACTATCACTTACTTCAAAAACGGCGCAGGAAAACATCGTAAGGAAACCTGCATGCCTGGGAGATATTTCACGACAGCATGTGAAGCCAAGTCAGGGGCCCATGGGCGGCTTTAAAACTCTGACACCAGGTTAGCCGCTAACCACACGAAAAGAAAAAGAACCCACATTTTGCCAATTATGTTTAGGTACCTAAAGTACTGAAGAAATCATGACGGTAAACATCAATAAAACCGCCCGACCTGCCTATCGAAATCAAGACTCCACGTCATTCCGACTAAAACAAAGAAGCAGTCTCGTTTTATTTCCTAGCACATCACCCTAAATATATCAGAAATAACTTTTTCCCACGGCATCGCCCACGTTAAGAGGGAACAAGGCGTGCGATTCTCCATACAAATGTATTCTCCTTTTTTCTTCCTGAATAATGCCTCTAGAGCAATCATTTTTTTTTTCATAGAATCAAGTTCTGCTGTAGTCACGTCCCTGTTATTTAAAGAAAGGTTTAGGTAAAGAAAACATGACCCTCCAAAAATTACAAATATGCCCCATTTTTACCGCCGTGATTAAAGGAGTACCTGACAAATTCGCAAAGTCTTTAACATAAATGAAAATGATAGGAACCTAGACGTACTCTTTCTTAAAATTTTAATGTAAAAAATAATTGAATCGGTTCAGTTTTCGAGGATAAAAAAGAGGAATACGAAACGTTGATTTCGTCAAATTTTTTTTGTGATATAATTGGTCTGAGCTGTAGCTATCCCTATCGTACTCTACAGGCAGATTTGAGGTAAGAAGACGGCAAAAGTTTCTTCAAATACTTATTTTTCAAATTCCTCGCAGCCCCTGTTCCCTTTTAAGGTCGGAAATTATTCCACCGGAACGCAAGACCGGAATAAAACAGTATCTTATGTACTAACCCAGGTCATGATCTATCCGTAGATATGCCAATTATCATCTAAATCCGTTCCACTGTTAAGAAATGAAAAGGTAACAGACAGACATACGGACGGACAGAATGATCGACAGACAAACATAGTTACTTTCGCATTTATGATACTAAAGTATGGAACTAGATAAAGATAAAGATAATTTTATTTGTCTAAACATGCGTATACATGCAAATTCAGAATGCAGGATGTCACAATATTTCGTACGTACATGTTTCACCCGTAAGGCGTACAAATTTATATTTACAAAAAAATAAAATATTAACTAAATTACAAAATAAAACTAAATTATTAAAGGCACTTTAATCTAAGTACCTATATTGTAGTGTCATTCAAAAAGTCGCTTATATTATAATAACATTTGTCTGTTAATAAATTTCGCATCTTTTTTTAAAACAAATTTACCTACTGGCAATGATTTATATGACTTAAAAATTAAACATTTTTGGAGCCATACAGAAAACGCTTTTTCCCATTAATGCCGTCTTTGACGTATGTGAACACAGTTGATGTTTGTCTCGTCTGTTGCGAGGGAAGGTGTCAACTAGTCTTGGAAATAGAGATTGATTTACCCTAACAAATGCCGCAATTTCAAAAACATACAAAGATGGTAAAGTTAATAATTAGTGTTTTTCAAATAATGGCATACAGCTTTCGGTCGACTTCAAATTAAACATAGCACGAATGCATCTCTTTTGGGCCTTAAACTACTACTACTATACTATAGACTATAGTATGGAATAGTTTGAAAGTATGAATTATCTCTAAAATTGGGGTATAAAAAAACATCAATATTATGTCCTCAAACATCGTCAAATCACCGCCACCCTTACGGGGTAATATCAGGAGCAGCAACTTTGTGCCCAATCGGTCGCTGGGGAAGCAATCAGTTATTTAACGCTATCCGCAGTTTCAGTTCATACAGAGGGCGAGGTCTGAGGGGTGACGCTGAGGGAGGCTTTTGTCATTGCTGTCAAAGATTACTTCTTTGATGTATTCTAAAGCCGCTTATTAGCTTGTGTAAGTTTATATATACAATTTATCCATTTATACACACACATTTAAAGAGACGAGAAGAAAGGAACCGAAAAATACGTACAAAGGTGTTGCTTATTTCTAGAGAAATCTCCTCCAACATACCTGCGATAGGACAGTCGAAGTCCGTTTAATGTTGTGAACTTTAGAAGAATAAATAGGTAACCTCTAAAAAAATGCAAACGAAGGTTTTTAAATTTGCGTTAACACGTTTAGTGCCGGGAGGGTTCACCTAGTCGCATATGGGATGCCGGGAGCCCTCGCGGAGGGCTCATTTTAAATGTAGGTTTTTCTTAGCGAATACGTACAGCATTATAAACCGTGAAATTAAAAAGATTTATTAGTACATATATGCGTTTGTTTTAAAATCCAAGCACTTTTATTTTAAAATATTTTTTTTGTTTTCTGTTACAAATATTCACAAAAAAAATTAAAAGGTTGGAAACTACTTAAAGCGACAAGACCCTCTGAAAACACAATTTTACTTCGTTTTACAGTGTTTTATAACACGGTTTTGAACCTAAAGCCGTTGACCGTCCGCAATGGTAAACTTTAGCGCAAACATAATGCCGACCCTCCCGGAGGGTTCACTTCCAATATATGTGGCGGCATGGCGTATGAGTTCTATGAAAAGTGAGTGGAGTCAAAAGTTTTAAAAGTGACTTCCTTAATCGCTGTGTAAATTTTTGTCATGGATAAGGTCAATGAAACAAAACACTTTTTATGAGTAAGCTTGTCATTCTTTCATACAGCGTTTTATAAGGGTTTATGATGGCACATATAGAAGTGGTCTGTGTACATTTATTTACAATTCATCATAAAGATCCCTTAAAAGAACATCCATCTCTCCTCTATCTACATAAATTATTGACATAAAATTATATATTAGTGATATTTATACATTTTAAATGCGTAATGAATTTTAAACATTAATATAAGGTTTTGTAATTGTTATTATTTTATTTATTACCACTGTAATATTTTCAACACAAACGTATTTTGTTATGAAATAAATGACTATTAAAAACATAAATAAAATAAACCTTCTTGATTTCCAAAACTTTACAAAAATAAAAGTTTAATCGTTTTATTTAACCATAACACATCATCTGCCTAGCCTTTTCCAACTATGTTGGGGTCAGCTTCCAGTCTAACCAGATGCAGCTGAATACCCGTATTTTACATGGAGCGACTGCCTATCTGACCTCCACAACCCAGTTACTGGGAAACACGATACCCCTTGGTAAGACTGGTTATCAGATTTTCGGGCTTCTCACAAACCGTAATAACTGTCAAAGATCTGTAAATGACAGCCGGGACCAACGACTTAACGTGCTTTTCGAGGCACCGGGGGTCTTGGTATATAAAGACCCACCCGTGCGGCTGTTATTACTTAGCATGCCACAACTAAAACCAGTTAAAACAATTTTCACGGTACCTTCCCAATTGCTTCGAAAACTAAGTTAAACAGACACCGATGCTAAAAGTTTATTCGAAGCAACTCGGTGGGCACAGGTGTTTATTCGTATACGAACAACGCACGGCTAATAGAACTAGCTAAATGTACCAGTGCACTACTATTGGGCCAAGTGTTGGACGGAAAATGTTTATACTAAATAATTATAATTTAGAGCAAATTATACTGTGTTTGTACTGTCATACTTAGTGAGTAACTATACTCCATTTGAAATACGATTAGACATATAAATAAACCTTTTTTACAGTCCGTTCAACCGATTTTGACTTCTATTGCGTTGGTGGCGTGACAAATGGCAGCTGCAGTAAATAGTTGCCATTGTAGCCACTTTTAATGCCACCCTTATACGTACGGACATAGAAGTCAAAATCGGTGGAACGGGCTGTAAAAAAGTTTTATTTGAATTTAAATAAATGTCTAATACTATTTCAAATGGAGTATAGATCTAGTGTTTTTTTTTTTATAAAAAGTTATTTGTATTTGTATAGGGGCGGATTTAAAAAAATCCGTCATGACAAAAATAAGCTTAGATCATCACGGTTGTTCACAGATCAACAAAAGTAATGGATTTGTGTCCAGGTTAGTATTAAACTGGCTGGCTCTACCTTCATAGGACGTAATTCCTTAACATATCATGTATATGTTACGGCTAAAGACGGGTGTGCAAATAAACTTAACATTAGCCGGCTAAACTTGACTTTTTATTTTTGAGGAGAGGGTAATGTTCGACATAATGTGCATTTTCGATAAATGATTTAATCTTTAGCCGGCTAAACTGTACATTAGCCTTAACGCAACGGCTAATGAATGATCGATCTATACGCGAGGGGCGGGGGAAGAGCGCATGAGCACGCGACCCCTTCGTCGCAGAGTACATTTTCTCAAAACACGGTGTTCGCAAAAAATCATAATCTCAAAAAACTATAACCGCAAATCATCACATTCTCAAAACATGACATTTTCTTGTGCCTAAACGAACCGGCCACTCGCCGGTCGCTGCCCGGCACCGCTCGCTTGGCTCGCTCGGCTCGTGAGTTATGTGGTCACAGCTCTAACCTAACGTAATCTACTTTACAGCCATTTTCATTTGCTACTTAATTTGTATCCAAGGGGTTACGGTTACACTTAAGTTTAGCCGACTAAAGATGAAAGAAATTAACATTACTCTCTCCTCGAAAATAAGCTTAAGTTTAGCTGTCTTTCCTATCCATCCTTAGCCGTGACACATACACCAACCCCATTTAAAACATTATACATATTATTGACGAATAAAAGAGTTTAAAACCAATTTACAGAAATAAATATCATTTACCAAATATGCATTTAATAACTGGTGAAATATGGGTGTATACCATTCAAATAAGGTAGGTCACCTTCAGTTTCGGCGGAACAACGATTTTCGCAGGGTGCTGGTAAGAGCTGGATGACAGTAGCCGAGGATCGAGTCAAATGGGGTGCGATTGGAGAGACCTATGGTACAATTCAACACCGTAAGCACTTGGGCATAAGGCACACGGCGTCGCATTATAAGATACACAACTGAAAATTATTAGAATCACATGGCGAAGCGTGAGGTTACCGAGTGATCCCAACCAATATTGTACAGTAATATAGTGCAGATCAACGCCGTACGGACGCCCACTTTGGCCAGCAGTAGAGTTCTGTAGCCTGTAGGCTGATGAAGATGCCTACCTCTACAGAGATTACTGACGTGGTGTTCCGCTAAATTACTTTCGAGAACAACTAGTAGGGGTATCACTGCATCGGGCCCAGGTGCGTGTTAGTTAGTTAACACCTATTGGTCGATATATCGCCGAATCTCATCGCTATCGCGATGCAATTCAATTATACAATGTGCTTAGTTGTTTACTGCTAACCGGTTTCAAAATAGACTCTAATATTTAGGAGACGCAGAGGAAAGCCAAAGAAAAGATGGATAGATTAGGTAAGGAATGATATGAAAGGAAAGGTCAGGGCAAAGGATACGACATTGAGCCATACTGCCTGAAAACTTTACTTATATCACTCTGCGTCCGGCGCTTGGCGTGGCAACACGCCGAGTTTGGGTTCGCGACAAGTCAATCGTCATTCTGAGGATGCTTCGTTAAGAGGTGAAACACGTGTCGATTTCTTACAGGGTTTTTTACGACTCTTCTGAATAGTTAAGCGGAATAGGTTTTTAAATAATAATATATGTTTATCTATTCTATTGTTTTTATACTGGATTTCCGCAAGGTCACGCCTGAATCAATTAACTATCATCCTGATCTTACAGCAGTGATGTCCTAGTGATGTGACCGTCGGACTGCCTAGTCATAGGTCTCTAGTTTGAACCCAAGGCATGCACCTCTGACTTTTCGGATTCATGTGGGTATTGTATAATTATCACTTGCTCCAAAAACGGTGAAGGAAAACATCGTGAGGAAACCGGCACGCCTGAGCGATATTTCTCGACGGCATGTGATGCCAACACACAAATGCACACGAGAAGAAGAAGATCTTCTTTGATGACTCATCAAAGAAAAAGCTTGTGCTGGCGCATTAAAGAAAAAGTACAACTACTTCCAAGTCTTGACATAGAAGTAGTTGAAACAATATTATAACGTATTACTTCCATGACACAGATACCAATCTTATCATACAAAGCAACCGTTTTGTGACGTTTAACTGTCATACTGACATCGATTGTCTAAACGTCAAAATGTCGTAAGAGATTAACCTTATGTCCTTTTAGCTATTAACAACTACTACGAAGTGCAAAGTTCGACGGCTCATCTTGCTGTGCTGCCGTCACTACATGACACTGGCAGAATAGTCGAAATTAGCTCAGTTGCAAAAAGGAAAAAAAAAACACATTTTTATCCTGATCTTAACCCATTCCACTTCAACATATACCTATCCATCTTTCTACAATCCCGACCTTATATTTTAATTATCACCACGCCAGCTACTCAAGGACCTGACCAGGCATAATTCAAATCGCTAGCTCAGTAGCGCCCTCTCGCCGCGAGAAGTGTCGTCGAGCCTTCTCGAATATTCATCAGGCTGACTTGATTACTTCATAAGTATCTTTGTTATGTGGTTAACGACTTGGCAGGTGCAGAATTCTGTAGTAGTTAAGCCTTTTTCCTCTAGGAGTAGATATAAACAGCTGAAAATCTTTTGCTAAGACTTTTGACATCCAGATGCCATAGGGAAAATTATTTCCTTCACTGCTTCTTTTATTTTTTTACTGAAGATATTTTTAGAATCAATGGGGCTCAGACGTAATAAAGCCGCATGGGTCGATCGATCAGCTTAACCTCTCAAGCGTCGTCGTAACACCAATGGATAATAAGATTTAATGGCTCGAAATGTCAGCGTTACACCTTTGGATAATAACAACTTAACTAACTTAACAAGTACTTCTTAACTAACTTAACAAGTACTTCCAAATGTGCCGACGTTTGTGGCACATGTGCGGTACAGAGGCCTGACGTCCGAAGAGGACGACGCTACAGTTGCCATGGTTGGTCATTGGATGGGTGACCATCTTTACAATACCAAGACTCCTCCGTGCCTCGGAAAGCAAGTCAAGCCGTTGGTCCCGGCTGTCATTCATGGATCTTTGACGGTCGTTACGGGTCGTCAGAAGTCCGAAAGTCTGACAACCAGTCGTACGAAAGGGGTATCGTATTACCCAGTAACTGGGTTATAGATGTCAGATAGGCAGTCACTGCATGTAAAATTCTGGTACTCAGCTGCATCCGGTTAGACTGGATGTCGACCCCAGCATAGTTGGGAAAAAGCTAGGTAGATGGTTTTTGGAATCAAAGACAGTTTTATAATTTTCCAGTAGAGTTAAGCTTTGTTTCCTAAGAAAGTGATGAACGGTCACACATTAACAGCTGTCCAAATACTGAGCGTTTTTTGATGCAAATTACAGATTGTCATGACGACCGTTCTAATAAGACAGAACCGCTTAAGCTCTGGTTTCCTCGGAAAGCAGTTCAGTTCAGTCATATTATAACGGCCTTCATGTAAATCTGTAATTTTCACCAGTATTTGACATTAAGTCACACCCTGCTGCCCAACTGCGTCATTGTGTCAGAGGTGCCAAAATCCGCCTGACGCAGGTCCTCACCGGACATGGTTGTTTCGGGAGGTTCCTGTTTCGTATCAGGCGGGAGGAAACGCCCGGGTGTCATCACTGCGTGGATCGCCCGGAGGACACGATTGAGCATACGGTGGAGGTCTGTCCGGCTTGGGCAGAGCATCGCCGTGTCCTCGTGGAGGCGATCGGCGGCGGGGATCTCTCGCGTCCGGCCCTAGTCCAGGCCATGGTACGGAGCGAGAGGGCATGGGAGGCCGTCACCTCCTTCTGCGAAGCAGTAATGCTCGCGAAGGAGGAGGCAGAGCGCGTGAGGGAGAGGCAAATTTCGCGCCCTCACGCCCCTAGCCGCCGCAGGAGACGCCCTGGGCGTCGGGAATCGCAGGCCGATTCCCGGCCACCGTAGGCGCGGGCTTGCGGACGGTGAGCAATGGGTAGCTCGCCGTCCGATAAGGACCAGGCCCGGGTCGACGGCGCGTTGTGTTCCACGCGCGCCTCAAAGAGATGTCAGCACAACGGAAGGGGTCCGATAGGACCGATGCCTGCCGGGGTTGCGGGAAAGTCCGAAAGGGATACCGTGGCCCCTGGCAACGTAAAGGCAACGGAAGGAACACGGGTGGGTTTTAGTCAGTAAGAGTCTGACACGCCCTCCCGCTCCACCCAGAGCGGGAGAAGTTATTTGATAATTTCCCACCCAAAAAAAAAAAAAAAAAAAAAAAAAAAAAGAGGTGCCAAAAAGAAACAGAAATGCGACTATCTTTTGATGCGGTAGGGCGAATCTTACAATTTAAATCTTTACCACTGCCATCATTTTCATAACAGCCGTCACTGCGGCCGTTAGTGGCGGCCACCGCTCTTCTAGGAAACCGTATCTTTAGCTTTACCAGTGTTACTTTTCAAATATCACTTCGAAATTCGAACGGTGCCGAGGCTTGAATCCGCGATGATTTACTTTTACATAAAACAAATGAGTTCGATTTCGAACTGTGTGCGGTATCTTGAATAAGTTTTTATGTAATAGAAGTTTACATGGAACCTGGAAGCTTACTGCCAGTTTTTAGAAAATATCAAAGAAAAACCTGTTTTTAATATAGGTATCATCAACTTACTTTCCTTCAAAGATCAACAAACACAGAACTAACTAGAACAAAACAATCAGTCTACACTCAAAGCTGATGAAACAAAGCTCTTTCTTTGCCCAAGTAGTAAATACTGAAAAATTCATACATTTCGTCAGTACCGTCGGCAAGTCAAGTGCTCGGCATGGTTAGCATATCGCAGAGATCGCCTGCTCGAATATTCAACAGCTCTTTGTTGCTGACCCTACTTACGTACTACGGTATGGTAATGAGTGACGTCACTGTTTGTTTTTGATTCATTTTGATTTTGTAGCTGTCGTTAAGAAGAATATATTTTGGGAAGATGTTTTAATGAAAAGACTGTCTTATTGCACGATTTAGATGTGGGGTACATTAATACTAGTCTACTTCAGTAACGATATTTAAATAAATGTAGCAACAACATTCAGCCCTGCTAATATCTTGTAATATTAGCCAGTAAAGCTAGTATTTTTACCACTGCACGTCATGAGCTATTTTAACCGACTTCAAAAAAGAAGGAAGTTACAAGTTCGTCTATATGTATATTTTTTTCTTTTTTATGTTTTTTTATAAATTTTAATATAATTCGTGCCAATACTTGAGAAGACCTGATTGATTGCCTGTCCACCAAGTAGGCTAACTAGACTAAATTAAAGGTAGGTTGAAATCCTTGTCAAGCAATAGGTATCTATATTAAAGTTTGCTAAGTTTATCAATAGTTGTTAGAACGATATTAAACTGTCTCGAATATTGTCCAGGGAAGTACAATACAACATTAATAGGACCAAGTTTTTCTACAAAGTAAAATGTCACCGATCAATTCTTTTTAAACAAAGACTCAATAGGTGACGAAAGAGTAACCTTTAATAAAAAAGCGTAGAAAGAACCTTTGTCTTCGTAAATATTAAACCAGTCAGCCGTTTAAATGTTTCTACCAGAATTTTGTACACTTCATTGAATAAAAACAATGATATGTTTTTATTTTTGTATCAAAATTCAAAAGTCATTTAGTCAAACTAGGCTGGGAATCAGCACTTTTCGAACGTCAAAATCACATAAGACAGTCCCCCAAAACGCCCACCCTTCACCACTTTCTAGTGCTTTAGCTGGGAAGAAGAAGTGGCGCAACAAACTCCCCAGCTGCACAGCTGCCTGTTCAATTAGAAAATAAAAACTATATAAAAGTATGCAAAATGATTTACATTACGCAACATATTATAAGTAATAACAAATACAGCATACATAACATAAGGGTGTGGTACAGACCATCAAACTGATCGACTTTCTCCACGGGACCATAACCAATATCGCGCAAAAAAAAAACAACTATTTCACACAAAACCTCAATACTCGACCCAAAAGTATTGGACAGCTGATAATTTTTTCGCGATTACGATTTTGGTCTGTACCACACCTTAAATATTACCACACAATTTTTTTATACATATGCTGTATAGGAGCTTCAAAAGCGGTATATCCCAGTCGCTAGGGCGACGGACTGGCGAGCCAGAGGTCGTGAGTTCATACCTCACGACGACTCACGAACATAATCTACTATATAAAAATAAGTCGGGTTTTCCTTCCTGACGCTATAACTCCAGAACGCACGAACCGATTTCCACGGTTTTGCATTCGTTGGAAAGGTCTCGGGCTCCGTGAGGTTTATAGTAGGTAGGGTAGGTAGGGTAGGTAAGGTAGGTAGGGTAGGTAGGGTAGGTAGGGTAGGTAGGGTAGGTAGGGTAGGTAGGGTAGGTAGGGTAGGTAGGGTAGGTAGGGTAGGTAGGGTAGGTAGGGTAGGTAGGGTAGGTAGGGTAGGTAGGGTAGGTAGGGTAGGTAGGGTAGGTAGGGTAGGTAGGGTAGGTAGGGTAGGTAGGGTAGGTAGGGTAGGTAGGGTAGGTAGGGTAGGTAGGGTAGGTAGGGTAGGTAGGGTAGGTAGGGTAGGTAGGGTAGGTAGGGTAGGTAGGGTAGGTAGGGTAGGTAGGGTAGGTAGGGTAGGTAGGGTAGGTAGGGTAGGTAGGGTAGGTAGGGTAGGTAGGGTAGGTAGGGTAGGTAGGGTAGGTAGGGTAGGTAGGGTAGGGTAGGTAGGGTAGGTAGGGTAGGTAGGGTAGGTAGGGTAGGTAGGGTAGGTAGGGTAGGTAGGGTAGGTAGGGTAGGTAGGGTAGGTAGGGTAGGTAGGGTAGGTAGGGTAGGTAGGGTAGGTAGGGTAGGTAGGGTAGGTAGGGTAGGTAGGGTAGGTAGGGTAGGTAGGGTAGGTAGGGTAGGTAGGGTAGGTAGGGTAGGTAGGGTAGGTAGGGTAGGTAGGGTAGGTAGGGTAGGTAGGGTAGGTAGGGTAGGTAGGGTAGGTAGGGTAGGTAGGGTAGGTAGGGTAGGTAGGGTAGGTAGGGTAGGTAGGGTAGATAGGGTAGGTAGGGTAGGTAGGGTAGGTAGGGTAGGTAGGGTAGGTAGGGTAGAGTAGGTAGAGTAGTTTGGTAGGGTAGGTATAAGTACTTAGTGCTACCCGTGCGAAGCCGGGCCGGGTAAAGCTAGTTCAAGTAGGTATTTGAAGGAACTTTTTGCCGCCATATTTTAGTTTTTTGTAGGTTTAGTTAGATTAGTTTTTTTATTTAATATGTACAGTTAATTAGTCGATTAAGTATAAGTTGTCATTATGCATAGCATAGCTTGTTTGTTGAGGAAAGAAGACGAGGAAAAGATTGCCATATGCAAGAGGAAAATGGAAAGAAGTATGCCTTATATAAAGAAATTGGACAAAGTAAAAAACTAAATAATAAGGAGAAAAACAAAATTAACGTAAAGCTTATATTTAGATTACTGAAGTGGAATTGGGCAGGGCATTTGTGTACACTGGAAAGTACTAGATGGACAAAGAGGGTAACAGAATGGATCCCATTAGAACGTAAAAGAAAGCAAGGGATGCAAAGAAAGAGATGGCGAGACATATTTACTCAACATTGTGGACCCGACTGGATGCGAAAGGCGCGCGATAGAAGCGTGTGGAGCAATTTAGGGGAGGCCTCAGCCGTAGAGGCGACTGCTATGAATAGCGTTGGCAAATGCTAGTAAAAGAAAGGAAAAGAGGGAAATAATTTATTGAGAAGAAAAGTTAATGATTTCTTTTAGAAGTATTTGAAATATTTAAACCTGTTATTACACTTAATCAAGTTCTAATTTGTAAGTAGTGGAATAAAGGGCACAAGACTACTACGTAAAGTGTCAAAGCTGAGAAAATATATAATCTTATTAAAATGCCATTCATTGTCTTTGAAAAGGAAGAAAATAATAACGTAGATCTTCTTCTGAGCAAATGCAAAATGTTTAAATATTTTTGACCCAAAATTCAGTAATACAGGGATCTTTTGGCGCGTGACCGAAATCGGAACTAACGCCGCCATCTTGGTTTTTCAATAAATTCTTCAAAACAATTTCACACATGTTTAACAGCTGCGCCTCCCTGTCAACGTCATTCGAGCGCCAAAATATCCTTGAAGGACAGACGCATCGTCAAGGTTATCAAGTGCACAGGTGACATGCAGCGTAAGATAGAAGGTGGATTTAACATAACAGAGATTTATATCTATCTTTATTGAAAGTATTATTATTATTTACAACATAATACATGCATACATAGTACATGCATAAACTCACACCTACGCATGCGCGTAGGCAGAAACTACAGAACGGCACCTGCTACGATCCTCACATACTCCAATTACAATTACAACATAATCTCAGCTATTTATAAAACGATGCTTAAACTATGCTTAAAGTATTGCTTTCTCTTACTTGCACTACAAGCAAGAAAGAAACAGCAAAGCTTATGAGGAGGTGTCGAATTAAATTAGGCTAAAAACTGTAATTTTTTTGACCAAGCTTACTATTTAATTAAACATTGACATGAAAAGAAATTGGCAGCTTTACCCTATATTTAATTTCTCATAACACAAGATCACGCCTGTATTCTCCGGGGGGCTAGGCAGAAAAAGGTGAAAAATACTCCCACATTTCGACAGTTATATTGAAGTCTCATGTATTAGGCTATAAATTCAGGCTCAATCGCTTTGTTACAGCCCGATTCAAACTTAATGGCGGCTCAGAATATGAGCCGAGTCGCTGCGCAGTAACAAATTCATGGGTCAGCGGGAGAGAGGGATGGAGTACTGCGCAGCGAGTAGCTAACTTCCGAGACGCCATTAAGTTTGAATCGAACTATACGCAAAGTTAGGGCTTATAAAATTATGTATAATGTTTTATATCTTTTTCTTAGAAATTTTAGGACTCAGTTTAGTCCGATTGAGCTACCAAGATGCTTTTTCCTTCTTCTCTTTATGAGAAGATTCCTGCAGCGACATAATTTACTCAGTTTGGTTAGTCAATGTCAAACAGAATATTTACCACAAAAACTAGCCCCTCCAAGGATCTTTCATATACGACCCAATTTCTGATATCATTTCCGCCCCTTTTGGAAGACATTTCTCCCTCAACGGACCATAGTACCACCATGTCCTAAAGTTCTTGTACGAACTGAAAGCCTGGTACTTTTTCTTATCATTCAACATTTTACAGAGCTCACAGTATCCTCTGTCTTCTTCTACCTTTTCTATTGTGTAGTAGTTCTTCCAGTTGAAATATTGGTGGTAGACTGTTGGATTCCTTATGGTGTAGTCTAACAGAGCTGCAAGCTTTTCTTCGTTGTAGAAATTGAAATTTATATAGGAGTTTTCCGGAAGGAACCTGGGGAGGGAGAAGAGTCGTGAAACACTGGACTTGGTTGCAAAGATATGATGCTAGTAAATCTCACATTTTTGCTTTATTAATATTAATGTGGTTAATGTGGTCATCTTCGTCAGGATTACTGATCTGGTCTGGCACTATATTTTAAACTGGACTAGAGTCGGGATGTACCACAATCTTTCCGAATTTGAAAATGAAGAGAGTATTATTTCTATTAATAAATAATCAATGAAAATGTCTGTAGATTTTTTTTTTATCTTCAGTTAGCAAGGAAATAATTTTGATTTCGAACAAATAAGTTCACATTTTTATAGATAAACAAAAAATAATGGAATGTTTAGATGGAACGCTCATAGATTTTAATTCGTGATCGTGACCGAAATTAACCGTGTGACGGGTGACATATACACTAAAACATTTATTTTAAGTTTGTGTAACTTCTCGCCGAATGCTCGACACGACACTTCATGTGACCAGAGGTCTGACTCGTTCTTTGGCCAAAGAATTAGCATTGCCATTCAACGTGGCAGTGCTGCCAGTCTTCTGGGCACGTTTCCGGATGATAGCGATGTGGACGAGTACTTCGACGCCTAAGAGTCTTTTTGTTTATGTTTTTGTAGTTAGTTAGTCATTTAATTTAGTACCTAGTGTATAAAGTTAGTTAGATCTTACTTGGTATAATCGGCGCCACCAATTACCACGGGTACTGCATCATGATGGTACCCTTTCAACACTTCTGCCGTCACAAAATCCTCTGACAAACACGGTTCAAACGCCAAATAAAAATAATAGTCCTTTTCAATAGCCTTTAGACATCCTTCTCTAGGACAATTCTTAAAACCACAACCGTACACATCAATCGACAAATTAAATATTTTCAGTGCTTGGCTTAGTTTAGAGAGGAGCAACTTTCTTTTTGTTACAGGATCGCAATGGTCTATAACCAACGCTATTGCTTTTGTCTTTGTATTCACTTGTTTAATAATATCTCTCTTAGTCGTGGGCTTTAAATGCGTGGTCCATAGCACTTTTCTACTGGGAGCCACAACGTTGCCACTCATATCCTTCACTTCAATAAAGGGACTAAATATATCTGAATGAAATTTGTAAGTCCAGGTCCAATTAAAAAAGTTATCTAAGTGAATGTTGCATATGGGATGGTCGTCGGCCCCCTGCATTCCATAAAAAACATATTTCTGGCTTTTCGTTCTATTTTTTGGAAGGCCTTTATATCCTCCTAATAGACCCAATAGAGTCATGTTAAAAACGATGGCGTTGAAATTCGTGTAATCATTGTTAAGTATCGTCTTGTTTGTTGTAATGTAACAATTGATATCGGGACAGTTATTTTTGATGAATGCAGATTGTCCTTCGTACGGCAGCAGCTTCTCGGCTGTCTTAGTGACCCCTGCCCACACTAAGATATACTTGAGATCGTTCTCGAACCTTTCGTCAGCGTCGTCGTAACTTCGGAGTTTATTGAACCGTTCTTGATATTTTACCGTCTGAGACGCAGTGGTGTACGCAGTGTGGAATGAATAAAACGCCAACGCGACGTACATGAAAAGCCCGGTAAAGCTGACTATGAAAAATAATTTCGCAAAAGTTTCAGTTCGGGACACTATATACATTTTTTCTCGGTTGGTTCGCGCCGCGTCTCGTGAACAATGGAAAGAAACGTCGGCTTCATCTCGATAAATAAAGAAGAATGCATCCGCTGTCTCATTAGATGACGGTGGTAAACAAAAAATTCTTTTGGTATCAAATAAACAAAGCGAGTCAGTGCTGTATACATAACTGCCTCGGTGAGCAGATTATTTAGACATTGAATTGCTGTTATGGTACTTCTTCACGGTGCAAGTTCTTTGGGTTGTTTCGGGTATTGTCAGTTTATTTATTTATTTTTGTCACAAATGTTACATTTAGACAGATATACAGGACAATTAAAACATTTTCTTCGTTTTGTAGTGAACGCATCTGTGTCTTAACTAGATAAAAATATCTGGGGGCCTACCACCACCTCTTTAAGCAGTATTATTTTAATGTTACTTCAGTGGGGGAAAGAGATGGAGCAATACGTCCTGTAGAGCTTCATCTCTTTCCCACACTAAAGTAATATTAAAATAATACTGCTTAAAGAGGTGGTGGTAGGCCCCCTGTATCTCAGACATCAGCGCTCTTCCTTATGATGTTAGACCATTACAATACTAGCTTAATTAGACATATTGGTATATCTTTACACAGAAAACAAGTTTAAAATAAAATAAAATAACCAAACGGGTATGTGGAGTGTTAACCTCTCGGTAAGTAGTATGGGAAAGTGTGTGAAAGAGTGAGAGAGGGTGAGTATCAGAGTTTACTATTTCAATATTTTCAATAAGTTGAACCACCATTGAAGATTTCGGTGTGAAACTTAATTATTAATGTCAAAAAAGACAAAAGTAAGGCTTACAAGCACAGTGCGTATAAGCTAAAACAATGCAAATGAAAATCGGACATGTAGGTAAATTACTTGTACCCAAACAGGGTCAAATTAAATTAACCAGCGAAACTGCAGACGTGCTCCTTAAACACGATAAAAAAATAAAAATAAAGGTTTGAATTTTCTTTTTTGGGTCTTCCCCTACCGCCGGTAGTGTTGTTACTAGAAGTATGATTTGAGAAAATCTGTTGTTTTATCGTGTTTAGGTGTCGATACCAATCACGTCAGGGAAGCTTACAAAAAAAAGTTTTTTTTAAACTGATATTACAAGTGACTTCGCTAACTGCGGTCGATGACCCCACAAAAAATCATCTAATTTATTTATTTCTTGTCTTATCATGTTTAGATACCCATCCCGATCACGTCTGAGAAGTTTAGCTTGATAATTTAATGTGACCCTGTAGTTCATACTTTGACTCTCAAAAGTATTTTTGATGTATAACATCTTTCCTCTCGCTTTCCTGCAATCTGTCGGAGTGATTTCGTGAAAAGGGACGGAAGTGTGTAACAGGAAGCCAGGGAAGCGCGCGGTGCTAGAGTTGGCCGTCAGATGGTACCAACCCATTTTCCGAGAGGTTTTAAACAGGATGATGATGATGACGATGACGGTGATGGTGATGGTGATGGTGATCATGATGAATATTGTTTATATCATATAAACGTCAGCCAAGATGTCAGATGTCATCATATGCGACTACTGTAAGGCTCGCTCGTTTTTTGTTTATTCTGTGAAGTTACTTCTACTCACTGTACTTTTACAACTACACTATCTTGACTATCGTACCTAATAAATCTAGTAGATATATATTAAGTTTTCAGTTTAAACAAAACACTGTATAAATCCATTGTTACAGCTAGGTAGCCAGTGAGGTTACGTTCACCGTCAACCATTGGAATGCAGACATTCCCCGTCGAATTCCGCGGATACCGATCGCTCAGAATCCTTGTGGCTACTGTCTTCAAATATTCATCTTAATAACTTGTCAATTAATTTACCTTTGAGGTATTTTGTGACCACAAAATCGATGGTTAGAATGTGACCTAACATGGATTACAACCGACCCTCGAATACAAGAATATATTTCGGTTTTGAAATTACTATAATTATGTTATTCTGTGCGACCAGTCCAGTGTTATCTGAACATTATTTTTTGAAAAGAAATATGTGAAATAATTTTAAAAGAAACAAAATTAAATATCACTGAATTAAATATGTGTTTTGTCTGAACTTAACCAAGCTAAACTGAAAATGATTTCCAATCATGATGAAATCATCGTGGAGAAACCCTATTTACCCTATTATACCCTATTTACGTTATACACGTTGAATAGGAATTTGAATCGTTTTGAAACAAATTGCTAATCCATAGATCCATAAGTTTGAAAAAAAAATCTGCTCAACTACGTAAATAACGCAATGAATGTTATTGAACTGTCAAAATGAAACAAATTTATCGTAATAGTTTATGAGAATGTGTTGCGTAATTAGATAGCTAGACTTATAGCGGTCTGAAATCGGCAACCTACACTGTCTGGCACCATTCTGTGATGCCTTTTGATTTTATTGCTTATAGACATATTATTTGTATCCTCCTAATACGTCTTCCAATTAATACTGTTTCTAGCTTGACTGCTCAAACATGATTTAAGAGGCCTTTAGCCTGCAGTGGGACAAATTGCAGGCTAAAGGCCGTTATAATAATAGTTCTTCAGACTGAATTTCGACCACGGCGACTAATCTAAGGGACACCAGCATTTGAGATATTATAATGCACAAGTGTGTCAGACACAGATGCACTATCTCTTTCCTCACGCTCATAGTCCGATGGGACGGCAATCCGACAGGAGAGAGATCAGGCGCAGGGCCAACGGCTTAACGTGCTTTCCGAGGCACTGCGGTATCACACCGCCAACTTCCAAACTCCGGGCTGTTACTAAGAAATTCCTAATGGAAAAACCCGATAAAACCAGGACCAACGGGCAGTCAAATGCAGATCTGTATAGATATATATCTATCTACCCACGTCAACATCAAGCGTCTGAACTGAATTTTGAACATACATTATATGAAACTAACTACAGTTATGACTTTATATTGACACGTCTTCGCTTGTCACGTGCGCAAAAGGGGTATATTTTTATGGAATACGTAATTTTGTTTGACTTCATACGCGGTGTCCATATTTGCCGAAGACTTGACGTCCTACATGCAAAGAGAATTGGTTGTTTGCAATGTTTCATGCGGCACGAGATTTGGGAAAGTGGCAAGGGCGAAGAAAAATTTTTTTTTACTTAGTCCTACACTTCTTTTTCTTAGCGTGTCAATCGCAATCTAGAAAGATTTGGCCCAGAATTTGGCTGCGAGTTTGAAACCTTCAGTAGCGCCCATCAGTTGCTGTAACGTGCAAACAACAGAACACGCTCGACACGATATTAAGTGTCCCATTATTTGTGGAACAGCACTAGTCTACACTATTTAATGGTTAGTATTCATCATCAGCTGAGTATTTAACACAAGTAATTTGCTGTCACCTTCGAATGATCAGCTAAAATTCCTAACAAGGGGTGTTGACCAACAATGCTTTAGCGACTGGTAACAGGATAATCATGTAGTAGTTTCCAATCTCAGATATGTCTTCAGCCAACTAGTGTTGCAATCGCCGGGACTAGATGACTAATATCACGGACCGTTTTCTGCAAACTTTATGCGCATACCAGGTGAGTTTATATTTATTAAGACAATAATAACAAATGCATCACCGATTTGACACCAATCAAACAAATACACACACATTTTATAGCTAAATATCAGTTTTATATTGTTTTAAAATTTAGCTTAGTATATTTTGTACCAACTTCAACTCTGTGACGTACCGGTAAACTGCTCCAACTTTGCCTGGTCGTCCTAAGTTTGCCTATAATGAAAATGATGTAATATCTTTTTCATTTTACTTGTATGGCAAAGGAAACTTTGAGATTTTATAGACAGCTTTAAGTTTCGATTGCCATACAAGTAAAATGAAAAAGATATTACATCATTTTCATTATAGGCAAACTTAGGACGACCAGGCAAAGTTGGAGCAGTTTACGGTACTGTAAGGGACAGGAATTGTTCGTCTATAACTTAGCTAGGAAAACAGTACTACTCCCATCTGATTAATGTTTTATAGCCAATAAGTACTTATTGGTACCTACTGAGAACTTTATTCGTAGAAAACTTGGTTTGAGCATAAGCATAATCAGCTTATAACATTTTCACTACTGGGGGCACAGGCCTCTGTGTGAGAGAGAGCGGGCCAGAATCCACCACGCGGGCCCAGTGCGGGTTGGAGATGTCACATGTTTTCGATTTTTTGGTTCTAGGACATACCGGTTTCCTCAAGATGTTTTCCTTCACAGTTTTGAGAGAAATAAATTACACAATGTATTCGACGACCTACGACACGTAAATCCGGCCGTTACCACTGGGCCACCAATGATTTTTGACCTCACACACTGACAGATTACTTGAACTCACACACTGACTTATTAGTACCTATTACTTGTAAAAATGTTAGGAATATCGTATATTTTTTTTATTTTTTTTTACAATGTTTGTAAATATGTGAGCACCATGCATCTATCACATGATTAATTTATCTGTCATTCCTTAATGTTTCATTATTTTTACCTATCGTGGTATAGTAATATTATTCTAGGTGCATCGTCTTCACATATAATTATATAATTGATGTAAGTATACAAGATACTGTGAAAACATTTTAAAAGAGTAACGGTGGAGTTTCTTGCCCATTCTTCTCCATACGAAAACTACCTTTTGGAAGGGGCGACTAGAATCAATTATTATTTTTCTGTAATTGTTGACGTTTAAAAGTGCCTGTTTTGTGCCTAATTGAAATAAATTATTTGACTTTGACTTTGACTTTTTAAAATTATTTGTTTGTTATTTATTTAATGCTTACTGCCGTAGTTGGGTAAATAAAGAAATATCGTCCAAACATTTTCAACTCAATGGAAACACACGCTGCCTCTAACGAAACAGGTCTTAGCAAATAGAGGGAGACATCGACTGATAGAAAAATTTTCTCGAGAGCTTTTTGGCTGCGAACAGACTGACAGACGGATCTCTTTGAGAGGTCTCAGTGGAACATTTTATGTTTGGCATCAAGAAATAGGACAAATAACGCTCCCGTGTGCCGTTGAAGTCTTGCTAGGCGAATATTTAGTGGAACTGTTATTTTTTTAGAACCTAGTATTTGGAACTGTTATCGATTTTATTGGTTGGTACTTTGAATATCTTTTAAGCAGGCTTATTATAACTTGTGTTGTAGGCGCAGCTATAGCAGTTGTAAAACATGAGCACGCAGTGTGACTTTTATGAAGATTTTTATAAGGTTTAAATTACAACAAAATTAAACAAATACCTGTTGCGTTGAATTTAATCTCAGGAGATGTATCATATCTTTTATCGATCTATATTTTTTAGGGTTCCGTACCTCATAAGGAAAAAACAGAACCCTTATAAGGATAACTTCGTTGTCCGTTTGTCTGTCTGTCTGTCAGTCTGTCAAGACCCTTTTTCTCAGGAAGAGGTATCAAGTTGAAATTAATAACAAATACGTCCCTTGGAGTTCGAAAAAAATCAAGCTTCTAAGTCAACACAATAAAAAATACGATCATTTATGGAACATATTTTGATACTCTTAAATAAATCAAAACCCACTACCCGTTGACCTAGAATCATGAAAGGCAAGAAGTAAGGTCTCACCACACAAGTAAAGGAAAAAGTCCGATAATCGTCAATTTATCATTAAAAAAATAAAAAATCTTGATTACAAACTTACATTTGCAGTTGGAGAATTGACCGCGACGTATATCGATGTATAGGCGAACACGTTTTTCAACTAGGTACACTATTAAGTTTGTTTGTGGGATAAATTCATTAACTCTTATTATACCTGGTCCGACACGCACTTGGCTAGTTTTTTTAATGATCGTTTTTAGGAATCTCACCATATTTGAAAAGCTATTGATAAGGAAACATATCGATCTGCTTGCATCTTGATAACATTTCCGTGTACTGCTTACTACGTCTACCTGACTTACTCCGTCATTCGTTGATATTGTTTACAAGTTTTCTTACAAATGACGACTATTTTACGCACGTCCATATGTGTAAGCAAAACATATTTACGCATAAAGGCTCCACAGACGGGCGCGATGCGACACCGGTAGAACAATTTGCCGGGAAGTTTTCATAGAAATTGTTCCACCAGAGTCACGCCGCGCGTTTCTACGGGAGCCTTAAGACTAGATATATCAGTAAGTACAATGATCAAGCATTAATCGAAATTTGAAATTATGTTGTAGATGTCTGTATTGTGTTACCCAGTAACTGGGTTATGCAGGTCAGATAGACAGTAGCTCCGTATAAAATACTGGTATTCAGCTGCATCCGGGTAGACTGGAAGACGACTCCAACATAGTTGGGAAATGATAGGCTTGATTACGATGATTCTAGATGTTGTCAATGAGGGAAGCTAACATAGGGCTATTCATTTATAATTTAAATTATGTTTTGTGTTGCGTAATGTCAATTATTTTGCACAATACGAGTACATATAGAATCAATCTTCTAACTGAACAGACAGCTGTGCGGCTGGGGAGTTAGTTGCGCCACTTCTTCTTCCCAGCTAAAGCACTTGGAAGTGGTGTAGGGTGGGCGTTTTGGGGTACTATCTTATGTAACATTGACGTCCGAAAAGTGCTGATTCTCAGCCTAGTTTGAATAAATGACTGTTGAATTTGAATTTTGGTTATCAGGACGCAAAGCCGTAAGGTACGAGAGAGAGAGACTACTTTTGCTCCTAATAAGATCACCTGTAACTATAAAGAGATAAATTCCACCACCCAGTATCCGAACGATAAAATGCGCGTTGTATACGAGACCGCCGCGTCGTTTGTCATTCGTGAACATTGTTTCGGAAACAACCGATAGGATGTGTTATAAATGACATTTCGGAGGCTCGCACACGTACCCTTTGCTTTTTATTCTGTTCTGATATGAATTGTGAATTGGTTTATCAACGGGTTGGTATCCGGCGGCGGATATATATATTTTTTAAGAGATTTAAGAAAAATTCAAAATTCACAATTCAAAATATTTTATTTCACATAAACCTACGTGGGCACTTATGAAACGTCAGAAGCTAGGTGCACGGTTCCAATTGGTCGTTTGCTATGGAGAATAGCCGGCAAGAAACTCCACGGTTACTCTTTTAAAAATAGTTGGCTTTTACAATATTTTCAAATAACAGTGTTATTAGGTATGGGCATTGGTTATGTCGTTTCCTTTGTGGTTTAATTTTGTAAGAAGTGGTTATTTTAATGTATCGATGCACTACTTGACTTTATTTCGATTATGAGTCCACTCAAACTGAAAGCATTTATTTCAATAAAACCAATTACAGACAATCTTGATTGTCAAGGAGTTGGTCAGTCAAAAATATGAAGCTAGTTGCCTATTCCAAAGCGTAGTAGGTTCATATGGAGAAGAACGGGGAAGAAACAATTTTCGTTGTCTTCGACTAATTACGATTTCTTAAACCGATATATAGCAACTAAATAAATGGGCCTATATAAATGACAATAACCAAATTGTCATTTGGCGAAACGTGATTATATAAGATATCCTTAACAAAACATATATACATAAACTCACGCCTTTTTCCCATGTGGGTAGGCTGAAACTAGATAACGCCGCGCCACCTGCCGATCTATTCTGTAAAAGTCTCACCGTGAAAACTTAGGTGAAGTGAGCGTGAAGTGAGTTGTCATTCCACTAATGCTAGGGATGTACACTATTGACAGCTCACTTCACCTAAGTTTTCACCGTGAGATTTTTACAGAAAAGCACTACTGCTGCGATCCTAACATACTCGTTTTGCTCGTTTATATATCTGCAACCTAATTGCACACGATCAACCACAAAGTCAAAGTCAAATCATTTATTTCAAATAGGCCCTTATAGAGCACCCTTGAACGTCAAAATTTACAAAAAAATTGAATTGATTCTAGTCGCCCCTTCCAAAACTCCACCATTACTCTTTTAAAATGTTTTACATTATTTTGTATAGGTACATTAGTTATATAATTATATGGACGATGCGATGCACCTAGAATAAAGTTACTATACCACGATAGGTAAAATGAATTAAAAATGAAGCAACAACAGATAAATTAATTATGTACAATCTGTCAACAACATTCATAGCGTTATTTACGTTGTTGAGCAGACGTATTTTTCAAACCAATGAAGCAATGGATTAACAATATCCTTTAAAACTATCGAATTGTTATGGACATACACGCACACCGTCGGTTGCGATTACTACGCACCTGACAAAACTAATAAAATAATCAGCTAACAAACCAAGTTAACCCACGTTTAAATAAACCAAAGATTTACCCAATGCATGTCTAAAAAACTGGGTAATAAGCATGCAACCCCCCTGAGTGGAGTAACTCCAAACTTTGGAGGAATGAGGTAAAATCGAAGTTCTGGAGGCAAGTTTAAAAAGTCTAATTTTCCTTCATACGCGACTGGAGTACAGGAGGCTACGGTGCCCGGCGGCTGATAGAATAGTGTGGATGCGAATATTTTATAAAATTATTTTTTACTTTCCTTCAATTCGCCTACTCTTTGCACGTTATACGTTTTAATTTCATTAAGACGATTTTATAATATAATATAATACCGTTTATTTCAGGCGACAGTAGCCCATAGAAAAATACCTTAACCTAAACATACATATTTTAATATAAACAAAATATTGTGTTAATAAATAAGGCTTACACTATGCACTAGCTTGACTTTGTGCTGTCTTGTGGGACTTGTCCGCGGAAGCGACGGAACACCACATCCTGCGGCCAAAAGTGTTCTTCCATGACGAGAGGCAGATAACAGTTCGGTACTCGCACGACGAACGCCTTGAAGTTGACGTTCCGGTGCGATTCTAGTAACTGCACCCTAACATGTACCTCGTATTTTGGCGCACGTACTCCACGATGTCCTCCGCCTTAGTGGTGTAGTGCAGGCGGGAGATGTACATCGGCAAATTTCGTCTGCGCTACAGTTCTTTAAGTACCAGTTGCTCCAATAAGCTAGAGCTACTACCAGCCGACGTTAATAAAATTAAAATATCTTAATAAAACGAAAACGTGAAACCGTAGCGGCACACTGTATAAAATGGTAAGTCATATCCATTTCAACCTCGCGCGCAGGTAGCTCGCAACATCAGGCTATGCTATAATAAGGCAAAGTTGGCCATCTTACTAGTGAGATTTTCTCCCAATCATAACTTTCAAAGAAAAAGAAAATGTACCGTAGAATTGCATCTAATATTTTATAACATTTTAACGTTCCTTTGCGCGTGATGTTCTGTCGCTGAGGCAAATAAAAATAGACTTTGTACCAACTGATTTGAATATCGTGGTACCGTACAGGACAGTATATTATCGTTTATTGGTATATGTGTTAAGGTGTGTATCAGTATTCAAAGTAAATGTTTAAATCTATGGCGTATCCTAGACAGTCGGCACCGTTATCAACCTCACTGAATGTCTTATAATGCTTTTTACCACGGATGGAAGTTTTAAAGGTGGCTGGGACAGACGGGATACGGGGTGCGAAGGACAGGGTGTTGTGGCACAGCCTGGGAGAGGCCTGTGTCCAGCAGTGAGCTGCGATAGGCTGAATGATTGATTCATGAAGTTTTAAATGGTTTATGCCAAGGTCGAGATCAATATATTTTCAGGTCATTCTTTGTAACATTACACGAAAGCCCAAGTACAGTATCCAGGCATAAATATGATTTAATATATCAAGCTTTAGATAAAGAAGCTGTCACATCGTCAACCTAACTAACTAACCTAGCTAACAGTCCTAACTAGCAATTGATATTTTTCCAGGGCAACAGTTTTTCAGTCGGGCGCTACAATCATGTTAATGAATTAATAACTTTTTTTTTATTGTTCTTAGCTTACTCTTTGTTCTCTAGTTGCCCTAAAGCCCCAAGGCCATAAGACTTTTTTTTCGAAAAGTTATGAACACGTAGGTAATGTCAGTACAGATACGTGAGTTTGTGAGATACAACAGTTAGCGGGGAGGGTGTCGACATATGTACGAGTAACAGAGACTTTAAAATCGAACTTATTTTATTTTTTATGGTACAGTACAGACTATCTGCAGTATTGTCTCTCCTTCTCCTTTTTTAATCCAACCAAAGGCTGTCTTTAAAAGATCGCTTGTAGCGATAAGATCGTCCATTGTGTTTACCCTCTGTAAGATTTCTACATTTGTACCTTGAATCCAATGATATCATAAGTAAAAGGATGTATAAAGGTTACACACGCTTTGCAAGTGGCACGTCAAAACTTAGTTAATTAGCCTAGTTATGCTATCGTCTTGTCTCTTTTTCGGTCCCGATAATTACGACATGCTGACCTACGTCCTCGTGTCATTTAAAATTATGACATTGTGCCGTTTTTGAAGATCGAATGTTGGGTAGGTAACCTAACCTATCTACCATTTTTTACTTATCGTTGGATTCAAGATATAAATCGACAGTCTTATCGCTATATACGGCACGGTTGGCGCAGTGATTAAGCGATTGACTGCTGCGCTGCGTGTCGCGGGTTCGATTCCCGCACGGAACAAATATTTGTATGACCTACAATTAGTTGTTCCGGGTCTGGCTGTTTGTGTATGTGAGTTTAAATGTTTGTAAACGCACCCACGACACAGGAGAAATTCCTAGTGTGGGGCAACGTTTTTTTAAGAAAAAAAAAAAAAAAAAAAAAAAAATATTATTACTTGAATCTATATGTTGTTAAAAATTCACTTCAAATTCAGCACTGCAGCGTGCAGCGTTGTTCAGAATCATACCTTTATAAAGAATATTCTTTTATATTATTTTTCTGAAACTCGAATAACCATATTTACGGCCATGACTGTAGTATTGAATGCATAGTAACCTAGTTCTAGATGCCAAGTTTCATGAATTACGAGAGCCAGTAAACAAGTCAAACAATGTAGCTATTTTATTATTCTGTCATCGTATAATATTTCTATATTTTATATAACCTATTTTATTACCGGTACAGTCACCACAGTCACTGACAAAATTGCTGATGGATTTTTATCATGAATTTATACTAAGTCACTAGGTATTTTGCAAATGCAATTGTAATTGGAATATCTTGTGATTATTAAAATCTCAAGATATCCTAATAAAAAAGGTGTAGAAGTTTTTTAGTCCCAACTATTTTTAATAACCTTCCAGCCGATATAAACAGTTGTATCACAAAAACCGCCTTTAAAAAAAAAATACATAAGTACCTGTTTAACATTTTTTTGTCAAAGCCTCACTGAAGAGAATATTTATTTAAAACAAAAATAGTAATAAGTCTGTTTTTTTTTTTAATTTAAGAAATTAAGGAATAGTAGTTTACCTTTATGTGAAAAAATGTCATTAATATAAAAAATATATATATATATATGTTATGTACAATACAAAAAAACGGAGGTACGTCTGCCAACAAACTGCTTTGTAGTTTGGCAGAAGTAATAATGTTTTGGAAAAAATATTTCTGTGAATAAACACTTTTTCATTTTTTTTTTAATTGCATATTCGCATTCGCTAGTTCGCTACTAAATAGTTTGGTCCCAAAAAGTCTGAAATCCGCCTAATATCCGATCATACATCGATTTTTTATGGCATTTCATTAAATGCGACTTTTATGAATGTGGATGGCTATACGAGTATGGGAAGACCAAAGAAACGATGGATGAACTGTGAAACATGATATGGCAAGAAAACATTGCTATTGCGCATTTTAGGTATGAAGCTACAAGTAGGCGCACAACGGGCTCGACTTGTCGAATTCAGTGGGCGTAACGTAGTCAAAAGATATAAGAGTTGCGAGATAGAAAGAGAGGCAACTTCTAGGTGAATATAACCGTCGGTAATTAGCGATATGCGACCTGAATTGCACTTTATTGTGTCGTGGCAAGAGTCGCTCTTTATTTAAATAATTTTGCGGAATGTCCCATCTGTAATAATCTGTGCTATTACTAACTTTGGTCGATCAATTTGGTAAAGTCAGGGTATTTGATTGTTAAGCAAATTGACTATCAACTTAAATTCGGAAATTGAAATCACAACTGTCATTCTTTGTCAGTCGTATGAAATGGCTACAATCTATAATTCGGCAAAGTACCGCAATGAACCAATCTGCTCACCCATGAAGTTCCTGACTGCACACCGATGAAACCTTGACTTTATCTCGTACTGAAACATAACACAATAACACACGATTTTAATAAAAATATTGCGTGTAAAGTATTAAATGCACAGCGTGGTAGGTGCGCTATAAATCGTCGGAACATCTTCGCGTCGCGGACCAATTAGTACAAGATGGTGCCGCGCAACACTCGCGGGATGGAACTATGTTATACGGAACTAGGGGATGCAGGGAAGGTATTACTGAATTTATAAAAAGGATGTTATATTACATAGTTTGAAATTACACTCAACATATCAATCGATCTATTCTGCACTTAACCTAAGTTTTCACGGTGAGACTTTTACAGTGACTTTGAAAAAAACGTTTGTTTTTAACAATGACATATAGTATTATAACGTCATCAAGATACACTAAGTGGATTAAATACGTATTATTAAAGGTAACTCAAAAACTACACAAGCAAAATTAATAGAATTTACGTGGGACCACCGCGCAAGCTTCTTCTACGAACGGTTCAGCCATCTTTGAGTAATCGGGGAACATAATATATCCGATTCCAACGTCCTGCGAACTTCCTTCTTTTTTTGAAGTCAGTTAAAGAGAATAAATAAATAAATAACTAGCCCGTATTGTCCCACTGCAGAACAAAGGCCTCAAAGAGAATAAAAATATCAAAATACCTTTACGAGTCTGCACTTTCAATAGTTGGCTACCCTTATCTTTCTGGGGTCCCTGTATAGTCATGTGAGATTTTAACTCACTAAAACTAAAAGGACAATCTTTGGCAGACTATTTATAGGCACAACATAACATAAAATGTGGCGAAATGTGGGTGTACCTCAGGTTCACCTCTGCCTAACCTTTGGGGCAATAGGGATGTTGACTAAAGAAAAAAAATACTATTTAGTCCGTCAGTCAGATACTAAAAAAATATTAGACACGTATTTTTTGCTTTTTTATATTAATAAAAAATGGTTTAGATAAAACGCATTAAAGTTGGGGAGTGGGGGCTCGCTACGTCACAAGTCAAAAGTCAGTATAAAATCTACCGGGGAGTGACGTCATGCCACATTTTAACTCAATGTATTACCGTAATCTTTTGATTACGCAAAAAAAGAAAAAATACGTGTCCAATATTTTTTAATAATCTACCTGACGTGACTTACAAGAAAAAACAAAAATATCCCGCCTGTATAGAGATATACAGGCGGGATATTTTTGTTTTCTTTTTCGTACATGAAATCGCAAATATTAAAAAACGATTTGTATCCTACAATTACAGGAATCTCATTTTATACTGAAACCTTATCCATTCTATTAAATTCACACACTTCATTTACCTCAACAAAAGTTCTCTGATATTATTACTTGTTACAACTGCATAAAACCGTTCTAACTGTTGGGTTGGCGACTAGTTTTTAACGAATGCTACGAAAGCGTTAATTACTTTTGCAGTAATTAATATGATTTAAAGATCTCTGAAAAATAGATGATACATATGTATGCCTCTTAGCTTTCTTTTATGCTGTCTGTATCATTTCTTGGTAGGATGTTATGATATAATATATCTTTTGAGCTGTTATGCATATCCGCTCAATTGTCCATTTGCCTTTAGAAGTCGATAACAATTTAAATTCTATTGTGTCTCGTTAGTTACAGTTTAACTCATAAACATAACAGCTCAATCAGACCACAATGTTCCCACTGCTGGGCCATAGTCCTTCTATCTTTGAGAGAGAGTGGGCTATAATCTACAACGCGGATCCAGTGCGGGTTAGTAGATCACATGTATCGAATTGTTGGTTTCCTCACGATGTTTTCTGTCACCGTTTTGAGAGCATTGCTGATAAAATTATTCACATTAGCTGGGTTCGAACTCACAGCCTACAACTCGTAAATCACCACTGGACCACCACTAACCAGAAATATTATGAAGTAAAAAGGTTACTTTTAACTGAGCAAGGGAATCTTCACGATTACGTCAACGATTTATGGTTCCACAAATATTACTCCGAAGAACCTGCATTTATCACTGCAATATGATGTTATACGCGTACTTACTCAAGTACGCATTGTATGTATATTTCTAAATTACATTATCAAAGTTTATCGAAATGGTTATTTACCTAAAAACTCGGCCCACGAAACTGTTAACGGTGGCAGTATTTTCCTGGAGGACCATATTCATTATGTGGTCTACTTAGTACTTCTTAGTCTGTCGATGGTAATCTACGTAAATAAAGCCAGCTCAGAACAGAGCTACAAGTATAGAAAAGCATACTCAAATTATTTATTTCAATTAAACTAATTGCAGGCATTTTTGAATGCCATCAGAAAGATGAAATTAGTTGCCCATTTCAAATCCTAGTAGGTTCTTAGGAGAAGAATGGGCAAGAAATTCACAGGCAAGCATTATCATTAACATCAATTACCTAGATCCTTTAACGAGCAGATATCAGGTCACGCAGGACATGGTGTTGTATCCAAAGTCTACAAAATATTATCTGACCTCTTTGATAAAATGGTGACATAATAAGTGATGAGTCTGATGAGTGATGGTTTGGTCATGTTGAGAGGATGAATGAAAGGCGACTAACAAAAGATATTTACAAGGCAGATGTGAGTGGAAACGCCGGGAGCAGATGCCCAAAAGCCTTATTGGTGATGTTCTTCAGAATACGTGCGTAATACTCGGAACCAAAGAGAACCAAAAAGAGTATGTGCGGATCGTAGCAAGTGGCGTTCTGTAGTTTCTGTCTACCCCTGTGGGCTAAGGCGTGAGTTTACGTATGTATAATAAAATACTGATCTTCAAATGCTACATAATACTTTGAATCTATGCTAGGCATGCATGTATGGTGTTTTCCTCCAATCCTTTGAGACAGTGAGGCTACGCTCGACCTGATTGATAACGTTGAACCATGCTGACGACTGTACTGTGGAAGAGCGACAGAAGATTAAGTGCGTTTAAGACTTATACATAAACAATGCTAAAATTCATTCTGAGAACCTTTAAGTATCTGATGAAAAAGAAAGTGTTATACTTCCTTTCTTTTACTTGGCAACTGATAATAAAACACAAAATACCTACAAATAAAAAAGTGATATGTTTTAACAAAAACAGTGTATCCGCCAAAAAGATCCATATCGGCATTAATGAGCGTCAGACAGTGGTTTGACGCTGGTTTTTTAACAGACTGCTATGGTCAGCCTATGGGCAGCCATTGGCCCTTCTGTACGTCACCTACACACTTCCCTACATCCGTATTCGAATAGCATATGTAATATATCGGAGAGCAAGGATTAGGCCACAAGCTATCAGGTTGATGCATTGCATCCATTGTATTGCTCGAGAATCGGCGTGGCAGCGCATGGAACAAAGGTGTCTTACTGGCATAGATTATACGCAGTAGAACATACCGCGATTGTCTATGGCCGTCCGTCTTGGGACATACGAACTTGGTATTGGGTCAACATTTTGGTAGGTCTGTATCAAAAGTATCTGATGAAAATGTAAACAAATGGATCAGAAACGTACCTGTGGATGGCCAATTGTATTGTGTTGTAGTGCCACTTACAAATCGAGGGCTTTGATTTGATTATTCGAATACTTAAACTCAAAAAACAAATGTTAAATCACTTAAAGATTATTTCGTTTAAAAATTTGATTGAGGTTAATTTTATTACCTGAGTCTTCGTCGATGATTTTTTTAAATATTTTATTTTATTTTATTTAAATGATACCTGTATAATCAAAATTGACAATCCTTCAATAGTAAAGGCCCATTTACACGGTGCAAGTTTATTGTCTGGGAAATTGACTGGAACCGTCTAAACAACACGTACAAATGTTGCACGATACGGCCAAGTTAGTTGCCGTTCAAAACTGGTATAGGTATGAACAGCACTTAGAATAAAATCGCATTCAATACTTGAATCAATTGTACAAGGACATGCAACCCTGGGTTTTGACGAGGCAGAATTTGCATGCAATAACCGACTTGCAATAATTGCCTTGGTTAGCAGAAGTCGCATGCAATTATTGAATGGCAAAACGTGCATTCAATTGTTGTATGACATTTCATGAAAATCGCACGTGTGTAAACACGCGATAAGAGGCGTCCTTGGCACGTGCACGTGGCATGTTGTTTTGGTCTGCATTTAAGTTTCGAGACTTTTTAGTACAAGTGTGGTTAATGACTTTTATTACACGGTTATCTGGCGGAAGATATATTTTTTAAAGTATAGCAAAATGCAAAAAATATAGAAAAAAAATATGGTATAGCAAAATGTGGGTGTTTCTACAAGTACACCCTTTGGGCAATACAGGCATGATGTTATGTTAAGTTAAACAGCATATTCATTATCCTACCTCCCCGTATGCTCAGCTCAAGAGGGGGAACGCCTCAGAGAGGGGGTTGTAGTGAGCATATCAATCTGTCTATTGACAACTGCATTATTCAAGTGTTAAGGAGCTCTACTACTCTGGCTCGAATAGGTATTACCTATATTAAGGTATGCTTCTGTCTGTCACAGGAATTTATGGCTTTACAAATATATTATGTAGTGCTACAATATTGTAGTTACGAATGTATAACGTGTCGTATTTTTTTAAATTCTATAGCAATTTTTCTGCCTTATTAAAGTTTATACAAGTGGGCTATACTATATGTACGTTTATACGTTTAACGTTGTATACGGTTGTACGTTTTGAAACAAATTGCTAATCCGTTGCTTCATAAGTTCGAAAAATAAATTTATTCGACAACGTAAATAACGCAATGAATGTTGCTGAACTGTCAAAATGAAACAAATTTGTCGTAATTGTTTACGAAAATGTGTTGCGTAATTAGATAGCTGGTTAGTGGTGGCCGACTGGTATAACAGCCGCGACTTACGAGTTGTATAGTTACGGGTCATAGTTTCACACACTGGCAAGCGCTTTATTTTGTGTAAATTAATTCATCACCACTGCTCTCAAAACGGTGAAGGAAAACATCGTGAGCAAACCGGCATGTCCTAGAACCAAAAATTCGAAGTCATGTGACATCTACCAACCCGCACTGGGCCCGCGTGGTGAATTATAGCGCACTCCCTCTCGTATAGAGGAGGCCTGAGTCCCAGCAGTGGGTTTGGTACAGGCTGATTATGCTAAATGGTCACAAGAGTGATGTCTACTCTTGAATGTGAGATGCAGAAATTAATTATGAACCAAAAAACTCCTTACATTTTTACACCTCATTTGCAAAAGTCATGTTAAGATAACAGCCCACAGACCTAGGTACTTGTTTAAAGAAATCTTTGAAACATTCACCACAACACCTCGCCAAGATATTTTCTAAGCAAACCAACAAAAAGCCTTACAACTCACAAATCATAGCTTATATAATTTATCAAAGCAATCTTGCAAAAGGGTACAAAATAAAATTCAAGTAACACGAATGGAGTCCCCGATGGTAGACTCGATTCAAAGACGTGTTGCCGGGAACGTGAGAGAGACCATAGACGCGCTGTGAAAGCGTGACATTCATAGAGTATAGAGTAGGTATAGAGGAGTTGCTACACAAACTTATAAAACGTAGATAGTTATAAAAGGATTATGGTTGTTTGAGAATGCTATTTTTAAATCTTTGGCTTATTTTAAAATGTGGGAAGTTATCGTGTTTTTAGTGACTGAAGTTTATATGTTTTGAACAAAAAAACGAGTAAGGGAAAACGTAAAAATGGTAAATAAAAGTGTCCTTCTGTGTGTTTCTGTTTATAACAACAGCCTGATATTGTCTATTCGATCGATTTGTGGTCATTCCCAACGGTTATAAGAATTTCGGAAAATTCATTTGAAATTAAAATAAACCGGCCAAGTGCGTGTCGGGACTATGCACAGTGGTTGGTTCCGTAGTTGGAATGAATAGTACGAATGCACAGTATTGATTTTATTGATCGCAACAATAAGTTTGTATTTCATCTTATTTTTCGAAAAAACATTATATGTGTATAAAATGTATATATGTATAAAAACATATTTACTTAAATAAAAAGTTTTTTTTTTTTTTTTTTTATTATTATTAATTATGGCATCTTACGAGATCCCAAACGCTTATGTGCATTGTTTTTTTTTAATCTATTTTTTATATGTATGGGATGAGCCACCCCTAATTGTTTTTCTCTTAATTTCACTATATATACACCATTGTTTAGCGGTGCACATAATACACCTTCGTTCGGATTCCGTATGTGCCGTCCGGCTAGGGAACCCTAAAAAGAAAAGAGTGTGAACCATCTCAAGCGATACTTCCCCTACCCAATAATGCTAAACATGAAATTGATGGAATTTGTTGCTTTGGTCCAACGACCTCATGAAAGTCCACGTTGCTAAGTCCACTCTTTTCAAATACATGGCCTCTTAAAAATCAATTTGTTGAGAACGTGATTTTTATCGATACACTTTTTGAAGGGTGCCAAACGGATCCCTATTACTAAGCAGACAGACGGACAGTCTGTCTGTCAGCGGGCTGTATCTCATGAAACGAAATAGGTAGACAGTTGAAATTTTCATAGATTGTATATTTCTATTGCCGCTATAACAACAAATAATAAAAATTAAATAAAAATATAAATTAAAGGGTCACAAAAAACTTTAAAAAAAAAATCTCTGGCATGTGGGGTGTCATTGTCTAGCTAGGACTCATCGAGTAAAGTACAATTTATTTTTATTTATTTTTTATTTTCAAAATTGAAAAAATATCGGGCCGTAAAAGTTGTCAATTTTAGACCATTTTTGAGCATATCTCAACAACTAAACAAGTTAGGAATTTGAAACTTTTGTATATCATGTACATACTCCAGCACATCAACCTACTACAACCTGTCAAATTTCTTTAATAGATTTTCTACTTTATGACTAAAGCAAAATTTCAAAGTTGATTGGGAAAATTTGACAGTTTCGGGTTGGTTGGCCTGCTGGCGTCTAGGTCTGTACCAAATACTATATATAATCAACAAATACAAAAAAAAGTCCGATTCATATTAAGGTATTTTATTTAAATATGGGCGATTTTCCGCAACTGCAAAAATTACTTTGAAATTCATTGAATCATTATGAAATACTTTATCTTTGCGATTTTTTAAACTTAAGATGAAAAATAATAATATTCTTAGTTTAGTATTTTCATTTATTTGATAAATATGTACGGTGGTACGGATCCCTTCATGTGTGAGTCCAACTAGCACTGGGCTGGTTCTATTTTTGTAAATTTAGTCGTTCAGAAGTGCCTTTTATATGCCTAATGACCTTGACTTTGATCAAAATGAAATAGGGGGCAAAAAATATTTCACAAAAAACTTGCGGCTTTGTCACCTTTTTTAAACGATTTATTTGTGTTTCATCAATTAAACCGGCTGAACTAAACAGTTGCTTATCTTGGTTCTGAACCTAGCGGCAACGGTGACATTTTAATTTTTCCTAAAATCAAGGTCTGCTGTAGACATGTCCCTGTCATTTTCTTTTTTTAGCAACTTATTGGTAAACAAAATATTACCCTCTTAAAATTACAAAAAATGTCCCCTTTTTACCGCCGTGATTAGGGGACTACCGGACCAATTCTAAAAGTTTTTAACGTAAAAGAAAATGATAGGAACCTAGACACTCTTTCTTAAAAAAAATATGGAAAAAAATTGAATCGGCTCTGTTTTCGAGGAGAAAAAAGGGGAATACGAAACGTCGACCTCTTCAATTTTTTTTTTGTGATATAATCGCTCTGAGCTGTAGCTATCCCTATCGCACTCTACGAGGGAAGACTTGAGGTAAGACGACGGCAATAGTTTCTTCAAATACCTATTTTTCAAATTCCTCGCAGCCCCTGTTCCCTCTTAAGGGTCCCCGAAACGATCAATTACATTCGATATTGTTATACATCACGCTAGTTAATTTAATTTGACCTTATGTTAAGATTTATTTATTTATTTTATTTTTATTTTTTTTATTTTATTTATTTATTTTTTGCACCAAAAACTTATGTTACATATAGACAGATATACAGGACAATTTAAATATATTCTTAGCTTTATAGTGAAGGCATCTGTGTCTGAACTAGATAAAAAATATCTGTATCTCAGACATCAGCGCTCTTCCTTGTGATGACCATTACAATACTAGCTTAATTACATATCAATATGGAGGTATATCATTACACAGGTTGATATAAAATAAACAAAAGGGTATGTGAAGTGTAAACCTCTCGGTGAGTAGTGTGTGAAAGTGTGTGAAAGAGTGTGAGAGGGTGAGTGTAAGAGTTTCCTATTTTAATATTGCTAACAAGTTTTCTGTCTCTTCATATGTAAATTTAATAATATAATTAAAGAGTGTACTTTTACATATTTTTTTATTTAGCGGGTATACTTCCAAAGCGTCATTAATCTTATTATATAAGTACGGCCCCAGGAAGCAGAAGTATTTGTTTACATAAGCATGTCTGAAAGAAGGTCGGTTTATGTTACTAATAACAGTTCGCCTTCTAGCTAGATCACTTTTTGAGTATTGTAGTAAAGAGTGTTGCTTCAAAACTACTAGAAATACAAACAACTGGCGAACTGTCAGGACCTCACACGATTGATAGACAAGATGGGTTGGGTACAAATATGGCCGAAAAGTACTAACTTTTAGAACAGCCCTTTGGGCTATTTCCAAGGGTTTTAATATAGTTTTATGTGCACCTCCCCACACCGTGATACAATATTGGAGAATGGACTGTACGAGTGCCAGGTATATTTGTTTCAATAATTTTGGAGGCGCAACATGTCTAAGGTTCTTAAAAACGTAGATTAATTTTCTTGTCCTAGATGTTAGCAGGTGAATATGGTCTCTGAAGGAAAGATTACAGTCCAAGATAATTCCCAAATATTTAATTGACTCTGTCCTTACCAGAGTTGGGCAAGAGCATATCAAGCTATTACAACAACTATGTGCTGTAATCGAGAGGGGACTAGGTAGCTGATTATATTGAGTGCGCATTGAGAATGTCATGTACTGGGTTTTATCTGGATTAAGGGTCAGGGAGTTATTCTGAAGCCAGTGGGTTACGACATTGAAACCGTCCTGTGCCTCCCTATATACTTTGTCCCAGGTATCAGCAGAGAACAACAGAACTGTGTCGTCTGCGTATGAAATAATTTTAGCTCCTGAAAGGTCTAGCTTACAGAGGTTATTCAGGTATACAAGAAAGAGTGTCGGACCCAAAATGCTCCCCTGCGGAACTCCGAAAGTAATTGGTAAATCACTGCTGACACTATCATTAATTTTAACGCACTGAAAACGATTAGAGAGGTAGTCTTTTAAAAGTTGTAGTTGAATTCCTCGTATTCCAAGGTGTTCTAACTTTTGAATCAGCAGAGGCGTAGAGACCGTGTCAAATGCCTTGGCTAGATCAAGGAAAATGCCTATTGTTCTTTTACCTGAGTCTACATTCTTTACTACATAATCTTGGAGCTCGTGGACTGCATCACTGGTAGACTTGCCTGCTCTAAAACCAAACTGGTTGTTGGATAAAAGTTTATTTGATTCCAGGTAATCAATCAGTCTACTATTTATAATCCGTTCCAGGAGTTTGGAGATCGAAGGCAATATGGAGATGGGTCTATAATTAGTGACACGGTCTCTATCACCCGACTTAAAAATTGGGTATACTACTGACTTCTTTAAGCTCGTAGGAAACTGGCCTTTAGCTAAGCAGAGGTTAAAAATATAAGTTAATGGACGGATTAAAATGTGTCTGTACTCTTTGAGGAAAGTATTTGGTACTGAATCCCAACCAACGGAGCATACATCTTTTAGATTCAGTATTAAACGATTCACTTCAGATTCATCGGTTTCCATCAAAACGAAGGATTTGGGAACCAGTTGTGAGGGTGTTTTATTGAAGTTGCTATGGGAAGGGTTTGAGCAGGAATGAGTATTATCAGCCAGCTTTTTACCAATGGATGCAAAAAAATCATTCACCTTCTCTACAGACTCTTTTGCATTTGATGGATTTAATAATTCCGTAGCGCTATGTTTTAATCTAGTTGTATTTGTTATTGTTTTGATCGCTTCCCATATTTTTTTATTGTTATTTCCCGCTTTTGCCAATAGGTCTCTATCATAGATTCTTTTAACCTTTTTTAATAGGTTATTGCAATGATTTCTATATCTGGAGTAAATAATTTTAATAGTCTCGTTATTAGGTGATTGTCGCATTTTTTTATGAAGCCTATCTCTATGTTGAATACACCTTAGCAGCCCTGGTGTAATCCATGGCTTTATAATTTTCTGACGTCTTGGATATTTTATTACAATTGTGTTTAGTAATATAGCCCTTTGAATTGACATGGAGAAGTATTCCATAGCGATATTTGCATCGGTTGACGCATAGATAGGTGCAAAATCGGTTTTTGTGAGATCTGAAGTTAGCCCTTGAGTCTCCACCCGGTTTATAGAAACATGAGTGTAGGTTCTCTTTTGTTTAAGAAGTAGGCAGAGGAGGACTGCTTGATGGTCCGTGATTGTCGAGTTTAACACCAGTGTGAGTGCTGATTTTTGTGTTTTTAACATAACATGATCTAGGCAGGATTTATTTTGTCTAGTCGGGAGAGAGTGTGCTGGCAAGAGGCCATGAAAAGAACACAGATTCAGATAGTCCTGCGACCTAGCCTCTAGAGACTCAGGGCAAATATTAATATTGATGTCTCCAACAATAGAGATGTTCTTGAAACTGCCTAGCTTATCTAGAATGTTATTTAAAGAAAGGAGAAAGTTGTCAATATTTCTATTTGAAGGCGATCGGTAAATAGCCAAAATTACAGTTACAGTACCAATCTTTATTACAAGACAATTAAAGTCTTGACAGTTAGGTTCTTCGAGGGTAATACCAAGACTCGATTTACAAAATACTGTAACTCCGTCATTTTGGTTAATGCAGTGTTCCGTAACGTGATGGCTATAACCATCCAATCTCGGCGTCACGGGGTTGCACGATAGCCAACACTCAGTTAGGATAATAATATCGCAATTAATCCTTAATCTACTCAACATTGTAACAAAATCATCAAAATTACGTGATAGACTTCGAATATTTTGAGTTAATACAGTCAAGCAATTAGCAGGGCTTGTCACCAAATCACTGCAATCTTCGACGTCACAATACCGAGATTCAGAGATAGATATACTATCAATTTCGGAAGCAAAATCAAGCATTGATATTAAAAAATAACGAGGCACCTTGTAGAAATGGACCAGAGTAGCTATTTTTTGAAATTAGAACAATATGAATTAAGCGATTGTCTAGAAATATAATTAAAAGTTCTCTGTGGTTATTAATATACAAATGAGGGTATTCTATACTTTTATGTTTTCTGTTAGTTAACAAAAAACTGTATTTGAAGTTTTCGCATGAGATAAAACTTTGTGTTATGTCAATAAATAGAACTAACGTGTGCATTTGTGTTTGGGTGGCGTGTATACAAAAAGAGCAAAGGACATTTTCAATGTATAGATTTAAAACTAAAGGACTATTAGCATGCAGGTTAAGAATTACACTAGCACTATGTACGCACGAAAATACGACATGGCAGCGAGGGTTGATAAGGAAAGATAGTCATTCGACTGTTTTTTCCCTTAATTTATTCAGATCAACCTCCTCTTCGACGCGAATGTGCTGCATCCCCTCTTTCTTCCTAAGGTAAATTTTACCATATGATGTCCAGCAGAAAGCATAGTTGTAGGTGCTAGCGAAATCACGGGCCAAAAAGAATAGTCGTCTTCCCTTCGGAGTAAGATAATCCGAGATAAAAATTGGTTTGTGAGGGCCTTCTAAATTAAAAATAGAGGTATTAAGTTTATCTTTCTTTTCTTGCAAGGTCAACTTTTTAATGTTATTCATAAAACTTTCTTTTGTTAAGACGGAGGTAAATTCCACTACGATTGGTTTAACAACATCCGATTTCACGAAGGGCCGATAGATGTCTCTTATATTGGAGACTTGCAAAGGAATGTTCAATATTTCACCAATTTTGACGACTACATTGCAAAGATTTTCTTTTGTTTCATTCTGTAGCTTAGGCACATTTCTTAACTCTAACTTTGTCGTACAGGATTGTTTTTCAAAGTTTTCTATTTTGTCCTCAAGGCTTCTTATGTAGACGCATTGTTCCTTGCGTTCCAGCTTCAAACTTTCAAGTTCCTTTTGAATATCATCGTATTTATCCGACAGTGCAGTCAAAGATGTATTTATGGTATCATTTTGTTTTTTTATTTCGGATAACGAAGATTCCAAGTTTTGTAATTTATTATTTTGCTGTGTAACAAAATTTTCAAACATATCCCGCACTTCATTCATAAATTGTGACATTTCGTTTTCGCGTTTTCTTTTCAGGCGACTCGTGTTAATGTTAGATTGAGCAACAGCTTTTAAATTGTCGGATACGCTTCCATCCACACTCTCCGTGTCAGTCTCCGACACAGTTGATTGTTTCGGTGGAGTGCGGTTCAACGGCATTTCTAACAAGTACGGTGATTAAAGGTGCGAGTACCAGGATCGCAGTAAGGAGCAGCGATAGTCACAGTGTGAAGAGCGAAGTACTATATGCAAAGAGTACGACAGATCACGTACCTCCCACCGCTGGTGAAGCTCGGTGCGATGACACTGCTCGTGCGCACCTGGTAGGCGAAGACGCGTACCGCCCCTGTGGGCTGGTCTCGAAGCAGCAGTGGGCGTTACTTTGCTGGCGAAGACAGTGGTGCCGGAGCGGTGACTCACGCCCTGCTGCTTGTAGTGTCAATGTGATGTTCGCTCGCTACGATGAAGCTCCTCAGAATTTATGCACTCCTATTTTTTTTTTTTTTATTTATTCGAAGTAATTTTTGGTATTTTATTGTAAATAATGACAATAAGTCTACTGTGTAAGCGTCTGATCTCCTCAGAGGTCCGGGGGGAAGAGGGACGGTGCATGTAGATTGCAATCTAAGATCGACGTCCATCGTAATTGATATACGTAGATAATTAAGATAGGATTAGGCGGTTCACCCACAGTGACGTAAATCGGAACGACACGAGTCATAATGAGGTTAGTATTGCGTTTTATTGTACGGAGTCGCACACGTCAACAGTAGACTCTCAAAACGGTGAAGGAAAACATTGTGACAATCGAGAGGCATGTCCTAGAACAAAAAGTTCCAAGTCATGTGACAACCACCAACCCGAACTGGGCCCGCGTGGATTACGACCCACTCCCTCTCACAGCTCGGCCTGAGGCCCAGCAGTGGGAACATCAAACAAACATGGGCCGCATGAATACTAATCAGCATATAAACTCATATATATATAAGCCATATGTTTGTGATGGGTAGTATATAGCGTATACTGCCCATCACAAAAGTTTAAAAGTTATCGGGAAAAGCCCATATTCAAGACTAGCTAATATATTTAATAAGCTACCGGAAAGTTTAAAACCCCTACCAAATGACTAAATTTTCTCGAAGCAGTTGAAATCTCTGTTAATAAAGAAAGGAATTTAAAGCTGACAGATTGTGAATCGATTGACCTTGCAATAATATGCTTGACGTACTTAAATGTGAAATAATAAATGGCTTTTTAATATGCTTACCTATAATGACTAAAATGAACGAACGTATTAATAATAATGATTTAAAATGTAACGAATTGTAATAATTAGAATCATCAAATTCGTGTAATTTAATCATTTGATATGAAATTTAATCATTTTGTGGACATGATAATTATTCAGATTTAATACAGCTGTAATAGCAATCATGTCGTTTAAAATACGTTTTTATTTTTATTAATTTATTTATCTTTATATAGATTCTTTTCAATTTTGTGTATGTGAGAACGCTGTAGGCCTAGTGGACTGTAGATTTGTTGACCATCATTATTCTGTTAAGTACCTGGTACTTGTTGAAAAACCTACACTGTCCACCGATACCTAATAACACTGTTATTTGAAAATATTGTAAAAGCCCATTATTTTTAAAAGAGTAACCGTGGATTTTCTTGCCGGCTCTTCTCCATAGGAAACAACCAATTGGAATCGTGCACCTAGCTTGTCGTTTCATAAGTGCCCATGTAGGTTTATGTGAAATAAAATATTTTGAATTTTGTATTTTGAAACATTTGCAGTGCCTACAGGGTGCATGTCTTAATACTGTGTCATGAAATTTTAATGCATGCCTACTAACCGGTGTTTTAATGTTTAGCAAATAAATTAATAAGCTGATCAGTATTCATGCGTCCCATGTGTAGTTGTAAGCATCTTTAATTCGCAAAGACTCCTAATTGGTGATCAAAGTGTGGCGACACTTTTTTTTTTTTTGGATGGGTAATTATCAAATAACTTCTCCCGCTCTGGGCTGAGCGGGAGGGCATGTCAGACTCTTACTGACTAAAACCCACACGTGTTCCTTCAGTTGCCTGTACGTTGCCAGGGACCAAGGTATCCCTTTCGGACTTTCCCGCAACCCCGGCAGGTATCCGTTGAATTGCATTTTTGATATTTTAACGGAGCGCTAGCGTGTGGCATTAATTAACCGAGTAATTGTGGAACAAGATTGAAAAATTAGTATATCCAGTACGAGTATTCTATATATCTTTATTCAAGAAACTTTAATACATAACACGCAGAACAAAAGTATGACTCCAAGGATACTGCCATTCCTTAAAGTCAAATCATGTTTTGCAAATAGGCACACAAAATGTAGTTTTGAACGTCAAAATTTACAAGAAAATAGAATGATTCTAGTCGGCCCTTCCAAAAGGTAGTTTCGTATGGAGAAAAATGGGCAAGAAACTCCACAGTTACTCTTTAAAAATGTTTTACAATATTTTGTACACATTAATTATACAATTATATATTATAAAGATGATGTACGAGGAGCTCGTGTATGAGGCGCTCGTGGCTAAGTAATAACTGCCGCACGGGTCGATCCATCAGGTTAAGCTACGCTTGCCGAGGTTGGTCTGTGGATGGGTGATCATCTTTACATACCGAGACTCCTCCGTGCTTCGGAAAGCACGTTAAGCCGTTGGTCGCGGCTGTCATTCGTGGATCTTTGACAGTAATTACGGGTCGTCAGAAGCCCGAAAGTCTGACAACCAGTCATACCAAGGGGTATCGTATTACCCAGTTACTGGGTTGTGGAGGTCAGATAGGTCGCTCCATGTAAAATACTGGTTTTCAGCTGCATCCGGTTAGACTTGAAGCCGACCCCAATATAGTTGGGAAAAGGATAGGCAGATTGGGATTGATGTAAAGATGATGTACCAAGAATAAAATTACCTCCTAACTAAGTCCTCATGTCATCTTCTAAATAACATAACATAACATAATATAACATCACGCTTGTTTCCTCGAAGGGTTAGGCACAGGAGTATCTATGGTACACCCACATTTCGCTAGTTATGTTTAAGTCCCATGTGATAGGTGGCGACCTTCTAAATCACTATGTAAATTGTATATTTCTTACCCAACACATCTTAAAACCCCTAAGGACTCTCTCAAAACCCGCTCCGCTTTCAACTACTCCTCAAAGAGTATCAACATCGTATTAGCATCAAAATCTGTGCCCATAAGGGGACCGTGAGACAGACAAATCGCACGCGCTTACACAATTTGTCAACGTAATCCTTCACAAAAGGTTCAGGAATAAATTCAAGTAACGCAGCCGTGGAGCGAATCCCTACGATGGGGTCTAGGATCAGAGAAATTTCAAATGTGGCACTATTTTAATTATATTTCTAGTGTTTCCTTCCAAATTTAAAAGACAGAAAGAAAACAAAATTCACCCATGTTAAGGCACACAATATACACACAAAATAAAACAACAAGAAACTTTTTTACAAAAGTATTGTGGCCTCATGGCTGCGCCAAATAAGCCCAGTTCAATATAGCCAGACTTTTGAACATATTGACATTTTTGTATGTTCTCCCAGTAAGTTCAAAGGTCTTACACCTTAAGTATAAGACCTTTGAACTCTCTTGATTGATGTGTAAAATTAAAATTTGGATAAACATGATGTTAAGTAAGTTTAGTTTTTAATATTATTATGCATTATTATTACCCTAGCGTATAATTAATTGTATATTATATTGAACAGTTAATCTGTGAACAGCGTTGTTATTGTTTACATGATAAGTGTATTTCTGTAGCTGTTTGTTGTTTGTTGTTCCTTTGGAATAAAATAAAAAAGACTAGGTAATGCCTGACTCTGGTTTAGGGGTATATTCGTGAAATGATGTAAGGAAATTCTTCAGAATATATTGATCTTCAAGCTATTTATAATACGTGTGAACATAGCGTATGAAGATAATTATTGCTTAGTGTGATAGTCATTCATAATTACTTGCTTAACTATTCGGCAATATTTCTTCTTTGTCTTCTAGACTCTCTCTACGCCAGCAACCTGCAAATCCTAAATCCATCGGGGTAAGGCAGTGCCGTTTGATTTAATTGACAATGTGTTTATCAAAGATGCGATTGACACACACTTACATAATTTCAACAGCCACACACAAAATTCCAAATTTCCACAACATGCACATTTTGATCATATCAAGGAAAAAAATCTTATCTTTCCTAATTTCCTCGTTCCGCGTCAGAGACGAATACATGTCAGTATGAAGAGCCCAAGTGAAAGCACTGTGACGTTTATAGAATTGTTCTTAAAGGGATGTACTAGGTTTACCGTCTAGATTTTCCTTAAAGTGTATAAATATTGAGTTAGGAAATAATGTTTTGTTTATTTTTTTCAAATTTCTTATTAGCTTGTGTCGGTATTACAGGAATAGCTCATGGAAAGATTACACAGCGCTAGATGCTAAAGGTACTGATAAAAACGTACAACAAGTAAAGACAAATAACAAATCGAGAAGGAGACAAGACTTGAATCAAATCAATAAAGAAATTATAACACTTCTTTGTTTAGGCAGTCGTGTAATAAGAGGACAAGAAGATCAACAAATCATTAATAAATTTATAACGAATTAATGACTCTGAGTAATTTAATCAAAAGAAACTACAAATCTTTTTTATCTTCAAACAAAAACACCAACTTTCCGAACAAAATCTTCAACACATACAACCACACACATCTCACTCCACCATCGTACACTTCACACCACTTCCTCATCAAAAGAAACTCCCTGTCAAAATATATCTTCCAACATGAAAGGGCTCCACAAAAAGGAGCAGAACGTACTGCAAGCTAGGGGGGCACTTGAAAACATGCTTTTTCCACGTAATGCCTTTGAGGAAATTAAATAAACTGCAACACCGCATCATAAGCATCCTTACGAGCGCACCGAGGCGCGGCGAGGGTCCAATGTGACACGGTACGGCAAGGATGTATTTTTAACGTAGTTTCTTTATAGTAATTGTAATTTTTTCTAGTTTAGTAAGAGAAGATTAAGAATAATAACAGCTGCACGGGTCGATCGCAGTTTAAGCTACGCTTGCCGAGGCCGGTCCATGGATGGATGATCACACTTCACATGTACAAACACGTTAAGCTGTTGGTTTCGGCTGTCATTTGCAGATCTTTGATAGTCATGACGGGTAGTCAGAAACCCGAAAGTCTGACAACCAGTCTTACTAAGGGGTATCGTGTTACCCAGTAACTGGATTGTGGAGGTCAGATAGGCAGTCGCTCCATGTAAAATACTGGTGCAGTTGCATCCAGTTAGACTAGTAGCCGACCCCAACATAGTTAGGAATAAGCTAATTGTGCAAGTTGTGGTTTGGGCTACATGTTGACTAAGGTATGTACTGAAAGATCGGACAGTAACTGCAATAAATGAAGACGACTTTGAAACAGAGAGTGATTTATTTGACACTAGAAATAATATCACTGTAACTGCACATATTCAAAGGAAAACAAAAATATATACACGGTGATTTTTATTCAATGTTAAGCTTTCAGGAGGTAAAAGTACTCATGATTATAAACAACTTTCATTACATGCACGAAAATACATGTTTCATACATTTTCGGTTAATATTGCATTTTTTATGAAACAGCTGATATTTTTTTCGATATTTCAGTGATGGTCTCATAGTGAAAGTTGCTCATAATCATGATACTTCACACCCTAAAAGGTTGACAGTGAATTAAAAATTACCGTGTATTGTCGTTTGGAAAAAGTCTTTACTAATTTGTGGTTGAACGAGCATACTACCATTTTTTTAGGTATAGAAGAAAAATTTTCAATTCCCGCCTATTATTGCTGCTTGAGCTCTGTAAGGGTGATTAGAAATGCCACTGTTTTGCACATTTTGCGCCAAAAATAAGGCGATAAGGCCGCCCATTGTATATTTTGTAGTGTTTGATTTGTTTTTTGTTATGTATATTTGTGGTGTTACAATAAAGTATATATAAAAACAAATATTATAAGTAAAACACATAATTTTTTTCCATAAATAGACTTACTTACTATGTATGTTTTGTTGACTGCCTCGTTGGTCTAGTGGTCGCAAGTACTACTGTTGAGCACGAGGTCCTGGTTCTGATTCCCAGGTCGGGCAAAGCGATATTGGATTTTTCCCAGTAGCAACCCGGAATCTGAATGTGTGCGCCATTGATGACAATAAGCCCGCCCCCTATTACATGGGACTTAAACGTAAATGACGAAATGTGGGTGTACTATAGGCACACCTCTGCCTAACCTACATCGCCTAATAATAAGCACACACTCAACCTCATGCTCGCACGAATTACTTCTATCTCGCATTCGTACACACTCGCACATACAACTCCCCCACTCACACATCAACACCACATCACCTACCTATCCCCACTCACACACACACTTACACACCTTTAATCACATTCATTTACCCACACCCTCACAATCTCACAAAAAAAAAAACAATTAAAACCTAAAACCTGTAACGTAAAGTATAACTTATTTTTATTATTTTTTTTTTTCCCTTCTGATGATAAATTGACACAGTCCACTATACATAATATCAATTGGAACCTAACTACGAATCACTGTCTCTTAAGATACAGGATACCCTAGTTTAAGAGACAGAGTTTAATCAATTGTGTACAGATTTCTCAGCATCCAAATGTTTTATGTAAATGTTCTATCTGTATTTTTGGGAAATAAAGATATATTATTATAACCCTTGGGGGATTACAGTCGTAGTGTTACATTATATATGTTTTGTTTTTCTAGTAACGTCTAAAGCAATGGAACCGCGCTCACGCGGCGTGCGCGCAGCGGGGTCGTACGTGCCGGCTTCCTTTTATTTGCGGCCAAATGCGATTTTATCTCGCTCCCCACTCCATGCACTGTTATGAATATTATGCCAACTTTTTGATGTTCGACGTCATTAAAATGTTGAGATTATAATATTAGTGTTTTGATGTTAAGGTGTGATTGAAATCAGTGATAAGGGTAGTGTCGGTCAAGAATTTAAAATTGTGTCTGAATAGCAAGCGCGGATCACCGTTGTGGGCATGATGGGCATGCCCACAACCCTATTGAGGACGATAGGCTGGTGTCATTGTGTGCGAGCATACACGTATAACCTTACCAAAGGAGACTGCAAAAGTGGTCTATGGACTTATAACAATATGGTTTTCATATTTAATGAGTCCATCGTGAGGGACTCCTTTTTTTTTTTTTTTTGTCGCTGAGAAATGCTTTATGCATTGCCGCTCGTGGGGGACGAGACGGGGTATGTGGGACTCCTGTCGGAATGACAGTATACCCAGTAAAACTCAGCGGTGTTCCCACATCGCCGTGATGGGAGGGCCATGGGAAACCGGCTCAGCCTTTACATCCACAACCCTCCCGGCGCATGCCCGCCTAGCTGGCGGGCCCCGCATGCCCCCCAGGTTGGGGGGCTACGGGAATGGCCGGGAACACCTGGCCATTCCCGTCCGACACTGGTGGAGGCCTGTGCAATAAAGGCAAGGGTGCCCCCGCACCCGTTGCCTGCTGGCCTCCACCTGGGAGGAGTCGGAGATGACTATCAAATTGACGTCTTCTTCGACCCCTCCTCCGCCTTCGGAGCGGCGCCGCGTGAGGATCGTCCTCCCACGCGCGCTCTGCCGACTCCTTCTGGGACATGACATGTTCGCAGAAGGAGGCGACTGCCGCCCAGGACCTTTCATTCCCCAGCATGGCGTTGACCACGCCGGGGAGTGAGAGGTCCGGTCCCATCACCGCGATAAGACCTTGGCGCGTCTCGGTCCACGACGGGCACACCTCGAGGGTGTGCTGCGCCGTGTCCTCCACCGCACCACAGTCGTGGCACGACGGTGTCTCCTCCCGTCCGATTCGGTGCAGGTACGATCCGAAGCAACCGTGTCCGGACAGCACCTGCACTAGACGGAAGGAGAGGAACCCGTGCGACCGCTCGAGCCAGTCTCGCAGGACAGGCCCAATCGCGTCGAGGGTTCGGCGGCCGAAGGCTGCGGTGGCGAGTTCCCCAATCGTGAGGGACTCCTAATCCAACGTGACCACAACCTTTTTAGAGGGCTGGATCCGCTCTTGCTGATTAGGTGCTTCGTGTTCAAGCGGTTGCAAGCGCTACTGCTGAGCATGAGGTTCTGGATTCAATACCCGGGAAGGGAAAAGTGTTATTGGGTTTTTCCATCTGGAATTGCTCAGTAGCAGCCCGGAGTCTGGATTTATGCCCGGTTGATGGCAATAGGCTCACCCACTATTACATGGGACTTAAACATAACTGGCGAAATGTGGGTGTAGGTACTATAGGTACACCTCTACGTAACCCTTTGAGGAATGTAGGCGTGATGTTGTGTTATGTAAGGGCAATAGGCCAGCTGTCACTTCGAGCCCCAGTACATATAATGAGGTACAGTTAGATTTAAGTAATAGAGTAAAGTGACAGTGGGCTGGCCATGTCTGTCGAACGACCGATGGCCGGTGGAGCAGACGAGTCCTAGAGTAGGGACTGCGTCGTAACTATCGCAAGCGTATCTAGTGTGGGACGCCCCCCAGCTAGATGGACCGACGCCCTTAAAAAGGTGGCTGGAACAGACTGGATGCGGAGGACAGGACGTTGTTGCGTAGCCTGGGAGAGGCCTATTGGGATTCTACAGTCTAAAACAATAAGGTGGTCTTCTTCAGCACATAAAGCTAAGGGCTCCGAAAGCACATGGTGTAACGCGTACCGTACCCCTCAGTATGAAATGCAATTTAGCACGGTCCGGGGTGCAAAAAATATGCACCCGACTTGCCAACCAGTCATAAACATTTCTCATATGTTTTTCTTAGACCCACTTGCGCGTTAACAGCTAACTCGGAGTTAACAGCTAATTCAGGGTTAATCCAATAATTCTCTTTGGATTAAGCCTGAGTTAACTGTTAACTCCGAGTTATTTAGCTAACCCATGAACGCACAAGTGGGCCTTAGAACGCTAAAGCCGATATCAGCGTCACGATAGACGCAGATGCGGCCCCAGCATTATAGGAATATTGTTTTACATTCCTTTTTCAAATTTAATTATTTCAGAAATATTTTATTCACAGAATATCAATTACCAAATGCTTCGGAAACTGAATATCCGCATACCGTACATTCTATTCAAATCTGTTTCAAATATCAAATTCCAAATACACTCTTATATTCCGAATAGAGTGCACATCGAACTGTATTCTACTATGTAATATTGTACTTTTAGTATTGATGAAACGATCATCAACACCTTCAAATAAAAAAAATAAAAACAAATCTCTTATTTCTTTGCAAACTTGGGAAATTGGTACAAAGGATAGAATAGAATACTCTTTATTATGCCCATTCGATTTACAGATATAAATGTAATAAAAATACATATAGGATGACACAATGGGCTGTCTTATAGCTAAAAAGGATCTTTTAAAGACAACCTTTCGAAGGATTTGAGAGCGTTGATCCAAAAAGTTGGCAACGTCGCAAATAGCTGTCTAATATTTATCTGTTTTGATTAATTTGGCATTATTACTGTATGGAAATAAGAATTATGGCCAACTAGTGGACTAGAATATTAATAATGAATTGCAAATTATAACACTGAATTTGATGCTGTAACCGTTTTAGGTGTAAAAAAGGCAACGTACAGGCAACGGAAGGAACACGGGTGGGTTTTAGTCAGTAAGAGTCTGACACGCCCTTCCGCTCCACCCAGAGCAGGAGAAGTGTAAAAAAGGCAATTGGAAAGTTTATTACATTAGATTTAGATTTATTACTTTTAATAATCAATATTTTAGTTCACTAGTTAGCCATATTCTTATTTCCTTAGATCGCCAAATTAATAAAAACAGCGAAATATTAGACAGCTATTTGCGACGTTGCCCACTTTCTGTATAAAAGCTCTTAGAGATATAGGAGAGACAATACTGCAGGCAGTCGGTGGTGTACCAGTTACATATACAATAAATAGAATACATACATACATAAAGCATATTGTACCAATTATGAAATTCGATTGTAAAGACGTTTTTATAATCATCATCATAACTCAAAGTAAAAGCGTTTCAATCAAACATTTACAGGCACTTTCAAATTGTCAAGGAGTCGGTCAGTCAGAAAGTCGAAGCCCGTTCCAAAGCGTAGATCTCAAAATATCAGACAGATGACGGCCACTCTAAGATCTGCCCCATAGATATCATAAGGATCTGTTCTGGAGGTTTTTCAACGGAACGGTTGGCGCAGTGGTTAAGCAATTGACTGCTGCGCTGCGTGTCGCGGGTTCCATTCCCGCACGGATCAAATATTTGTATGACCTACAAGTAGTTGTTCCGGGTCTGGCTGTTTGTGTTTGTGTATGTGAGTATAAATGTTTGTTTGTAACGCACCCACGATACAGGAGAAATTCATCGTGTGGGGCAACGTTTTAAAAAAAAAAAATCTTATTGCATGTCAATAATTTAGACGAAAAGTGAAGTATCGTTGTTTTTTGCTGACCGTAAACTGTCATCTTTACTTGCCCAGCAGATTGTGGTGCAGTGGGTCACTCGCATCTTTTAACCCAAGACCAGGTCCTCTGTATTACCAATTCGTGGTTGCTTTTCCAGCACTTTTATCGGTTGAGGTCTTGCCAACATATTATATAGGTATAGCCGATCGATCCGAGCCACTTTAACCAACTTTACCCAACTATGTTGGAGTCGGCTTCCAGTCTAACCGGATGCAGATGAATACAAATATTTTACATGGAATTGGAATTTTATATAAATATTTTTCTTTTTCCGCCGAAAACGAAATTCAGCCTGATTTGCATTTTCCGTATATTTAACTTAACCGTTTTAATGTGCTTTGTTGTGACTATGGATATTCTCTGAATTGAAAGTATTGCCGGCAACTAACCGCCGCCTCTGTGGTCTAGTGTTTAGACCACCGGCACCGGCGGTAGCAGGCCGGAGTCCTATTTGTGCCCGGTTGATGACAATAGGCTCGCCCCTATTACATGGGACTTTAACATAACTGGCGAAATGTGGGTGCACTATAGGTACAGCTCTGCCTAACCCTTCGGGGAATACAGGCGTGATGTTATGTATGTATGTAATACAAATTATTCATGTATATTTTGATGATTTAATAACTTAATCCAAGGTATTATTCGCAGAGATCCACAGTTGACCTTGAATTACAGTATGAATATCTGCGCGCGCTCTGCCTACTATCTCAAAAACGGTTGAGCGCATGAAAAAATGTTTGAAGCAAAATTTGTTGCAAATTTTGTGCTCTAGAATTTTATAATAGATGTTTATATCATTAGAGTTATAAAAACCTAGATAATCGCGAAAAACCAATTTTTGGTACCTTTGACCTTGAATAACTCACGCCGCAGACACGAGATTTTATGAGACTTTTGAGACAACGTTTAGAACGCTAAAATGAAGGTGTATACGAGTTTCAAGCTTATTATCTCTTACTCCGAGGTTAACCCTATTTTTACGCAAATTTTACTGGCCTAAAAATGGCTGAAAACCAGAAACTTAATTCGGTCGGACTCTTTTGGTAATACGATACTCCTTGGTAAAACTGCTTGCCACTCCAGTCTACAATATCTCGAGCTCCGGGATTTAAAAACAACAGTAGCTAACAACAATAAAAGAGGCCTTAGACTAATTGTAACTACGCACAATGACATTGATTACTATTTGATCTAAATATATTTGTTAAACAGTTCATTGTATCGTGACAAACAATTGGACTGACTTCTCACGGAGACGTGTCAACGGGTCTACAATAACATGTTCGTTTAGTTGTAGTTCTCCAATCAAAGATAGAAGATGTGGCTAATTGCTTTAGCTGTTGTCGCAATTATAATATTGGTGAGTACTTTTTTTTTTAATGTGAATTTTAAAAAGTTCTCCAAGAGTGGTTTAAGATTTAAGTGCGTCTAATTTAGCTTGAGTAACTCGTGAGTGGTTGGTGGCCCAGTGGTATCGGCCCCGATTCTTGTCGAGCAGTTTTCTAAAAGAGCGTTTCCATCATATAATAACCGATGGCCGTCATGAAAATCTGTCATTTTCACCAGAATTTGCTCTGTATTTAGAGAGCCCTTATTGTAATTGTCACACATATCGATTTTTCAAAAACAAAAGTTTTATAGCATCTAGTACATCTAAATCAAAACTTATTTATCTATACTATATGCTATACTATTAAATGACCAATATTTGTATATATATTATATATAATTTGTAATCACGTTCTCGAAAACGGCTCTAATGATTTCGATGAAAGTTGCAATAAAGGGGGCGAAAAATCGATCTAGCTAGGTCTCATATCTGGGAAAATACGTTTATAGAGCTCGGTCACCCAGGTACTACTGTCTGTTTGTAATGTCAAATAATTGTAATGTTAAATTTTATTATTATTTTGTTGATATAGCGGCTAGAAATACATAATCTGTGAAATTTTCAACTGTCTACTTATTACGGTTCATGAGATACAGCTCGCTGACAGACAGACGGACGGACAGCGGAGGCTTACTAACAGGGTTCCGTTTGGCACCTTCCGGGAACGGAACAATAAAAAAAATAAAAAATATAAACCCTATTTTCCAAACCTGAGTTATCATTTTAATTAGTTATTTATTATAATTATAAATATAATTACTAATTGAGATTAGGTAGGGCTCGTGGCTAAGTAATAACAGCCGCAAGCGTCGCTCGATCAGGTTAAGCTACGCTTGCCGCGGTTGGTACGTGGAAGAGTGACCATCTTTACATACCGAGACCCCTTCGTGCCTCAGAAAGCACGTTAAGCCGTTGGTCCCGGCTGTTATTCGTCGATCTTGAGCAGTCGTTACGGATCATCAGAAGCCCGAAAATCCGACATCCAATCCATCCAAGGGGTACTTATCGTATTATCCAGTAACTGGGTTGTGATGGTCAGGTAGGCAGTTGCTCTATGAAAAGACTGGTATTCAGCTGCATCCGGTTAGACTGCAAGCTGACTCCAACATAGTAGGGCATATGCTAGCCAAATTGGTTGTATCACTAATTGACATAAACATGTTTGCTTAAAATTCTCAAGTTTGCTTATAGTTATATCCCGAGGGATATCTAGGGATATAGCTATGTACCGTTATATAGTTATATGAAAGCGGTTCATAACTGTCTTGCTAGGAATATAATTATGATACGAGCACGATCTAGATATATATCTATTAGGGCACTCCGACCAAATAGGTGTGGTTAGGTTAGAACCGTGACCAAGTACGTCGAAAATGGTCGCAGTTACAAAATTAGGGCACTCCGAAAGCTATTAACCTATTAAGCTTTCATATAACTATATTATTACGATATATAGCTGCTGTACTTTTTAAATAGCAAGCGCGCGCGCAGGTGACGCGACGGTGAGGGTGGGAGCGAGACAGAACACTGATTGAATCAATATTTACACACTGGAATTTTTCTTATTTCATTCATATCTAGTTACTGACTTGATGTCCGTACGTATTTTTCGGGTGACCACTGAAAATCAGCGCTGTGCTGTGGGTCCCTCATAGCACAGAATTATGCTGAGTGGAAGCCTTCTTGTCACAGTCATGACGTGCAGCTGCCAAATATTTATGTTGTTTATATTTTTGTTATTTGTATGCACGTGTCTCTGTGACAAATAAACCTTTTTTTCTTTCTTCTTTCTTTCTTTCTATATCCCTAGGGATATAACTATATCACGGCGTCGACCATCTTACTGCAACATTATATTCCCATGCCGATTTGTGCTACGGTGACCGTTCCTGATTTTGACGGCTATCGGTTACGAGCGTGTACTCATATTATGTGGCTAATGTAGCCTCTCTTGACTGAGAAGATGTTAACAGTACTGTGCCAAATAAAAGTCTTACTTTATGTTGTTTTTCTTTCTTTTTCAGGACAGCAGTCCATGTGACGGGGCTGAAACATCCAGTCCAACTGTTACGAATACTGATTCGCCAGTTCCCGAGGCACCAGCTACTACACAAGCCTCCCGAATCTTTCCACGACGAGTGCAAGATGATTCAGTGACCTACAATGTTGGTGACTCGTCCTATGTTTCTGTTTGGGATAAACTTTTATATGTATGTTTAGCTATTTCTTTCCCTCGATACATAATCCAGAGAAAATGGTTGAATTAGCTAACGATCAAGTTCCTAAGTGCAGATGTTTTAACTCACGATTAAGGTTTTAATTATGCTCATATCGAGACCCCTCCATGCCTCGGAATACGTTAAGCTTTCGGTCCCGGTCGTCATTTGTAGACCTTTGAAAATCGTGACGGGTTGTCAGAAGCCCTCCTAGGTCTTACGTACATAGTGCATAATGTGGGCGTGCATCTTCAAATCTACACAAGATATAACCGGCTTCGTGAGTTAACGACAACTTCATAAAGACTCAAAGCTAAAAGAGAACCATTACGAAAAAGAAAAACAGTCGGGTAACAATGGTGTAGAAATTAATAAATTATTTTGTCTCTTCCACAGCCACTCGCCAATAGAGAGTCAACGGAAGAACAGCAAGGCTACACTTATAATACCTACTATAGCGTTCCTTCTACTGTAAACTTCCACGATATCTATAGCAACAGCCTGGCTCTGTTGGCTGACGATCCAGTCGTCACAACGGCGAAAGAGGAGGAAACCGCGAACGACAGAAAGTTGTATCACTTGAGCAACATTAAAACAAACTTTGTTGAATTCCATCCGAAGACGCAGACCATCCCGCCAGTAAGCACTGTTCCACCAAAGTACTTACTGAAATCTTCTTACATTAAGATGGATTTGAACACGACATCGTCGACCACTTCAACGACGACAGAAGAACCGGAAGAGATTAGTATAAACGTGATTCCTATTAAGAAGAAGCAATACCAAAGAGGTTTATTGGACCTTCTCTTCCCTGCTGTGAGAGTCAGGACCTTTAAAGCAGTGTTCGATACATTTAGACGTATCATGTCTCATACATTCCGGTAGTAAGTGGTTTTTGTTTGTTTGTATACTTTGGTTTTCATGTTATCGTCATACACAGTTGAATAAAATGCAGAAATTTTTCTGGTGGTTTCTTATCCTTAGTTATTATGAAGCAAACTTATTGCCATTAGCAGATTAATCCAAACTCCGGGCTGTTACGAGTTTCTAATGAAAATACCATAATTTGGTACCTACCAACCTGGTTGACCTAATCGCTGGTCAAACCCAAGAAGTAATCGGTCACGCTTGAACAAAAGAAAAACTAAGTAATCAATGCAAGGACAGACAGGCGACTAATACAACATAATGAAGCTATAGGTAATATATTCACAAATTTGAAGTGAATAACTCTTATATATGTGTGGTTGAAGTGCTAGTAAAAAGCACAGTAACAACAGCCTCTCCCGTGAATGGAGCTCGTGAAATGTCGAGAGTTTCAGCTACCAGGGGTCCATGTGTCATAGGTAGTATTAAATTATCAAAAGCCAAACACGTGGAACATTATAGAGAACCTTAACATGTTCCAAAAGAGTTGCTTTTGCTTCGGAGGTCAACAGAACATACTGGGAGCACCAGTCTTTGTATTGTTTTCATAAAAACGATGATTTTTCCAATATTTTTTCTCAAACACTCATATAGATTTACAAGCACATGTTGTTTATCAATGGAAGTAGACAGACACAAATTAAAGACGCTTTGAAAGGTTTAAAACTATAATTAAGAAATTAAATTAAATTATAATGAAATTGGCAATAAAAAAAAGTTACCACAATGGTAAACAAAACGATTCGTTTTTTTTATAGGAACTGGGCATAAGGTCGTTACCCGTGGGCACCTACTTAGCGTTCCTATTCGACCAGGACGATCACATACTCGCACCAAATTCACCCAAAATGCCAACATGCGCCTATAGTAAGGACGTAACTACTCGGCACAACAGCGGCACTTGACTAAAACGTGATTCACACTGATTGCACTAATTACTCTCGACACGCTTGCACTTGAGCCTTGAGCGCTTTTAAGCGCTTAAAGCGCTGTTGAGCGAACGCTTGTCTCCAATTAATTTTTTGGATTAACGCCAAATGTTAACGGTAAGGAGGCCATTTCTTAGCGGAGATAAGTTTTAGTGTTAACTTGCGATGGTAACAGTTGTGGGTGTAATTAATTTGGTGAGAAAATGGTTTAATTAAACATTTACGGCCGAACCCAATAACCTATTTTCAATAAAAGACAGATCGCTAGTAATGGTAGACAGTGTAATTTTATCCGCCATTGAATGTCATTCCGTAAGATTCCTTATTCCCTGACTGATAGATAGATGGGTTTTTCTATCTCCAGTATGCTAAAACGGGTATTAGATAGAAAATTGGTTGGTTAAACCAATTGGTTATTGCTTGGGTTGGAAAAGTGTAAATGTAGGTTGTTGACAACTTTGATTTATATGTAGGTAAAATAAATCGAAGCTAAAGTAGGTAAAATTTAGATTTTTCGATCGAAAAACAATCATACACACATACTCACACCTTTTTAAAATCGGGATAGACAGTAACTACAGAACACCACCCACACCACCACAATCAGTCAGTTTTCATAACGAAATATTGTGTTAGTTACTGCCTCATTATCTAAATCTGTTTTCGTCATTTTAGTTATGATCAATGAACTAAATTCAACTCACAAAATTATCCATCCCAAAAAATAAACGAAAGCAAAATTCAATTTAATTAAAAATCTGCGCCACCATAAATCAATTTCATAAAAATAATAGCTACAGTCAGCTGAATAACAATCAACTTTATTCAAAATCAACCTTTAGATTTGATAACAAGAATCAATTGAGTTTACGAAGATTTGCAATGGCGGACAAAAAAAATGGCGCTCAGCATTTACGCGCGCTTTTTTCTTTTTTTTATTAAAATGAAGCAAACGCGCCGACTCAGGTCGCGAGGTGATAATTTTATATTCACGATTTATCCGAGGGGTGCTGACAGACGGACTTTCAAGTCAAAATTATGGTTACAATGTCCCAGTAATAAGGTAAAGAAGTTATCTACTATTATTTCACGGGTGGAGTGGTTGAATTTTTGTTGAATTAAGTGTTTTTTTGTGAGTTTTTAATGATTTTTTCTGAGGATTTTTTTAACTTCAGTTCATGGCTGGTTTTTAAATAATCTTAACTGAAGTTAATCTATACGATAGTGTTATTGGTTCGATATCCTAACATATCGCATTTCTCAAAACTCAATCAAGTTTTTGAGATTAATACATAACATAAACATATCTTCACGCTTGTAATCCTCGAAGGGTTAGGCAGAGGTGTGCCTATAATACACCCACGTTTCGCCAGTTATGTTTAAGTCTGCTACTAAGAAATTCCTAATGGATAACACTTAACACTATGCCCAATATGGGATTCGAACCCAGGACCTTATGCTCAGCAGTAGAACTTGCCACCACTAGACCAACGAAGCAGTTTTGAGATTAATTAAGTTTATCAGCCGACCACACACAGAAACCTATTACCTGTTCAAATATAACAGCAACGAAAAATTACCATGAAAAAGAACGAGCAAGCCTAAAGGTACCATTCCGTACCCGACCGCAGGCAGCAACTGCACGCGACGTGTCGCGACGTCATGTCGCGGCGTCTTGATTCTGAACCCGACCGCAGGCGGCAGCAGCCCGTATTCCAGTCGGTAGATAGAAGATAGAAAAACGTGTTGTCGCTCGAGCGTTGGCGGCACTACTGGTCTACTGTTACAATGTTTGTAAATATGTGAGCACCATGTATCTATCACATAATTAATTTATCTGTTGTTGCTTCATTTTTAATTCTTAATTCTTTTTACCTATTGTGTTATATTAATTTAAGTCTAGGTGCATCGTTCTCACATATAATTATATAACTAATGTACTTATACAAAATATTGTACTTAAAACATTTTAAAAGAGTAACGGTGGAGTTTCTTGCCCATTCTTCTCCATGCGAAAACTACCTTTTGGAAGGGGCGACTAGAATCAATTCAATTTTTTTTTGTAAATTTTGACGTTCGAAAGTGCCTTATAAGGGCCTATTTGAAATAAATGATTTGACTTCGACTTTGACTTTGGTCACTCCCACTTACAGGAAAGCGAGAGGGAAGAAGTTACACATCAAAAACCTTACAAAAGTAGTTCAATTAATTTGAAATGTAACTGAAACCAGATGTTGATAATATTGTGTCTATGAAAATGAGTAGGAACAACTAAGCGAGAATGAACAATGGATGTCAAACAAAGAATATGCGGGTATTGCACACCACAATGAGTTTATGTTTGCATTGATTATTTACCTGTTTATTTATTCGAAACTGCTTTGTACCACAATATAGTTCATTAAGAATTAAAATGAAATGTAGATAATTAACAATTTATTCCTAATTAAATACTATTATTATAGCATGACTTAACTAACACTATTAACAAACTAAAACATGGCATTGAAAAAATCTTCCGCTGTCAACTGGTAATGTAGGTATCCAATAGGCTGGCAGCATGGCTAAACTATGAACAAGATAAAAGCCAGCCCTTGGGTCACGGGAAGTGTCATCAATACAGTTGATTACTTTGTTACAGACAAAGTAATCAAAGAGAGTTTATACGAGTAATACCTCAATCTGTAGTAAAAGTAGAGGATTAATGTTAAGTACTATATTTGACGAAAACACGATTCCATAAAAAAATTCTCGATGGATAAATATTCCGAAGTTATCTCTAAACCGAACAATGTACCGCTGTTATTAAAAAAATACTTCAAATTAGATCATGAAACTGTGCATAATAATTGAACTAACTATACAGCAGATAGGTACTATGTTTTAAATAACCTAAACTATTGGCGCCTTGGAGCCTTTCCCCGCCGCTCAGTCTCGCTCTCACTCACTCTGCGAGCAGTATCGTGCGAGCGAGATAAGGAGTGAATTTGAGCTGAGGTATTATGGACACTTAAAAGGAAAGTTTACTAGCAGCCATAAAATCTCACATTAGCTCTTGTAATTTCTCGACCGAAAGAACAATGTCCAATCAAATTCCTCAGCCTAATAACCGATAATTCTTTCTTTCTTTCTTTTTTTATAAAAACGTTGCCCCACACTAGGAATTTCTCCTGTGTCGTGGGTGCGTTTACAAACATTTAAACTCACATACACAAACAGCCAGACCCGGAACAACTAATTGTAGGTCATACAAATATTTGTTCCGTGCGGGAATCGAACCCGCGACACGCAGCGATTCGATTGATTCCCTTTTAACCGAGGTTTAGTAATTGAACCGTTAGAAATATTGAATAGGTAAACAAAAGAATCAATATAATATCTAAAAAAATCTACTATTGCGACAAAAAAACACGAATAAATTAAAAAAATAACCAAGGTGTAAGTCTAGATAATAGTTCGAAAGGTCACTCTCTTATCAAAGACAGTGATAATCATTATGCTGAATGATTATCACTGTCTTTGAATGCTGAATACCAGTTTTTTACATGGAGCGACTGCCTATCTAACCCCTACACCCCAGTTTATGGGTAACACGATAGTTCACGACACCCCTTGATAAGACTGGTTGTCAGTCTTCGGCTTCTTTCGGGCTTCTGACTACTCGTAAGGCCCAGACTCCATCAAAGCGGAAACGAGAGGAAAGAAGATGTGTTTTAAACAACCAATAGAATTTCGTTATTCACACATCTCGTCTCCACACAGCTTCAGTGGATACCACTGAGCGGAGATGTACCATATTTGTATGGCACGATCGAAGCGGAGATGTGAGCTGAGCGGCGGTACAAAGTGGAGATGTAAGCTGTGCCTCGCAGGCTGGCGACGGCTCCCAACGGAGACGAGAAGAGATGAGAGCGGCGTGCAGTGAGCGGTCAACATCCAACACTCCCGCACGCAGCTCAGTTCCGCTCTAGCCAGCACACATCTCCGCTCCAGTCTAGCCAGAAAACATCTCCTCTCGTCTCCGCTTTGGATTTCCGCACATTTCCGTTTTGGTGGAGTCCGGGCCTAACGACTGTCAAAGATCTACAATAACAGTGAATCTAACAAAACGTATTACTTAATCCTCGAATCGCCGCAAAACTCATCTGAAATGTTAATTACACCAAATAATACCGACGGAGGTCGAAACATTAGCAAAGTTTAGCCTGAAATGAAATTTAAACCCCTGAATACAAATCAAAAGTTAGATTTAATAATCAGTAATAGGATAAGCCGATGGTGCAGAAACCAAGTTTCAATGAATTAAAGAGTTTCGGGCTTTTAAGAAACTCGACCATTGTATGCTTTTAAGTAACTTTTAAGATTGCCTGTTTAAATTTTATCGGTCAATTTGAGATGATCGTTTTCATTTGTGTTATTTTAATTATTGCCTTTAGTGGTAAAGTTTTCTATTACAGACAATTGGATTAGTTCGTATTAATTGAGCCGACAAGTTTATCAACTGGGTTCTCAGTCTGTTGTTGAACTTAAACCTGTCTTAAACAAATGGACTTAGAACAGACCCATGTTACCATAGCCATCTATTAAAAAAAAAAATTGAAGTGTCTGTTTGTAATGGCAAAATTACAGCATTTTACTAAATGCATAAGAAAGTATATACGGTACTTATAACAAAAAAAAACAATTTCTGATTTTTTTGCCTGTCCGTCCCGCTAATCTCCGAAACGGCCAGACCATTTTTGACGGGATTTCACTGGCTGAGTACTTTTATTCGCGTCGACCCTAATTAGAATTAGGGTCGACGCTGGCAAAGCCGCCTGCAGTAGCTAGTAGCACTTGAAGACCATGGACTTAAAAAAAGAAAGAAAGAAAATACATTTATTCAGCACAGACAAAAGGCACACAACACAACATAATTATAACACAAGTAAAGAAAAGAAATAAAAAAAGGAAACAAATAAAAAGAGTACAATAATAATTTATTAGGAAAGTGTGCCTTGTGGCTGCGAAAGCACTTGTCACATATCGTTGAACTTGGCCCTCCGCCGATAAGTTCTTCCGCTCTTGTTGTCCTTCTTCTTCGAAGAAGCACAACTCATTATCTTGAGCCGTATAACTCATCATCTGCCTAGCCTTTTTCCCAACAAAAAAAGGCTGGTATTTTACATGGAGCGACTGTGTATCTGACCTCCAGAACCCGGTTACCGACCGGGTCATACGGTATCGTATGACCCGGTCGGTAACCCTTGGTAAGACTGGTTGTTAGACCTTCAGGCTTTTGTATCGATTGTCAAAGATCCACGAATGACAGCCGGGGCTTGACGTGTTTTCCGAGGCACAGAGTGGTCTCTGTTCGTAAAGATGGTCACCCATCCACGGTACGACCGCGGCAAGCGTAGCTTAACCCGATCGATCGACCCGTGCGGTTATTAAGAATTAGCTTCGAACCCGCATAACTCTCGGTTACTTATTTCCTCTACATATCTGCATCGTTCTGCATCGTTGGTCTAGTAGTCGCAAGCACTACTGTGCCCGGTTGATGGCAATAGGCTCGCCCCCTATTGCATGGGACTTAAACATAACTGGTGAAATGTGGGTGTACTGTAGGTACACCTCTGCCTAACCCTTCGGGAATTACATGCGTGATGATATGTTAAAATTTTTGTATAACAATACAAAATCGTCACATCATTATCATTTCAGACGAAAGACGTCCACGGCTGGACATAGGCCTCCTCCAAGCGTCGCCACAACGACCGGTCCTATTCTTCTCGCATCCAATGGATTCTGCGGCCTTCACAAGGTCATCGGTCTATCTTGTGGGGGACCTTTTGACCCCATCGGCCATCTGTCTTGAGCGTTGCCCACTTAAGGCGACGATAACCGACTTTTAATGATTTTATACTGAAGATCACGTCTAAAGAAGTAGTTTTAAAGATTTGGAAAAGATATTTGTTAAATTAGAGCATTTTTTTAATAACTTAATATATTAATATTTTAGATTATGTTTATATTATGTTTATATTACACAGTGAAATTAATTTGTAAAGTTATGTCTTACGCGGATAAAAAACGGAGAATCACGCAAAATGTATCAAGCGTATTTTTCTGGAACCTTTACCATTTTAAAGATAATGTAATTATTTATCTTTTAGTGTATTTTATAATTAAAATACCTTTTATTTTATGTATAATAAATTAATGATGCGTCTAATTTGGGACAGCGCTCCTGGATGGGCGAGTCAGTAAAAACTGGCTGGACGTACGACGCGTTGCGTGAGCTCAGTACAGAACACGCAAGCTCTCAAGGTCACTGGCATATATCTGCGTCTTAAGTTTGGCAATTCTTCGGGCTATGTCGGTTACCTTGGTTCTCTTGTGGATCTCATCATTTCTGAATCGATCATGCAGGGAAACTCCAAGCTTAGCCCTCTACATTGCTCTTTAGGTGACTTTCAGTCTTCTAATTAGGCCCATTGTGAGCGACCACATTTGAGTGCCATAGAGTCATATCGTCACATTCTACGACAAAAATAGTGACTGAAGTAATCAAAAGATTTTAAACGATTAAACATGAATATTGTCCCATTTTTTTCCGTAAAATATTATACTTGTCTCACTGCAGATCAAAGAACACTTCATTATTTCCTTAAAGAAAACACCTACAACACTGTACACTCCAGCCCATAAAAACAGGCCCACAACATTTATTTATACGTGTTAAAATTTGAAATTCAGCGGGCGGCCCCACGAACGCATACAACCGTTAAATGAATGAACTTTTTAACTTAAGGTCCCAACTTACCGTTTAATACTTACTTTGAAGCCGGTATGATGAACACCGCCCTTACTTTTAATGACTTTTTGCTAATATCTAGCGGCTTTCGACTTTTGAGGGCAAAAGTTTTGGGACTTCGATTTTTTTTGCGAAGATAGGTGCTGTTGCGGTTGAAATTATACAGCCTGTGGGTGTGGATGGGTCAGGAAAAGTGCGGTGAAATATTTGGCAGAAACATTGGAGTACCATAATCGCTATTTTATTATTATTATCCTCATCGCTGTCACTGTGGCGAAGTTGTCAACAGCCTCGGACATCACGGCCTGTCTTGCAGCCGAAGTGCGGGTCGCTTAGCGCGGCACGCGAACATTAACAACATCATCCGACGAGCTCTTGTTACCGCCGGCGTTCCAGCTATATTAGAACCCAGTGGCTTGGCACGCGACGATGGCAAGAGACCGGACGGCGTGTCTTTATCTCCATGGAAGGTGGGTAGGCCTTTAGTGTGGGATGCAACCTGTGTCGACACTCTTGCGCCATCCCATCTTCCTGGCTCGGCGTGCTGTGCTGGTGCTGCCGCTGCAGCCGCAGAAAACCTCAAGCGGCGTAAGTATAATAACCTTACAGGTAATTATATTTTCGAACCGGGGGTTGAAACCCTCGGGCCGTGGGGTCCGAGTGCTCACGGCCTTTTCAATGAAATATCAAAACGACTATTTCACACTTCCCGTGACCCAAGGGTTGGTTTTTACCTTAGGCAGAGGCTAAGCATTGCCATACAACGTGGCAATGCGGCCAGTCTCTTGGGTACATTACCAGTCGACAGCGATGCGGATGAATTTTTCGATGCTATATTTTAGTTTTTCAATAGTTTTAGTTACGTTTGTGTATAATTTTGCTATTTTTATTAATTAATTAGATATAAGATATTATCACGAATATCACAATAAATAATTTCTATGAATCAATTAAAATATAAGTCTCATCCGCTACTACAGATGTTGGTTTAGGGCATGGTAATAAGTAAGCAAGTATCAGAAAGGTGTGGTACAGACCATCAAACTCAATCATTTTCTTCATGGGACCATCAATCTAATCGTGAAAGATGTATCAAGCGCCCCCATACATTTGGTTCGAGTAGGTATTGAAGTATTGTATGGGACAGATGATATTTTTTTGCGATCAGATTGTTGGTCTCATGTCAAATTCAAATTCAAGTCATTTATTCAAACTAGGCTGAGAATCAGCACGTTTCTAACGTCAAAATTACACAAGACAGTTCCCCAAAAACGCCCGCCCTTCACCACTTCCTAGTGCTTTAGCTGAGAAGTTGAAGTGGCGCAACAAACTCCCCAGCTGCATAGCTGCTGAAAAACTTGATTCTATACAATAATACAAATGCAACATAATTTACTTTACGCAACACAAAACATTAAATTAAATTATGTTTTATATGATACTAACAAAAAAGTAAAAAGAACTTAATACCTGAATGAAAGCCTCCAGGCATAAAGGGCGTTCCCGTTTACATATAGCTATTAAAGCTGTAACTCGGAAATCACAAATGATAAACTAGGACATCGAAGTAAAAATAAATAAACAGTTAATTACTAATAACAACAACAAAAACCATGGTCAGCAAGACGACCAGTCACCACAAGCAGCATTCGTCCACGAGCATAACGCAAAGGTCAGCTATTACCCCCCTCGCCGTATTTGAGGGACGGAGGCAACCCGACCCCCGACGCTACCGCAAGCAGTGACATCTTTTTTTCTTTTTTGGGTGGGAAATTATCAAATAACTTCTCCCGCTCTGGGTGAAGCGGGAGGGCGTGTCAGACTCTTACTGACTAAAACCCTCCCGTGTTCCTTCCGTTGCCTGTACGTTGCCAGGGGCCACGGTATCCCTTTCGGACTTTCCCGTAACCCCGGCAGGCATTGGTCCTATCGGACCCCTTCACTTGCTGACATCTCTTTGAGGCGCGCGTGGAACACAACGCGCCGTCGACCCGGGCCTGGTCCTTATCGGACGGCGAGCTACCCATTGCTCGCCGTCCGCAAGCCCGCGCCTACGGTGGCCGGGAATCGGCCTGCGATTCCCGACGCCCAGGGCGTCTCCTGCGGCGGCGGCGGCTAGGGGCGTGAGGGCGCGAAATTTGCCTCTCCCTCACGCGTTCTGCCTCCTCCTTCGCGAGCATTACTGCTTCGCAGAAGGAGGTGACGGCCTCCCATGCCCTCTCGCTCCGTACCATGGCCTGGACTAGGGCCGGACGCGAGAGATCCCCGCCGCCGATCGCCTCCACGAGGACACGGCGATGCTCTGCCCAAGCCGGACAGACCTCCACCGTATGCTCAACCGTGTCCTCCGGGCGATCCACGCAATGATGACACCCGGGCGTTTCCTCCCGCCTGATACGAAAGAGGAACCTCCCGAAACAACCGTGTCCGGTGAGGACCTGCGTTAGGTGGAAGGTGAGGACGCCGTGGCGCCTCTCTAGCCACTCCTCAAAGAGGGGACTTATCGCCGCAATAGTGGCGTGCCCAGCACTGGGTTGCGACAATCGCACTCTCCATGACGCCATGAGATCCCGCCGGAGCTCTGTCCGCTGTGCCGCGATTTCTCGCGGGAATGGAGTTACGCCCCGGCGTTTTGACTCCTCGCGCCACTCCCAAATGTGCGCGATATAGTTACTACCGCCTCAGTGAACGCGCCCAAACCGGTGCCCCGTAAATGGCCATGGACCGCACGACCCCCGCGTATAGCCTCCGGCAGGAGGCGTTTGGACCCCCTAGATTGGGCAGGAGCCGCTTCAGAGCAGCCCCGGCCCGCTCCAGTCTGGGAGCCAAACGTCGGAAGTGCTCCACGAAGTTCCACCGGCTGTCGAAGACGAGTGCAAGGTACTTCATCGTCGACTCGATGCCAATGTGAACTCCTCCTACCGTTATTTGGGACCCCAACGGTGGCGCGTTCCGAGGACCATGAAAACACATGGCCTCGGACTTGTGCAGGGCCACCTCGAGTCCCAATTGCCGGATTCTGTCTACGATTGTCGCAACCCCATGTGTCGCTAGTTCGGCCGCCGCCTGGTGCGACCTCCCCTGCGCCAGGACAAACGTGTCGTCAGCGTAACACACGACGCTGACACCCAGTCGTATCCGATGTCCCACAGATGCGGCCTCAGAACCGATCCCTGTGGGACACCGCACGACATCTCTTGCCGGTTCCATTCACCCTGGTGACCGGGGTAGATGACGGCCCTGTCCGTCAAATAGGCCTCGACCACACGACAGAGGTAGGTCGGCATCCGGTGATACCGGAGTGCCTCCCTGATGCAACTCCAGGGCAGGGTATTGAAGGCATTGGCGATGTCTAGAGACACCGCCAAGACGACCCCACCCCGGGCCACAGCGTCCCCCGTCGTGAGGGCTCGCACGTGCATGATGGCGTCCACCGTAGAGCGCCCCCTGCGGAAACCAAACTGGCTCTCCGCCAAATCCGGCCCCACCCGCACTAGCCGCCCGACGAGGCGGTCTGCAATGACTCTTTCAAAGAGCTTGCCCACCTCATCGAGCAGCACGATGGGCCGGTAAGCGGACGGAGAGTCCGCAGGGCGCCCCGGCTTCTTGATGAGGACCAGTTTCCCCGTCTTCCAGCGAATTGGGAACTGGCCCCTCTCCAAGCATGCGCTTAGGAGCCCTCTTAGTCGAGGCCCGAGAGCCTCCAAGGCCAGGACCCAGGCTTTCCCAGGTAAGCCGTCGGGTCCTGGGGCGGTATTTTTGGCATTCAGCCTACGTACCGCCACTCTCATCTCTACCTCGGTCACCTCCGGAGCATCGTCGTCGTCGTCGGCGGTGTGATCCGCATCGGGCACCGCAGTAGGCGGAGCCATGGGCGGGGAGGCATGTTCCCCTCTCGAAGGGAACAGAGCGCTCACCACGTCCCCCACAATCTGCGGCCGGAGACTCTGCGTCAGCGGGGGAGCCCATTGGCGGAGTTTTTCCCGCACCATCTTGTATGGGCGTCCCCACGGGTCCCTGTTCAGAGTCTCCAGCGACTCCTCGCGGGCCACTCCCCTGGCCCGCAGGATCTCCGCTTGGAAAGCAGTGACATCTAAGGGAGCATGAAGTTTGCGGGAAAGTCCAAAAGGGATACCGTGGCCCTGGCAACGTACAGGCAACTGAAGGAACACGGGTGGGTTTTAGTCAGTAAGTTATTTGATAACTTCCAACCAAAAAAAAAAAAAAAATGGGAGCATGACGAAAGCGAGCATGAAGAAAGTTGTTCATTTATTTGATGGTGTGTAGTACACCCTTAAATATGATACATTTCTACCACATAATCTAAATCTAAGCTAATATTATAATGAGAAAAGATTTGACATTTTATATGTTCATAATGAAAAAACTAAAACTAATGGACCGATTTCAAAATTGTTTTACCAATAGAACGCTATATTATCACTGAGTAACATAGGCTATCATTTATAAAGATATCACGCGGGCGAAGCCGCTGGTGGGAGCTAGTATTATAATTAAACCGCGATTATAAAACATGTGTCGTTTTATACCGATATTTAGCTGAAAAGAAATAAACTCCCAAACAGACAGAAGATTGAAGTATGATTAAAATGAAAGTAAAACGTAAATCAAATTAACCCTCGAACAATCAGCATATTGTGTTGTTGAAGAACGTCCCGAGTCCCGGGACAGAGGACACTCTGTTATGCAAATTCCGGGACAAGATGTCACGCAATCCCGGATCATAGTCCGCTGCCGTTAGCCCACGTTCGCACGGACGTAATAAAAACGCAGCGATTTTTGTTTTCTCAACGCTCGGTTCAACACCGATTGTTGAAAATACAGTGCACGAAAAAAAATCGTCGCGTTGCTACCGTTCTCGCCGTGTGTGCCCGGGCATTGTCGTGCATGAGCAGGAAATCTTGTCCCATTTGTGTTCTGTGGGGCAAGATTACGGGCCCCAGCACCTGTTGGACGTATCGTTCTGCCGTCATATTGCCCCGCACCCAAACGAGATCCGTCCGTCCTCCAAGACGAATTCCTGCCCAAACCATAATTGTTCCTCCTTGGTATGGGTGAACTTCCTGAGGGTTCTGAAGACGGCTCCATCGTCCAGGAACTCGCCAAACACGCGTCCTTCGTGAATCTGGATGGAAGCCGAACCTGGATTCATCCGTGAACAGCACATTGGACCATTGCTCACGGCCCCAGTCCACGTGGTTCCGAACCCATTCTAATCGTCGTCCACGATTGCCGCTCTGTAAAGGTGGGACCCGGAGTGGTCTACGAGAGCGTAGATTGCTTTCATGCAGTCGCCTTCTTACAGTTTGGTCACTCACAAGCACTTGGTGTTCCACTCGCAGCCTTTGGACCAATTGAGTCGCCGTTGCATTTGGTTGAGCTCGCGCAGTAATTTGCAAAAATCGATCTTGTCTGGGGGTAGTGATGCGACTTGGCCCCCGGTGCCTCTCCGCTACTTCACCTGTGGCACGATAGCGTGTCCACAATCTTGAAATTACATTTTGGTGGGTCCCTATGGCCTCAGCAACATTACGCTGAACAGACCCAGCTTCCAGTATTCCCACAGCTCGTAACATCTCCGCCCTCGTCAAATGTTGGCGTTGCATGGCTACAATACCTCAATTTTAACTTTATCTTTCGTTTAAAAATGAAAAAAAACTGTAACTAAACGTAATTCGTATTGTTTTCTAAATTTCGCACAAATGAAAATTCCCTCTCCTACACATCAAGACATTTTTATGCCACCGAAACAAAAGGATTTTCAAAAATTTGAATTTGGAATTAGTCTGAGATAAATTACAAACAAATCGGTGTATGAAAGATTACAATGCGGCCAGTACTTTTCGAGTTATATAATTGAGTATGAAATATCCCTAGACCGTGTTGATGTGTGTATTTATAAATCAGATTTTTATCACAATGTTTTCTCTCAATTTGAGTCACAGGTGTCTGAGATAATATTAAAAGTTATTTAAAAATAAAAAATTAACCAACTGCAAAAACACAACGAACTGAAAAGAGAAAAACAATCATTAAAATTTATAGAATTTTGGTATCACAGGGACAAACCAATATCCTGAAATATAGTGTAACTTTTGTTTGTTATGTGTTTTTGCGGTCGGGTTGTTAGTTTTTTTAATAACTTTTTATTTTTATCATTTCTCATTCTAAATTACATTTATACGTATAATTTGGTTTTTTTTTTTTATCTTGCATTTTGGCACCAGTGACACTCGCGCAATCAAGACGAATCTAACAATATATCATTCATCAAAATTGGTTCAGCCGTTTAGCAGTTACGAGGGAACATAAAGACGGACAAACATACTGTATACATACAGATCAAACACATAACCCTCCTTTTTGGCTGCGCCGCAGTCGGGTAAAAATCAGATTAATATGACATAAACATCACGCTTATTTTCCCCAAAGGCTTAGGCAGAGGTATACTTATAGGAGGTACACCCCCCCATTTCGCTAGTTATGTTTAAGTTCCATGTAATATTACGCATCTATTGCCATCAACCGGGAACAAATCCAGACTCCGAGTTGCTACTGGAAAATCCTGACGGAAAAATCTAGAAACACTTTGCCCGACCTGGGAATCGAACCCAGGACCTCACGTTCACCAGTAGTCCAGTATAAACTAAGCAAGCATGTATTTACGTAGGTACTTTTAAAATACGCGTTGGTTTCCAACTTTCCAAGTTGTCTAATTAGTATCCCCGTCCTGAATTTTACTAACTAATTTTAAATACTTCGTTTAATATTTTGCATCCCAAAAATCTAATAACAAATGACTTCAAACAATACAACAACTAAGGAGGAGCATATTGTAATGTTAAGCAGTCCCGGAACCGGACAATGTTATGCAAATCCCGGGACAACTTGTCACGCGAACCGGGATCATGGTCGGCTGACGTTGTCGACATCAAAGCGTCTTAGATCACTCGAATGGGTATTGGTATGAGCAGATATTTAAAGCTATTGTGAAATATAGAAAAAATCAAATGAATGTCAACTCGTATAAAACCAAAGAAACATTATACTTGATGACTTTTTCTTATAAGGGGTGTAAAAACACACTTAACGAAGAAGAAACTCACTTATTCTTCCCGTCATTGAAATAAAATTGTTTATTTTGTAAATAGGATATTGGAATCACTATTACACGATAACATAAAAAAAAGCTAAATTAGTTCGGCGTTTCCTATCTGACTACTCTGAGAAGGCCGAAACAAACTCAGAGGTCACAGCCTCTTTTAAAGTCCAGACATAATCTTGGCCAGGCCATATGGATTAGTGTCTGAAATGGTCTTTTGAGAAAAGACCCACACAGATTTGAGTGGACCTGTCCTGTCAGTGCAAGCATTTGTCAGTAATCGTGAAACCTCAACTCAGAACTTAAGGAGCTCAACTCGATGAACAATACCAAAGAAAGGACATTGAGTAGGTGTTTAGTAAAATGCCAGACCATCAATAAACAAACAGAGAAAGAAAAAAAATCCTTTCATTCACAAAAATTAAAATAATATAATACTTTACAAAGTAATCATGTCATTTTGTATGTTATATTCAACAATGTCAATGTTTATATAATACTGGTATATTATGATGATTTTACTGAAATTTTATAGTACCTTTTTTACAGAGTTTGGTTTTAATACAGCTTAAAAGCTGTATTAAAACCAAACTCTGTAAAAAAGGTTAACAGGTTAAGGTTATGTAAGGGTAACAGGTAAGGTCATTTTTAGGGTTCCGTACCCGAAGGGTGGCGAACGGAACCTAAACCTCCGCTATCCATCACAGATTGTGGATTTCTATTGCTGCTATAACAACAAATAATAAAAATTAAATAAAATTAACAATTTATGGACCCGTCCCTTTAATTATTAACTTTATTTTATTTACAAGAAATTTGTTTTTATTACTAAAGTAATGTTAAATATTGTATGGTTCTACGGAACCCTTTGTGTGCGGATGCCAATTTTTTTCTACTATACCTGGAAACCTTCTGGTTACGGAATTATTAAAGGTTCTAACCTCTTCGACGTTTTTTTACGAAAAGAAGTTTTAAATGTTATAACATAACTTTAAATACTCCCATGATCCCTGTACCATTGCCTGCACCCCGGCCCGGCAGTCTGGACTTAGATAGCGATCGCTATACGACCGAATTCGGTCGCAAAGTCGTAATGGCGTCCCTAGACAAGTACGGGATTTATTCGTGCTTGTCAAGCATGTCGACCGAATTCGGCCGTATAGCGATCGCTATGTCGAGACTGCCGCCCCTGCACAATGTTTTGCGTGCGATACATTACGCTCTACCGTATACAGCAAATTTTCACACCAAAAATAAAAGCCGTTTCCCAGCAAATATTTTTGCACAAAGATACTTAGTTTTATGTACAAAATACGCAGATGGAGACTTTAAGATGAGTTTTTTACTACACCCTGCATAGTTCAGTTTCCTTTGACCAAATTAGGTATAATTTGAAAACTGATCTTTTTGAAATCTATATAATTATATAAAAATCGATGGCCGTGCATTCGCAAAACTCGAAAATGGCTCGAACGATTAGTTGTTAGGGTCCGGGGATACCGCACGGTCTCCGGTGAGGCAGCGAGCCTCCTTGCCGGACTGCCGCCATGGGATCTGGAGGCAAAAGTCCTCGACCACATTTGGGAGTGGCGCGAGGAGGCGAAACGCCGTATCTCCGCTGTCACGAGAAATCACGGCACACGTCAACAAGGAACCCCTGTAGTTCCACCATGTCCGTCTGTCTGTCTGTCTGTCCGCGGCTTAGCTCAGAGATTGTTAGTACTAGAAAGCTGTAATTTGGCATAGTTATACATATAAATCACGCCGACAAAGTGATCTTTTTGTTTTGGGGTACCACCCCTACACGTAAAGTGGGGATGTTTTTTTTTCTCGTCTATTCCATAGTGTGGTATGTCAATAGAAAGTTCGTTCAAAAATATTGTGGATGCGTAAAAACTATTTTTCAATTCGGGGATCTGTTTGCGAAATATTAAGCTTTAAAGTGCTAGTTTTTGTTAGAGTCATGTGTCCTCCCACCCTGCCAGCTAAATATAATTGGAAAAAAATCACAGCAGTAGCATATATAACGAAGTTAAAAGGAAAACTATCACAGCTAAGTAGGCTTTACAAGTTAACGAGTTATAGTCGACCAACTTAATTTTGCAGTTTGAAAAACATGTTCTGTACGGAATGTATGGGAGAACACACATGTTTTTCAAACACAAAACAGAACACGTTTTTCAACTACAATGTAAAGTTTGTTCTTGGGATAAAATTAGTTCATCCCAACTACGGAACCCTTCATTGTGCGTGGTCCGACATGCACTTGGCCGGTTTTTTTTTTTTGTTTGTCTGAATATGATGTGTGATTAAGTCCGCCATTGTACCTCTTTGAGTGCGAGAAGTTTTAATAAATAAATAAATAAATAAATAAATCCTGGGGTGGTTTAGGAAAAAAGAAAATCAAAAGGTATATTAGCCTAAAAATATCGATCTCACGTGGTACGAAGTTCAGCGGGTCATCTAGTGCTATATAAAAATAAAAATGTTCCAAATATTGGACTGCCTCGTTTGTCTAGTGGTCGCAAGCGCAACTGCTGAGCATGAGGTCCTGGGTTAAATTTCCAGGTCGGACAAGTTATGATTCTTATTCTTATTCTTATTCTATGGGTTTTTCCACCAGGAATTTCTCAGTAGCAGCCCGGAGTCTGGATTTGTGCCCGGTCGATGGCAATAGGCTCGCCCTCTATTACATGGGACTTAAAAACATAACTGCCGAAATGTGAGTGTACTATTATAGGTACACCTCTGCCCAACAATTTTGGGAAACAAGGCGTGATGTTGTGTTCCAAATATTTTCATAATAAACTAGAAGTTTACCTACTGTTTTGTCTAACAACGCTTTGCACGAACCGAGAATATTTTTAAAATTTTATTCTCTTGCCAAAAGTCGTACGAACGTATCACATTTCACAGCTGAAATAAATCTCAGCACGGCCACCACAAGTGGGGGCGCCAGTCGTCTTTTTATAGTTATTTGCATACCGGACGTCGAGACCGCCATACGCGTCGCTCGCGCGAACAAAGACATTTTCATATTTAATTTTCTATTTAGTATAATTGCCTACCTATTTCGTTTTCTGACCAAAGTTTTTGGTACGTAGATTTCGCAATGCGTACTACATTTTTGTTTGAACATCATAAAGAGATAGGTATGTCTCTTATTTGACGTCAATTAAGCATTCTTCCTCGTATTTTTCATTGTTTACAACCGTTGTGTTCGTTTGTAAACATTTCAACCCTTTAAGTATTCTCGTTTTCTACTTACACCACAATCATGTCTAAAGCAGTGAAGACATTAATAATATTCGGTTACGCTTTCCTCCTATTTCAATATTTAAGAATATCATTAAAGCCAGTGAAAACAGAAATTGATATAGAATACATTTACACTAAGAGAGAGCTTATGACGAAAAAGCAGAAATTAATCATGTTGAAAAAATATCATAACTACAGTACCTACTTAAAATCGTTCAAAAAACCTGAAAGATTTAAGACCGATCTCAAATTCGTGCTGAAATACACGAATTCATTTCTGCACTATGCGTCATCAATGTACGGGAACGGTCAAACGCCTTTCATTGATAGCAACTGTACACATTATAACTGTTATTTGACAACCAACAGAAATTTGCTGTCTGATTTCCGTGATTTTGATGCTATTTTATTTGACGTGGAAAACACTTGGGACTGGCCAATCGTGATGAGAGAACCCTATCAGAAATTTATATTTATGGCATCCGAATCAGCAGTACGGTTTCCACTATGCGATGCCTTTTATGATGACTTTTACAATTTATCATGGACGTACAGACTGGATTCTGATATCCCATGGGGTTACTTTACGATTCTTAACAAAAAAGGTAATCGCGCTGGTCCAAAGATTAATATGAGTTGGATAGACCCAATGAAGCCAACTCCTCTTAAAGTTAAGAAGGAACTTGGTCGTAAAACAAAGGCAGCAGCTTGGTTTGTGTCCAACTGCAATAAAGGAGGTAGACGACAAGAAGTAGCCAAAGAGATACAAAAGGCATTGAAGAAATACAATTTGACCGTGGACATTTATGGTTATTGTGGAAAAATGAAATGTCCTAGAGAGAGGATTGAGGAGTGTTTGTACTTGCTAAAAACTGATTACTTCTTCTACCTTGCTTTTGAGAATTCTGTATGCCCTGATTATGTAACTGAGAAAGTTTTATATCCGTTAAATAACTATGCAGTCCCAATAGTGTATGGTGGTGCTGATTATTCCAGGTAAGATTAACTAGTATATATTAGTATTTTTTGTATTTTTAAGTCCATTTTGTGACATTTTTGTATAGGACAAAGACAATGAAAGTAAACTTAGGTACACGGTGCGTTTGTTAATTTGTATGAAGTTATAATTATATTGAGCGTGCATTATTTGCCTTCTTCGTCTAAGGCCTACTTACACGTTCATGGGTTATCCTAAATAACTGGGAGTTGTGTGCACGTTTAGTCGGGTTAATTAAATAAATGTAGAGTTTGTAAACTCGGGGTTATGTAATTAACATTTTAACTCTTATTACGCGTTAACCTGATATTTGTGTTTTTTTGTGTTCGGAATATTGCAGTTCAACCGACGAGAAATAAAATAGAATTGCAATGTCTGTGCCCCGATATGTAATCCGACAAAAAATTAATGAACGGAACTTGTATATCCATCTCTTTTACACTACATGTATACATAATACTTTCTTATCTTTAAATTTTATAACATAACATTTCATTTTAATCGTATTGTATTTGTGGTTTCCATGGAGATTTACTTTATTGATTGCCGAAAACGTCAGATAAGGAAAAATATGTTTTAATTTTTTTTATTTTATTTAATATGAGTTAATGAATACATGGTGAAATTTATTTCGCAAAAAAAATCTGTTGTACCCTACATTTTGACAAGCAATGCGAACAAAAATGCAGGAAAAAGCAGTTTTTTTTTCGCGATGTCAGGGTTGGTTCCATAGTGAAAGTTGTTCATAATGATGAGTACAATGATCCCTTAAGAGGATGCAAACGAATTTAATTTCACCCTGTATATTCCTGCTGAGTATCTACCTACCTCATAACCTTAATTTATTTTGACATTACTAACACTAATCCAGATTTTAGCGACTTAACCCTCCCACATAAGTGGGTTAAATATTTGGAAGTTTAACCGTAGGTTTACCTCTAACAAGATGAATTATTTGATTAACCCTGAATAAGCTGTTAACTCCGATTTATTTAGAATAACCCCTGAACGTGAAAGTAGGACTTAGATATTTCCCAAATAAAAACTAACGTAACACTATGTTTGTCATTATGTTCTAGATTCCTTCCTCCTGGATCTTACATCAACGCTCTGGAACTAAATGCTACACAAGTAGCTGATGAGATGATAAAAGCGATCCGGGACCCCAATGTCTACGAAAATTATTTCAGGTATTATTTCTGTACAGAAACTCACACCTTTTTCATGTATTAAACTCACAGTTTTGGTTTGAATAGTTACACAAATGACAAATGTATCTTAAATACAGTATACAAGCTAACACTAATATATATGTACCTATATTATGTACAAGTATATAAAAAATAGGAAGAGCTCATTGGGCATCAAAAATTCGACCGCATCGCTGTCAATGGAAAAAATGTCCAAAAGGCTGGCAGCAATGCCACGTTAAAGATGTTTTTCATTTGACAATTGATCTTGATTTTATAACCTCAATTTTCGATGATTTGTCAATTACAATTTAATCATTATTTTAATCAAACAATATTTTTTTGGAAATGTCGTGAGATATACAGTTAAAACCAACAGATGAATGTGTTACTGATTCCCTTTAGTGAGTGATTGACTAAGAATTTAATATGAACAGGGTTTGTTTACACTTTTACGAGATACTTTCGGAACAGACATTACTACTTTCGCCTCGTCACCGTTCATACAGGCCTATCTGGCATCTGCACGAAATATTGGTGATGTTCTTCAAATTATATGAACATATTCATATGATTTGAAGAACATCACCAATAATTTTTTGCTAACCCTTCAGTCAACTGCGTTACGTTAGTGTAGTGACTCTATTCCTGTCGAAAATTACGCGACGAAAATTCCGAATGCATTTTTTTGCCGAAGACGTAATTTCCTCCCGATGTGTCATTATTTTAAAAGCATTGCAGGCAACTTTTCGGCACGTAATTACACATCAGTTGAAATTACGTGCCGAAAAGTTGCCTGCAATGCTTTTTGTTAAGGCCTTGCCTCCCATGCACGAGGTTGTAGGTTTAAATCCAGAAAGGTACTAATGTGACTTTTTTCAAATCATAATTATGTTACAGACATCGGTGAAGGAAAACTTCATGACGAAACATGGGAACCTTTTAATTAATAAACATGTCTGAAATCCGCCTTGAGCAAGTGTAGTGATTAATGCTCGTACGTTCTCTGTATGCAAGAGGCGTTTGCCCTGTAGTGGGACAGTTACAGGCTGGTAGTATAAATAGATATATTTATTAAGAGCAGTGGTGGCCCAGCGGTAACGGCCGCGACTTACGAGTTGTAATAATTCAATATGTCAAAATATTGAAACAAATAGTTTTGACAGCTGCGCGCACAGATTGCATCTGCGGCGCTTGAGTCGCCGACAGAACGAAATGTTGCCATTTTAAATATTACATTTTTATTTTTGATTTTGTTGCGCCTGCTATCGCTGAAAACCAGCGCTGGGGCTCTGTCTCGCATAGGTTCGCAGCATTATGCTTAGCATGGGCCCGCGTGGTGGATTACGGCCCTCTCCCTCTCACAGAGAGGAGGCCGGTGTCCGAGCAGTGGGAACGTTATAAGCTGATTATCTACATCTATCAATTATTATTATTAGATTAGCTCCCCGCCCCGGCTTCACACGGGTAGCACGAAGTACTTATCTATGGCGCACCTACCTACCCTACCTACCCTACCTACCCTACCTACCCTACCTACCCTACCTACCCTACCTACCCTACCTACCCTACCTACCCTACCTACCCTACCTACCCTACCTACCCTACCTACCCTACCTACCCTACCTACCCTACCTGCCCTACCCTACCTACCCTACCTACCCTACCTACCCTACCTACCCTACCTACCCTACCTACCCTACCTACCCTACCACCCTACCTACCTACCTACCTACCTACCTACCTACCTACCTACCTACCCCACCTACCTACCTACCCCACCTACCTACCTACCTACCTACCCTAAGAACCTTGTCCTGAGAATAACGAACACAACAAAAAAAGAATTAGCGAAATCGGTCCAGCCGTTCACGCGTGATGCCGTGACCAAGAGAAATAGGGATTCATTTTTATATATATAGATAGCGAGCTGCCCCTACTTCGCGCGGTTTATATGTAAATTTAATAATGATATATTATACACGTTTACCTCCCAGAATAAATTCCCTATATGATGGTGAAAACAGCATCAACATCCGTTGCGTTGTTTAGAACGACAACGCGGTTATACCGACAGACATGAAAAGCGATGTCAATTGATAATTGGAATAGAAGATATAGCCTTACTGGACTTAGGGAGCTCGTGGCTAAGTAATAACAGCCGCACGGATCAATCCATCAGGTTAAGCTACGATTGCCGGGGTTGGTCCGTGGATGGGTAAGGGTCTTTACATATCGAGACTCCTCCAAGCAAGTCAAGCCCTTGGTCCTGACTGTCATTCATGGATCTTTGACAGTCGTTACGGGTCGTCAGAAGCCCGAAAGTCTGACGACCAGTCTTACCAAGGGGTATCGTATTACCTAGTTACTGGGTTGTGGAGGTCAGATAGGCAGTCGCTTCATGTAAAGTACTGATATTCAGCTGCATTCGGTTAGAGTGGAAGCTGACCCCAACATAGTTGGTAAAAGGCTAGGCAGAGATATATATATATATATTATATAGACTTACCGTATTTTTTTTTCAGGTGGCATAACTATTACAGTTACGTAAAGAACCAACCTGATCACCCGGATGTGTGTCAACTTTGTCAGATTCTAAACGAAGATGCTGACAAACGCTCGTGGACTAAACGCTTCAGAAACTGGTGGAACCCAGATTACCCAACACTTTGCACCGATGGACAGGACAAGTTTCTCATCAAAAGACGCGATTTCAAAGGAGTATTGGAAATCAGGAATAATATACTCTAAGATATGTAACGTTAAAAAAACCAGAATGTTGTGATTTTTAGGGTTCTGTTGCCAAAGGGTGCACTCAAAACCCTATTTAATAATGGGGTCGTTTCCCGGCTCCGCTGTTCGTGCGTCCGTCTGTCACAGGGCTGTATCTTTTGAACTGTAATAGGTAGATACTTTTTACAGAGTGTGTACTACTATGGCCGCTATAACAACAAATAAATTAAACTATTATTATTATTACTTAAGTATTAAAAACATATATGTACGGTTAAATATTCTACAGTGGTACGGAACCCTTCATGTACGAGTCCGACTCGCACTTAGGTGCTTTTTTTTGTTTGTATTCTCAAGGTTTTAGAAATAAAGAAAATAAATTGAATTGATTATTGAATTCGTTTTACTTAGTTATCTCTACCGAAATACATAATTATAAAATAAATTGTAAATATTATTTTCTAATATATATATGGCAATGCGAGGGAAGAACTCGTAGGGCATAAAAAAAACATAAATGAAAATGTGATTTTTGGTTTCCGATATAAAATATTATGTAGATACATAACCGTTTTTATTACACGACTGCCCAAAAAATGAGTGAAATGTTTTCAGGGGTCAAGTATGTATGCGAGTTTTTTTTATTCTACCATAACTTTTGAATACCTGAAAGATTTGGATGTATATCGTTAGAATCCTTACATCAACCCGAGTGACACTGGCAATATTTTTAGAAAAGAATTCAACATGGCGGCGGTATGGCTCCATGTTCAAATTTGAAAAATAAATCTTTTAATGAATACAAAATTTACAATAATAATAATTATATTTTACATGGTACCAATATTCAAAACAACATCCTTTGAACCCATATTATTCAACCGCAAACGATAATTTACATCCTTAAGTTACATACTTCAAAGTCCAAAATCAAATCATTTATTTCGACTAGGCACATAAAAGTCACTTTTTAATGTAAAAAAAGAAATTAGAATTTATTCTAGTTGTCTGCCTCGTTGGTCTAGGGGTCACAATTGCTACTTCTGGGTATGAGGACCTTTTTTTTTTTTTTTTTTTTTTTTTTGGGTGGGAAATTGTCAAATAACTTCTCCCGCTCTGGGTGGAGCGGGAGGGCGTGTCAGACTCTTACTGACTAAAACCCACCCGTGTTCCTTCCGTTGCCTGTACATTGCCAGGGGCCACGGTATCTGCCAGGGGGGGTATGGGTATGAGGACCTGGGTTCGATTCCCAGGTCGGGCAAAGTGGTATTAGGTTTTCCAATATACTACATAAAAGATATCTTGATCTCTGCGACATATGTTAACCTGACATTCCTAGGGTAGTCAGGATATAAAAAAATGTCGATAGAAATTATCGACGTTTCTTACTATTATCGATGCTATTGTAACATATAATTGGGTTTAATTTAATTACAAACGTTACTAAATTAAACGAATATTTTAATATAAAATATATTTATTCTCTTAAAGGAGTACACCCCAAATCCATATCAGATAAATTAGGTTTTATTTTAAATATCGATAGTTTATAAAGTATGACATTAACAGTTACTGTCTGTACTATTATGAAATTCAGGACTTCATAGGCGTGATTTTAGTGACAGCTGTCGCAGAGATCAAGGTATCTTGTATGAAGTATAGAAGGCATTATTGTCTGCGTTTGTACCCGTTGAAGGCATGCTGGCGTATTACATGGGACTTAAACTTAACTGGTGAAGTGTGGGTTTACTATAGGTATACCCCTTCCTAACCCTTCGGAGATTACAAGCGTGGTGTTATGTTATTATGTCCCTTCAGACAGATAGTTTCTTATGAAGAATAATGGGGAAGAAACTCCATGATTAAATAGCTAAAACTCGACTACCAAAACATATAATTGTATAATTGATGTATACAAGATATTGTGAAAACATTTTAAAAGAGTAACGGTGGAGTTTCTTGCCCATTCTTCTCCATACGAAAACTACCTTTTGGAAGGGGCGACTAGAATATTTTTTTTATTTTTTGTAAATGTTGACGTTCAAAAGTGCCTTTTTTGTGCCTAATTGAAATAAATTATTTGACTTATTTGACTTTGAATTATCCATTAATAGCACCAACAGCAGTAGTCCATCCCAACTATGAAGCTTACAATTGTACAAAAACAGTTAAAGGACGATGGAAAGGCAATCCTCTTAGTTCGCTCGTTATGGGGACTCATTATTCAAAGCCTCAAATTTTCGCCGAGATAATTCCAATTACTGCCACTGGACAGAGAAAGGACAGAAGTATAAGTTATACCTTGTTTCAAACGCTTGGATTTTAAATGTTACTCCCAAAGACATTTAAATATACTGTACATGACGCTGGAACCGCACCTGCGCTGGACAGCGAGATGAAAAAATTTCAGAACATCTCAGAATGAAAATGTAAAATGTACGCGGCGCCGGTGGGGTGCATGGGTGATATTCATTCGTATACAATCAATATACAATAGTATACTTATACAAACATACGGTCAGCGCCAGGTCACATCTCGCTCAGTTTAGATCTATGCCTCGAGTCTACGTCCCCTTAAAGAATTACCTACACCCCACATGACTGGTCGCATTGAAGAAAGAAAGAAGAATAAAAGAAGAAAAGAAAATAATTTCCAAGAAGGTAAGTATAATTGTACTACACTGTGGTATTGAAAACTTCTTAATGATAAAATAACTGAACTACGTTTTATTTTCGTTACTATTTTAATTTAACAAGTACCTATTTAGATAAATTAAGTAATTTGTTGGATACGTCAAACTTGCGTCAAGGTATGTACATTATCTTGATAGTATGCTATAAAAGTGCGTTTCATCAAATAGTTCTAATGCGGTAATGTTGGCAACATTATGGCATAGTAAACGCACTGTACTCAGTCAGACTCGGAAAAAGTTTCAATAGATTCAAACAAACATTTGTTTGGTCTGGAAATAATTGATCCAGCCCGAGAATTTTGAAACCTTAACACCTAAGTGGGTTAAATAAATAATAAAAGTTTGTATGGAAAATCGTTTTTTATCGAAATGACATCATCTGTCTAGCCTTTTCGTTAGGGTCGGCTTCCAGTCTACCCGGATGCAGCTGAATACCAGTATTTTACATGGAGCGGCTGCCTATCTGACCTCCACAGCCCAGTAAGTTTATGCTTTATGTATGTATGTATTTATTGTTTATGTAAATGGTACACCACTGACTACCTGCAGTATTGTCTCTCCTGTTACCTTTAATCCATCCAAAGGTTGTCTGTAAAAGATCGCTTTAAGCGATAAGACCGCCCATTATGTCACCCTATGTAAAATTTCTAAATTTATGTCTGTAATTTTTATGGTGTACAATAAAGAGTATTCTATATATCTATCTACCTAATACGATACCCTTTATTAAGACTGGTTGTCAGATTTTCGGATTTGGATTACCTAGGGTCGTATTATGACGTATTAATGCCACCATTTTTCCAATGTGATAGAGAGACGGAGCTACACAAGATCGCTAGCGCCGTCCTTTTTTAAATATAATTAATAATGATGGATTAATACTTCATTAATATGGTCCCTGTAACGACTGTTAAAGATCTATAAATAACAGCCGGGACCAACGTGCTAATTTTCAAAATACATAATATGCATGGTGGAAATCATATCAATTTCAAGAAAAATCTCAAGTTATTCTGCTGTCCGTCCCTTTGTATGGTGTCTTCGAAGTCATCGTCGCCTTCGGCATTTTTTCGAGTGACATAATTAAAATTTCCGCTGACACCTTGCGAAGATTAAAGCTATTAAATTTTGATGACTAACAGCCACCAGCATAAAATTTGGTGAAAAGTAACCTTTTTTAATTTAGGCTTTTTCTACGTCTGCACATTTCGATGGGTCTGTTACGTAGTTTTAGAAATTGAAGAGTTTGTGGTGGAATTGAGAAAGAAATCTAAAGCTGCCATTATTTTGCCCTTCAATTCATTAATTACATGCTTAGACAAAATTTTACAATTCTAAATACTTATTTAATTTAGCTACTTCTCTATCGAAGCCGCTTTTGAATGGCCTGCCATTCAAAAACTGCTTTGACAAAGATATTTTGCAAACTGACGTCATATAGTAAACTAATGAATCTTCACTATAACTTTTCCCTTGCCGTCATGTTGGCACCATTGCTTGTCAAGCTTAGTTTCAATACTAATAGAGTTTATAATCGCGACTGGCAGAACAGTACTACCAATCGCGTCACGGGACAAGTTATAATAAACGCACTGTACCTAGATAGGTATGAATAGTATTTTGTTTCTATATAAATTTAATATAATACAGTTTATTTGTTTTTTTTTTTTATAGACTCGCTTTTGATCATCGTTTTCTGTTCTGTGTTAGAAAACTCCTTTGTTTTTCAGGGGGCCAGTTACAAGTTGATTCTTATTATTCTAACTTAGTCAATCTTAACATCATGAATTAAATATTAACACCCAAAAATGAATTCGGGAAACTTAACCCCAACTTGTGCTTACTTAACACGTAACCCAAAAGTATTCGCACTAAGCTTATGAAACTTCAGCTAACTTAAACTTCATTTTAAGTTGGTGTAGCGGGCGTGTTTAAAATTTAAGTTGTAACTTGGGCTATGACGTCACACATCATTAGTCTATGCGACAAACACATGCATCTTGAGTTTATTTAACTTTGGGTGAGTCTAAAACGAATGCAACTGAGATGAATATGGTGGCGACTTGGTAGTATAATATGGACATTCCATACGTACTATTGTTCGTGCTTTCCTTCATTCTTAGAATTTCTCGTTATAGCTGTACAAGAATCACTTGGCGCGTGGCCATAATGGAAACTAACGTCGCCATTTTGTTTTTCAATACTATTTCACAAAAAAATTTAACAAATGTTTACCTACAGCGCCCCCTTGACAACGTCATTCGAACGCCAAAAGATCCTTGTAGAACTTCATTTTCAATTGACACGTAGATTAGGCGTTTGTTATGTACCTAGATTTTTTCTAGTCTGGACAAAATTAAAAAAACAATAATTGCTTTGATTATTTACAATAATTGCTTTAATCTCGTAAAACCACAAAAAGGATGGTCACTCAGAAAACTGATAACGTCAAGGGGTCATTGCACTCATCATGAACAAGTTCTACTATTTTTCATGTATTAATTCAAACGTGTTTTAAATAATTTGCATGCTATTGTAATATGGTGGAATGTATCCTGCAACATATTTACCACATTTTATGCAAATAAAGATACTCAACCCTGGCAGTGGGCTGGCCATGTTTGTCGAAGGACCGATGGCCAGTGGAGCAGTGGAGACCGCGGTCAGCGTAGTGTGAGACAACCAAAAAGGTAGCTGGGACATACTGGATGCGGAAAACAGAGGGCAGAGTGTTGTGGCGCAGCCTAGGAGAGGACTATGTCCAGTAGTGGACTGCGATAGGCTGAGTTGATTGACTCAAACCCCAAATCGCGAAAATAAAATCAGCGATTACCTACATTTTCTCTAGTTATGCGAACATAGAAAGAAAGAAAGAAAGAAAATAAATTTATTTGACTCAGATCAAGGCACACAATATAAAAAAAAAAAAAAAAATGAAAAAAAAAAAATTATGATAAATGTATGGAGTAACTGAATTTTATTTATACGATGTCTGGTTTGGTTCCGTCGTAACAGATCTTTTTAATGAACTCATCATTAAAAACATCTGATACAATGATACTTTAAGAGGTTTACACAATAACACTTTGTATTCGCGATAAAATAAGTGCTAAATTGTAGCGAATATTAGTATTGATTATTGATTACATATTCATCAGAACTACGAGTAGGTATATTTATAAGCAGCATAGACCCAAACTGTGCCATTATGAGGGAACAGGGCCTGCGATTCTCCATACAAATGTATTCTCCTTTTTTCTTCCTGAATAATGTCTCTAGAGCAATCATTTTTTTTTATAAAATCAAGGTCTGTAGTCACGTCCCTGTTATTTCCTTTTTTTCTGCAACTTATCGTTAAGGAAAATATGACCCTCCAAAAATAACAAAAATGCGCCATTTTTACCGCCGTGATTAGAGGAGTACCAGACAAATTCGAAAAGTTTTTAACATAAATGAAAATGATAGGAACCAAGACGTACTCTTTCTTAAATTTTTTATGTAAAAAATAATTGAATCGGTTCAGTTTTCGAGGAGAAAAAAGGGGAATACGAAACGTCGATTTCTTCATTTTTTTTTGTGATATAATTGGTCTGAGCTGTAGCTATCCCTATCGCACTCTACGGGGGCAGACTTGAGGTAAGAAGACGGCAATCGTTTCTTCAAATACCTATTTTTCAAATTCCCTCTTAAGGTCAACTGAAGTTGTATATCTGTTCTATTTACTGCAGTAGGTACGTTAAATGTATTATGAAAGATGATGATTATGTGCGAAATATGATATAATATATATATTCTGTAAATAGGATATTGGAATCATTAGTACAAGTCATCTTAAAAAAAAAAATTGCTAGATGAGTTCGGCGTTTCCTATCTGACTACTCTGAGAAGAAAGGCCGAAACAAAGTCAGAGGTCACAGTATCTATTAAAGTCCAGACATAATAATCTTGGTCAGGCCATATGAGGACCATGTAGATTAGTGTCTGAAATGGTCTTTTCAGAAAAGAACAACACAGATTGGAGTAGACCTGTCCAGTCAGTGCAAGCATTTGTCAGTAATCGTGGAGCTCAACTCAGAACTTAAGGAGCTCAACTCGAACAATACCAAAGAAAGGACATTTGAGAAAAAAAATCCACATTGTCCTCACATTCACAAAAATTAAAATAATATAATACTTTACAAAGTAATTATGTCATTTTGTATGTTATATTCAACAATGTCAATGTTTATTAAATGATGAAGAAAAGGGGGGGACTAATAGAGGAGTACGGAAGAAAAAAACATGTTGAGCCGACCCCAAATTAATTTGAGATTATTGCGCTAGCAAGAGCATGATGATGACTCTGAATTTACTATGGATCCCCGCGTCATTGGGTACTTTAGTGTCATTAAATCTTCAAAAACCTAGAGAAATATTTTAGCAGAATCCACAATATTCTTTCGCACTGCACCTTAAAAGAGGTACGGATCCCAATCATAAGTTAAACACACTTTCAGCGGCAACTTGTTTGAGTAAAACTGCAACTTGACGCTAACTTTGTGAGTTCATCTTAAATATTGCAGCACAATTTATTTGCTTGGTCGTGAACGGTAATGAGATGGTGTGCTGTCTTTGAAAGTTAAAACTTTACTGTGTTTTTATTACGTTTGATAAAACATTGAAAAATTTTTTTATATGCAACGGGTTCCTTTTTGATGTCCCATAACTCGAAGGTTATAATTATGCTATAAGTAAAAATAATACAAAATGTCCTAGAACAAGTGTTCCGAAAATACATAGTTTAGAAGTTAACATAACACTACGTATCTAAGTTTCATTGATAAGCACGAGTAAATCATTTTCATTCGAACCATTCATTCATCCCTCTATAACCATAATTGTGGCTGTCAAACCATTCAACAAGTCAGCTCCACAAAATATTTGGGCATAATTGTTGATAAAAGACTGTCATGGCACGCTCACATTGAGCTCGTTATGAAAAGGATCCGGAAGCTCATTTCGGTCTTTATAACTTTACGGCATGTTATGTCTACGCAATATATAAACAAGATCTATGTAGCACTGGCGCAATCAATAATAACATACTGTATTCCGATTTGGGGTGGAGCTACCAAAATTAAATTCTTTGATCTGGAAAGAGCTCAGCGATCGCTTATCAAGGTTATGTACTTTAAACCGTTTAGGTTCCCTACAACAGACCTCTATAAAGTTAGCAACTTGCTCTCATTTATGTTCTAAATGTATCCTTTTGACTCAGCAACTCAGAGCAGAAGGCGCAGAGTAGTGGCCCACTCCCCAGGGATTCGAACTGTCTTTGCTAAACGTCAATATGTTAAACAATCCACCTATATCTATAATAAACTTAATCGTGAATTAGATATGTATCCCCTGTTGTTATACATATAACTGTAAGAAAACCATAACTGAATGGTTAAGATCCCTAACATATTTAAAAACATCCTGCCAAAAATTAGCTAAAAAAAAAACGGTACGCCCACACACACACACACCTCCACTCACTCATAGACATACACAAACCTCCACACACTGATATACACTCAAACACGCTTACACCCCAAATTAATGTTTAATTAAATTAAATTTTTCTATAAACTGTATTTAACTTCATTGTAAAGGTACCACTTATGGGGAAGAGTGAGACAGCTCCGACACAAGTACTATATATATTGTAACTTACTGGGGCTGCCTCAATTTATCTATGAAACAATGTTTTAGTTGAAATAATTATTTTTGATTTGATTTTTGATTTAAAGCTAAGAAAATGCGACGTTGTCAGTTTTTTTTTATTGTCCTAATTAGTCTGAATATTTTTTTTACTTTTTTTATATTTCACGTTTTTACTTTTTTTACATAAATAATCGTGACTTTGTTGAATTATTATGTATGAAAAATTAAATTAAAAAAAAAAAACATGCTATTGGTTCTTTGACCTGCCGATCTATTCTGTAATAATCTCACGGTGAAAACTTGGGTGAAGTGAGCGTGAAGTGAGCTGTCATGGTCTCATAAATACCCTAGAGATATGGGATATAAAAAGGAACATCTTGTATAAAAGATTAGCTTTAAAACTAAATGATCAGACCGACAGTATTGCCATTTGTCTTATTGAAATTTTATTAATCTTCAAATTGTATAACGTTTTTGTACTTCAGAGTAATACATATTACAACTACTACCTATGTGATCAAAAAAATATTAGGATTGACCCTTTCATCTTGAATTTACGGACGCATCAATTTGAAGTTTACTACTTTTATTTTTTTATCTCTCGTCTAGTATTGCTGTAGAAAAAAATCTCGATGTATTTTTGCTGAAACTTTAAATAATGCAAACAGTCCCTGAAAGTATGTACTATTTTTTTACCGATTTTTTGGAAAAAAAATCTAGAACAACAGCGCTAAACCACAGTCAAAAAGTTAAGTTTTAACATCCACAAAGATTAGCATTTATAGGTATTTACCCAAAATTGATTCCTCGTTTACCACAGATATTCATTAGCTCCGTCGTCTACTTACTGAATAAAGTGCGTAAGTACTACCAACCGAGGGGAAAGCAAAGTTTTGTACAAAAATAGCTGTTCGCCTAACGAAATCTCCGGGAAGCGATTCTGGTAGAACTTGTTAATTAGTTTCACAGCCACTACTTTCTGTGAGTACGGATTACGAGTATTGTTTTAGTCATCAACGTTTTATGGACTTAGGAGTCTATAAAAATGGCTAAGGAATGTGGGTTTGAAGGATGTTCTTGAAGATTTGTTCATGAAAATGCAGAAAATGCAAACAGACATCTGTTTCGTTAATGAAATTGTGGGATTTGTAAACAAGTTCACCACCCCAAGATAAGTTCTGAGAAAATTATTATTTGGTAGATAGAAGATAAAATGACGATATAATAGACTTTTTCTTGATGTAATTCATTAACGGAAAACGATGGAACCTGTGATAGACCGCATAAAACAATCTATTATAGGTATATTTTTTCTTAACAAAAAATTTAAAAAATTACTTCTTTTTCGGTTTTACGAGTATATACAAATACAAGTAGTAAGTAACTACGAGCTTTTTTATAAAGGAATTAATCAAATTTAAAAAAAAACACAAAATTGAATTTTTCGGGATTTTTAATGATCTCTTTTTTTCATGTTTTGGTACACTTTACATGTCTTATATTTACTTTTTAACCACCACGCCGCTCCAACAGTTTTACCATCAAAGCCACCGTCACTGTACACTCACAAACTAAAGCCAAACGAGTCGGCGATGAGTTGCGATGACTAGATAAGATAAGCTGATGTATCGCTCAACGTGTTCCAATGAAGAGCTACAACGAAATGTTTGTTAGCTTTCAGAGATTAGTTAGCACATGATTAATAGAGGGTGATTTTAGTTACTATTTTGTTTAACGTGCCGTGTATCAAAGTGGCATCGGTTAACTGGTTCATACTGAAGTGTGATTGCTAGTGCCGATTTAGAAGTTTGATAAAATGCATAGTGATTAGTCTAAACATGCTGGAACTGCAAACAATTCTAATGATGTCCTTTAAAAAGGTCAGGAGTGTAAAGTCGCAACCGACCAGCAGACAGGCGCTAAGACACTCTGGTGGAATAAATTCTATGAAAACTTCATGAATATACCCACCACAATGGAAGATTTCAAGGGTTACACCTATTCCCGAGAGTTTGAATAAAACATTAGTAGAAGAATTCCGTCCAATTGCCATATTATCATCACCAGCTAAAGTTTTTGAAAACGTACTTCATAATTATATTTATTCCCAAGTTGAAAAGTATCTATGTAACGAACAACATGGTTTCAGAGCAAAAAGATCAGTAAATACTAACCTCCTTACCTTAGTAGACTATATATCTAAACCATTGGACCAGGTCGATGTCTTGTACTTCGACTTCCGGAAAGCGTTTGATTGGGTCAATAATGATATTCTGCTGACAAAAGTATGAGCCATCGGATTTCCGCTAGGTCTGTTACGGCTCCTCGCTGACTACCTCCGCGATCGTCAGCAGTTTTTCAGACTGGGCCTTTATGAATCCCAGCCCTATCATACGCGTTCCGGAGTCAGTCAAGGATCAATTCTGGGATCGGTTCTTTTCTTGATAATGATTAACGACCTTCCTTCATTTATTCATCACGCCAGAAGTCTATTGTATGCAGATGATTTGAAACTGTTCGCCGAAATTCACTCTGAAGCTGATTGTCTGGCGCTGCAGCGTGATATTGAGGCTATATTGGAATGGAGTGTTAAAAACAAAATGGAATTTAATTCTTTAAATTTTATTCTTTGCTTCGTCATAAGTTTTACTCGAGCACGAAACCCTATCACCTTTTCTTATAAAATTAATGGCAGCGCTATTACTAGAACAACTGGAATGAAGAATCTGGGTGTCATATTTGACAACAAGCTTACGTTTCATGATCACATAGCATTGGTAGCAAAAGATTCGTTTAGACGATTAGGTTTCATACTGCGAAATGCTAAACATTTTAGCAACATCAGCCCTATTAAATCTATTTTTAATGTATTTGTTCGCAGTCAACTGGAGTCCAGTGCATGCGTCTGGAACCCGCACGAAAAGAAGTACACTTTACTCTTAGAAAAAGTACAAAAAGCTTATCAAAGGTACCTTTATAAACGTTTGAATGGATTATCCGTTTATGTACCCTTCGAATTTTCTTTTAGGCTGCTTAGGGTATAATTCTCTGGAGGTTCGAAGAAAAAATGACCAAATTATTAATATGTGGAAGATCTTTCACGGAAAAACGGATGCTCCTGAACTGCATGACGAACTGTCCCATCTTTTTGCTCCGATAAACTATAACCGTGGCAGGAGGCATAGATTATTCGCCGTGCCTCGGAGTCGAACCGTCGCTCGAGCCCAGTATCCTGTCCCTCGCACGCTCTCTGCGCGCAACGCTCTCTTGAACGCTAAGCCTGACTGTGATGTGTTCACGGATGAATGGAAGAAGTTCTTGTCAGTATGTCTGGAGTATTGTGAGATGAGCGTATGACTGTCGAGTAGTTGTTTAATTTTTTTTATTTACTGTACTTTAATAATGTGTTTGTCTTAGTCTTTGTCTTTAACTAATGTAATTGGCCCTGGCCGTTTTATGTTAAAAGTAAAAAATAAATAAATGAAAATTGTTCTACCGCAGTCGCGTTTATTTCCTTTGAGAGCAGCAACCCAAAACAAAAACCACTGTGATTTTCACAGACTTGTCAATGGCCAGCAACCTTATTTGCAACGATAGTAAAAATCACTGATTTTGACAGTGGTGCGAAATCAGATGCAGTGTAAAATAATTAGGGTTTTCTGAAATTACGTTCACTAGTGCTGCCAGCACTGAGACGTCAATAGTGTCAAAGTGTCGTATTTTTTTGTCGCAACTGAATGATGAACGAATGAATGAAACAAATGATGATCAGAAATAGAAGACCTCTTGTCAGATCCGCGCCAACTGGTAGTTTTTTTTTTTTTTTCTAAAAACTAATAATAATAACGTTTATTTTGACTCAATAAAATATAGTCTAATACAGTTATATTCCTAAGAACTAGGATACAAATAAAGTAAGTGAGTAGACTAAAACTATATGAACTCCTGAATTCCAAACTAGGTAAAAACCTGTATCTTGGAAATCAGTGCTCTTCCGTGGTAGATTAGGTGTAAAAAGTCTGTCTGTCTTTTATTTCTTTATGCCTTTGAAATTATCAAACTAGTTGGTTCAGTCGTCTGCATTGTAACAAAGCAATTGTTAGCGTTGGTTGTTAGTTCTTCCTAGTTTCCTCATTTATTGTCAAAGCTTTCTGCGCTAAATCTAAGTGTGTCTAGCCTCGTCAAATAAGCTTCGTCTAATGCTAAGCGCTCTCTGTACGAGTAGAACAGTGATGGGCAGGTGTTTAGAAATGTATCGATAATATATCGATACTCTTTTAAGTCTTTGTGGAAGCCACGCGTCCTTGCACCATCCTTTAAAAAGTTATATCTTTTAAAGTTAGGAAAAAGATAGGACTAACAAACATTGTAAAGTATAAACTCAATAAATATGTAGACTGATATTATTAACACGTTACCTAAAGAACTGGTGGTAACTCTATAGGGTACTAGTTTTCTACCTATTAGTTTATTTTCTTTTAACTCTTTTTTTCAAGAAGAAATTTCATTCTCGTAAACGAAACATAGTATTTCAACAGATACTTGAAAGCAAGAATAAAGAGTTATTCTTTAAAATTTTAGATAATCTTGCTAAAAGTTCCATACGTGACTTCCTCAGCTGCCTAATGACCTACTAAAACTACCAAACAGACCAATGGGGTCTCGTAGTATTGTATAATTGCAAAGCACATGTGTGAGCACTGTGACCATGTACCTTCTATAAAGCTACCATTTACTGGGTACGTCTTTCATTGACTTGAATGTGCTCTGGCGGCTGAGAATATGTCATGCTCACTCAAATGTCTCGCTGGTGGTAGCGTGTGTTGGATCGTTAAGTTCCCTTCAAAATGGTTGAGCAAAACGGTGCTGATCCATGCGTCATGTTCGTGAACGGGCGCCGCCAGTAGGGACTGGTCATCTCTTATCTGCCACGACTTATTTTAATTTTTGAATTGTTTTTATCTTTTTATTACGGAAGCTTTTTACGTGCACGTCTTTCTACATTGTTCTCACATGTATAATTTCAACATGAATGATGTAACCAATATTTTGTAACAATATTATGATTTAAAAGAGTGTCCGTGGAGTTTCTTGCCCGTTCTTCTCCATATGAACCTACGCTTTGGAATGGGCAACTAGCTTCATATTTCTGACTGACTGACCCCTTGACAATTCAAAAGTGCCTGTAAATGGTTTCATTGAAATAAATGCTTTGAGTTGAGTTGAGTTGAATGTGTAGCCACCTGCGTAACACACTTACAGTAGCAATGGCTTTCATTTTGTCAGTTCAACAACATTAATTGCGTTATTTACGTTATTGAGCAGACAAATTCGAACAAATGCAATGGATTAGCAATATCCCTCAAAATCATACAGATTGTGATTGATAGTATGTTACGCGATTAGGGTACTGTTTACAAGTACGAGTTTGCAATTTCAATGTCTTACCTAAAAAATCTTAAATTAATTCAACAATCAGCCTAAACAGCTGGGTGCATGAAATTTCGTAAAAGAGCTCCTTTTATGACGATAGTGAACACTAAGCACGGTTTATTTTTATTTTTTTAAATGTTCCATTTGGTGCACGGCTTGTAGAGTAAGAATTATCGATATGAATTCACAACCCTAATTGTTTAGTATACCAGGAGGAGACACTTCAAAGTGAATCTTGGATATCGTTTACGCTTATGTAGATGCAATTTGCAGATATACCAATTTCGAAAACAAAATGAAATGTAAGGTTTTGTTTTAAGATTGTAGCTGTAGTAGATAATTTATTTTTAAAGATGTAGAACTACGAGTACTAATGGCATTTTTTGACATATTAGACTCTAGGTCCCTGCAAAAACACACTCATAAAAAAATATCCATCTCTACTAATATTATAAATACTAAAGTAACTCTGTTTGTTTGTCTGTTTCCTTTTCACTTCTTAACGGCTGAACGGATTTCGATAAAACTTGGCACACCGGTAGACAGGACCTTTTATTAACTACGTGGGCAAAAGCTAATACACAATATCTTTGATTTATCCCTTGTTACTGGAAGCCATTAAATCTGTTGTTATTTTTTTTTCAAATATTAAGGTCGATGGGACCGGATTTCGGAAAATTTATAAAAAGCAAACATAATATTTGATATCAGATTTAATGACAAGCGACTCACAACAAACGACTTCGGAAATTCACCAAAGCTTTGACAACCGAAAACTAAATCCACATAAAGCAATACATTTCGTTCCTTCTTGTTTAAACTGCTTTCCAAGCGTATCCATTTTATTAGACAGTGCGGATTCGAACCCACTGACTCATCGGTTCGGTGGTAACGCCCCTTCCATGTCACATGCGGAGGGACTTTTCCAATCCTTACGTTGATGAGAATGGGTTGTGGTATAAATAAATGTAGATGCTCATGGGGACATTTGTTCGCGATGGATGATATTTTCCGGAATGGATGTTGTTAAGATCGCATTTATCAAGTGCAATTCCAGAATGTCTAAAAGATTTTTAAGATAACGTTTGGAAGTATATATATATGGCTGATAGAGATGAACGGAAAAAGACTTGCAACGTCGACCTTAAATAAATAGGAATAAGGACAGGAGGAAGCTGATGCCTCGTAACTGAATGAAACTATTATTTCTCGATTTCTCGTTACTTAGCCTATACAGATCGTAATTTAACAGCAGTGATAGCTTAGTGGTGTGTGCAGAGGCATTTCGGAGTCATGTGCGTATTGTATAATCATCACTTGCTTCACTTGTGAGGAAACCGGCATGCTTTTTTTTTTTTTTTTTTGGGTGGGAAATTATCAAATAACTTCTCCCGCTCTGGGCGGAGCGGGAGGGCGTGTCAGACTCTTACTGACTAAAACCCACCCGTGTTCCTTCCGTTGCCTTTACGTTGCCAGGGGCCACGGTATCCTTGTCGGACTTTCCCGCAACCCCGGCAGGCATCGGTCCTATCGGACCCCTTCACTTGCTGACATCTCTTTGAGGCGCGCGTGGAACACAACGCGCCGTCGACCCGGGCCTGGTCCTTATCGGACGGCGAGCTACCCATTGCTCACCGTCCGCAAGAAACCGGCATGCCTGAGAGATATTTCTCGACGACATGTGAAGTCAATTCAAAAGCCCATGGGCGGCATAAAAACACTGACACCAGGCTAGTCACTAATCACAAGAAGAAGATAAAAGGCCCTATTATGTACTTATCTTTTAAATAAAATTATACTCATTTTATGTTCAATAGATTTAATTATATGACAGTGACAAAAGGATGACATGACACAATGAAAAAGAAATAAATGTAAGTTGATACAAAGAAGGCCACCTATACATCAGGCCCTATAAAGACATTGGTTAAATGAATACTTTTTACATTATGTATTATGTTGCTGGGAGTTTTACAAAAATACAGGGTATATATAACAAGACTCTTCAAGTAGCCGTCGTTTACGCATTCTGTACATCAAACTAAGTAAGTTTGTGCAAAAATAATTGCTGGGTAACGTTCTGTTTTACGTGAAAACTCTCTGTTTACCGTAGTTTTGAACGTAACGCACTCAAAACATTGTGCTTATCGGTACCTGTTGATAGGCCTACACTGCCCTCTCATACCTATTAACACTGTAATTTGAAAACATTGTAAAAACCATATATACTTTTAAAAGAGTAACCGTGGAGTTTCTTGCCGGCTCTTCTCCATAGGAAACGACCAATTGGAACCGTGCACCTTGCTTCTGACGTTTCATAAGTGCCCTTGTAGGTATGTGTATGTGAAATAAAATATTTTTAATTGAAGTTCAAGCAATGGAACATGGTTGTGGGTGTATTTAAAGTTAAGTTTAAACAACATTTAAAAAATGTTTTCGTAAAAAAAAAAAAAAACTTTGCCTTCATTATCTCCGTAACCAAAAGGTTCCTAGGTCCACTAAAAAAAAATATATCATAATTACGGGAAGTACGGTGTGACTCTCGATTCGATAAGGGTATTTTTACACATAATATAAATTGAAATTTAATGTCGTTTTTAATTACGTAACCATTACAGTTAACATAAAATCAAATTTACACAGAACTACCTGTGCCCCGCGGTTTCAACCGCATAAGTCTCAATCCTTTGCGAATATCGGGATAAAAGTATTCCATGTTTTACCGTCATGGTCTACCCATGTGCCAATATTCATTCAATCGTTTTAGCGTGAAAGCGTAACAAACAAACAAACAAACTCACTTTCGCAATTTATAATATTATGTTATATCATTATTTATATTATATTATATATATATTATATAAAAGGATAGGATAGGATTAGGATTAATATGGTATGTACATAAATAACAACATATATAAGGACAATGGTAAAAAAAAAATAACAAAAATGCATTAGATACTTACATGAAAAATAAATCAACTAATGAAAAAACACTAAAAATTTTGGTTACCCAATGCCATTTATTATTTAAGATCAAAATAAAATCACTTTAATCAGTGTTTTTTTTTTCAACGATATCTTTGGTTAGACGTACTAAACGCTGTGTTAAAATTTGTCCATCTATTTTAATGGGACCCTGTATACAGGGTTACTGGTAACTCGACGTATTCCTTGCAGGACGTCATAGTAGGGTTAAAATGCAACAAATTAAGCCACCAAATGTTCTACCGAAATTCAGTAGTTTTTGAGTTAGTTCGATTTTTAGAGTTTTTATGAATAATCCCAGATTAAATCATTTGAAACCAATTTAAAAATTATTTACGGCGCGACAGTACAGAAATTTTAAGTTATTATCGTAGTTGATGCCGTAGCAGATCTTTGTTAATAATTAAAAGTTCAAAAATGCCTTAAACCTTGGCAAATATCACTAATCAAACATTTTTTTTTTTGTAATTTTTGTTATTACTCCATACAAATTGTTGTCTAGTGCAAAAATAAAATACTACGCCTGATGTACAAATTACTAGGAAAATATCCTTATCTTATCAGCTATCCAAAAAGGTATGAATGTTAATACAAAGTCATGGACTACATTATGAAAATCGTTTTTTATTTAGTACAGGAAGACGTGCGTCTCACAAAAAGGTGATTATTCGGAAAATCAAATAAAACAATTTCGTGAATGTTATTATTATTTTTAATAAATTTCAATTTAATAACTTTTATGACATACATTTCACACGTCTTGTTCGATGTGCTGCCCTCGGTTTCGAATACATGTTCTTATTCGCTTCCTCATTTCAGTTTTTGTGATTCTTGATGTGATTGTTGCCCTCATCTGGTCCGCCGCATCTGTTATTCTCTCCCTTAGTTCTTCAATTGAATTTACTGGGGTCACATAAACTAGGTCTTTCATATGACCCCAGACGTAAAAGTCTAGGGGCGTCAGATCAGGGCTTCGCGCAGGCCACGGAATCGGCCCACCGCGCCCTATCCATCGGTTTGGATAGTTTTCATCCAGCAATTGTCGAATTGTGATTCGGAAGTGGGCTGGACATCCGTCATGTTGATAAATCATGTTTGCTCTTCTTTCTTCCGGTACATCCGCGAGCAGTGGTGTTAAATGATTTCTAAGGAAATCTTCATAAAGTTCCCCATTTAGTGTTCGGGGTAAAAAATGTGGACCGATTAATTTGTCGTCGATAATACCCATCCAAACATTAAGCGAGAACCTACGCTGGGATGCGGTTGGTTTCAGTTTTTTAGGGTTTGCTTCTGCTTTCGGTGCCCAGTAATGTAAGTTGTGGTAGTTTGTGATACCATCACGGTCAAAACATGACTCATCGGTCCACAGAATGTTTTTTAAAAAGTTTTCGCCTTCGGCGTCGGCACTCAGCATGAAACGACAAAATTCAAGCCGTCTCGGCGGATCTCCCTCTTCTAATGACTGGACTGGTTGGTAGTGATATGGATGTCGGCCTGACAAGTGAACTACAGACCAGACTTTCCACTGTGACATACCAAGCTCACGCGCTACGATGTTTGTCGATATGTTGGGGTCGTCAATAAAACGTTGAAGAATCAGCTCTTCGTCGTCAGCCGTGTATCTCCGGGAACGACCAGTGTCAATTTGCCTGGTTCTTTGGACGCTGCCAGTTTCAGATATTCGCCGATAAGTCGATCCGAAGACACTAACGTGTGGGAGTCGGCGGTTGGGAAAGCGAAGTCCATATTCTCTCCGCGCTTCAGCAGCGTTACCGTCACAAAGTCCGTAACAGTAAATTATGTCAGCGTATTCAGGATTAGAATATGCAGCCATAGTCAGCACTTATGAAGGCACAGCACAGCACGAGAGCAAGATACGCGATAGGGATAGCCAGATAACAAAACACGAGCTTGCGCGACGTAGAGTTGAGACTGACTAACACTGACGACCAGAAAATCGCACCCCGAGTCATGCCGAGAGAACAATAGTAACCAATCACAAAGCTTACCGTGTGTTTGGAGTTCAAGCTCAGGTAAAACTACGAATTCTACGAATAACAAACAAAATGTTGATTGTCTCACAATTTTACCTGCTCCCCATAAAACTCTTCTCTACCCTGTCATACATGCAAAAGTATTGACAATCATACCTTTCTGAATAGCTGATAAGACAAGGATATTTTCCTAGTAATTTGTACATCAGGCGTAGTATTTTATTTTTGCACTAGACAACAATTTGTATGGAGTAATAACAAAAATTACAAAAAAAAAAATGTTTGATTAGTGATATTTGCCAAGGTTTAAGGCATTTTTGAACTTTTAATTATTAACAAAGATCTGCTACGGCATCAACTACGATAATAACTTAAAATTTCTGTACTGTCGCGCCGTAAATAATTTTTAAATTGGTTTCAAATGATTTAATCTGGGATTATTCATAAAAACTCTAAAAATCGAACTAACTCAAAAACTACTGAATTTCGGTAGAACATTTGGTGGCTTAATTTGTTGCATTTTAGCCCTACTATGACGTCCTGCAAGGAATACGTCGAGTTACCAGTAACCCTGTATACCTATTAATTAAGTAAATAAAACCTCACTAAACTAAAAGTATTAACGAAAAGATTCGTTGGTATACCGAACTGCTATCTAATTACGCAACACATTTTCGTAAACGATTACGACAAATTTGTTAAATTTTGACAGTTCAACAACATTCATTGCGTTATTTACGTTGTTGAGTAGATTTTTTTTCGAACTTATGAAGCAATGGATTAGCAATTTGTTTCAAATTCCGATTGATTGTGTATTACGTAATTAGGGTACTGATCAGTGTTTACAGCATATTTACTGATTACTAGTTTAACAAAGATTTCGGAAACTGAGGGTAGAGAACTATTTCTAAACCGCAACCATACAATGCTGACTGGTTGGAATCGTATGGAAATCCCGGCATTATGTTCGCGTGCGCATTAGATTTCCATACGATTCACGGACAAATTATCCATCGTCTGCTCAGCCCCTTAAGAGGGAACAGGGCCTGCGATTCTCCATACAAATGTATTCCCCTTTTTTCTTCCTGAATAATACATCTAGGGCAATCATTTACATGAAATCAAGGTCTCCTGTAGACACGTCCCTGTTATTTCTTTTTTTTCAGCAACTTATCGGTAAAGAAAATATGACCCTCCAAAAATTACAAAAATGCCTTATTTTTTCCACTGTGCTTAGAGGACCACTACACTGAAAAGGTTTTAACATAAAAAATATGATAGGAACCTAGACATACTCTTTCTTAAAATTTTAATGTAAAAAATAATTGAATCGGCTCAGTTTTCAAGGAGAAAAAAGAGGAATACGAAATGTCGATCTATTCAATTTTTTTCGTGATATAATCGGTCTGAGCTGCAGCTGTCCCTATCGCACTCTACGGAGGCAGACTTGAGGTAAGACGACGGCAATAGTTTCTTTAAATACCTATTTTTCAAATTCCTCGCAGGCCCTCCCTCCCTCTTAAAGGCAATTCCAAGAGTACAAAACTACAGAGGAAAATATTATGTTTTCAGATGCTTAAAAAATCACTTTGGTTGAACACAGACGAACAAAAGGCATAAGGACAGCCTGGACAGCAAAAAATCCAGTGTAACAAAACCAGGTGCACAATAAATACACGTAAACCTTGGATTACGCGCGTCTGACGTATTTGTTGATATGGGTGCGGGTACCGTCAGCAACGTTATTAAAATCGTACCTAATATATCATTTTAAACGGGCATGTAGTTGTATTTTGTTTGTGTAATGTACGGCTGGTATTGTTAAATGGAGAGAGCAACAAAAATAAGTTTTAATTATTAACTACTGGCAGCAGCATAACGAATTAACAAATAATGAAAACAACAAAAGGAGGTACAAAATTATTGAGTTCATTTATTGTTCGTGCCGGTTTTCACACACAAATCTATATCAAACAAAAAACGATATATAAGTGAGCGTACTCCGAAAAACCGAGTAAACAACAGAGCCACATCTCGAATTAATGGTTGGTTGTTATTTTTTTGCGGGTACACAGCAAAGCGCATTCGTGCGCGTATCTATTCATCATTTAATTTACATTTGAGCGGCCGCAGTGGCGCTGTGCAGTCGGTCCTGGCGAGTAGAACACAGTTACTGACAAAAATCACCATCGAATAAATTGCATTTTTTTTAGGCATATATTTTGGTGTTGGTACCAATTTGACTGTTTATCTTTCCTTAATCTAAATTACAATTATTTTGTTTTATCCAAAAATAAGCGAGTTCCAGTAGATTTTTTTACGATCTCAACCTTAAGTTTTTTAAGTGAAAATTTTCGGCAATTCGATTAATTGGACGAAAATTAAAAGTGAAATTTCAAGGCCGCGTCACGTTTAGGCATATTTCAATACATGAGAGATAAAGGATATAACTTTCTATGTCTCTGTTTTTCATCTGTTCTGCTGTCAACTCCCCAGTCTTGGCTAAGGCTTTCCTACAATTTTACTACTGTGCGTAGATACATTTCAAAAATTAGGTTTTGTCACGAAAACTTTATTTTGTTATCCAATTATTCAGCACCTTTTACGTCATTTCACTTTACTTTTCATGATTATGATTATGATTATTCCAAATCCAAAGAAGAAAAAAGATTTACACCAGAAGAAATAATAAATTATTCTCAAATATATTCAATCAATCTGCCAAGATTTTTCCCAACTATGTTGGGGTCAGCTTCCAGTCCAACCGGATGCAGCCGAATAGTATTGTACATGGAGCGACGGGCTTTTTTTTTTGGGTGGGAAGTTATCAAATAACTTCTTCCGCTCTGGGCGGAGCGGGAGGGCGTGTCAGACTCTTACTGACTAAAACCCACCCGTGTTCCTTCAGTTGCCTGTACGTTGCCACGGTATCCCTTTCGGTATTTCCCGCGATCATGGAGCGACAAAAATGTTATTATTCTCACAAATATTACAAAATTATAATTCACTTACCAAGTTCGAGCGCACCACTGCAGAATCCTGCGCTCTATACGTTTTTGTTTCAACATGAATGTGTAAAATATTAGTTGGGAATCGATGGGTTCGACTCCCAATTCGCGCCTTTCGCCACCGCCACACAAAGCACTAACGTATAGCTATTGTGTTATTATATTGATAGCGCGCTATTTGGCGCTATTTCCTTTGTCTTTTTCGTTCGTAGTGTGGAAGAATTAAGGAATTGCAAATGGGTTATTTGCGTGTGATTTCTGGCTTGGAATTGTTAATGGTGGAGTTCTTATAAGGATCTATCTATGTTTTTGTAATGTCCCACTGCTAAGCAAAGGCCTCTCTTTCCTTTTTCCAGACACATTTGTCCTGTACCATTACGGGCTAGCCCTTAATGGTACAGGACAAATGTGTCTGGAAAAAGGAAAGAGAGGCCTTTCCTTTTTCCAGACACATTTGTCCTGTACTATTACGGGCTAGCCCTATCGGTAGGAGTCAAGTTCGTCCCTACATCTTCGTCTTGGTCTGCCACGATGTCGTCTAGCATACACGGACAATTTGTGGTTCTTTATAAGGATAGAACTAGATATACAGGGTCAAATTTAATTACCTAGCGAATCTTCGCAGGTAAAAAAAAACAAAGAAAAAAGAGACGTCATGTTTTTTTTTCTGGGGTCATCGACCACCGGTAGTGTTTTACTTGAAGTAGCTGAGAAAATCAGTTTTTTTTTTCGTTTTGTCGTCATTAGGTTTAGGTTTAAAGATATTTATTCTCAAAAAACACACAAAGTCATTTAGATATCGATCCCCATCATGTCTGCAGAGTTCTGCTAGCTAATTTAATTTGACCCTGGATATGTCGCAGGCAATTTGTATGATTTCGCTTTTTACAAACGGCGTTGCCCGCTTACAAACGCTCGCAGTTATGAAATATGCCGAAGGCAAAATGTAAATTGCCTTGTCACTTTATAATACCTATGCCACAACATTTGATGGACAATTCAAACGCCGTTTACAAAATTGTGAACTGCAACAAACCATTTACAACTTAACGCATTATTTTTCGATAGTTTATAATCGAACGGAAATACTACCGACAAATTCTGAACTGGTATCAAACTTGCTTGCGACGTAAGGCACCTTGCGCTAATACTAAATAGCCTGCCCAGCTGTGAGCAACTTGGAAGTAGCGCCGGCTCGCTCGACTCGCGCGCAGTTGTTTTGGTCACAATTCTAGCCTCTAACCTAACCTATTTTACCCAGTTCACAATTTTTCAACAGTTTATATTCTAACGGAAATAATACCAAAAGATTATAAACTAACGGTTCTCACAAATTAACGGTGACATAAAAGGCACCTGATTGCTGGAATAAACTCTGATTTGTCTAACCTGTGTTTCATGATGGTCACCCTACCAATAACAATCAATGTCGAAATTATAACGAAGGCAAATTGGCAGCTCGTTCAATAATTGAACGAGTTTCCAATTTGCCTTCGGCATATCTCATGACTGCGAGCGTTTGTAAACGGACGGCGCCGTTTGCGTAATGACGAATCTGCCTGCGAAATACACACGGCATAAGGACCATGAATTCAGTACATGATTCTAGACCCCCTGGCTGGTGGGTCCAGGGTCCGTATTATGACGTAATAATGCCACCATTATTCCAGTGTGAGTGAGAGACGGAGCTATACAAGGCCGCTAGCACCATCCTTTTTTCGCAGTGGAATAATGATGGCATTTATACTTCATAATAAGGCCCCAGAATCATGTACTGAATTCATGGTTACAGTTTGCTCGTCGATGTACTTACACCATCTTATTGAGAAAGCTCAAAGTAATTCGTTGTATAGTTAAATGTACAATCATCAATAAATCAATGACGATTTACTTGTAAAATTTCCGAAAAAAACGTTAATACAATAACTTGCGCATTTTTGAATGCTCCACGCGAGTTTTTGTGCGAATTCATATGTCTAGAACGTGAAGGTTTCCTCACAATGTCTTCCTATACCGATTTAAGAGCAGTGGTGATGAAATAAATTAGACATAGCATAATGCCTGCCCGTGTGGGTTGAAGGAATCACTTTCAAATAATTCTCAATTTCAAACCAACACACCTAATCCATTACTTTATATACTTGTAAGGCTATGGTCTCCTATAAACGCCGTTGGCAACGTACGCCAGGTTACGATGCTTACTATAGAAATGTACTGTTGTGGTCTCTTTCACACGTCGACGTCGGCGTCTTGGTGGGTTCAGACGTCGATCGGAACGTTGACGCTGAAGCCGGACGTCGCTTAAAGCATAAAGGGCATAGGAGACCAATGCCTTAACAAAGTCTGTTCGACAACGCAAATGACGCTATGAATGTTGTTGAATTGTCAAAATGAAAGGCAATTAGATTGTCGGTGGGTAACGCAATTACGCCGCGGGTATTAAAAAGTAAGTACTAAGTACTCAGATTTATTATTACCTACTCTTGTGGGTAATCAGTCAACAATAACGTACATAATAGCGATTAGAGACGAAAAAGAAACGCATTATTAAATTCCAACAACTGTGACCAATACGACTTATACGTTGTGCTATTAGTATTGAAATAAACCTGAACACGTTAGCACCTAATACTGTTAGGTATACATAGCGCAGAATACAGTATATACGAAAGTATATCATACTATGTCTCGCGTAGCAGTGTGTTTATTTTTGATTGCAGTAAGTTTATTTTTATTTTTATTAAGAAAGTAAGTAAATTTTATTTGTTTAAACATGATGTACATGATATATTGCATGCAGGATAGTAATGGGATACAGAAAAGTTCTAACATGTTCAGCCGCATATCGTGGCGTACAAATTGGTAGGAAGAGATGGTGCTTAAGCCGTGATAATATTCATCAAAATTACATTTCTTCATTATTCATTAAAGATTAGGTATAATTACAATTCATTAAGCATATTTTTTAGATAAATACAATTCAATGTCAAAGTAGTCATTAAATAAATTTGTCAATAAAAATATGAATTACTGTCATTAAAAATTTCAATGGCATTGATGGCTATATTTCGAAAGCTGCCAATAGACCTAAAGAAGAAAAACATGTGTGTGTTTAAAAGGAACTTTAATGTTAAGAGCCCATACTACCTTAGCTCAAATTCACTGTTTATCTCGCACGGACCATACTCTCGCGGACTGAGTGAGAGCGTGACGGAGTAGGGTGCTGGTGGCTCCAAGGCGCCAATAGTTTAGGTAATAGCTTTTTACGGCGAAAATCATGGTAATTAAAAAATTAAATAAAACATATTCGCTGCTTTATAGTTAGTTCAGTTATTATGCAAAGTTTCATGATCTTTTTTGATGTGTTTTTTTGAATACCAGTGGTTTATTGTTTGTTTCGGAGGTTATTTTTACCTTTGGATTTTTTTCTAATGAGAAAATTGTATGGTTTTCGTCGAACATAGTACTTAACATTAATCCTCAAATTTAACATATATTTATTTCAAAATTAATGATTTTCGATATTTCGTAGGATCATGCTAAGCATTTGAGGTATTATAGACCCTTAAACGTGATTTTTTTATATAATTGTCAGTAAGCCGATTGAATGGTTCACTCGAGTAAATGTTCATTTTTGTTTCATTCCACGTTCATACGACACTGACAAAATTATATAGGAATTAACGTTCATCTCTTACTTTCATTAAATTTTTTGACCATTCGGTAGGCGAGTGAAAGATGACGAGTGCCGAAATTCAACATTGCAAACTGAATTCATTAATGAACCGATCTACGGTTCACTAATGAATTCATTTTTCACTTTTAATTCACCTAAGTGTTCAGCAGTGCTATTCTGTAACCATCTCACCGTGATAACTTAGGTGAAGTGAGCGTGAACTGAGCTGTCATCCCACTGATGCTAGGGATGGACACTATTGACAGCTCACTTCACCTAGGTTTTCACCGTGTCATTTTTACAAAATAGCACTGCAGATGTTTCGCTTCGAGTGAAAGGTGCCGAATGAAAGACAAAAATTTACGAAAAATTTGCTGCTCGTGGAACCGAGTAACTTTTTGGTATATTCTATTAAGGATCCAAATCCTGCCACATTGAAGGTTCACATATTAACCTGCCCTCGCAAGCAAGAATAAACGAAATGAAGCAAAAACCACCCTTGATGTTGACATTTGTCTATGTTAGTAACGCCAACATGAGCAGTAAAGACGGGTATACCATCCTCTAAAAAAATAGTCCACAATCTTTAATTTCATTTCCAACTTCAATGGTAAAACCTCTAATCAGTTAATGGAATGGCACGTAAAATTTAATCGGAGAAGCAACTGGATGTCGAGTGGTAATCTGGGTCTTGAAGTGATACCGAACCCGTACCGATTGTACCCCAAATGACGGAGGCGGAGATATGGGGAACAACAAAATTTTAAATAATCGATACGGCAACCGGATGAAAATGCGTTTGGTTTGAAGTGTATATCCTATTTATATAATTTTAAAAAATTGGCCGAAATTGGAGGGTTCGGTATCACTTCAAGACCCAAATTACCAATCGCCATCCGTTTGCCTCTTTAATTAAATTTTACGAGCCTTGAATAAATGTCCTCTAGAGATATGTTTTAACAGTTATGAGTCCCATTCCCACATGACCTTAATCCCGTTCTTGTTTGACTGGCTGCTCTAGTCGACAAATATAAATATATATTCTAATATATATGCGTCAGCGCAGCATATCCTTTTCTTATTTACATCTCTATTAACTGTATTCTTAGTCTTCACAGCATTTCTAGCCATTTTTCTTATACTCTAATGTTTTGATCTTCCCCTACTCTTAAAGTCATTCAAACAACCTTAGCAATAAATTCATGGATGGGAAAGAACGACACAAAATAAAGAGTTTTTTTCATTCACAACGGGCTAGCTCTTGGCCTGCATCTCACGTGATGGTAAGTGATGATCAGACCCTAGGTGGAAGCAAGCTTCACCCGGATCCTCAACCACAGGAACTAGCTATCTTACCTCCAACTGCCGAAACAACAATGCTGTTAACATTGTTGTTATGGCGACAGACTTAGATAAGATGGTGGTAGCTAGCCAGGCGGACTTAGAGCAAGCCCTACCTCCAACCAAACCGTGCAGAAAATGTTGCCCCCACTGGGAATCGAACCCGGGACCTCTGGGTCTGAGACAAGTGGTCTTACCACAGAGGCTGATATGAATGAAAGAGGATTGTATGGTAACGTGACAGCTAACAGAGCAGAATGAAAGAAACAACGCGTTACGCTGACCCCAAGGGAAAATGGCACAAATCACAATTCTTTTAAATCAATGAAATGCTAAAAGATTATTTAAATAAAGCTAAATCAAATAATTTGTCACGCTAGTAATCACAAGTAGTGCAAATATTCATCCATGAAATCCAATTGTTTCTATTGGCTATTAAACTCAACTATAAATTGTTTTTCCTAATAGGACGTGTAAAATATTGATTTTACACCTCGGTCTTTAAATTAACTTTGTAAATTCATTAGCATGACTACTTTGTTCTTGAATAATCTTTTGAAAGTTACATCATTAGATCCAATCAAATCAAAGCAGTCTTCTTCTAAGTTATCGATGGCAATCTAAATAGACTCAGCCCAGGATTCGGCCATGTGTTTGGCGCCATCACTAGCGTCCATCAGTTCCTGTAACGTGCAGCTGACAGAACACGACATTAAATGTCCCATCGTTTGTGGAACAGCACCACATTTACACTACAAGGCGGAGTCGTCAATGAATCTCCACCTGAATAGATCCTTGATTTGGCCAACCTGGGCCCGGAGTCTGTTTAAAGACTTCCTTTCAGAATTCAAAATCAAAGCAGTGGATTTTTTTTTGCCTTTTCAATCCCACTTTAGAATAAAGGTCAGGCCCCATTCCTTCGAATTATCTAGATATGTTGGCTCCTCACGGCGATTCTTGCGCAAGCCATACTAGGAGTACCTGCCATAATGATCATATTCTTCTACGATCTTTTAAGTACAAAAAAAAAATATTTTCAGATTTTGCATACTGGGATTATAAAATTTTCACAAGCAAATGAAACATCGACAGATGGTATATCGAAAAATGATGTAGAAACAACTACAAAACCGACAGAAATAGAACCAGTTAAAAATAGTGAAGTTCCATCGAAAGTAGAAGCAGATGAAAAAAGTGGTGTATCATCAAAAGCAGAACCGAAAATACAAGAAACCAGTGATGTTCCAGAAAAGAAAGATGATAAACCGGAAGAGAAAGAAGCAAAAGACAACGAATCTAAGAAAGTAGACGTTACCGAGAAGACTGTCAGTAGTGATAATGGAAAGTTTTTACCGGACCTGTCAAAAGGAGCTCCTGTTGAACAAACAAAAGATCTCTTTGAGTTTCCCAAAAATATTCTAGGACCAGTTAATGGTAAGTTCTTGCCTTATTTTTCAAAGCAATGAGAAACAATGATACTTGAAGATTATGAAGAAGATAGAAGACATAATATGACATCCATTAACTCGCACTGGGCCCACGTAGTAGATTAAGGCCCACTCCCTCTCACAGAGAGCTTGAGGACTTAAGTCTCAGCAGTGGTAACAATATAGGCTGATTTTGTTAATTATTTATGCAATAGTCTTCTTTCGATAGAGATTAAGCAGTTTATCTGTCACATTCTGTTGTCATTGGTAAATTCAGTATTCTCGATTTTTATCGTTAATGTGACAGTTATCAACCCTTTTCAATAATTATAATAAACTTAGGTTCATTAATGTTTCTGTCAACATATATCGGGACCCTTTGGAAGGCGTGCGAGGGGCCGAAGCCGACTCGCAGAAGTCCCTTAGACAATTTTAAATGGAATGAGGCACCAATCGATGTATTCATTGTATTCACTATGCATATGCACCCAAGTACAACCTTCGGTTGGTGCAAACAATTGCAGAACATTGCAACAAAACACATTGGGCTAGCCCAATGTGTTACCAATTTACCAATAAACCTCTAGAAGTTTGGGTGGATATATTGGATTGGTTTCCTAGAACTTTGAAAGGACTATGTGTCCTACCTGACCAATGATATTTTCATTAATGTTTTTATAATTACAGCCGTTGGTGCGAAGATAGGAGACGTTGTTTCCAAAGGCATAGATACTGCAAGGGATCTTGCAGGTGGCACCTTCAACTTTTTAAGGACTTCTGCAAAAACTTTATTTGTAAAATGATTATTAATTTTAATTATTCATAGCAAAAACATATATGTATTTGGCTCTAAATTCAGCAACGTAAATTCTGTTGACTAACGCAGTCATTAGGTCCTTAAGCTACGGTTTATTAGAAGAGCGGTGGCCACCACATGGCGTCTAATTTACCGTCGAATGACGTCACTGAAACATTATGACAGTAAGTTGGTGTTTTCCTAGAGACCTAAAAATGCTCTGTTTTTTGACACCGTAAAGTGAAACCCCGCTGCCATCATTCTCATGACAGCCGTCACTGCGACCGTTATGTGGCGGACACCGCTCTTCTAGAAAACCAGCTTTAGATAGAAGGACGCGCTTTGAAAATTTAAAAAACTGCGCCTTGTTTATGAAAATTACTCATACCTTGTTTCTGATGACCTCAGATAAAATCTTAATAGCCAATTCACACGAAAATATCTATACATTCTTTAGAACTATATTAAAGCTTATTTGAAACCAGTTTAGTTACTTTTTGTTAAACACAGTCCCAGTATCCACCTTTTTCATATCATCAGTCCATCCGAACGAACACCCTGTTCTGAAATGCCTCTGCCTACACCCACGCTGACGTTGACGTTCAAAAGTGCCTTTTTTGTGCCTAATTGAAATAAATTATTTGACTTTGACTTTGACACGCGGAAAATACTGTACAACTTTGGCGCCTTATAAATTCACAAAGTTTCAATCTTCAGTAAATTAAAAAATACTAGTGATCCGCAACTACTTCGAACGGTTTTTATGACTTGACAAAACATCGAGATTTCTTTTTAATATAAATGTGTTACAAACATAAACATTACGACATAATTTTTCTAAAAGATACTGAAAATCGCATCAAAATTCGATGCGTAGTTAAGGAGAACGACGCGGTCACACAGACAGACACAAACAGCAACTATACACATACTATAAAAAAGTCCCCCGCCACGTCTGTTTGTCTGTCTGAACGCGATAAACTCAAAAACTACCGAACGGATTTTCATTTGATTTTCACCAATGGACGGAGTGATTCATGAGGAAGGTTTGAGTCCTACACTCAAACCTTCCTCATGAATCACTTTTGAATAAATTGGCTGAAATATGACGATGATTTTGAAGTTGTCGGAAAAAAACAGGCTGACTGGGCGAGCTTCTGGCGTGCGCCGCGTGAACCAATAGAAGCTATATGAAAAGAATGTAATACAGAATTAACTCATAGGGTACTTTTAATACCCGTTCCAATGCCATATTTTCCGACATCCAAGAAGCGGGCAAAAGCGGTTATTTATTTATTTATTAAACTTTATGCATATATGTAAAAAAAATACTGTACAAAGGCGAACTTAATGCCTGAGGCATTTTCTACCAGTCAACCTTAGGGTGGTGCAGAGACAAAACATGGCAGGTGCAACATAAGTGATAGATAACTTGAAAATGAATACTTACTAATACATACATACATAGATACTAACATATAACACATATAAACCGAATAAACTTTGTCAGCAGAAATAACGATAGGTAGAGGAGAAAACGAATCCAGCAAATCAGCGCTGCAAAGATTTTGCCAACTTTTCACGAATATGTTCACGTGCCTAATACGTGCGTGTGTACGTGCTATTTATAGTATGTATAAATATATACACACGTTCATATTCAAGAGTAATGTACGTAACAGCTTTATACGATAGTACCCAAGAATTAGGATCTTAATTATACGAAACACGACCCTTAGTAGGTAGCATCATTATTTTGTGCAATTATCGAAATATCTTATCTTATCTTACTCTCTAGAATTATCTTAAATTGTTGTACAGTATAATTTTGATATTATAATTAAAAATGTTTTTAGGAATTATATGAGGCTGGCTTCTTATTAATGTTATTTAATTATTAACATAATGTTCCCATTGCTGGGACAGTTTAAGTGAGAGGGAGTGGGCCGTAATCCTCCACGCGAGCTCAGTGCGCGTTGGTACAGGTCACTTGTCTTCGAATTTTTGGTTCTAGGACATGCCGGTTTCTTGTTTTCCTTCACCGTTTTGAGAGCAGTGGTGATGAAATAATTTACACAAAGTAAAGCGCCTGTCAGGGTTCGCAACTACGACCTACAGCTCGTAAGTCGGTACGACTGGGCCACCACTGCTCTTAACATTATCAAAATAAACATCATTTGACTATCTCTCAGACTGTTTATGATCTTTTATTTAAGGCATAGGTATGCCGCTGTTGACTAATCGCTTTAGCGTAGCAATTTGCGGTCATTGCTCTTTCTCTAATATGTATCTTTCCGCAGGAACCCAAATAATAAACTGTATGGATTTTCGTTATTGGAACATGTTGAAGATCACGATAGATATCGTTTCCATGACGGACTTTATTTCAGTTTTTGAAATAAAGAGTGGTACAAATTGTAGGTGGGTCAATGACCGCTATAGCCGCGCTAATGTGATTCGAGTATAGAAAAAATTGCAATACTTTAGCCATCGATTTTCTTATCAAACCATCATAGCTTCCCCAAAACATGGCTTGAAATACCATAAAACGTTAATAAATATCATAAAGTGTACATGGTGGTGAACGAATATTTCCACTTAACACTCCTCGTATCTTATCTTGGCCGCCATTTTGAAGCAAGTGCGAACATCTCGCTACACGATCACATTGAACAGGGCTGGTAAACGTAGGGACGCTTGCCATAAATTGCAAGCAGATCTTTGCGGCAAAACAGAGCGAAATGTAGATAGGTGCTAAGTATTTAATATGAAATCCATCAAGAACTGTAACTGATAACCATGTGATGTGTTTCTTACTGAAATTATGGTAGAAAATTGTATTTTTGTGATAGAAAATATAATATAATAAATTATTTAGACACAAAAAGGTTTACATGAGGACTTACAAAAATTCGTATGTACTCCATGTGCGTTAGCATTGTTAATTACATGGGGTACACACGAATTTTTGGGTGAAGTGCTGCTCTTCTAGCTAGATCACTGATAATCTCTAGGTATTTAGGAGAGACAAATAGATTGAGGGGCCGACCAGGTGACGGCTCCAGATGACAAGTGGCTACGCCCGCAGTACTTCTCTAAACAAGCCCTTCTACAAAGTTGAGATTTCCAGATTCAAATTCTTGGTAAGCAATAGGTTTGGTCTTAGCTGCATGCAAAAACGTCAGTAAAAAAATGTTACTAGTAAAACCATACCGTTTACTCGTACACATTTAAGCACAGGCAAAACGATGAAAACTAAAAGGTTTGACACCCCTGCCCTAGAGCAAAGGTTATGATGTCAAGTATTCAGCGCGATAGAAAATGTACGTGAAAGTGCATGCCTTAAATGGAATCCGAAAAGCTAACGACGTTGTCCGATTTGTGTTTACAGTGTGTTTATCTGTCGAATTTATTTATGAGGCTAGTAATATTTGAAATACTTTATCGCCAGTTCTTATATACCAATTTACGAATCGTTTGAACATTACCAACAGTTTTTTTTTCAGCATACTGTCTTCCTATGCGACGTATTCCTGGACAAGGAGTGGCCCCCACTCCTTGAAGTTTCACTGAATACACAATGTTAGGACGACGTAGAGCTGGTCCCCATTGGATACAAACACCAAAAACTAGAGATAAGTGGAAATCTTTGTAGGAGGCCGAAAGAGATCCATGCTAAGAAGCAAAAAAACATGTGAATAATAAAATAACTCGTTCTTTTATTATTTTCAGAACTTCATAAATCATAATTATTATCAGTTTATTAATTACATATAATATCTTATATCTAATGAATTAATAAAAATAGCAAAATTATATACAAACTTAACTAAAACTATTGAAAAACTAAAATATAGCATCGAAAAATTCATCCGCGTCGCTATCGACTGGTAATGTACCCAAGAGACTGGCCGCATTGCCACGATGTATGGCAATGCTTAGCCTCTGCCCAAGGTAAAAACCAGCCCTTGGGTCACGGGAAGTGTCAAATAGCCGTTTTGATATTTTATTGAAGAGGCCGTGAGCACTCGGACTCCACGGCCCGAGGGTTTCAACCCCAAACGGCTCGAAAATATAATTGCCGCTTGAGGTTTTCTGCAGCTGCAGCAGCAAAACCAGCACAGCACGCCGAGCCAGGAAGATGGGATGGCGCAAGAGTGTCGACACAGGTTGCATACCACACTAAACGGCAATCATTTAATTAATTAATTAATTAGATATAAGATATTATATGTAAATAAATAATATGTAATGAATAGCAATAAATATCTTAAGTATTGTCTTATAAGTACTGAAACTTAACGTTTATTAATAACATCACATTAACCGAGGTCATACACGCACGCCGGTTGCAATTCGCCAATTTCTCACCAGAAATACTACCCCACATATGTCCAATTTCTCTTCAGACGCAGCATCCAGAAATCTAGAATTTCCAAATTCTACCACTATTCACCTTAGAAACGTATACAAACACAGATACCTACATCCTACACCATTCAAGCTTGCATTCAAACTCGATGCATTGTATCTATGTATCAAAGGCAAGTAATATGCTAACAGCTTAGCCATTATAGTATTGGAGTTTATATTAGCTAAATATTTATACTGATTGAATCTTCTATTAATGGGTTGTGTGATAGTGAACCGTGAGGTTGTAGAATCGATTCTAGTAAATTGATCGTAATCGATACCAAACGTAGATAACAACGTAGGAAACTATACATTACTCAAATAATTTTAAAAATGCACAAAACCTTACCTTATAATGCGGATATACACTCTAGGAGAAGAAAACACAGTATAGTTAAAATACCTATAACCAAGACCAAATTCGGATCTATGCAATTTAGTATACGATCAGCTCAATTATATAACAAAATAAATAAAGTAATTTTCTTATATGCAAATTCGTATCATATATGTAAAGAAATGTTGATCGACTGGATAAAACCACTGACTGTCTTCTAATACAGGCATTACTTGCTTAAATGAAGACTCCAAACCCAAAATTGTTTGTGTATACATTTGGTCACAATAAACGTTATTATTATTATAACAGCCCACTGTCTCACAGAGAGGGGGCCTATGTCCCAGCAGTCGGAACATTATAGGCTGCTAGGCCCATGTTATAGGAAACAAGCCTACTTAATGGTGTGGTGGTAAAAATCCAGATTCTGAACTGCTTCTGAAAAAAGTCTCCCAATAATTTCCAGAACCAGCGTCAGGCACTAATTGTCTGGCATTTTTGCTGAACGGGGCCTGTTTGACGCAGCCACGAGGCACACTGTCTTACTCATTTCTTACAACGCACTTTACACTTTTTTTTTTAACTTATAGTATAATAAGTTGTGTTGTGTGCCTTTTAGTCTGTGCTAAATAAATGTATTATCTTTCTTTAGATCTGACTCGGGATACCTCGGTCAGCAGCAGTGCCCACTAGACTAACGGACTAACGAAACAGTCTCTGTATACTGCATTCATCCATTTATATATACGATATTATAAATGTGAAAGTAACTCTGTCGGTCTGTCTGTCCGTCTGTCTGTCTGTTTGTTAAATTTTCACGCATTAACGGCTGAACGGATTTAGATGAACAGGATAGAACATGACCTGGGTTAGGACATAGGATACTTTTATTCCGGTAGTACCTACGTCTCCTTGGGATAAATTCCACGTGCGCAGCCGCAGTCAACAGCTAGTATTACATACATGTGAGTTAACTGAAGGCTCGCTATACAAGGCAAAGGCTCACAAAGGCATACAAGAAACCTAATATTGACTATCAATGGCGATGTTTGCGCGTTGTATACAGCCTTAGGAACATACAGATCAAAAACATAACATGTAAAATAATGCAAGTCTCGAAACACAGTTCTTCTACCGCAAAACTTTGTGAGATCTATTGTAAAACCAAGTCAGTTAATTTATTCAGTACCTATCTATGGGAGCATATATCCAACGACTTTGTCCTAAATTGTTACCTAATTAGCTAACTAACAACATTTTATAGTGACCGTATAAATATTAGACATCTTTATTTCTTTAATTAAAAAAAAATGACTTGTTCATCGCACGGCAACATAATCACATAAGAATAATCTACTATTTTAAATAGTCCTAATTAAATAAAGCGCAACGCTAATATTTGGTAGATTTTGCTGTATGTAAAATTTAGATTCAATTCAAGATTCAAGTCATTATATTTATTAAAGAAATAAAGATGTCTAATATTGATACGGTCTCTACAAGCATCGGCTAGAAGTACCTTAGAATTTTGATGACCGCTGAGTATGTCAGTAACAAAATTAAGGAAGTTTCACTTGCAATAGTTCTTAAAATACAGGTTAAATTTGAATGTAATTTGGGAATATACCTATTTATACTAACTCCTCTTGGTCACTGAAAATTCAGGCTTCTAGTTTTATCCACAACGAAGTTACAGGGGGTCGAAAATGTTTCTGAATGGCTTCGAGAAAAGATGGTACGGCTGTGCCTTTGTTTGTTTGTTTTGCTGGCCTTGGCGGGGGCACTGCCGTGCCTCCCGATGAAACATAACATAACATCACGCCTGTATTTCCCCGAAGGGTTAGGCAGAGGTGTACCTATAGTACACCCACATTTCGCCAGTTATGTATAATAATAGGGGGCGAGCCTATTGCCATCAACCGGGCACAGTTCTGCTACTGAGAATATAGAAAAACCCAATAACGCTTTGCCCGGATTGGGAATTGAATCCAGGACCTCGTGTTCAGCAGAAGCACTTGCGACCACTAGACCAACGACGCAGTCAACAAAACATACATAATAAGTTCTTCGATTTATGGAAAAAGATGATATGCTTAACTTATAATAAAAATGATTACATAACTAGAAAACTCATTTAGATGTGATTTTCACAAAGCGAATTTACTATCAAACAATGCAGCAGAACCTCGATTATTTGCTTATTTCCAATTTCAACGAAAACTCATCTTATCCAAATTACCCAAACATCTAATACTATAGATATTGTCTAAATATTTGAAAGTGTACCGTTACTATCTCTTGGAAAGCTGCCAACGCTTAAATACTGCAAAATCATCTTGCAAATGCAGTTCCAATAACGTACAGCCAGATATTACAACTGAAAATGTAGGAAATGAGAATATTGAGTGCCCTTGGTAATAATGTTTAGAAGTGGGTAATAAAATTGAGCAAGTGGAATTGAGATTTAGTTAAGTTGAAGTATGGGATAATCTGAAGAAGTTTAAGTAAAAGTCAGATCTTTAATATTTTCATTGTATAGTTACTTGTACGAGAACGGATAAGTATAAAGTATCTTGGGGCATTCATTAAGATACTGCAAGAATAACTGCATACTTTGTAGTTTCGCTTGGGGCCAGAAAACCTTAGATACATTTATAATAGATCAATGTGAATGGATCTGTTAGACCAAATCAGCAAAGCATTTGTGGCGGCATCTACATCGCCACAATCACGTCGGGGTAACAAATTTAGAAGCATGAGGAACAGGGTGTACAGTTCACTCATCCTCTATAGAAAAGGGAGGATCCTCCGACCAAACAGGTGTCGTGTCTGGCGGGCAACTGCCTAACGATTGATATCGGGGAAGTTATCGTGATGCAGAATTTGTGTGACGTCAGGATTTTTGTGTGACGTCAGTTCTTCGATGTGTAGTTCGCATGTGGTGATATAGATGCCGCCACATCTACACACTAATTGAAAAATAAAGACCTGTATAAATATAACCCCAAATAATTCCCATTATGGTATTCTCAAAATACTAAACCGATAAACTAAATTGTCTTTTTGTGATTTGCCCTAGCTGTTTGGTCGGTGCCCCTTGCTTAGTAAGTTACCTACTGCAACCAACTTAAAAAAAAGGCTAAAAAGTTTAAAAGAGGCACATTTATTTAATAATAATAATATATTTATTATTATTAAATAAATATAGCATACAGGGTGACACTTAATTATACATGGAAATAGCCTGGTACAAAAATATTGATCAATGATCCCTATGCTAGGAAAAACCTGTGTTACATGGGTCATCCATCTGTCCATTATGGATGTTATAATAGTTAATTACAATTTAGTAAAGTGCACTTTTATAAAAAATAATCAAATAAACTAGACTAATACATTTGATTTGAGGATAAGAACCGACGGGATGAAAGAAAAACGGGCTTAAATTAATTAATAACAAGGAAAGGTAGTATCTATTTATGTCCCGGGAGTGTGTAGTTTGAGTGAGTGAAGGTGTGTATGCGTGAGTGTAGATATATATGAGTGAGTGTAGGTATGTATGCCTGAATTGTTTAAGTTATGGTTTAAGTAGTTCTTCCGTGTCGTCATAATTTAGGGTGAGCAGATATTTCTTTACTTTTTGTTTACATTGGAATTTGTTTAAACAATTTATGTTTAATGTGTTGTGGAGTTTATTGTATAGTAATGTGTATTTGTACAAACTTTGGGACAAACGGGTTTGGGTCTTCTTCTGAGCGTAGGGTTTGTGCATATATTGGGAGGGGTAATTTTATGTGTACGTATGACGCACGAAGCATATACATCTGACGGACTGTCAGGTCAGTACCTTAAAGTCCGAATAGACTTGCTGAGTGGGATACCTAAAGGGTTTGCTCAACGGGACTTTGATAATTGCACGTTGGGCTCTTTCAGCTCGTATGAGGATTGTTTTGGCTGATTCACAAAGGGCACTGTATACCATTTTTACGATATATTTATGAGCAGAAGTTCTTAGCTTTTTAAACACGTAAATGAGTTTTCTAGTGCGCGCAGATAAAGATTCAATGTGGGTTTTTCGGCTTAGACTGGAATCAAGATAAAGGCCGAGATACTTAACGGAGGTGGCTCTCGTCACTGTCTGGCATGAACAGAGGTTTTTGCTGTTACGTTCGTCACAAACATGGGCTTTGATTTGTAGAGAGAGGTCAGATGGAAGGGTAGAGGGTCTGGAACCAAAGGTTATAAAATTAGTTTTGCTGACGTTCAAGGTTAAGCTATTTTTGCCCAACCACATCATAACTTGGGTCAAAGACCTTACAGCGGCCTCCCTAACCGATTCCCAGTCGTGTCCGCTGGACAGCAAGACAGTATCGTCGGTGTACGCTATAATGTGAGTAGAAAGGAGAGTGAGTAGACAGAGTTCGTTAACATAGATTTGGAACTGAGATAGATTTGGACTGAGCAAACTTCCTTGTGGCACACCGAAATCTAGTAGTTGTTCACTGCTGATGTACTCGCCTATTTTAACACACTGGGTCCGGTCCGACAGAAAATCCTTAGGCAATTTGAGAGCTGTGCCGCGTATTCCAATCTGTTCTAGTTTTCCGAGTAAAATAGGGACAGAGACAGTGTCGAAGGCCTTAGAGAGATCCAAGAATATTCAGACACATTTATGTTTACAGTCAATTGTGTTTACAACAGAGTCCAGTAGAGCCAATACAGCGTCTTCCATCGATACCCCTTTTCTGAAGCCATATTGGTTTTCAGCAATGATTTTATATTTGTTCAGAAAGTTGAGGAGATTCTTGTGAATAATTCATTCAAGTATTTTGGAAATTGTTGGAAGTACCGAGATTGGTCGATATGAGATTGGACGATCGGTCATTTAAAAAAGTGATCATCATTAAAAAACCAAGAAAATTAATTAAAGATCAATTAAGTATTTCCCAAAAAATAAACATGCCGGGCAGTCTTAGGGGACTGCCGTTAGAAGTGAAAATAGCGTGCGGTTTCGATAAAAAAGAAAAAAGAAAGAAAGAAAATACGTTTATTTTGTACAAACAAAACGCACATTTAAAAAAAAAAAAACAAAATACACAAATACAAAAGTAGCCAAAAGCCTCGTATTTAGCCAACAAATAAACGCTATTTATAAAATAATTCTTCATCGGTTGATGGTTCAAGGTTCAAGGCCACAGACAAAGACAATATTGCGTAATTACTGCTACAACATTACGTACTCTGTGGTTGCGACATTGGCAAATGACAACAAAAACATAACAAAAACAAAATGCCGATTGCAGAGTAAACTACTTTTGTAATAAATAATAAGAAAAATTAAGCTGTGCGTCGCATCTGTGCAAGAACAGTTCATTGCTCAGCGAAATGCTGTGATTTCGGACGAATCTAACCGACCGAACTGACCGATGACGTGTTACACGCTCCTTGTTCACCCAAAAAGTACACATATATACACAGTATACATAAAGCTCATGGAAAGCGTTCGGTGACGATGACGCGAGTTCCATGATTTTTGTTCACCCAAAAAGTGCTCAACACGCCTAAAGAAGTTTTCGCTTCAATAAAAAGTTTGCAAAACTGTAAGTTAACTGTAAGTTAACTGTAACTGTTAACTGTAAGTTAAAACTGTATTTTTTTCACTTACTTTTCGGTTTTTGCTTGAAAGCGGCTCAGCCATTACTGAGCTTTCCCAGGCTAACGCACACAAAAAGAATCTACACGTGCATCTAATATACCAACGATGCTTTGTGAGATAAAAACATCCATACCATAATTGAATTTTTGAGGTGTAACGGATTTTTTTCTGAGATTTCTCTGAAAACAATCCAATCAAAATCAATCTGCCTAGCCTTTTCCCAACTATGTCGGGGTCGGCTTCCAGTTTAACCGGATGCAGCTGAATACCAGTATTTTACATGGAGCGACTGCCTATCTGACCTCCACAGCCCAGTAATTGTTTAATACGATAAGGACCCTTGGTAAGACTGGTTGTCAGACTTTCGGACTTGGACTGACGACCCGTAACGACTGTCAAAGATCCACGAATGACAACTGAGACTAACGGCTTAAAGTGCTTTCCGAGGCACGGAGGGGTCTTGGTATGTAAAGATGGTAACCCATCCACGGTTCAACATCGGAAAGCGTAGCTTAACCAGATGGATCGACGTGCGGCTGTTATTGGTAATTACTTAGCCACGAGCTTCTCAGAAAACACAGTTACACCTAAACGTAAACGAAATAAAAATAAGTTAATACCAACACATGAAGCAAAAGCAAGCCAAGGACACATAACAAAATACTAGAACAGTCTTAAAGCATGTATTTTTTATCAAAGCGGACGGCTGGATACCCGGACAGCCGGACAGAAAAGCTTTCGTTTGATGACGCGATGCAGCTTATTTTGCCGGACCAACTTTAATTAGTTAAAAGCAAACTACTCTTGGAAATTGTTGAGACAGACTAATACTGTTAATATAAAAGAAGCATTAGGGGAAAATGGACGCTGTACGGTACTTAGCTCAGTATATATTTGCTGTTTGATCTATAAAAGATAGTGTAAATGTATTACCTACCGGCAGAGTACGTAGAAATGATTAAATTCCAGGAATTTCATGTGAACGTGCCTTAACATGGGTTTCTTTTTAGCAGACTTCAATAAGGAAATGTTTCATTAGCGGTCTATGTTATCAATCAGACGAGAAGGCTGGCTTAATTAAACTGATATACATATACAGTTTTAGGTATGAAAAAGGTTAAAATAGTCTTCATAGTGGACAACGTAAATACTGCAATGAATATTGCTTTGTAGAAATGAAAGAGTTTGCTATTGTGAGTTCGGGTCGGCACATTCGATTCGGCAGTAATTATTTGTTATATATAATAGAAAGAGGCAGAGAGAGAGAGAAAGTAGCATGGAACATAACGCATTTTCCTTATGTGACGATTTCTATCTGTTAACTCTTACCGCAAGCCGCGTTAAGGAACTACGTTCCAACAAAGCCGACCCGAAGCAATTACTACATATATTCGGCTTTTATTCGGTTTGGGCCGATTGGCAAACTTCTTTCGTCGTCTACCTTCGGTTAATTAGCATGTCGTTTGATTTTTATCGCCTGGCCGCTTAGCCACACATTCACAGCGTGCGGCTAAGCCGAGCGGAATTGTTCCCAAACATATATTCTCGATATTGCCTACCCGAATAAGGTATAGCAGGCCTTACGCAAGGTAAAGTCAAAGTCAAAGTCAAATCATTTATATCAAATAGGCCCTTATAAGGCACTTTTTAACGTCAAAAGGATTCCAAGGTAACAAATGCATTCCAAGGTGTCTATCAATGGTATGTCAATTTAAGCTGACAGATCGCTAACAAAATTGAAGCATAATCACAGATCAAGGACCTTAAATAAATCTGGATGACTACTGTCTTTTAAATTGTACATAGTAACAAACGTTAAGCGTTGGACATAAAGTTTATTTTGCATTACCAATGAACATGCCGAAAGAACGGTTTTGAATAGTAGATTGTTATACTAGGGTCGAAAGGAATCAATTCCCGTACGAGGTATTGAGACCGTAGATAGGGCGGCTATAGTCCCAGTAGGAATTGATGACTTTGACCCGTTTTAAACACTCTACTTTTCATTTCGAATGTAAGGAAAGTAAATAATTTAGGTTTTTCTAAAATATTTATTGATGAGTAGTACCTATTTAAAATTAATTGAAAAGTTAGAACAATTTGTAGTTTTTTTTAAATATCGAACACACCGCGTCACCGCCGCAGGCCGTCCCGCTTAATTACAGACTACATAGAGATACCGCTTAATAGTTTTTTTTTTATTCACACTGGCTGTTTATACGCTTTTTTAAATTTTAATCGATATTTTTTTTAATTATGTAAAAAAATTCGTATCTAACAAACACTACTTTCTGAGTATGAGAAATGAAAAATTACATACTAATTCCATGTCACAGGTTCAGTAAAATACTCGTGCCACTTATCATAGCAATGAATAACTACTTGCCAAAGGATTATTATCACATGTGACCGCAAATTACCCGGAGTTATGTTCCTCCTAAATAAATTAGTTAGTAAAACCCTTTTACAAATGAAATCGGGTATAATTCTGTGATGATTACAATGACGGATCGAGGGACAGGATTATGGTGAAATATAACTAAGTTTAAATAACTTTCAGTCTCGTTATTCTACTCCAATTATTCTATTTCTGCGTATGGAGATATTGCAATGAATGTACGAGTACGTAGTTTTAAAACAGAATCCATTTTATAACAGACATAAAACTATATTGTTTGGGAATGTAACTTTATATTTTTATTGGTATTTTTAGACGAGCGTGGATATCTTTTTTTATTATTTTTAAAATATACGTACAGCTCACACTCGCCTCACTATTGGCCTTTTTTTACAAAAAAAAAAACAACCGGCGTCCAGAATTTTCTAAAACGGTCCACAATTTATAAAAATATCAATGACATTAAAAAAATACAAACAGACGAACATAGAACCTCCTCTTTTTTAAGTCGGTTAAAAATCTAAGTAGATCAACATTGTGCGAATTCAAGCTCTCATTGCCAACAAAATACTTTGGTCAACTGTAGCAACTTTCCAGGGATACGCACCTAAAACTCTTTGTTTACCGGTCTTCCTTTTCAGGGCAACTTTGCCACATCAAATGGCAAAACAAAATGTGCTAATGAGTGCATAAAATGTCCTTTGTGTAGTGGCAATGAAGTACGGGTGTGATAATCTACTTCCTGCATGTTTCATGGTCACTTACATAGGTCAGCTGTTCAGTTATAATGCAGAAGGGACACAAGTCAGTCTTACCACGGGGGGTGGGTGGGTGTTACTAAGTCACTTGGTTGTGGAGGTCAGATAGGCAGTCGCTTTATGTAAAATACTGAAATTCTGCTGCATCTACTTAGACTGTAAACCGACCAAGCGAAAAGGCTAGGCAGATGATGTCAAGGTAGCAAACAGTTCGATAACCTTGATAGACAAATAAAATGACTTGCGTTTGACTTTAACCTCACTTGATGAAACCAATGATATGGTCATTGATAACCAACACAACAAACAGATTTAAAAACCAATTTTCCATTACAAAATTTACAAAAACAAACTCTCCCACTTTCCGGCCCACGTTCAGTAGAGCGATACCAACAACGCTGTCCACAGACCGCCAAGGATTAGATAAATAACAAGTTTGGAGCAACTTTGTTATATTGGCTGGCCAGCGATCCCCTATTTCGGCGCTAACTAGCTAACTTCCAATGAGAACTCCTGTTTACTTTCTTTTGTGTTAAACTTTCCTTTGATTGTCGGGATGTGGGCTTGGATTAAGTGAAGGTTATTGGATGGATGCCCTTTTGTTTGTTTTCGAAATGGTACCTGTGATCTGTAGGTTCTATAAAAATCAATCGGAACCTCACTCGAGTGACCGCACAAAATTCGGATGACGAGCAATCGAAGTTTGTAAAATGTTTATGTATCTGATCTGTTGTTGGTCGCTTTTTTTGCAACTGTTCCGTTCTGCCAGCGTAAGGCCAGTGTCAATAGGGATGAGAACTAAAAAAAATGGTTTTTCTGTCAGTTGTATTATTAAAAAATATTGGACACGTATTTGTTTACTTTATTAAAAGATTACGGCGATACATTGCATTAATATGTGCCATGACGTCACGAGTATGTAGATTTTATGCTTACTTGTGACGTAGCAACCCCCACTCCCCAACTTTAATGCATTTTATCTAAGTCATTTTTTATTAATATGATAAAGCAAAAAATACGAGTCTAATAGTTTTTTATTATCTGACTGACGGACTGAATAGAATTGCATTTTTTGACCCAGGCATCATCTTTAGTACATTACAATACAAGTATTTTGTTTGAAACTGTCACCGTTATTCTATACTTCATTCAAGATTCATAACTTGAACTAGAATAGGTTCCATAGTAAATCATCATGGATTCACTTTTCGAGTTCCGAAGTGATGTTTAGAGAATAGCACAACGCACTACAGGCTGAATGAATGAGGTTCCCTTGTCGGGCGAGCTAAGTCGATCGATCACCGCTGATCCGGCCGTCTCTCCGTTTGTTTTGGGTTCGATTCTAGCGATAGCGTGGAGTACAGTGGGGATCAATGACGGATTCCCACTAAGCGACTTTTATTGAAAGTGGAGTTCAATTTATTTTTATTTAAATTGTGTTACTGTAAGCAGGCTGTCTATATTTTGAGTCATCTTATCATTCCATGTCGTGGAAAAAAATCTTGTAAAATATGTCAACGAGGTTGTACAAGGTCTAAAGTATCAGGGAGGCTTCATAAGTCCCCCAGTTTAGTGTTTGACTGATTGGCACTGTGAGATAGTGATTTCCGCCTATTTTACCGAGTTTGGTTAATCAGGCGCCATGGGCAAGAAATTGCATAGATAGTCGAGATTTTTTAAGCATTAAAAATATATTAACAATTTGAAAAGAAGATTCTTGCCCACGGAACAGAATGCATTCTATCTTATTATTTACATACACTCCCAGCCTTGAATAGACACAGAATATGCAGTACACTACTGAAAATATTTATTTATTCAATACAAAACACAATGATTATCCAATAGAGGTCGATTTGAATGCATATGGCATCGCGTAGCAAGCGTAGAAGCAATATCGTAAACATTGTCTACGAGCCTCTACGAACAGTCTACCAACGTTCTACGAACGGTCTACGAACGGTCTACGATGGAGCTACGATATAGACCTCAGTGCTACGCCGTAGCACCGAAGGCATAACTTGTTAAACTAATTGTTTATGCATTATGTTAATGTAACACTGTCACTGTTAACATCATTATTATTGGAATAAACCGGTATGAGGAGTACAAGCCTTTCTTTATAGTTTTCATAACAGCCGCATTCAGAGACGTTGCTTAAAGAAGTTATAAATTGATATTTGCACAACCTTTTCACTAATTACAAGTAGGTACAAGTTTTTTTTAACATAAGTTTGACATCGCCATATGTCCCGATTGGAATTATACAATTTCCTTAAAGCTTGGAGACATTATCTTTAAGTGTAAGAAGGACGGGGTTGCGACAATCGTGGACAGGATCCGGCAATTGGGACTCGAGGTGGCCCTGCACAAGTCCGAGGCCATGTGTTTTCATGGTCCTCGGAACGCGCCACCGTCGGGTTCCCAAATAACGGTAGGAGGAGTTCACATCGGCGTCGAGTCGACGATGAAGTACCTAAGACTCGTCCTCGACAGCCGGTGGAACTTCGTGGAGCACTTCCAACATTTGGCTCCCAGACTAGAGCGGGCCGGGGCTGCTTTGAAGCGGCTCCTGCCCAATCTAGGGGGTCCAAACGCCTCCTGCCGGAGGCTATACGCGGGGGTCGTGCGGTCTATGGCCCTTTACGGGGCACCGGTTTGGGCGCGTTCATTGAGGCGGCGGCCAGCCCGCCGGCTGAACGCGTCCCAGAGGGTCATGGCCACCCGGCTGGTCCGGGGATACCGCACGGTCTCCGGTGAGGCGGCGAGCCTCCTTGCCGGATTACCGCCATGGGATCTGGAGGCAAAAGTCCTCGCGCACATTTGGGAGTGGCGCGAGGAGGCGAAACGCCGGGGCGTTACTCCGCTGCCGCGAGAAATCGCGGCACAGCGGACAGAGCTCCGGCGGGATCTCATGGCGTCATGGAGAGTGCGATTGTCGCAACCCAGTGCTGGGCACGCCACTATTGCGGCGATAAGTCCCCTCTTTGAGGAGTGGCTAGAGAGGCGCCACGGCGTCCTCACCTTCCGCCTAACGCAGGTCTTCACCGGACACGGTTGTTTCGGGAGGTTCCTGTTCCGTATCAGGCGGGAGGAAACGCCCGGGTGTCATCACTGCGTGGATCACCCGGAGGACACGGTTGAGCATACGGTGGAGGTCTGTCCGGCTTGGGCAGAGCATCGCCGTGTCCTCGTGGAGGCGATCGGCGGCGGGGATCTCTCGCGTCCGGCCCTAGTCCAGGCCATGGTACGGAGCGAGAGGGCATGAGAGGCCGTCACCTCCTTCTGCGAAGCAGTAATGCTCGCGAAGGAGGAGGCAGAACGCGTGAGGGAGAGGCAAATTTCGCGCCCTCACGCCCCTAGCCGCCGCAGGAGACGCCCTGGGCGTCGGGAATCGCAGGCCGATTCCCGGCCACCGTAGGCGCGGGCTTGCGGACGGTGAGCAATGGGTAGCTCGCCGTCCGATAAGGACCAGGCCCGGGTCGACGGCGCGTTGTGTTCCACGCGCGCCTCAAAGAGATGTCAGCACAACGGAAGGGGTCCGATAGGACCGATGCCTGCCGGGGTTGCGGGAAAGTCCGAAAGGGATACCGTGGCCCCTGGCAACGTAAAGGCAACGGAAGGAACACGGGTGGGTTTTAGTCAGTAAGAGTCTGACACGCCCTCCCGCTCCACCCAGAGCGGGAGAAGTTATTTGATAATTTCCCACCCAAAAAAAAAAAAAAAAAAAAAAAAAAAAAAGTGTAAGAAGGACGCCTACGTCTCAAGCTTTTAAGATAATATTAAAGTTCTATGATTACGTAAGTTTTTCTTAGTACTATTTTTTTAAATTAAAAGCTTTAAAAAAAATTATTTTTACCTATATTTTATTTCGTACTTTTTATAATGGAATTTGTTTAAATATCTGTTCTATCACCTTCACTTGTAAGATACTTCTCAAGATAAATCCAAGTAGCCGAAACACGACAGGGCTATCATGTTTAGTTGAGGAGTGCCCGTGACCACCTTCAGGCTCCATCATCAGACTCTAAACACCATCTAGTGTAACAGCACTTATCAATTCATAACCAATGAGTCGAAACACGATTGTGCTATCTTGTTTGATTGAGGAGTTCCTATAGCCACCTTCTGGCTCCATCATCAGCCCCTAGACACCATCTGAGGCTATAGTACTTTTCAAGACAAAACCAACGAGCTCAAACTCAACGATGTTATCTCATTAAGTTGAAGAGTCCCTGTGGTCACCTTCGGGCTCCATCAACTGACCAGCTCCGTGGTATCATATTTATGCATTTACACCGAAATTATAAGTACCTATACAAAGTTTCAGCTCAATCGGACGCCAGGAAGTGCTTGAAAAATGGATGACAATGGGCGTAACTAGAAACATACGAACTAAGCAAGCTGATCCAAAGCTTGTAAATAAAAATAACATATTTTATTACGATTATCAATAACAAAACAAATGACGATTTCTATCTTCTTTATTATTCATAAAGGAGCGCCCCCCTCTCTTAGAAAGCAATATTAGTGAGGTCTAAGAAATGAGTCTTCACTCTACTGTCTATTATTTTAATGACAGAAACGTTAACACATTAACTAAAACAGCCACTAAACCAAACTACCGTTGGTCGTGAGAGAATATACCCACCACTAACTATGCATACATGTATATTTGCATCACACACGTCTTTCTAAATAGCCAGAATCATAGCCACATACGCTGCCATATTTAAGCCGAGCACAACGAGTAATCACGTCAGAATACAGATAGGCGCATTAAAAACAGGTTTAAACTGACGCAAACTGACACAGATATCTATCCGGTGATGATTTCCGGAGTATTTGTAGTTTGAGTCCATTCTTTGGTCACTATAGGCTTTTGTTTCGTTATGTTTCCATTTATAAGCCTGTAACTTAGTCAGGTGGGGGTCCAAAGAGCCACAATGCAATTGTGGAGCTGCATATCAAACGATATCCTACCTCTGGTCGTACTATCTATGCAATAACACTTGCACTATGAAAGCCTCATTGGCCTAGTGCTCGCTATCGCTACAGTTGAGCAAGAGGTCCTGGATTAGATTCCCAGGTAGAACAAAGTGGTATTGGGTTTTTCCATCTGTAATTTCTCAGTAGCAGCCCGGAATCTGGATTTGTGCCCGGTTGATGGCAATAGGCTCGCACCCTATTACATGGGACTTAACATAACTGACAAAAAGTAAGTGTACTAGGTACACCTCTGCCCAACCCTTCAGGAGAATACAGGCGTGATGTTATGTTATTTAATATGAAAGACATTAGCGAGGCCAATGCCAATGCTGTCGATGCTGAATTCTAGTCGAAGCATAGATAAAATTATATAGTTATGGAGTCATCGATACGACGAAGATTATGAAGCCTGTAACGGTCCCTCTGGCGACTACTAAGACGAAGATGCGAAGGTTCCTAGGTTCGATCTTTGTTAAAAAGTTCTTAGCAACAGCCTGGAGTCTAGATTTCACCTAGGTTACCTCTTCAACTATTCGTACAGGACAAAATCATTACTGTCATTATCTTCCAAATTACACATAAAATACCAGCCTATTATATCAGAGGATTCCTCACGATGTATTTTCTTCACCGATGCCTAATGACCTAGATAAACTCAGAAAATAAATATAAATTGAAAAAGTCGCATTCACCCAGATTTGAACCCACGACCTCGTGCTAGAGACGCTAGGCCTTACCCACTGTGCCATCACGACATTACGACAAACTACACTTAACGTAGACTTAATCATAAAACATATACGAATCTCCCAAAAACATGGCAACATAACTCATAGGTACCCATCATTATTTAACCGCGACATCCACAGTCCCACGAGAACCTTATGATTATGTATCTTAAAAGCAGTGACGTCACTCTACAACTATTTGTCATGAACTAAGTGATTTCCCTCGTAACACACAGATTTGTTGAATCACTGTGGCTATATATTATGTTCCGTCAAATGTAGTGGGACACGGGTTTGTTGGACTTCGATGAAAGAGGAAAGTTTTTTTGAAGCTCAGACCAAATAAAAAACAAAGACAGAGCGCTGTCAACAGTGACGTGAGGCCGGTTTCGTAAACATGTGTGCACTTAGTGAGGTGTAGTTTGATTTTGATCTTTTTTTCTAATGACGTAGTCTAATGACTCCTAATGGGTCACTTATATTATATTATATTATATATATATTTTTTTATTTTTTTTTATTACCTATTATGTATTAATTATGACAAAACATAGCGCACCTCCATGTAAACACCTATGTTTCACAAATAAACTGATTGATTGATTGATTGAAAAGGTTGTAAATGTGTGCGTGTGAGAGTGTATGCACAGAGCGGAGGTGTAGTTTTGGCATGCTTCACTGTATTTTTTGCAGCGCTGTCTTTGTTTTTTATTTGTGCTGAGTTTAGTAGTTGGTGATACACATATTTGACATTTTTGCTATACCTACTTTCGCAACTTAATCAGAAATGTGTGAGAAGGGTGTAGTACAGACCATCAAATTGAACAACTTTCTCCTTGAAGAAATAATCAGCTGTCCCATATATTTAGGTCGAGTAGGAAATGAAGATTTGTAAGGGAGTGCTGACAATTTTTTCGCGATTACAATGTTGTTCCCATGGAGAAACTTGTTCAGTTTATGATCTGTAGTTTAATGATTTGACGCATTTCTGATATACGCTGTAGATGCAAAGTAACGAGTGGCATTTTGTTTATAGGTCAGTCATTAAAGACATTGTAGGCCGCAATAAAGTTGCACTGCACTGATTTTTTTGGAATGTTGTTAGCATAGTGTAAACCAAGTTTGCAGCTTCTAAAGACCCGTACTAACTCCATGGTGCTCGAAAAACCACGAAATTTTAGGAACTTCTCTCAGTTTTTGTCTTAAGCCTCGTACGACGCGCGATGCGACACCGGTAATTGTTCTACCGTGAAGTTTTCATAGATTTTCTTTTTGTTAGTCGCGTCGCACCATTCTGCACGAGGCTTTATAACTTCTAAAAGGTACATCCTACGTGTAAGTCACCCAGTACATTTTTGTGTATATATTTGTTATCTACAGTTAATGCCCCACATAAGTTTTTCCTACCAACTCTGGATTTCATACATTTTTGGGCATTCGCCTTTGTCATGTAGATATCATTAATATCATAACAGCATTTAGATAATAGAAATGACTTTAGTTTATTTATTTAACGTTTCAGTATAGCCTTTACCAGAAGTGGTGATCGTATTAGTGGTTCAACAGCTTCAATATCATCAGGATTGTGTCGGAATATAGCAGTTCGTCGTAGATGTGGTATGACGGCGGCTCCCCTGACATCATCTGTCAGAAGACAGCTACGCAATCATCGATGCGACGATCTGCTAGAGTGACGGTCACGCCACTCATTACCAGCCTTTTTGGTGATTCCAGTAACTTTGTAGCAAAACTAGACGATGCCACATGCTGCGTTGTTATTGGTTTCTTTTTTTTTCTCTCCCTATCTCGTCTTTGAAACGAAAGGGGATAGCCTGCACTTTTCCGAAAACCACAAAGGTAATCACCATTCACCATAATGATTTAGATACAGCTTGTTGCTTACTAAAACATGCTATCAAGTACATTAAAAGCTGCATGTCGTATTTGCAGGTAGCAGTTGCACGGTCGAATGAATATGCATTGACCACCGGTTTACAATTTAAATCAATATTTGCATCTACCGATATCTAGTAAATCTAAAGCTTGCTTAGAATCTAGGTACACGGTATTTACAATTTATAGTAATGTACAAATTGTAGAATGTGCTATGACATCAAGTGTTAGCAGATCTATTTCTTAAAAATACGCCTTCCCTATTCAGTAATAAATTAAATAATATCAGTAAAGTATCAGTTACTGATATTATTTAATATGATATTTTACTGATTTGATCATTCAAATCAACGCCATTCATTTCTTGAATTTTATCCCCAAGAAATTATTTGAATCTTTGTGAAGGTTCAATATGCAGACTTCTCCAGATTTTGTCGAAATAATTCAGTAAAACTCTTCTCAACATTGACTTAAACACAAAAGCCAGCAATAGGTTATCAAAAATCGAAAAAAAAAACATTTAATTGCATAAATAAGGTATAGAAACTTCTTTAGATAAACATATACATTAATCTCTTATTTTACTTACATAATCAAGTTATTTTTTTTTTATGATTTAATTTGAATAATGCATGCGATTAGTAAATTATATTAAATTCATTCAAGGTTGACAATTAATTCATACATACTAATTAATTGGTATTTAGAGAAATGCAGTTACATTATGACACACTTCAACTAAAATATAGAAGGAGCGGTGTACTTCTCAAGGTTGCACCAAATGGGAGTCCAGCTCAGCATGTGTCAGGCCTGACCTGACGCTGATATTCTGCTGGATCCCTACAGTGACATACGGACGTCGAGCAGACGAGATAAATTAGTGTTGTGACAAAGTGTTATGCGTGGAGTGAAATTGTGTAAGTATCTACCCGCAACTTAAATGATGTATTCTACAGCACAGTTTTGCACTGGGAAACGTTATTGTTAATTAATGTGTTAGTGTGCTTTGATTACTTGACTAGTTATATAGTCATACGTATAATGTTTTGACCATGTTTCTCATCTTCGCAAGGAACTCAAGTGACTCCCAATCCGCCTTCGCAGGAACACTCGGATCTTATGTCTCCTCTTCAACGTCTTACACAACCCGTCTTATCCTTCCTACTTGCGTGAGCGTTTTTCTTACGCTCGCCCTAGCGACGCACCATGTAGATCACACCTTAGATCCCTCCTTAAATCTCATCCTCGTAAAACAAGCTACTATTCCTATTTCTTCTCTGTCCATGCAGTAAGGTTGTGGAACTCAATTCCGCCTAGCATTCGTGATTTAAAAACTGTTTCACAATTCAAATATAGAGTAAAAGAGCATTACTTTTCCTCTCAACTGTGAGTATTTATATACCCTTAGTATCTATGTTTATATATTTAAGCTTTATGTATTTATTTAAGTATATGTTAATATATTACGTTATATGTATAGGTTTATTTCAATATTTTAGTTTAAGACTTCGCATATTTCTATTTTTCTCTTCTTGTTCTCAAAAGAAATTTCTTAAGAAATAATTAATTCTTTTGTACTCATAATTATGATTAAGTATGTCTTATCTGTATCTATTTTTCTGTGTGTACATAAATAATAAAATAAATAAATGTTTAAATGAGTAATCTTGATATAATTATAGTGTCGTAGGTAGCAAATAAAATAAACGATTTGGCTAATATAAAATAATAATGTTTACAGTAAATAAATATAGCTAAATAACATGTGTATTATAACTTTTACCAACAAAACACCCACCAATTACCCATTCAATTACTAATAACCCCCTTGTTCACAGATTTAGTTACGCTTATAATCTAAGAACGCTTATATTCAAGTACACTTTTTGCACTGCCCATCACACAATGGCCAGCAATCCCAATCCGCCATGGCCCCCACATTCATCACAGACAGACAACATTAACATAACCAGTATTAGCTAATGTACTCGCAGAGATAGGTCAGGCCCTGTCGTTTGAATTATTGTAATTGCTAGTATCGAACACGCAAACACTGTTAGTATAATAGTCATGACTCGTAGATCTATTGGGCCGTTTACCCTGTTTTAATTTAGTAAATTGTTTGTTTTAATTTAGTAAATGTTCAGCTTTGTTTCGTCGTCTCTGAGAAGTACCTATAAATTAATAATACCAGACTATTACTTTCCCACTGCCATCTTCTCATATAGAGAAGGCACGAGCGTTTCTGACTTATATTAATTAGAAGTCCAGGTTTCCTAACGATGTTTTCCTTCACCGATGCCAGCGATGTCCGGACACTTCCCGCGGTCGCATTAGCGATAATATCGATGTTGCTTAAGAATTTGTAACTTTCTTTACCAATATTCCAATTATAACTACAGAAACTTTAAATTCCTCTCTCTCACTTGCTATTGATTTATTAAGAGCGAATATATCAGGCTGTTCTGTGTAATTTAAATTTAAACATAGATGAAATTTTTAACCGTCTCGAAAATAATTGTATATAATAGGTGAACAGAGTAGAAGCCTATGGAACAGGTTTTTTTATTTTTTTTCAGTATCCTGGAATGAAATTTATTTATAGATAAATACCATATATTTGAAGTAATCTTTTCATACTAGAACAATAAAATCAGAAATTTAAAAAAAAAAATAATTCGATAAATATATATTGAAAATCAAATCATACGCATGATTGTATGATTTGAATTTTGATATTTTTATCGTTTTATTTTTAATGGATTTTTCGATGGATCAATTTCGTTCTCGGTTACTGAATGTTTTTTTAAAATATTAAAAACTATGCCATAGGCTTCTACTCTGTTCAAGTATTATTCCCATTTTTTTCCGAGACGGTAAAAAATGTCATCCGGTATAAACCATGTCGTCGTTGTACTCGTAAAGGCATTGAAGCAACTTAAGATCAAAATTACCGAAGATATGGCATGCCTACTAAAGTTTGTCAATCAATAATTGAGACAAAAATCAATCTGCCTAGCCTTTTCCCAACTATGATGGGGTTGGCTTCCAGTCTAACCGGATGCAGCTGAATACCAGTATCCAATCAATTATTGAGTCAATTGCACCCTATTTAGCTTTAGATCAAGGGGTATTCCCGGATTTAATGAGGTACAGTAAATTTATTCCACTTTTTAAATCCGGGGACAACAAAGACACCAATAATTATAGACCCGTATCGGTTTCGCCGGATTTCAGCAAGGTGTTTGAAAAAGTAATGTTAAATCAAATGCTCAATCATTTTATTCTCTTCATAATAACACCCTACACGATCAACAGTATGATTTCACCAAAGGACGTTGCACAACCGACGCCAGTGTCACCTTATTAAAACACATCGTTAACGGATGGGAAGAGGCACAAGATGCAATAGGCATCTTTTGCGACTTATCCAAGGCAATTGTTTGTGTGAATTACGAAAAACTTGAGCATTACGGACTGGGTAAACTTGCACTTAGCTTAGTAAAATCATACTTGAATGATAGACTGCAGCAAGTTCAAATAAATGGTGTAAATTCATTGGGTTTAAAAGTCAAAATGGGTGTACTACAGGGCTCTATATTGGGTCCATTCCTCTTTTTATTATATATATGTAAATGATTTACCTCATTTACTGAAAAACCGACCACAAATGGTGTTATTTGTTGATGACATTCATCACTGATTTTTAAAGTAAACAGACAGGCACAGGAGCTTGACGACGTAAATAACGTTATGCTTAAAATCCAAAATTGGTTTATTATAAATAATTTGGTGTAAAATGAGAAGAAAACTAAATGCATAAGATTCGCGTTACCGAATGTTAAAACGTTGTATTGAATAAGGAGACACTAGATTTCGTCGAAAAGACGGTTTTCATGGGGATCACGCTTGACTCAAAAATACAGTGGGTGGTCTCACTTGAAGGGCAGCTAAGTTCAGCCGCTTACGCTATTTGGTAAATCCGCCAACAAACAAACGTGGATACCGGGAGAGTGGTCTATTTTAGTTACTTTCATAGCATCATGTCTTACGGTATTTTACTGTGGGGACGGACTGCAGATATTGATTCGATCTTTATTCTGCAAAAGAGGGCTGTCATCATCTATAACCTCCGCAGACGCGAATCTCTCAGGGAATCTCTAAAGTTTAAGAAAATTAACATCTTGATGAAAAAATTATGTATGTTCGAAAAAATCTACATTTTTTTAGTAAGATATGTGACAGTCATATTTTCTACCCTAGAAATAGGTACAAATTAGATCAACCACGTTTCAGATTGTCTAAAGTACACACTTCTTTTATAGGGTACTGTGTAAAATGTTATAATATAACACCACTCGATATTCTTCAACTGAATCAGAAGAAATTTAAAACATGCATTAAACGCACACCATGTAGTCATGTAGACAAGCATATTATAAGTTGGATGATTATATCGTAGACAAAAATGCTTGGCTGAATGCTGGTCCTGCTCCACAGCCACTTGGGCTCACTAGTAAAAAAAATTATATTTGGAAGATTTGCTTCCCCTTTTTAAGTTTTTTCTGACATTACGGACTTAATTTCTTTTTATTTCAAGTTTTAATTGGTGAATACTCCAATAGATAATAATGACTTTGTTTCTTTTTGGTAGTAAAATTCTATTAATCTCTCAAATACATTGCAAACTATAGTTTTGTATAATTTAGTTTTTTTTTTTAATTTTGAACATTCCCAGCCGTGTAGTATGTTAAGGATGTATGTTGACATAAAAGAGCATTGCAGTAGAAAGTATGTCATGCTCACTGAAATGTCTCGCTGATGATGGCGAGTGTGTTAGATCATTCGGTTCCCTACAAAATGGTTGAGCTGGATGGTGCTGATCCAGGCGTCATGTTCGTGAACGGGCGCCGTCAGTTGAGACTAGTCATCTCTTATTATTATAACGATACACAATACACACCTAGAGTGGGTAATTAGTAAACACGACAAAACTATAACACTAGCGGTATATTGCACACTAGTAATGTAAGCGATTAGGAAGAAGAGTGGGGCGCGTCTTTGTGGATGGTACTATCTGTACTAGCTGGGTTCCCTCTATCTGGCAGAATCTTGATGCTCCGACCGCCAGAGCCGTGACAGAAACCCGCTGCATGTTGCATGCTTGCTTGCATGCATGGTGTATGCTTATTTGAATGCTTGTGTGAACTTTCTGCGATATGATAGTTCTACTTTTTAATCATTATGGATATGAAATTTATGCCTAAAGATGATTTTGACTTACAAAATTATGAGTTTTGAATGTATGATAAACGAGTGTATGCCAAACGATTTTCTACAAAATGAAGATAATGCTATCCGCTGTCATGCAAAATAATATTGCCAAAAAAGGTTCTACTCTAAAAGGTAGACCCGTACTAGCTTGCTTTATAAAACTCAAACTCAAACTCAAACTCAAAGCATTTATTTCAAATAAACCAATTACAGGCACTTTTGAATTGTCAAGGGGTCGGTCAGTCAGAAATATGAAGCTAGTCGCCCATTCCAAAGCGTAGTAGGTATCTATGGAGAAGAACGGGCAAGAAACTCCACGGACACTCTTTTAAATAAAATAAAATGGTTACATAATATTGGTTACATCATTCAAGTTGAAGTTATACATGTGAGAACGATGCAAAACATTAAAAGCGTCAGTTAGAAATAAAAATATAAATTAAATTAAAATCGCCGTGGCAGCTAAGAGATGACCAGTCCCTACTGACGGCGCCCGTTCACGAACATGACGCATGGATTAGCACCATTCTTCATTCATTCATGAAAAAACCGAAGCTTTTCACGTGTGTACCGACCATTTAAAACACCACACCGCCAAGACAACACAAACAAGTCAATAAATTGTTCAACACAAACAGAACTCGATGTAAACTCAGTCGGTTCGTTGCACCCTAAAAAATGACAAGTTGGCAACACTGTCGCGCCAATATGGTGGAACAGGCAGAGATAGCAACTGTCAGGCCCACGATACTAAGTGCCGACGAAAAAATACGTTAAAACAGACGAGAAATACGGGGAAAATAAACAGAATGGTGGAAACTGTGTTTGTAAATGTATTGACGTTTGGCTTTGGTAGGCTTGTTCGCGTGACGGAGTAATTCGTTATGGTATCTTCATTTTAAAACGAATAATAATACCTATTCCATAACAATTGTTTTCAATCACAATCTAAACAGCCTATAGAACAAAAACTCTCGAAATTCTACTCAAACAAACATCGAGACCCCTGATATTATAATTATAGTGTAATTTTTTGTATTGTTGTATTTTTAACCGACTTCCAAAAAGGAGGAGGTTCTATATTCGCCTGTTTTTTTTTTTTCTCGATTTTTATTCGTCGATATCGAGAAAGTGTGCGTGATGGTCCCATATAATTTTTATTAACTTGACTTTGGTAGTTTTTGAGTTAGCTTCAATAATCCGTATTTTTCCCACTTTGCTTAATATGTGGATGATGTTATAATAACTTCCTGACACTGTTGTTTACATAGCCGGTAGTGGTATTCGATTTGTGCGGGGAAGATACCACAGCAAAAGAGTGAAAAAAAACTGCAAAGTTAAAAATAATTTTAATTTCGGAAGTCGGTAGCAAAAAACGAAAATTCGAAACACTGACTTCCGAAATTAAAGTAATTTTTCACTTTGCAGTGTTTTTTTTAAGTCGATTGTTTGTTTTGTAAACAGTATTTTTTTCCTGTCTAGTTTTTGCCCAACAACATTGGGACAGGCTTAAAATAAATGTTCTTCTTAGCGTGTCGATGGCAATCTAAATGTGAACTAAATGGATACTCAAAATATATCTTACTATCAACATAACATAACATCACGCCTATAGGCCCCAAACGGTTAGGCAGTGTTGTACCTAAAACACTGTTCGCCAGTTATGTTTAAGCCCCATGTAATAAGGGGCGAGACTATTGCCATCAACCGGGCCCATATCCAGACTCCAAGCTACAGCTGAGAAATCCCTGATAGAAAAACCCAATAACACTTTGCGCGACCTGGGCATCAAACCCAGGACCTCATGCTCAGCAGTAGCGCTTGCGACCACTAGACCAACGAGACAGTTCGGTATCTTACATACAATCATTTTAAAGATTTTTACAAAAATATGACAGAAACATACATGCCTTGTATTAGTTGTATTTTTCATTTTAAAGATTTTTACAAAAATATGACAGAAACATACATGCCTTTTTTTTTTTTTTTTTGGGTGGGAAATTATCAAATAACTTCTCCCGCTCTGGGTGGAGCGGGAGGGCGTGTCAGACTCTTACTGACTAAAACCCACCCGTGTTCCTTCCGTTGCCTTTACGTTGCATAACAAACATACATGCCTTGTTGTGTTATTAATTGTATTTTTGTAAAAAAATATAATGTTCACTAAACCATATCTGCTAGATTAGCAACACATCTATAAGAATCCCAGCCTATAAATATCGAATAGTCCAAAAAGTATGCTATTGAATAAAGTCGGGCTTTCGAAACGTTCCTTAAGTTACCTCTGTAAGCTCTCCCAGCAGAAGTTAGGCATCAACTTGGAATCCTCGACGCGAAACTTTGAGAATTTTTTAAACATTTTTATTTTTTAAATCGCGCCGTTGGAAACTTAATGTGATAGGGATTTGGCAGGCTTTCAGTGTTAGACTGTTAGACGCTATACTGTGACAACCAGAGCTATATCGATGGAATATAAATGCCGTAATAAAAGTTAAATTCTCTTTTTAGCATTTTTATTTTTGGTCGAGAGGATTTTATTATTATTAGGCTCGTGCGTTATGTGGTCTAACCTAACCTTACCTGCCTTTCAGTCATTTTCACTTGCTACTTCATTTTTAGCTATGGGCACAGATCAATACAGGTGGGACACTCCCCAAAATCATTTAAATAAAAAGTGACTCTTGCTACGACACAATAAATTGCAATCCAGGTCGCACAGCGCTAATTACCTACAGTTATTTTCAACTAGAAGTCGCCTCTCTTTCTATCGCGTAAGTTCTTCTGACTACGTTACACTCACTGAATTGGCCCAACAGGACGGGCCTGCCGCGTACTTGTAGCTTCACACCTAAACTGCGGAGAGTCCCATCTGTATTCATCTATGCTAAGTGGTTACGGCTACACTTAAGTTTAGCCTGCTAAAGATGAAATCATTTATCGAAAATGCACATTATGTCGATCATTAGCCTCAACTTAAAAATTAACTCAATGTTATTTCCACACCCGTCTTTAGCCGTAACATATTGCAAGAAAGAAAGAAAATAAAGAATTAAGTAAATAGAATAGAATAGAATAGAAATAATTTATTTCAAACCGGAGTCCATAGGGTTAGTAACAAAATTACTTAACTTCTAGTGTTAGTAGGTTATACCAGGTGGAGACGACATTACGACAATAAATCAAACTGCGTATATCTAATGACGTTCTTAGTCTGCATACGAACATTCAATCAAATATGTCCAATAGTTTAGTCACTATAGCGAGTCAAAGATTGGCAAAACCCATAGTCGGCCCATCACTACTATTTAGTTTGTTTGAAAAAAAAAACTTTTTTTATTTCGATGCTAGGATTTGTTTGATAATTCCAAAATACTCTTATGCATTAGTATTGCCAGTGTTTTCATTTATTGTCGTATTGTTGTCTCCACATTGTATACACAGATAAAAATATACAAATAAATTTCAGCGTGGAGCCACATCCACCTCCGCAACACCGGGAAATCCCACCGATCTGCGAATACACTGAGGAGATCTTCACTGACCTAGATATTTAAACATGTCCACCCTTCGCAGTGGTTCTCCACAAAGTGCTACAGTTGGGATGCACGAATACGTCACACTACCTGCTTTAAAAACCATTAGTTCAATCTTTGTGACATTATATTTGAGCCCATGATTCACCGCATAGTTTTCGCATATAGCGATCAGTCGCCTCAGAGCACCGATCGATGGGCTCAGCAACACCATATCGACAGCATAACTTATATTGTTAATGCATACCCCATCAATATGACATCCGACATTGGTGTTGCTGAGCTCAAGGATCAGCTGGTTCATGTACAGGTTGAAGAGCCGGGGTGAGCTGAGCCCCCCCTATAACACAAAATAAAAATAACAAAATGAAAAGTGAAAATAATATTTTAACAACAGTATCCTTACAGTAGGCTCTTTGCCTTTCGTGTCGACACAGACATGGATGGCATGCATAGCATAAAAACTTGCAGTAGGACAAATGCATGTACAGTACAACTATTTTCTTAATGTCCCTCGGCAAACTTCGTGTCGTCGCGGTCGGTCGTCGAATGTCTACGCTCTCAATCGACTTGGAAGTATATAGAGATGTTAATACTCTTTTAACTTGATGTATTTTTTTTTTAAATGGGAGTAAACCTGCTAAAGTCGCAGGCACGACAAATAATGCGATGATTCCCGAGGGACATTATGGAAATAGTTGTACTGTACTTGGATGAAAATATACAAATGTTTGATACAAAGTTTTCTACATATGACGCTCTCTTATTTATGTGTCTAGACATCGGCACTTGAAAAACAAAAAGGGCAAGTAAGTATAACGTTTTAGGCGTCTTAAATTATACCTATTTGTATGAGCAAGTTGTAATAGGTATACTTACCTATGTACATAAAAAACACACTGTGGTTATGATTTTGGTGACAGACTATCAACGATAAAATGGTATTTTTTAGACTGCCGCGTTGGTCTAGTGGTCGCAAGCGCAACTGCTGAACATGAGGTCCTGGGCTCGATTCCCGAGTCGGGCATAATGTTGTTGGGTTTTTCCATCTGGAATTACTCAGTAGCAGCCCGGAGTCTGGATTTGTGCCCGGTTGATGGCAATAGGCTCGCCCCCTATTGCATGGCATTTAAACATAACTGGTGAAATGTGGGTGTACTGTATAGGTACGTGATGTTATGTTAACCTTGATGCAGTCAGGAGAAACAACTACATTGAAAGAACCCCACAGTATATAATTAAGGATCAATAATAAATTGATCTCAATATTAATTTAATGTTATAATTATTTACTTCATTAATGTTAACATCTGTTAAGATTCAGTAATTGTTATTTGGTTCTTAATTTATTTTTTATTAAAAAAAAACCTTAGCTAAGCCATTGTAACATCAATATTCCAGTTCACTAGTTAGTCATATTTCTTATTTCCATTTTATTATACAAATATACATTATACAGTTATATTGCCAAATTAATAAAAACAGCGAAATATTTGACAGCTATTTACGACGTTGCCCACTTTCAGTACAAACGCTCTTATGGGACACAAATAAAGATATGAATACTTATGTAATTACACCAGGAAAATACCAATTTTGACCAATTGTCAGATTTTGGGTTTCCCGTTACTAATGCTACAAACAAAAAAAAAAAAAAAAAACCACCCTGCAAGTACTGACCGTGGCACATCGCGGGTTACCCGAGAACATCAACCAACATATTCCATCCTTCTTCAACTTGGCATTTTGTTTTTATTTAGTACTTCTTTCACTAAGTTGTTTGTTGGTCATTTTTATGTTCAAGAACTGACCGTGGCCAGCGCAACTCTCACAATGCAATCTGCTTTTATGTGGCCACAACATGCTAGCAATTATTATAGCCCCAACAAAAAAATTAAACCGCAGATTCACAGCACCATAGATAATATTTCCCCCCATTATCCGGTGCCTAACATGGCGCCAAACAGTCTGTCTTTGAGTTCGCGGGTTTTGACATGGTAATAGGGTTGTGCCCGCTCCGATGCAAATTACTGAATAATCGGCTTTCGGCTTATTGAGATGCGTCTACAATGAACCGTCTGTTGTTCTCGGCTTGCCGTCGATCCGAGTATTTACGAAAGTAATTCGGATGTTGTATAATTAATTAATATTGACTTTTGATGATTATGCTGGGTAGGTTCGTCGAATGGAAGGAAAAGTTTGGGTGAGATGCAGCTGTGATTATATTAATCGTCAAATTAGGTGTTAATGCCGAAATATTCGTATTTTTTAATATAAGATTATTCAAACAATAGTATACCTAATTTCAAACAGGTAGGTAATCGGAATTACCTACATTCCGATTACCTGTTTGAAATTTTAATTTCTGCATAATTGTTCTTATTTTAAATTATTTCAGCACTCGTTTATTAGGGGCGTCAAAAATGCATTTGTTAATTATAGCATAACTTAACGCCATGAATCACAAACAAGACTGTTAAGAGGGAACAGGACCTGCGATTCTCCATACAAATGTATTCTCCTGTTTTCTTCCTGAATAATGCCTCTAGAGCAATCATTTTTTTTTCATAAAATCAAGGTGTGGTCTGTGGTAGTCACGTCCTTGTTATTTCCATTTTTTCAGCAACTTATCGGTAAAGAGAATATGACTCTCCAAAAATTACAAAAACGCCCCATTTTTACCGCCGCCGTGATTAGTGGAGTACCAGACAAATTCAAAAAGTTTTGAACTTAAATGAAAATGATAGGAACCTATGTAGACATACTCTTTCTTAAAATTTTAATGTAAAAAATTATCGAATCGGTTCAGTTTTTGAGGAGAAAAATGGGAATACGAAACATCGATTTCGTCTTTTTTTTTTGTGATATAATTGGTCTGAGCTGTAGCTATCCCTATCGCACTCTACGGGGGCAGACTTGAGGTAAGAAAACGGCAATAGTTTCTTCAAATATCTATTTTTCAAATTCCTCGCAGTCCCTGTTCCCTCTTAAACCTAAAATTCTCTTTAATACAATACTGATAAATAAACTGGCAGATGCTCAAGATTGCTTCTGCAAACTAAATTCCAATCACCGTTGACCAGCACCCTGATTGCGTTACACTTTGAATCACAATCCGAGTTTTGAAGGACATTGCTAATCCATAGCTTCATAGGTTTGAAAAAATCGTCAGCTCAACAACTTTTAAATAACGCAATGGACGTGGGTGAACTGTCAAAATGAAACCCATTGCGACCAAATGTCATTTTATGTATGTTACGCAATTACGTCAGGCATAGGAAGTTTCAATGAAACATTAATTATTCTGTCTTAAGGATGATTGGGTAGGAGTTTAAGGTATTATTTTGAAGTATTTTTGGTAGGGTTCTGCCACTACTTATGATAATAGGACCTGGTAAACAACACATTGTCAGTGAAGTTCTAACAGTACGGAAATCAAAAATGGCTACTTTACAGGATAGTGAAAAAACTGTGTGAAATGAATGTAACTTACGCTTAAGGCCATATTTCCCCTTATTTATAAACGCTGCTTAAAGTTAAGTAATGATTAGCGCCTGTTTAACCATACATTTTTGACGTTTAAACATCACTTAACTTTAAGCAACGTTTATGAATAAGAGGGATTGTGTTTAATTCTTAATACAAATGAAATCTGTGATGATTTGAACCCTTGGTGACTTTCGCAGTGTTGCCAGTAGTAAGTAGCCATTTTTGACTTCCATACTGTTAGAACTTCACTGACAATGTGTTGTTTACCAGTTCCTATTATCATAAGTAGTGGCAGAACCCTACCAAAAATACTTCAAAATAATACCTTAAACTCCTACCAAATCACCCATTAAATATGAAGTTAAACACACTATACCACGGTGTTAGACAACGCCGCCGTCACTCAGCCTCTCTGACGCGCGATGCGCGTACATCACGGAAACACATTGAACTAAGCCCATTAACCGCGCCAAATCACGAGTTATGAAGTAACCCATCGGTACCCTAGCAAGTATGCTATATTAGCGTACTGTAGTCAGCTTAGGGGCTGTTCATAATGGAGGACGGAGGAATGAATGTTTAAAACAGTTCAAAACTTCATCTTTTCGAATAAATGCTACTTTTTAGATTAGCTGTGCCAAGTAGCTGGACACATTTATAGCAGTGTCAGTGATATTAATGAGATCTTCAAAATTGCAGGTGTATGGACACTTGGGACATTCCAGCATGTTCTGGACAGCACACTCGCCAATGGGAGTGTCGGGAGAGGGACGGATCTATAATCCCCGTTTTGCTCATTTGTATTTGCAGCTGCCTACTTGGGTCCGCAACGTAGACTTAAAACTGAAACATACAGATGAATTTTTCACGATAAATATTTTTTTTAAGTTGATATAGTTTTCGGAAAAAACGCTATAGGTACTGAAAAACTCAACTGTACGTCATTCTACAGCGTGTTGTAGCAAGAAAAAAATAAATTGAGAATCAGACTCGAGAAGAGATCATAAACAGCTACCAAAACGTGCAAAAAAAAAACAACATTAAAAAGTGTAATGGTACAAAACAATTAGAATTTTATTGCTTCTCACTATATGTCATATCTACAAAAAAAAAAAAAACTACGTTATCGCATTTTCTGGTTCTTGGTGGATTTCCTTTCAAGACGTAGGTACCTACCCAAGAAGAAATCTACCGTATCCGCAATCAAAAACTTCGTACAAAATTCAAAATTACTCGTAATTACGTCTACATTATCGCATTTCCTAGTTTTTGATGGATTACCTTTCAAAACGTACTTACGCAAGAAGAAATCTACCGTATCCTCAATCAAAAATCTCATACTACCAAAACCTCTCCATAGAACAAAATAGCCAAGTCAGAACACGGCCCTAACAAAACTTTCGTCGTAAAATTACGTATAACCACAGGAAGATCACTCAAACTTATAAGAGGAATTTATATTTTATGAGGAAAAATGGCGGACCCTCGGCGCCCGCCGACAGCATACCTAATAACTGTGTAGCCTTTACACCACAACCTTTTGAAAAATACAATCGTATTTGTCTTGAATATTCTAGGATAGATGTTACACTAGTTAGGGAAGTAAAAGATAAAGGAGGTACGAAATGAGAGGAGATTTTGTTCAGGAGTTCGTCTGAAGGCGATAGCCACGGAACACGGAATCGCCGTGCCGGCAGCATCTAGAAACGGCATGGCGGCAGTGAGAAAAGAAAAACCGGTCAATTGCGTGTTGGACCACGCACAATGAAGAGTCCCATCGTTGGGATTAATATATCCCAAAAACAAACTTAACATTACAGTTGAAAAACACGTTCTCCCATACATCGATGTACGTCACGGTCAATTCTCCAACTGCAAATGTAAGTTTCTAATCTGTTGGTGGAGTTTTTCTTTTACATGTGCTATGAGACCTTGCTTCCCGCCAAATTTCATGATTCTAGGTCAACGGGAAGTAGGTAGGTAGGTTTTGATTTATTTGCGAGTATCAAAATTTGTCGCATAAATGGCCGTATTTTTGTATTGCGTTGACTTAGAAGCTTACTTTTTTTAGAGCTTCAAGGGACTATAGAACTACGTATTCGATATTAATTTCGACTTGATACCTCCACGCGTTCCTGAGAAAAAGGGTGACAGACTGACAGACAGACAGACGGACAACGAAATGATCCTATAAGGGTTCTGTTTTTTTCATTTAAGGTACGGAACCCTAAAAAGTGTGTTGTGCGCACAACTTCTGTCACGGACCGCCTTCTAAGCCTTCAAGTTTCTATTATTACGTCATTTTTGTCGTAGTGCGAACGTCTCTGTGGTCTAGTGGATAGACCACCTATCTCAGACCCAAAGGTCCCGGGTTCGATTCCCAGTGGTGGCAAAATTTTCTGCTCGCTTTGGTTGGTTTTAGGGCTTGCTCTAAGTCCGCCTGGCTAGCTACCACCATCTTATCTAAGTATGTCGCCATAACAACGATGTTAACAGCATTGTTGTGTTTCGGCAGTTCGAGGTAAGATAGCCAGTTCCTCTGTGGTTGAGGATTCCGGGTGAAGCTCGCTTCTACATTCGGCCTGATCATCACTAACATTAAAAAAAAATCAAGTTAATTTAAAATAACTACAGTTAGTTTAGTAGAGCGCTGGAAGTGTATAAATTAGTCTAACTAAACAACGATAATTTAATGACTTCAATATCATTATGATTATCGGTGTAAATTAAAGGTTTTTAATATAGTTCGTATACAACCTACTAATTTTAAAACCGACGGACAGAGACCAACATCAGCATATAATTTCTCCATCCTTTATCTATAAATATACACAAATAAATACAATTGAGGTGTCTGTTTGTATTGCCACAATAACAGCTTTTTACTAAATACGTATGAAAGTATACACGGAACATACAACAACAAAAAAATGTTATTTAATTTTTTTTTTTAACTGTCAGGTTGTCAAAAAAAATATTTTTTTAGTGTCTGTTTGTTCCGGCCTATCTCCGACACGGCTGGACTGATTTTGGCAGGACTTTGGCGGGACTTTCATTGGCAGATAGCTGATGTTATAAGGAGTAATAATAAGTAAGGGTACTCTTTATAACATCAGCCCAGGCCCAAGTGGGGGAAGCTTTGGGCAGCAGCTAGTTTACCATTCAAATCTCCCTACAATTTATTTATTTATTATTAGCTTTATTTTATCCCTTACCTTTAGCTTTTGTGATGTGAACTTATTTATTTATTTGTTAGTAATGTTAGTTTTGTACTTAAATAATAACAATGCTAGATTGTTATGTGTAAGGGCCGCCTTTTGCAGTGAAAGCCTCCTCCAAAGCGTTCCAGGTGGCTCTGTCCTTTGCCCATTTGGACTATAAGGCTCCGGCTATATGTATGATGTCGTCACTCCGTCTTTTAGAAGGTCTACCCTTCCTTCTTTTTGTATATATTGGGTACCAATTTGTAATAGTTTGTGACCATCTTTCATCCATAGCTCTCTGAACATGACCTGACCATTTCCATTTCAGTGTCAGCACCTGTTTGACCGCATCCCTTGCCTTTGTTCTTTTCCTTATCAGTGAACTTTTAACTCTATCTATTAATTTAATGTTCATGTAGCTCAGTTCTATTCCTCTTTGACAGCTTCTTATTTTATTTAAGAGTGATTTTTCTCTTTCTACAATACAGAAATAAATTACTCATCATTTTATGTGTGCGTATTCCCAGTAATAGTTGAAGCACGTGAAATATTCAGCAGCCGCGCGTGCACGATGCATCTAATTAAAGATTTGCTATACAGCAAGTGAGGATCAGGCGGGGCGATTTGGGAAAGAGCAGTTTAAAGAAGGAAAGAAAGAAAGAAAATACGTTTATTTTCGGTAAACTTGACGCAAAGAAAGAATACATACACAAAAAGAACAAGTTGAGAGAAAATTTGCGTCACATCCACGCAAAAAGGCCATTGCTCAACATAATGGTAAGACACTATGCGAGACAGAACTCCTGGCGCTGGTTTTCAGCGAGAGGCCGGCGCGGCCGTGAGTTAGACGTTAACCGATGCAGCATAAGAAATAACAATAACAAAGTAAGAAATAAAATAAATACAATACTTAAGTCCTAAATGTTGTAGTAGCAAACAGTATACTCATCTCGACTAACCTAAAAGCGTGTTTATGCCAACACGTGTACGGGGTTGAGCTAATGAAGCTTTAGGGCAGACGCATTGTAAGTAAGAACACACATGAGTTGATTAACTACGGGGTAAAAGGAAATGCCTTGACTTCTTAAAGTCATACCTACACGACGTAAAACAAATAAATTAATGATATTGTATTTAATTTAATTATTACCAATCATATATTTGCACACCATAGTATGTAGCAAACATGTCTGAAGCTTTATTTTATTTTATGTGATTCTGCATTCATTCTATTCTTTTATGTAGGTATACACGTTTGAATGAAAAAATATATCTTTATCTTTAAAACTGTACATTTTTGCCGTTCAAAAGTGCTTATTTGGCTTTAAACATTTTCGTAGGAATATCAGGATAAAAGCATAGCTATGTCCTAATCCAGGTTATGGTCTACCCATGTGACAAATTTCATCCAAATCTGTTCAGCTGTTTTAGCGTGAAAGCGTAACAAACAAACAAACGCACTCGCATTTAAAATAGTTATTAGGTAGGTTATTATATAAAATAATATAAATATAAAATTTAATATTTAATTATAGTTAGGATTGAATAAGGATAAAGTTAGATGGATTAACATTTATTGGAAAACATCGGTCGTCGATCGCCGCTTATTACCCATTCCAAACCGCGTTCTGTATAGCCGAGCCCTTATAGAAAAGCAACCATGTCTGATAAAATATTTATAATATTTAATGAAGATAGTGATGCCCGCTCTGCGCGGAATGTCGAGGAGAATTTATTGGAAGAAGATGCCTCGAGTCATTTTTAGGGATCCGTACCGGAACGGCCGTATTATGACGTATTAATGCCACCATTATTCCAGTGTGAGTGAGAGACGGAGCTATACAAGGCCGCTAGCACCATCCTTTTTTCGCAGTGGAATAATGATGGCATTAATACTTCATAATAAGGCCCCTGAACACTATTACCGTCCGTCCGTATCTCATGAACCGTAATAGGTTTACAGTTGAAATGTTCACAGAATGTATATTTCTGAACTATTATAATAATTAAACAAAATTAAGTAATAATTAAAGGTACAAGAAACGTCTTTTTTTTCGGCGTTTTTTTCTCGATCATACGGTAAGGAGAGCTTCGTTTGCGAGTCCGACTCTTAGCCGTTATTTTTGCTCGATGTTTTTCAGAGCCTGTTCTTCTGATGACTAGAGACTATTCTTTGATACATCTGACCACAGTAAAATCAATAAACAGTCGTAAGAATATTCCCAAAAAAACCGAAGCTTAGCAAATAATATTATAACATACATATTGATTGCAGACACTATGTTATTATCTCAAGATAAAGATCATTTATTCTGAACTAGCTTCCGACAGCAGCTTTGTTCTCGTGATATATTTATAAATTATAGCCTATGTTACTCAGTGATAAACTGATAATATAACATATCTACTGGTGAAAGAATTTTCAAAATCGGTTCAGTAGTTTTTGAGTTATTTCTTACACACAAAAATACATACATAAGTATGTTAATAATATCTTAAGAAAAAACTCATTTATTACCGCGACTTAGTCTGGTATCCATGATGAAAAGTATTCTATGGCCTAACCCAAGTCATTGTCTACCCATATGCCAAATTTCATCCAAATTCGTTCAGCCATTAGCCGAAACCGTTGCACAAACAAACTCATAACATCACGCCTGTATTCCCCGAAGGGTTGAGCAGAGGTTTACCTATAGTACACCCACAAACAAACTCACTTTCACATTTAAGACGCTGACAACAGCTCAACCGCGGTCACTGTCGGACTGCATAGAAAAGAAAGAGAAGCGCGATGACACAACGCCTGTAATGTATTGCAAAATAGGAAGCAATTATCGATTTATTCAAAAATGAGTTGAGTAATCGGTAATGAAAAACAACCAAGTTCTGCATTCAAATAAGACGTTCTTGTTATTAATTATAATACCAACGTACGTTGCTATTTAATACAGATATTTTGGATTAGAACTCAAGGAAAAGGGTTAGTTTACCGTTAATTTGTATTGAGATTTTTTTTTCAAAACGTGTTCTGGTTACAATCAAGTTCTGAGAAATAATTATGTTCGAGATTCACATATATTTTTTACGCTACCACAAACTATATAGATTTTTTTGTTTAAGTCAAGCCTGCTTTTACTGTTTGCCTGTTGTCAGCGCCTTAAACTATTAGTTAAACCCACCCTCCCTCGCACGGGTGCAATGGCGATGTGTCAAACATCGAGATTACTGTGCTACTTAAATATCAAAGTCAATTACTAATATACGGTGAAAATAAAATAGTATATAGTAATAGTAGGAGCTCGTGGCTAAGTAATAACAGCCGCACGGGTCAATAAATCAGGTTAAGCTACGCTTGCCGGGGTTGGTCCGTGGATGGGTGACCATCTTTACATATCGAGATTACTTCGTGCGTTGGAAAGCACGTTAAGCCGTTGGTCCCGGCTGTCATCGGCTCGTTACGGGTAGTTAGAAGCCTGAAAGTCTGACAACCAGTATTAACAAGCGGTGTCGTATTACCCAGTTACTGGGTTGTGGAGGTCAGATAGGCAGTCGCTCGATGTAAAATACTGGTATTCAGTTGGGAAAAGACTAGGCAGATTGATTGTTTGGTGAAAATAAAATCCACTGTTTAGTTTAGAAGTTTTTAACAATCAGACAGACAAACACGAAAGCGAATTTGTTTTCATACTATGTAGATATATGTAGATATCTGGAATTTGTCAGTGGCAGCACGGAGTCTGGATTTGTGCCCAGTTGATGGCAATAGACTCGCTCCCTATTACATGGGACTTAAACATAACTGGCGAAATGTGGGTGTACTATAGGTACAGCTCTGCTTAACCCTTCTTGGAACGTAGTAATTCTTGGTTAACCATAAACGATTTCATACTATTAAAAGCGACTACAAAAACCTAACTATTTCCATACAAACTTAGCTCCTAGCCTAGCGCCTACACAACGTAAATCAATTACGAAAAGCAATGTTAAATAGTTGACAATATTGCCTGGAACTATGTGGGGAAATTATATCAGGGCAATAACTGAATATAACTCTGAAATAACGAGGATACCCCGGCCGAGCGTTGGAGAGGGGAACGCTGTACAGAGGAAGGTCAGAAGGTTGACTACAATAATATGTATATTTAAGACCTTCTATGTATACCTATATTCACAAATAAAGATTGATTGATTGAAGGTTTAGTAACGGTGGCTATTTCAAGACTGATAATTATATGGGACCAGTAAAGGTGAGCAGTGGTGGCACAGTGGTGACGGCCCCCACTTCCCCCCTCCACCCTCCACCACACGAGTTGTAGGTAGTGGGTTTGAACTAGGGATGAATCGGTACGCAACGTGGCCAATACGATACCGATACCGATATTTAAGAATATGTATCGGCGATACCGATACCGATACCGATACGGATGATTAAATTAAACGGACTGAGTATTATAAAAAAAACAAATTATTTAATAAACTTAAAATCACAAAAATATTCTCAGTTAACAACATTTATTTTTATTTTTTTTACATTTAATTCTCAACTTATGCGGAGAAAGGCGACTCCGCAAGTCCGTTTGAATGAGACCTGCTGTAGAAAACTTATATGTTCTTTTGCGAAAATCTTTTATACTTTATTTTAAAAAAAGAATTAGGGTCGACGCAAGCGAAGCCACGGGCAGCTAGTTAGTCCTAAAGAAACGCTTCCAAAAAAACTCAAAGTTGGGTGTGTAATTGTCGTGGTATTTCTGCATCATTATTACGATGTGGTATGTACTGACGATATTGCATATTTCACCGCAACATTGCCTAATACCTACGTGCGTTGTTATCTGCGTTAGATAATACTATTTACTGGTTTCTTGTTTAATTAGCTTTTGCTAAAGGCGAGTGTAAAGTTATGGTGGAAGAATTTGTGGTGTAGCATTATTCTTCTACATTAACAAATGTCTGGCCTTAAAATCCTATCTTATGATCAAGAATGAACTGACTGTTGTTTAGGTGTTATCAAGTTTTAGAAATATAGAATATTTCTGCTCATGTTTTGCTGAGAAAATGGAAAACAAAAACTGATATTCGACAAAGACCTCAATATTATCTATAACATAACATCACGCCTGTATTACTCGGAGAGTAGGACAGAGAGGTGTATATCACACCAGTATTACGGCAGTTGTTTCAGATTTAGGCATAATATATTTAAAAAATTATACATCCTGAAGATAAGGCAGCTTCCATATCTCGATGTAATTTATAACATACAGACAAAATGCTGCATGGTGCTGTCACCATGCAACTCTTTTTATACTTATTTTAATTTTTTTAAATGCAACTTATTAAAAAAAAAAGTATAAAAAGACAACAATGCAACTCTTTTTATACTTATTTTAATTGTTTTTAATGCATTTTATTTATTAAAATTACAATAAGTATAAAAAGAGTTGCATGGTGCTGTGATTTGTGTCGGTTTTGTCTGTATGTTATAAATTACATCGAGAAATGGAAGTTGAATTGAAGATTGAGATTGCATGTGATGTGATTTGTGATCGTCTTATATAAAATTGATAACGGAAAGAAGGAACCTGGATATCACAACACAGGGAATGTGAGGAGTGTGAGGTCTAGGAATTCAATCAACTTGAATGTTAACTTAGCGTAATAAAATAATTTTTCTAATATATTCTTATTTAAAATACAATCCATTTCGCTTCTTTCATGTCTCCAAAAATACTACCAAAAAAAAAACATTCAATCAGCCAATTTATCTCAATCTGTGTAACTCAAAAAAGTCAATCAATAACGTATCCATCTTCTCAACGGAACGATGTGTTTCGTCCATCGATCAGGCCCGAAAGAGTAGAACTAACTTGTCAGATTGGAGCGTGATCACTCAATGCCCCCATTACATGGGACTATCAGTCAATCTGGGGAGGGAGTCCGTTGACTCACGTCACGGGGGATTGGAGAAAATTGAACGCCCGTTGGCTCACGTCACGGGGTTGGAGAGAAAACCGAACCACCGTGACATTTTTCAAGATATAGATTGAGGTAAGTCGATATTTTTCAAGATTATTATATGATAGCTTCATAATGCCCTACATATTATTGCTGATTGTTTTAATTGTGGATGGCAATAGCTGATCAATTCCTTTTCCTAGCAGTGGGATGAAGCAGGCTGGCAGTAGTCAGTAACCAGTTTCATAGTGTAATGACATCACTGTACCCAATGTTTATGTATGCAGTTTGCGTGTCAACACATGTTTTTGCTAATAAGCATTAAGAGGAAGTGCTCCTTATTCGTTTTGGATTCGTTTCAATATGAGACACATAAAGTACTCCCTAGATTTTCGCCTTGGTATCAAATCTTGCTGAGTTTTGAGAGTTTTGTTGTCGTATACCGGGCAAACCTCGCGCAAATACGAGAAATAAAGAAGGCTGAATATTCCGTTTCCAAACGGATTTCTGAAACCTGTTTGATCTCATTTTTGAGGTATGAAATGGTATTCTTCCCTTTGCAAATGAGTTACTCGTATAGAAAGAACGCGTGGGAGGATGTGACAATGGAAACAGAGCCACACAACTCAGTGCTCAGATGAAGATAGATCGCGGACGAGACGCGTGGTCACCCTGTCCGCGCGCAGTTAGTCGTAGTTCCTACAGTGATCGATGTCTTCACTCTCATGCTTGCCTAGTACTTTGATTCGTTGCTCGATATATTATTGAAATTGTTATCGATTTCAGGACTACAGAATGTTATGTTTTTCAAGACTATCTATCGCCTGTGCACACACTGCATGGTCTAGCCAGGTTTATTGGTGATGTAGATACTACTTACTGTATTTCCATTATGCTATTCCTACAGTGATCGATGTCTTCGCTCTCATGCTTACCTAGTACTTTGATTCATGGTTCAAAATATTCTTTATTTCCAGATTATTTGATTCAAAATATTTTATTTTACATAAACGTACAAGGGCACTTATGAAACGTCAGAAGCTAGGTGCACGGTTCCAATTGGTCGTTTCCTATGGAGAAGACCCGGCAAGAAACTCCACGGTTACTCTTTTACAAGTAAATGGTTTTTACAATGTTTTCAAATTACAGAGTTAATAGGTATGATAGGACATTGTAGGCCTATCAACAAATACCAGGTACTTATCAATTTTAAAAATGGTCGCAGATCTACAGCCTGTTAAGGCTACAGCGTTCTCACATTCACAAAATCGAAAAGGAAAGAATCAATTTAAAAGATAAATAAAATAATAAAAATAAAAACCTATTTAAACCAAATGACATGATTGCCACTACAGTTATAACAAATCTAATTTAATAAAAAATATAGAATATTGTAGGTATGTAATGTCAAATAATGAAAAGATTATGTCAAGGAAGCATGTAAAAAAAAGAAAGGTAAAATAAAATAATGATCTCCTGAGTTATCATTTTTATCAGTCGAAAGACTAGCAAAAAGCTGGACATAGTCCTGAGTTCTAACTGACCATAGTCCTGGTAGAAAGATGGACATAGTCCTGGTAGAAAGATGGACATAGTCCTGCGTTATATCAGTGATCAATGTCTTCTCTGATAAACTTGCTGTTTGTTATATTTAATCTAAGTTCGTTATGTAGTTACTAGTCGTTATTTAATTTGTTTCGCGATACAATTATTATCTTGTAAGACTGATGTGCTAATTGTTTATTGGTTTTCCAAATCAAGACCATTTCCACCATATTAATGTATATTCACGGTGATGCTTGGTGCTCCAAATGATTAATTTCGATTGTTTATTTTACCATAAACATTAACAGCCTTGTTCCACTCCCTGCTGAGGTTAGGCCTTCTTCTTTTAGTGGTACATTTCTCTGTGGTATGTGAATTGTTTATATATTGATTTGGGCTCCATTTACTTATATGCTATTTTGAGTAGCGCACCTGCGCACGGTCTAGTTGATCAACTTTTTCACCACAATGTAAATAAATCCATATCTTAATAAAATAACGTAGCTATTATTCCTTTCTACACCCCATATTTTCCTTCATCAACATTCTTCAGGGTTAGATATTATTCAATTATCATTTACACATATTTGCAGCATAATCTAGTTGCCGATAGACTTATTCAAAGCACGATCTCTTTGAGGCGTGATTTAATTTCACAGTTGGGGCCTAACTGAAGTGAGTTATATTTGGTTATAACCATCGGACCGTGATAGCATACCAACGTGTGAAATAATTATGTTTTATTCACAAAATGCTTTATGGTAGAATTGGTCACTTAATGGTCGGATATCTACGTGGTCTTGATCCGGTCAGTTTTTGTGTGCAGACTCACCAACCTTGTTACTGACAAGATTTTTTTTTTAAGTTTCAAGCCATGAAAATCCGATGTGATGTAGCATGGTGGTGTTTACCGATTTCATGGAAAATGACAAATGGTGCCATGCGCCTGTTCTAACTGTTCGAAGTGCCTTTGTAAGGTCTATGTGAAATACTTATATCATTGAATCTTTTCACGTTGAAGACGTTTTCCGGTTCTAAACGACAATTACAAATTTATATAATCTTCATAATCTTACATTTCACCTAAAGTCACAACACTAGCCGATTCTGTAACGAAAACATCAATCAATTGATTACTAACGCCTCACTGGAGAAACCAGAATAAATCAATAAAATTTCCAATAATAACATTTGATCATGAAGGGTCTACGTGATTCATTAAATGGCACCTTTTTCGGAAGTTATCGGTTTTGCTAATCACCACATCACTACGACCGCGAAAACTTTTTGAAAGTTTATTTTAGAGAAGCTTTTGTATTTTAAATCCAATTAAATGTTAGCCAAAATAATATGGCTTATTTTCATCACATTTTTATTTTGGTTTGGTGAACTGGATATTTTAAGAAAATTCTTTGAAATATCCAGTTTTAACCTTACTCCCGGACTCTTAAATCGAGCCACAGTGCATTTTTATGTTTAAAGGCCTAAAACATCAAAATAATGATTAGTCAGAGAAAAAGTTTCTACACAGTTCTGAAGGTGACATACTGGCCATCATTTCGGTTTCACCATTGTTCCAAATTTGAAATCAGGAATTTGAAAAATAGAAGAAAATCGGAGTTAGATCACTCTTAAAGAATCAACAAGTTTTGATTAGATTAGAGCATCTATAAGTCAATAGTTATTTCGATTTGTTCGAGAAATTGTTTTCCTTATTTTTTTTTAATATGGATACTGCACTTGAAGTAGCTGCGAAAGTTGGGCACTTCTTCAGTTTGGGCTTAGTCAGCTAAATATAAGTGCACAACCTCACGTAAACCGTTCAAAGAAATTATCCAGCTGGCTCCAGGTATCGATGGAGAACCACGAAACGGAAAAGACAGTGTTTTCAGCAATATTGCATTGAAGAGAAGGTGAGTTATGGTGGTGGGTTAAGGAAAAACTGACCTTGAAGTTGTGACAGGACCACTGCTGCCACCACTAAATAGCGACCAATACATTCGTCATTGCCTCAAAGCTCACGTGATTCCATATGCTGAATTGGTGGGCCAGGATATCATTTTTATGCATGACAATGAAAGGGCGCACACTGCAAGAATTGTTCGAGAATAACTGCATGACGTTAGTATCGTGGTAATGGAATGGCCAGCCAGAAGCCCTGATATGAATCCCATAGGGCACTTATGGAATGAGCTGAAGAGGCGTGTTCGAAACACCAACCAGCTCCAGAAACTTTGCAGGACCTGAAAACTGCCATCTTGGAAGCATGGGAGAAAACTCTTGGAACATTCCACAGCAGGTAAGACCATACCATTAATTAATTCCATGCCGAACGGCATGACTCCGTCGTAAATGCTCTTGGAGGTAACTAAAGTTATTAAATAAACATTTTCTCTATGTAAGCCAGCGTTTTCTTCAAAAATTACACGCTGAGAAACGCGAAAAGACGACTTATTGCAATTATAAAATAATAGGTATAATTATTAATTAGCTATTATTAATTCCTGTATGATACATCAGCATCACGCATGTTTTTTTTTTTTTTTGTTTTTTACATCTTCTATAGAATATTGTATACCTATGTATTTTTTTTTCTCTTTAATTTTTTTTTCATTAAGTTCTGATACAGTTAACGTTTGCTAACTGCTTGTTTTTACTATATAATAGTAATCTGTGGCAAATGTTGTGGGTAGTATATTTGTTAAGTGTAATTTTAAGTTTTTTCTGTTTATGTTTAACATACTACTGTTTGTTTTCCCTAATGTAATAAATAAAATAAACAGTTTTTTTAAGTATTCCGATTTAAAATTTGAAACAATGACAAACGGAAATGATAGTGAGTGACTGGCATCAAAACCACTTCTTTTCTTTGTACTACCATTATTTAAAAATATATACACCTTTAAACAAAAATATGCAGGTTAGGTTAGGTCAGGTACAAAAAAAATATACTTAAGATTTTGTTTAATTTTGACATCAACAAGACTGCTTTTTCAAAAGAGAATTTGATTTACCAAATAAAGCAAAACCAACGTAATAGCTAGTTCGCAGAAAATAATTAAACGAAATACAATCCAATTCGTACACAAGAATCGGATAATATTCTCGAAAAACGAAATACCAAACACGGACACAAAAAAATGCACAAAATATTCCAATAAATTCCATCGCTATAGGTAGTTACAAAAAATGGGCAAGTGCGAGTGGGACTCTCACACGAAGGTTTCCGTACCACCGTTCAATACTTGAGTAACGCTACATATTTTATCGTTTCTTGTATGAGGAAACCTTTTTTTTTTTTTTGTTTGGGTGGGAAATTATCAAATAACTTCTCCCGCTCTGGGTGGAGCGGAAGGGCGTGTCAGACTCTTACTGACTAAAACCCACCCGTGTTCCTTCCATTGCCTGTACGTTGCCAGGGGCCACGGTATCCCTTTCAGACTTTCCCGCAACCCCGGCAGGCATCGGTCCTAACGGACCCCTTCACTTCTGCTGACATCTCTTTGAGGCGCTCGTGAAACACAACGCGCCGTCGACCCGGGCCTGGTCCTTATCGGACGGCGAGCTACCCATTGCTCACCCTCCGCAAGCCCGTGCCTACGGTGGCCGGGAATAATCGAAATTAAAAAAGTATGAGGACCCCCTGAAATTTTATTTTTTTTGTTATAGCGGCCATAGACACACTCTGTGAAATAAATTACACAATAAATTTCAAGTATCTACCTGCTATGGTTCAAAAGATACACCCCTGTGACAGACGGACGGACGGACGGACTGCGGAGCCTTATTAATAGGTTCCCGTTGAAACCCTTCAGGTACGGATCCCTAAAAATGGCGGCCAAAAAATGATGTGCGAAAAAGTATCCATGTCACACATATGGTGACAAAAGGCGACTTCTCATATCGGATGAGCAAATATATTCAGGGGGCCCATTTTAGAGGCAGTCCTTCGCATATGTCATAGACAGTGGCCCCCAAGAGACAAGGTAGAGGCAAAAACTGAATGTTGCAGATATGTTCGCATTATTGTTGCGCGTGACCGTTGAAGAGACGATACGGGATTTTGGGTGAGAAAATCGGACGAAGAGAAATAGTGTTATCTATTAACCGCTGTGACTGCTGTTGGTGTATTGATTAAGTTTAAAATGTGTGTCGATTTACTTATTAAGGCTACCTAAGGTGCTTGTTGGCAGAAAAATGTGTTTTCTGTATTTATTGCTTTAATTTTCCAGGATATGACAAGACCTTAAATACTTAAAAGAACGAAGAGAAGAAGAAGAACGAAGAAGATTAATAAAAGTATCTTCTTGAGCGTCAATAAGAATCAATTATGTCTGAAAGATGAGCAATAAAATGTATATTCGCCATCATTACATAACTAATGCGATCACTAAAACACGAAGTCCACGCGATGATTAAGGCCATGTCATTGGCTGCAATACTTATCTGCATCCTAATTGTGTAAAACATTTTCAATCACAATCCGAGAGTTTTGAAGGATATTACTTATCCATTGCTTCATAAGTTTGAAAAACTCGTCAGCTCAATAACGTAAATAACGCAATGAAAGTGGAGGAACTGTCAAAATGAAACCCACTGCAATCAATTGTCATTTTATGTCTATTACGCAATTGCGTAATACACGTAATACACGTTTGCGTAGACCAGCGGCCAGTGGGGTAATTACCCCCACTGGCCGCTGGTCCACATGGTCCACAACGTTCAGCAAAGGCCATTTATAAGTGGACCACTACCTTTTGGCAATGGAGATGAGCCCCCAAGTACCTTATACATAATGGATAACGGGCCCAGCTAGTTTCAATAAAAGGATTTTTTGTATGCCCCTCATACACTCACGACGATATTGTTACATTTCTACGCTAAATTTATTCCTTTTTTACAAAAATCATATTTAAATGACATATTCATGGGATGAATTGAGTATTGTGCGATATTTTATAGATTGACTTAAGAACCCTCGTAAAACTATTCGTAGTTTGAGATAACTATCCGTTTTCCATTATATAAAATAATATTATTGCAGTATACGAAAATCGAATACATAATATGAATTGTGAACTATGTATATCCTACTCGACTGTAACCCATTACAGTCGAGTAGGATATACATGTTCAGAAGTGAAATAAAAACAAGAGGCACTCACTGTTATTTTATATTTCCGAGATAGATTCAGAGATAACGCTCCAACCGCCCAAACACAAAAGTACTGCTCCTGCAAGAAGTCAAACTACCATCCCCTTTATATTATTGTAAATTAATCTAAGCACTTACATATATTGACATACTTATAACAAAAATCTTAAGAATGAAAGCTATTATACTATTAAAGGTGCAATATTTGTATATATATTCAAACTACCTAGCCTTTTCCCAACTATGTTGGGGTCGGCTTCCAGTCTAACCGGATGCAGCTTGATACCGTATTTTACATAGAGCGACTGCCTATCTGACCTCCACAACCCAGTTACTGGGTAATACGATACTCCTTGGTAAGACTGGTTGTTGGACTTTCGGACTTCTAACGACCCGTAACGACTGTCAAAGATTCACGAAAGGCAGCCGGGACGTGCTGTCCGAGGCACGGAGAAGTCTCGGTATGTTAAGATGGTTACCCATCCACAAACCAAAACCGGCAAGCGTAGCTTAACCTAATGGATCTAACCGTGCGGCTGTTATTACTTAGCCACGAGCTCCTCAACTCGATGAATGAAGTTGGGGCAAAGTATAATGAACTTTATGTCAATTGTTTAACGTACAAACTAGATACGAACTGCTAGCTGCGGGAATTCACAATATTTGTATATATATATATATATATATATGTATATTTGTAATCACGTTCTCGAAAACGGCTCTAACGATTTCGATGAAAGTTGCAATATAGGGGTTTATGGGGTGAAAAATCGATTTAGCTAGGTGTCATATCTGGGAAATATCGTTTTCTCCGTATTTTCACCCGCGCAGAGCTCGGTCGCCCAAAGTTTAGAACAAGATGGCTACCTTAGAATAATGACATGGCAGCAAGGAATTAGTAAGTACCTACTATCATGGCAGCATGGAATTAGTATGAACTATCCTGTACTATTAAATGAGCGTCCTCTATTTTCACCAGAGCAGAGCTCGGTCGCCCAGGTACTTTTTTTATTATATGTGATTTATCACTTATAATAAAAAAGTAGCAGTAAGTGGCAGCAGTAAGTAGTAGGGCTTTAGCCTTTGCTAACAGTCAGTCAGTCTTTCAATTATAAACAAGAAAATTGCGTTCACTTAGCAAGAGTTCAGCCAGGCAAGATGATCCATTATTTTTTCAATCTACCTGGTCCTTTGTGAATTGAGAAGACATCAGATTTAATCCGACCTCTAAAGTGTACACACTTCTAAAAAATGAAGGAGAATTTAGGGTTGGCTACAAAAACATTTAAATATGATGCTATGAGAATATTTCACTAAGGGTGAAGAGACGAGTCACGTAGGATAATCAGCTGGAACGTTACAAGTAAGAGACAGATTAAAACTATAATAATAAAAATAACCTAAACCCTTGTTCCTGATGCCGATAGACCACTATTTATATATATATATATATATAAATAGTGGTCTATCATACAGGGACATATAGGTACATACTATATAGTAGTCATAGTATATCCTCCAGACCGTACTTCGGCCACGGCGGCCAATCTCAAAGGAGACTAACCTTCGGCGCGGAAGATATTATAGTGCACAAGTGTGTGCGCAGACACAGATGTACTCTCTCTTCCCTCACTCTCATAGTCCGATGAGACAGCAATCTGACACAACCGGAGAGAGATCAGGCGCACCTATATATATGTAATAAAGGAAAATAACCTAAACAAAGCAACAAAATGAGCCAAATATGACACTTAACGACCGCTAAAACTAACTATTAATAGCCCCCAAAAAGTCCTTTTACAGATCTTTCCATTTGGATTCCTATCATACCATTCTACGCTCGCCAATACGCGGACTCCACTCGGGAACGCGTCTGTACCAACGGCTAATAGGTCCTTTGACAGACATTGTCGGCCTACTGCAACAGACTACAGCTAGTTAACTCTGCCAGCAAATTAACAAAAAATAAGCTCAATATCGACGAAATTTAAACTAATGAATTTTTTTAATGGCTTTTCGAACATTAAAAAAATTCATTAGTTTAAGCCCTAATTTCAAATCTCTATATTTGCAATACACAACGACTAAAACATAATTTTACTTCTACCAACACTTAAAAACCTGCCTAAACTAACCTCCCAAACTGCAGCGGTAGTGGCACATTACTAGAGCACGAGTTCAGTAGAACAAGGCAGACAGAGTCGACGTCGAGACAGCCTGATCTAAAATGCAAACCGCGACCCAAAGAATCTCATTAGCAGACGGGACCACGCTACCTTGGCGCGGACTATTCTGGATATGCGACGGTGGATATAGTTTAATTGTTTTGTTTTTTGACAGATATTAGTCTAGAATACTCTGAATGTATAACATAGTTTCTAAGGACATCAAAACGAATAGATTGAGATGTCTCGCATCGCACTACAAATTGGTTTACGGTTTTTTACGATACTTCTACTCTCCTTTTTGTATTAGTCGAAAATAAGGTTTTTTCATGAGAAAATCAAACTAGTACAATTGGCCTAGCAGCTAGCAAAGTATCAAGTTAAATAACTTTATACTTTGCTAGTCAACTGTAAAACTGTAGCGTGAAATGCAATTGGTCCAATTACCGCGATTGTTCGGAATAGAATCAAGAAGAAAAAAAATGTAATTATTAATGTGTAAAATTATTTATTTTACTTTCTGTCTGAATACAACAACTATCTGTCTGAAGTCTAAACTAAAGTTGGTAGCTTTAGCTGGCAAGCTTTAGCTTTTTTAACTCAAAAAAATATATTTTAATATTTTTAGATTCAGTTTTTAGTTATTAATTTTACTGTTTACTTATGGTTCGCACAAAATAGGTCAGTGGTCTGGATCCGGAACGCGGTCCGCCATTTGGTGACTCCTGCACTAGGCCATCACATCAGTACTGCTTCAGGTGCACGCTTACTGTATCTTATTAACCCATTTTTAACTCTCAGAGCGTTCAATTTTATTTAGCCTCCCATTACTTAAAAAATAAGCAGTATGATATTGAACATGTACAATAAAGTCTACAAACTATTTCCAATTAATACAATAATCCTCTAGCGGAACATCGAAAATATTCCAAATAATCGAATTTTCAAATTCAGAATACGGCTCCGTTGTCCGCGGCACACTGAAGACATCGCGTCTTTGCATTCGTACCAGCCCGCTCATTGGAAAATCACTCCCATCCTCTGAATACTAAACCAGCACGACAATATCTACGAATCTCTGGATTAAATCTCATATACCACTGACATACTGTTCATATCGACTGGGATTGTATTCGCTATGCCGTATGAATATTGCATAGTCTATAACTGAACATATTATAAATTGAAGTCGGTTTTCGTGTTTGTCTGTGTGACCGTGTTGTTCTTCTTAACTACGTAGCTAACGGATTTTGATGTGGTTTTTACCATAATTTAGAAAATGTATCCCGTTTATGTCGGGTTTACATGTCATCACCTTCTGCCTAGCCTTTTTCCCAACTTTGTCAAGGAAGGTCTGAACCAGCGCACACTAGGTATACGCCGGTATAAACCGTGCACGCTAGGCGCCTCGAATGGCTATGGACGCGTCACATTCTACGCGCGCGCGCACGTTGCGAACGCGTGCAAAAAATTCAACCTGCGCAGCTCACGCGCACCAACCGTGTACGTGTAGGACTACATGCCTCGGATGGTCTCGAACTAATGACCACATCTGAGCTACCACAGTACACGGCGTGCATACGATGTGTTCGCGAACGACTGTTTTGACTGTCTCTTGCACGCGAACCATTCGCTAATGTCCAAAGGTGTCCATACTATGTTTCTAAGATGCACGCGAACCGCACTGTTCGTGCGCGTGCGCAGGTGTAGACCAGCCTCAGCTAGGGTCGGCTTCCTGTCTAACCGAATTCAGTTGAATATCAGTATTTCACATGGAGCATCTGACTATCAGGAGGTTTACATGTATTGTGGAATACATCTTTATAGTAAGTTGTATTATACAATATAATATAAGGTTCCATTAAAATAGATGGACAAATTTTAACACAGCGTTCAGTACGTCTAACCATAGATATCCAAGCAAAAAAAAACATTGATTAAAGTGATTTTATTTTGACCTAAAATAATAAATAGCATCGGGTAACCAACATTTTTAGTGTATTTTCGTTAGCTGATTTATTTTTCGTGTAAGTATCTAATGCGTTTTTCTTATATATTTTTTTTACCATTTTCCTTATTTTGGTGGTCTGAATGATTTCTAAAAGTTTGTCCATCTATTTTAATGGGACCTTATATACCTAATACACGTTTTGTCATGGCGTAAAAAACATGCGAAACAGGGGTGGAGTATTCGATACACGGAATATACGTATTTATTTAATGGTTTTATATATACGATTTTACAGCTGAATTTGAATTTCGTTGAATTCGCATTTATTGCTCAGTGATGGATAGTGTTCAATATTATAATTTATACGGTTTTCCAGTAATTGGTAATTACTGTACCTATATGTACAGTCAGTCAAAAGGCCATTGTACAACCATTTCGACAGCGGTTAATAAATTGTAACTTGACGATAGCATCTACAACGTGTAACGTTAAATGCGCAAAACCTGAAAATAGTTTGATCTGAATAACGAAAAGAATCAATTGAACCACTTATTAACATAGGTCACATTTTTCAAAAAATCTTCATTAAGAAAGAAAGAAAAATATTTTATTTGGGACATTAAAAACGTTGCATGTGCAAACCCGCCAAAATAGGTAAACAGACACAAATTGTTGTCGACCAATTTAAATTTTCTCATACGTGGGATAATAATAACTTTTATTTCAATGCAAATACGAATCTTCCATACAGTACCATGAATAAGACAAGAGCATCGTCGCAGACGCAAGAAATGATCAGAATTGCCAGTAAAACTAAAACAGCACATAAAACCTTTACAATTTTTTTTCTCTCTGGAATAGGTCAATTGATTTAAAAATCAGTTGGGATATCTGAGGTTTTGCGCATTTAACGTTACACGTTGTTTATAAATATAAATTAAATGCTGTTCGCTGGTAAGCGCATCACTTGAGAACGGCTGGACTGATTAGGGGATTTTTTATTTTAAAATGTTCGGAATAGTCCGAATAAGGTTTCTAGAGACAACAAAAAGGAAAGTGTTGCCCAGAAAATGGGAAAATTCGGGAAACACTGAAAGTGCTTTTTTCTATGGGAATTTAAATTTGAACAGGGCACCGTCTGTCGGGTCAGGTCGGGCTTTATTAATATTTACGAGGGTGAGACTAAAAATTCTTAGAAAATCAAAAACTGAACAAACTAGCAAGTTATTAGTTTTATTACTTATCTTTTCAAAATAGGGTCCAATTACATCAATACATCGCTGTATCCAATGGAACCACTGAGAAAAGCACTTTGCCCACTCGTCCTTAGGGGTCTCTTCGACGGCATTTTGAAACGCAGCCACTGCTTCCTCGGCGTCCATAAAACGTTTTCCTCCAAGTTTTTCTTTTATTTACGGACATAAATAAAAATCGCAAGGTGCGAAGTCGGAGCTATAGCGCGGGTGACCCAGTTATTCTACGTCTGATGTCGCCAAGTAGTCGGTTGTTTGCTTGCTGGTGTGGGACGAGGCGTTGTCGTGGTGAAGGAGGATCCTACTGCGAGGTCGTTTCTCCCGAACTTTCTCCAAGACAAGTGGCAAACAATTGTTAGTGTGTACCACTCTGCAGTTACTGTTTTTCGATCCTCTAAAACTATTGTTGCGTAGTGACCTGTCCTTCCGAAGAACGAGGCCACCATCTTTTTTCCCACGCTTCGACCTCTCTTCACTTTAGTTGGCAACTCCTCGGAAGAAAACACCCAGACAGCAGACTGTCTCTTAGTTTCAGGATCATAACCATAAATCCAGCTTTCGTCACCCGTAAGTATGTCGAACTCAGTATTTGAGTCACCTCCATTAAATCTTTGAACCATTTCACAACACCAATCAACACGACGGAGTTTTTGGGCCCCTGTCAAATTATGATGTATCCACCGGGCACAAAGCTTCCTGACCGCTAAATGTTCATGGAGGATTTTGTACACTTGACTCATAGCGAAGCTTGTCAGAATCTGCTGATAAGTCACTCTTTTGTCAGTCTCTATCATACGCCGCACAACACTCATTTTATCTTCAGTCGTCGCCGTAGAAGGCCGTCCCTCACGCAGATCATCGGTGAGATTAGTGCGACCACGCTTAAACTCATTCAACCAGTTGTAAACAGTGGCACGAGATGGGGCTTCATCGTGAGAGGCCAATCGAAGTCTATCATAACTTTCTTGTTGACTTAAATGACATCGAAAGTAAAAAAAAAACATTGTTGGTACGAACATTTTCTCGGGTTAAATTCATGCTGACGTGACACAGACAATTTTCAATTTGCCGCCAAATCGTAAAAAAATGACAAATGAATAAAATACATACCTACACAATAATATTGACAGTTCCATTTTCAAAATTTTAACTTATTTTTTTATTATGTCGTTTACAAGTGGCCAGTTCTAAAAACTTTCAGTGTCGCCCTCGTACAATGAGAAATCGAACACTAAAAACCATTTTCAATTCAAATTCCTTAAATATGTTATAAGTAACGCCAGAAGAAATTCCTGAATAGACTTAATGTAGGAATTTCGTGGAAAATTCATGTAAATTCCCTTTCTATTTTCAAATCATTTCAAATCAATCTTTATTGCAATTCTCATGTGTGTACAAGATCTTAATAATAGTTAGAGTAGAACTTAACAAAGTTCACATGGACCTTCACAAGCACAACAATTGAATAGATACAATATGAAAAGTAGCTTGCTTTAAAATCATTAAGTAAATAGAAATTAATTTTAATTCAAAAATAGGATATATTTAGTTATCATTAAAAATCTAATCAATTTTAAATAAATAATAAGTATCACATTTTAATGATATACCTACGTCAATACAAATTATACCAATAAATATTAAATTAATTTGAAGTAAATATATCATAACGATATTAGGTATTATTCAAAACATAAGTAATATAAAAATAAAATAAAATCACTGATTAAAATAATATATAAATAAAAAAATAAAAATAAATAAAAATCTTTCGCCAATTCTATTTGAATTTCCGCCTCGGTGACGTTTCCCAGACCTCGTAACAATTACTTTTTTTTCCAAAATTTTCGATGTACAGTTTTGACTTCGCTACTAATTTTATTATATGTATGTATTAATTTTATTTTATTAACATTTTTTTTTTTAAATTGATGTTACTCGAGGACTTTTGCTGTGTAATTTTGGCCTAGATTATTATTATTTATTGAAGCATATATCATGAAATATCATCAGCATAACAGTACGCACGACTCCGTCATAATTTAAGGGAGGTCGTTGATTAAATTAATAAAAATAGCAAACACCTGACAATTAGTCGATTAATTTTAGTATGTTTGTCAGGACAATTTACCAAACATGTATTCCCATTGTGTATTTATGTATTTTTAAACCCTGAATACAACCTTTGGATGTTTTATGATTTTTATTTTCCCCTAACGCATTCATATATCACATTTGAAGCACAAAAAATGTTTTCTAAAGCGTCCATCAAAATGATTTCCTTGTAACAACATTAATCGGACAAGCCATTCAAAAAAACTCGGACGATTTTGTTCGCTGTCCGTCCGAACCCACATCATGTGCACAATAAGCGCGCGAAGCATTGTCGCCATTTTGTAAAAAAGTGCGCCAAATCGTATTGTGACAAATCAAATAATGAATTTATTTTTTCATGTTCCGGCTACGGCTCCTATACATTTTCTATACATATAATAAAATAGTAACGATGTCAAAACTGTACATTGAATATTATGAAAAAAAAGTAATTACTACAAGGTGTGTGGGAACGAGTCTGATACCAATATAGTATTTTTTTTCCTTTTGTCTGTTGGTCTGAATCTATATGTTCCGGATCGGCGCAAAAACGGCGGAACGGATTTGGATGTTTAGCACACAGATGTTTTATAACCTGAATTAACACATAGGGCACTTTTAATCCCGGTCGTATGTTCCCGTGGGATATTTTCCGACATCCATGCAAGCAAAGCCGCGGGTTAAAGTTAGTTTAGATAACGAAGTCTTTCGTTCAACATTTTTCAGTAAGAAAGCAAACATGCTGCATAAAATAATTCAGCGCTAGAAAATGTGAAAATATTGCTAAAGTATCATAACCTACTGAGCTACAAAGTTATGCAATGCATCTTAACTATGCACATCTCCCAGAATTTTCCAGTCGTTTTCTGGAAATTATTTCGACGCAATAAGCGAGGTAGTCAAAACAAGCAAAAATGTAAACAACTAAGGAGATTGTTCACAAGAAATCTTTGTCTCAACTTACCTTCTACATTTGCGTCAGAATAATGAACACCTTTTTACACAACACATTCAGCAGTCATTACGACTGCTTCAACTCCACAATTCGTCGACCAACTGTGTTCTGTTCAGCATTCTGAAAGACATAATGGCTCGGATAACAAAGTCTTTAAAACTCATCATCCATTTCGTCATTTTGACGCTCATCGGCAACTTTGTCAAAAAACAGAAAACTATTAAAGTTGTGAAGAAAATCGAAAGATATATTCCAGACATGAAACATATATTAATGTGGACTAGAGTTCCGGGCATAAACGAAGATGGACAGGACTATTTTACAAGAAATCGCTGTCAACATCTAAACTGCTACTTCACTATAAACAGAAGTCTTTTTACGGATTTGAGATACTTCGATGCTATAGTGTTCAATGTCCAGGACATCACCCGGCAATCTTGGCACTTGCCGAAGGTGAGAAGTGCAGTTCAGAAGTACATTTTTGCTTCAAACGATTCTGCTGGTAACTACCCTGTTTGCGATCCTGTGTATGATGATTATTTCAACTGGTCCTGGACGTATAAGTAAGTTGTTTTATTATATTTAAAAAAAAACTTTTGAATTCAGACTTACAAATCCATAGAATTTTAGTACAGTAAAACTTATGAAACTAGTGTTAGTAGTTAAAAAAATACTTATTTCCTAATGTGGGTATTAACCCAGTGCTGGTCGTAAGGCGTGTCCAGCCTATCCGCAATAACAGCCAGGATGCTGTTGGTGCTGGCGCGCAACCTGCCAAGCACCAGGGCGGATCGCTTACGGAGCACGGCGTGCAAGCCGACAACGTGTGCAACGTGCGTCCGCGAACATGCCCGAAGCACTGCACCAGCGCGGCAGCCCCAAAAACGCCCTAAACGCATTGTTATATTGGACGCGCAGAGCGCTGAATAATCTTTACCTATAATGAGCCCACAAGCAGCACGTGTAGAGCCTAAAGAAAGATTTAGAGCTTGGTTATGTGATTGTTTAAACAAAGTTATTAATAACTGAGTTCGTAAGTTCAATTTATACAAACGTTGCGGATACAAGCATCAATTTAACAGAAACTCATAAATATTTAATTGTTGACGAAAGCATCTTGTCTTTCAATAAGTATTTAGTTTTCACTAAACCTTGGCTGATCCTCACAATCGACTATTTGTTTACATCACCAAAGATTTTCTTACCTTTATTTTTTTTACTCTTTCCAGACTCGACTCCTCAATACCCTATAAATTCATCACTGTATACAACACCAATAACCAAGAGCTTGGTGCAGACCTGCACTGGAAGTACGACATGAAGCCAATCACCCAACAGTTTAAAAGCTCTCTCTCGTCGAAGACCCAGGCTGCTGCTATATACCTCGACAAGTGCACCAGCTCCAGCAAAAGAGAATACTTCCTTAAGAACTTACAAATACATCTAGCGAAATACAATCTCACTGTTGATGTCTTTGGTCCCTGTGGTACTAGGAAATGTGGCAGGACCTCTCTGAAGCCATGCTTCTACAGATTCAGGACTACTTACTATTTCTATTTAGCGTTTGAAGATTCGTTAGCGGATGACTTTGTCACCCGTACCGTGCTGTTTGGATATCAAAACCATGCTGTTCCGGTTGTGCTTGGTGGCGCTAACTACATCAGGTATTTAATTATTTCTTGGCTTCATAATCTTATCATACAACCTTTCTTTTTCATTCAGTACATGTTTCTTATACTGTAATCTTATACAAATTAGGTGAGATCAGTTACTTCATTCAATCCCAGTTCTACCAACAATATGTCTATGGTTCAGAATCTTCATTTACCTATTTCATATTTGACACACACATATACATAAACTGTCGCCTTCTTCCGAAGGGGGTAAGTAGAAACTCACGAACGCTACCTGCTACGATCCATACATACTCTTTTTGCTTCATTTACGTTCATACATCTGGTCATACACGCACGCCGTTTGCGAGTACTACGCTCCTGTCCTTTCTGAAGAACTTCTCCAATAAGGTCACAATTATGTTCTTCTAGCTACGGTGACCACACATGGCGTTTCTAATCACATCTGCCTTGTAAATGAGCCATTCCGTGAAAAATTTACCCGTTATTAAGAGGGACAAAATGGACAATTATTATTTTAATATGCCGCTAATATTTCACGACACTAAACGGACGTGACGAACCCCGCTTTACTAACAATAATGACGAGAAAACCAACATTCTTTGTCCTTTTTGAGGGAATCATTAGGTATTTCATTACATACGCAAATATATAATATAATATATACATGTTATAACTGTGACTATAGTGGACTTCATATTTGACTACCTTTAGTTCTACGCCTTTCGTCACCGATTACCGCGTCATCGTTGCAAGATAGGTAAAAAGAAATGGCTGATCTACCATAATAATGTTACCATCAAAATAAAATAACTTGTTTTAGTAGTTTTGTACTATTGAAAGCAAATAAAACAGTAGTAACAGGTAGTAACTAAAGTGGAATGTCCACCTTGTTAGCACCAAGGTACACTATTTGATTATCATTATTTCAAGAATTTTATTGTAATACAATTAGATTTGTTTATAATATTACGGTGTAATTTTGAAAAAAAAAACAGTATTTTTTTAAATCTCACAAAAACGCTGACGTGTTTCTTAAAAAATCATGAACATTGGTTAGTTAAAGTTAGCGACAGCAGGTGTAACACGCTAAAATTGCCTGTTTTGCTTCTTATTATTACTGATTAAAAATTAAAAAAATAGCAACAATTGACTCCGTTATACAATTTTTTTAAAGCATAAATACTACTAAACATTTAAAAAAATTGCATTCAATAGAGAATAAGAATGTCTTGTAAATTGTTTGTAAATGTTTGTGACAGTACTTTTTCCTTAGCGTCAATATTTCTCGGAATGGCTCAAATACCTTTTGTTAATCGCCTTTCATTCATTCTCACAACATGACCAAACCATCTAAGCATACCAACTCTTTTCATATTTCGTCCTTAATAAAAAAAAAACACATTTCTTTGTTTTTTTTTACAGACATCTACCCCCTAACTCGTACTTAGAGGGCTCAAAATTGGGTGAGGAACTGACAGCAAAACTGATGTACGAAGCAATTCAAAATAAAACGAAGTACTACGAATTCTTTAAGTGGAGGAACCACTACGCTGTAAAGGAGTCAAAAGTTCTGAACGCATGCACTCTCTGTCAATTATTGAACAATGAAAGCTGGATGTCACATAATTTCAGTTATAAGAGATTCAGAAAATGGTGGAATCCATTTTATGAATACGCTTGCGGCATCATAAAGTATTTTTAGTTATAGAAATTGAAGAATGCTACGCGTTATTAAATTTGGTTAAAAAATTGGTTGCCTGTAAAGTCGGTATACGGGCGAAAGTTTTACGTGACAACGACTTTGCGTGCCTTTCACTTTTTATGTCTGTCTCTCTCGCTCTTAGGCGGGCTAACCATGCCCGAGTGGAAGGGACGCGTGCCTCTCACTCGCTCTCATTGTGAGCGCATAACGTGAGCGGAGCGTAACGCAGTTTCTTGAAGTGTCATCCGGCAAACCAATTTATAAGACGTTGTCACGTCAAAAAGAAACAGCACCGTAATTTCGTAACAACGCTTTCAATCACAATCTGAATGATTTTGAAGGATATTGCTAATCCATTGCTGCATATGTACGAAAAATTCGTCTGCTCAACAACGTAAATAACGCAATGAATGTTGATGAACTGTCAAAATGAAAGCTATTGCTACTGTTAGTGTGTTACGTAATTTCCTCACTCGTTCTTAATTAATAATCATTAATACCTATATAATTAATAACAATCTAGCCTATAAGATTTATTTCATAAATATAGAATAGAATAAGTACTCTTTTATGTACACCATTAAAATTACATATACATTAAAATGTTTATGTTCAATACAACTAAGTATTTACACTAGGTACTCAATTAAATGACTAACTAAATAAAAAAAACAAAAGGGCACTTGGCGTTGAAGTACTCGTACGCATCGCTGTCATCCGGAAACGTGCCTGAAGACTGGTAACATTGCCAAGTTGAATGTCAAATTGACATGTCCGTACCTACCCTATGTTCAAATCACAATTGCCATTCTTCGACGATGGTATGAAACGGCATTAACACGGCAAATTGCATGACGAATAAATTCCCTGACTTGCCCTGTGTAGTTTAAAAATCCTATCACAACACCCCAAAACTATTGGCATTTCTTTTCTCCACGAAAGTTTCAAGCCACCTATTTCATAAGTCTGGCTCCTCCACCAACTTTTATTTTTTAAATCACAGCAACAAAATACAGAAAGTACTTCAGAAGCGTTCAGGAAACAATTTCTTAGTGCCGAAGAGTTGAACGGTTCATTAAAAATGTGGTGGTATTCCCGCCAGCGGCTTAGCATCGGGTGCCTCCACCAAACTACCAACTTTCCTGACTTATAGACTTAATATAAAGTCTGCTGACGGCTTTGGATTCCTGTTAGTTATTTACAGGTTTGTTTCTAGCTAGTTGATGTTATTTTGTGGTAGAAATCGTTTTGAGGAGAGAGAGGAGTTGAGGTCTCGTATGGCGATAAAAATTCGTTGACGCGTTATTCGGTACTTAGGTTACTGACGTTTTGGAAAAAGTAAGAGTGCTAGTTTAGCCAAAGCAAGTGCTATGCCAACTTATGGGCATAGCACTTGCTGAGTTAACTAGACACATCTGTAGAGAGTGTATTTTGTCAGAAGTTTACTAGGGATTTTCCGAACTTTCAATGTCCTTGTTTAAATAAAATCATACTTCTAATCTTCTAATCTATAGTCATACTTTAAACCTTAATCTACAACCACAACTAATACCACTACAGCAGTACCTTATACTTACTGGCCGAAATACAATGACTACAACGTTCCAGGATCGGGCCTTCATAATCGGCTAATTTACTACTAAATATTGGTAGTACCTACCCGCGTTTAAATATGAGAAATGGTTCCTCAATCTATTCGGACACCAAAAAACCTACCACTGTAGTTATACTTACATAATTACAACTTCGCCTCACAAATAAAATGAAAACCCAATCACGAAACTAACTACTTAATCCACTAAAACAAACACACGCATGTCCAAAACAAAATTTACGTACAAAACTCTGATCCTGTGTGTTAAGAACAATAAATACAATATGGGCGCCAGAGCAATCTGCTTAAAAACAGGATTTAAAGTTAAATTAACATTGGACCGGAGTGTCGACAGCGGATATACTGTTTTATCATGCGTTTTAATCCTTGTTTGTGTATGTGAATTTGGTCGGTCGGCTTTCGATGTCGTTATTGCTGGTGATAATTTTCAGGATGTTATAAAAAGAGGTTAATAACAGTCTGCTTTTATTTGTCAATAAGGCCCAGATTTGTCTATTGAATTTTATTGTTGGGATATTGTGATTCGGATTATCAAATATAGGCACAAAGAGATACAGATGTTACTTCGATAGAATTCGTATTTGCTATCAATCTGCCTAGCCTTTTCCCAACTATGTTGGGGTCGGATTCCAGTCTAACCAGATGCAGCTGTACCAATATTTGACATGGAGCGATTGCCTATCTAACGTTCACAACCCAGTTCAAGTTAATACCAATGTTCAAGTTAATAGAATAGAGTTGGACCTTGTCGAGTCAACAGTTTTTCTTGGAATAACTATTGACGGTAAATTACAATGGGTTACCACACATAGAAAAATCGTGAGGAAGGCTTAGATCGGCCACCTATGCTGTTAAAAAAATTAGACAGATAACTGACGTAGATACAGCCAGAATTGTTTATTTTAGTTATTTTCTTAGTATTATGTCTTATGGGATTCTTCTCTGGGGAACCTGTGCTGACATTAATACTATCTTTGTTCTACAAAAAAGGGCTGTTCGAGCCATTTACAACCTAGGTCCAAGAGATTCCCTTCGAAACCCTTTTTTCTAAGCAAAATAACGATATAAACTTTTACGATAATTAGAAGTGATTTATTAAACGTGCTTAATAGGGGGCAACATAAGCCTGTTTAAAATTAGGTAAACTACTAACAAACTAGAATATTCTATTTGAAATAGATACTTTTTAGATTTTTAAACAAACCCAACATGGCGATCGAGTTCCTGCAAACAATGGCGGCTGTTAAATGCATAGAACGTCAATCCTTTACAGTTTGCGGCCCGTCCGCCATCGCCTTTATTATGAAGCATCAAAGAAACCCTTTTGCAGTCTACTTTTACGATTCAAGGGACTGACAAGGATTTTATACGTAAGTACTATGTATATTTTACGATCACTGCAATCTGTGGAGTAGATTCCAAGTTGTTCATAAAAATAGAGCGACCCCTCTCTCCTGATCACAAGTCAATGATTGCTGAGAAAACAGGATTAAAAGTACTATCATCATCATCCCAGCGAATAGATGTCCACTATTGGACAAACCACACAATTGTTGTCAGATCGACAGCCTAGGTCCTGCGAAACAAGATTCGTTCTTAAGTGAAATAAAATTGAAAGAAGCGGAAGGAATGGAGGAGGCTTTTTGCCCAGGAGCGGGACAAATCAGGCTCACCAAAAAAAAAAATGCTGAAAAAAAACAAGCGAGCCTTACAATAGTAGCACATGATGTGTACATCTTTTTTTTTTTTTTTTGGGTGGGAAATTATCGAATAACTTCTCCCGCTCTGGGTGGAGCGGGTGGGCGTGTAAGACTCTTACTGACTAAAACCCACCCGTGTTCCTCCCGTTGCATGTACGTTGCCAGGGGCCACGGTATCCCTTTCGGACTTTCCCGCAACCCCGGCAGGCATCGGTCCTAACGGACCCCTTCACTTCTGCTGACATCTCTTTGAGGCGCGCGTGGAACACAACGCGCCGTCGACCCGGGCCTGGTCCTTATCGGACGGCGAGCTACCCATTGCTCACCGTCCGCAAGCCCGCGCCTACGGTGGCCGGGATGATGTGTACATCTGACATCTCACCTTGGTAATAAGCAACAATAAATTGGTGCGGCCTCGTCAAGTCGTTTCTGACGGTGAACTCCAGCACCGCACGCACTCATTGGTCACATCAGATAGAGCGCGCTTTCCCGGCATCCTGTCAACAGTTCCGTCGCATTTCACGAAATCACTCCCACAGATTTGATTATTTAGATTTGTGTTAGATTTAGATTGCAGGAAAGCGAGAGGAAAGGTGTTACACATAAAAAATCTGAGCACAAAATACAAGCTATATGTACTCAATTTCAACTTCGAAGGCCTAACGACTGCTCAAATCGATATGACCCAAATCTCATCTCACCCAGCAAGATAATAAAACCAACGCATCCACATTATTAATTCACATCCAGAACACTTAATTACTATGCTAAACGCTTCCTCGGTCTTCAGAGCGTAGTTTTTGTCCCCTAAATCTACATTTCTAATCACAGTGCACACCCGAAGTGCTAATAAATTCAACTATAGAGCATATTAGAGCGGTTAAGACGTTCCGTAAGATGAAGATAAGTAACTAATAACGTTGTTTTGGTCGTGATTTAATTGGCTTTAATAATTTCGTGCATGTAGGAATAAGATTATACTCTTTTTTCCAGCCTCTTATTATTTTGCCTCTTTTCTTCAGCCTATTATTGTCCCACTGCAGAACTGCCTCTTATCATACAGAGAAGGCACGAGCATTGATCACCATGCTTGCTCAAGACTGGTTGGCGATTACAGACTTAAGGTACCATTCCGTACCCGACCGCTGGCGGCAGCTGCAGGCGACATGTTTCAGCGATACGTCCCGGCGTTATGGCGCTGCAGTTATGATTCCGAACCCGACCGCAGGCGGCAGCAGTCCGAATTCCAGTTGGTAGATAGAAGATAGAAAAACGTGTTATCGCTCGAGCGTTGGCGGCACTACCGGGTTGTGGTCGGGCTACACGTGTCGTCTGTTGCTCGCCCGTAACTGCAAACGACGTGTCGCTAGCTACGGGAGGTACTTCATAAAAAATCATAGAAACCAATTGTGTCACGGCGACACGTCGCCTGCAGTTACGGGCGAGTGTCAGACGACACGTGTAGCCCGACCACAACCCAGTAGTGCTAGTGTTTACGTTAACTATAAGTCCAGGTTCCCTCACGACGTTTTCTTCACCGATGTCTGTAAGATAAACTAAGAAAGTAGAGACATATGAATTGAAAAAGTCACATTGCTAATTACCCGGGTTTGAACTCATAACCTCGTTAATCAAGATTATGCTTATCTTGTGGAATGAATTTTTCATCTGCGGTATTTTCAAACCGAGACGTAGAGCCTTCAAGAAAGTGGAGAGATTCGCTGGTGCAATAGTTGGCCATGGTCCATTGGATGCGGATTTTGCTTCGGTGAGTATCTGAACAAGATTGGGTGGGAGGCCGTGGCAAGTTGCCATCATTGCGGAGGCGACTTGGATTCTGCACAGCACACACTCGAGGAGTGCCCTGCGTGGGTTGCTGAAAGACGGGTCCTGGTCTCCAGGATCGGGCAAGATTTCTCTTTGCCAACAGTAGTTGGGTCTATGCTGGTGGTGTCGGAGAACTGGAAAGAAGTGTCCTGCTTCTGTGAGACCGTGATGGTTCAGAAAGAGGCTGCCGAGCGGGATCATGAGACGGCTGATCCCGCTCGTAGGAGAATGCGTTGGGGAGGCAACCGCCTCAACGCCTAACACGCCGAAACCCCGCCTGCAACCTTTAAGGCAGGCGGGAATTAGGGATCACGGGCGCTCAGAGTGGGAACTCTCTCCGCCCACTGAGTGATCTGCACACTTGCACGGTTAGGTTTCGGGGAGACCCCTTTACAGTCTCCCCAGAGATGTGCCCTGACAGGCGCTGCACAGAGGGGGTTCCGGATTGGTCTTTTGAGAGGTAACGGTGCCAATTCCCTGTGCAGATGTTGACCACAGGGGTGGTTTTAGTGAAGTAGGAATCGTACACTCCCCGGTCTTATGCCCAAAGACCGGGCGCCTTTTGAAGGTTTCCATTCTAAAACAAAAAAAAACCTCTGTCTAACCCTTCGGGGAATACAGGCGTGATGTTATGAGCCATTCCATAAATTAACGATACATAATATTTTTGTTTGTCAACATCTTTTGGTCGGCTTACGTCATCGGTTTTTATGGGAGGACAATCCCAAATTCTGACACTACATTTTTTATTCTATACTTTTTTTCTCCTTTCCAATTTACCTTTAAATGCTTACAAGCAAAATACGTTCGCAACTGTAGACTCCCGAGTTCATGACACATCGACTTACGAGGTGCAGGAGATCAAAGCCCTCAAGACAAAGAAATATCACATAGACTAAATCCGGTGACATCATTCTCATTGTGATACATTTTGCTTGGATCGAATCAAGGACATTCCCAAGACCACCAATGGGGCATACCTTGCTTTAAAATATTAACTGTTATGCAGTTTGACTTCCTCCTTAATTAATTCCTACCTACTACTGATAACTGCTCCGTCGGTGTCGTGGTTGCAAGCGCGACTGTGTAGCGTGGGATCCTGGGTTCTATTCCCAGGTCGAGCAAAGTGTTATTGGGTTTTTCCATTAGGAATTTTCTTAGTAACAGCCTAGAGTTTGGAAGTTAATTGTGTCATACCCCCGTGCCTCGGACGGCACCTAAAGCCGTTGGTCCTGCGCCTGATCTGTCTCCGGTCGTGTTGGATTGCTTGCCGTCCCCTAGGACTATGAGTCTGAGGGAAGAGAGAGTGCAGTCTGCGCGACACACTTAGGCATTATAATATCTCCCGCGCCGAAGGCTAGTCTCTTGTGAGATTGGTAACCAAAATACGGTCTGGAGGGACTATTAATACTGATAAAGAAGACTGCTACAAAGCATGATCATCCTTGACCATTTGTAACATTCACTTCCGAAGAGAGAGACGGTAGCCGGATTGGCCCACTCTTTACCAACAGCAAAATTACACTTTCCACTTATTACATGCAATTGCAAAGCTGTTTAACTTGCCAACAAAAGCACTAAACTCTCTAGTTAAGCCAACACTCGAACTATAAGTAAATTCAACCGAGGTAATTCAACTGTAACGGATTGGAACGAGCGGCGATCATAAGTACGCAGTTCCACACTTTATTAGATATATATTGTGGTGAACAATATAAACTGTTCGTGTTTGAGTTTCTACTGATTTTGATTTAAAACAATAAAGTAATTTTGTATGGAGACACAATTAAAATAATTAGGAATGAGAGGAAATAAAACAGAGAGATGATGACTAATAGAGAAGTATGGAAGAATAAAAATAAAAGTTATAAAACCAAAACCCAACTACGACAAAAAAGTCATCTAAAAAGGTATAAAAAAGACGTCACAGACAGACAAACAAAAAATCCGGAGTCACACGTAAGAAAATAAGAAAAGAAAGAAAGAAAATACGTTTATTTGCGGTAAACATGACGCAAAAAAAAGAACACAATCAATCTGTTGGATTTATGCCCTAACACGTGCGACTCCGGATTTTTTATTTGTCTGTCTGTGATGTCTTTTTTATACCTTTTTAGATGACTTTTTTGTCGTAGTTTGGTTTTGGTTTTATAACTTTTATTTTTATTTAAAATAATTTGGAAATATAATTTTTTTTTTTTGGAATGTGCTAATTAACCTCTTTCATTTGATCTCCTCTCATTTCTCTGACCAGACGATCGAGACGCTTCCAACGATACCTCATTTGTCAAATTATAATGAGTAGTTTAGAAGTTATAAGGTAACAGATGAATATATATTTGTAAAGTATTTTTTTTATTTTTTTTTAATTTTTGTGAATGTGAGGACTATGTGGATTTTTTAATTATTATTATTTTTTCTTTCTTATTTAGTTTTAATGATGGTCTGGCAGTTTGAGTAGTTTATGAGGCCTACCCAAATGTCCTTTCTTTGGTATTGTTCGTCGAGTTGAGCTCCTTAAGTTCTGCGTTGAGCTCCACGATTACTGACAAATGCTTGCACTGACAGGACAGGTCCACTCAAATCTGTGTGGTTCTTTTCTCAAAAGACCATTTCAGACACTAATCTACATGGTCCTCATATGGCCTGACCAAGATTATGTCTGGACTTTAAAAAGAGACTATGACCTCTGAGTTTGTTTCGGCCTTTCTTCTCAGAGTAGTCAGATAGGAAACGCCGAACTCATCTAGCTAATTTTTAATTATTTTTTTTAAGATGACGTGTAAAAGTGATTCCAATATCCTATTTACAGAATAAACAATTTCATTTCATTTCATATACATACATATCGGTCGAAATCATAACTCACCTTTTTGCCCCAAATAAACTCGGATAAAGGCAGGAGAATTATGAGTAAATAAAGTAGAGTTCAGCAAGATTTGAATTACGATTAAAGAATCTGTTGATGAGATCGAAATATTGTCTCATGATCAAAATAATTGTCACCAACGCAAGTCAGACTGCCCTTTTGAATCGCAGCAAAGTTGAGAGAAAAGCCAATAGAATGCGACACGAATTAGGGATTCTGTTAGAACAGAGGCACAAAATCTAAGTCAATCGGACGTACATTTAAGCCGTGTAGTTACCTACTTACACCTACAGTTATTTAGGCAAATAGCGCAAGCCTTTAGATCTAACAGAAAAATCTATAGATGCATCATCTCATATCATATTTATTTCAGTTAAGCCAAAAGCAAATTCATAATACCTACGCAAGAAATTTCAATCCAACTACTAAGTATATTTCAGAGAAAAATTAAAGAGCCGTGCAGAGTCAAGGAGGCAATCTAACTTACTCACAGACAGAACGAGTAGCAACTAATTTACCTAGGCAAACGTAGTGCCCAGCCTTTGGCGAAGCGGATTGCTTTTTCACAACTATTTCATTTTAAACTTGAGAAAATTTACCTTCATTCCTTTGCTTGCTTTATCTTCTACGTTATAATAGGATTGATTTAGTTTACTTTTTGCTTTGTTTATTTAGTTTGTGCTATAAATGGAAGATTTGTATTACGAGAAGTTAGACGGCGTTTGGCGTTTTTGTCGTAGTTGGGATATTATAGTCCTTAACTTTTTTTTGTACTTAATGATGTCTAGCTCTTCATCCCTCCTTTCCCAAACATCCTAGCTGATAAAAAATATAATGAAATAAATATTAAAAAAAGAAAAAGTTAAGTAGGTACGAGTGTACGACAGAATAACACTCGCGAAATACTGAAAGCTTTTGCGACCATTACTAATTTGAAAACTTTATAAAGCGAAAATAGGTAAGTGCCAACGTTACCGGAAAAAGGGGAGTTAATTTTCAGACTGAGCTTCCTGAAACCATATTCGAAGGTATTAAGGAAAACTGTTGGTCCATTTAACATTTCCACGGAACCTTTGTAGACTATACCTACTTGAAATTAAACGCTTATGTGTAAAACACACACATTCCTGCTAGTATCATACAACTTGTTTTCTTTCTTTTATTCTAATTACTTTTGTGCCTTTTAGTCTGTGCTAAATAAATGTATTCTTTCTTTCTAAAATAATTTTAGACTTTAGACTAAAATTAAGAAGTTTTGTTTCTAATGAAAACTTAGAGTGCTATCTAAATATGACCTCGGTTAACGCAACTTCTGGGGTGGTCAGGAAAAGCAATTAAAGGAGCTTGTTAAAAGCTTGATGAGACATGAAGTCATGGAATTGCATGCACAATCTCAGGAGAGATACCAGGGATCCGCCACTTCTACAGCATGTAAATGGCTGGATAAATATCTGAGGTCAAGCTGCGATTGCCATGGTTAGTGGTGGTTTATACTTACTAAACTACGGACAGCCTCTGACTCTCAGTAGTTCTTCTACTACAGTAGATATACAATTTTGAATAATTACGAGCTGGCTGGTATAGCAGGCTAGAAAAACCAATTCTGTTCAAATAAATTTTACATTATAACAAGTTTTATACTTATTTAAATTGTATCTATAAGAATTGATTTAAGTTTAATTTGTTTGTATATTTAATTTTGCAGTCTCGATGAGGCTAACTAGCTTAACTGTATACAGTGCCAGTTTTAGCACTACACGAGATTTCTACGGCAATGCCGGCACGGCACGGTTGGCGCAGTGGTTAAGCGATTGACTGCTGCGCTGCGTGTCGCGGGTTCGATTCCCGCATGGAACAAATATTTGTATGACCTACAATTAGTTGTTCCGGGTCTGGCTGTTTGTGTATGTGAGTTTAAATGTTTGTAAACGCACCCACGACACAGGAGAAATTCCTAGTGTGGGGCAACGTTTTTAAAAAAAAAAAAAAAGAATGCTCTTGGAAAGTGAGGGCAAAATATTTTAATCTTTGTTCCTGTGCACTGATACAGTTTGATAGGAGATACTTTGTCAACTTATGCAGAAAAGGGAGAATGCAGGTTGCAAGTCGTTTTTTTTTTGGACCCCTGCTCTGTTATATCAAATTTTCTTTTGAACGATTGCGCAGGGAGCTCGAAAACTTTAGCACCTCATCACGAAAAGCTTAGGTTTTTTTTTGACCATTCTTAAAGAATAAGGATTTACTTGTTGACTTATATAGAACAGTTTGAGAACTCGGAGAACGTAGGACCGAGAGCGAGCTAAGCGAGCTCAAAACATTTTGGCATCCTGCCTCGGCTAGGTTTTCTTTTGTCTATTCAATAGAAATATTTGTAAAACTTGTAAATAAGAGAGTTTAGGGTGCGAGAGCGGGCGAAGTGAGATTGAAAATTTTGGGCATTTGTATTGTGGGACGCCCCCCAGCTAGATGGGCCGACCACCTTAAAGGTGGCTGGGACAGGCTGGATGCGAAAGGCGGAGGACAGGGTATTCTGGCGCAGCCTGGGAGTGGCAAAGGCCTCTCCCAGGCTGCGATGTCCATTGCTGAACATGGGTTCAGCAGTGGACTGTGAAATGTGAAAGGCTGAATTGATTGATTGACGTTTATATTTTGCGTTATGTACGGGGTTGCTATATAATTCCAAACTAACTACAACACGTAAGTTAAGTGGCTTACGCTTCGCCTTGGGCGACCCTCCATGCCTGGCGCCCTAGGCGGTCGCTCAGTCGCGCCCTACCCTAACGCCGGTACTGACTGTAAATTAAATTAAATAAATAAAAAAATGCCTCATTTAATGGTGCCCAAAATACAGATGTAACTAGTTCTATTAGGGGCCAACGATACCTCCAATATTGTAATTTGAAAGGTGAAATAAACGATTTTAAATTTTTACTTTACTTTTTTTTTGTGTACAGACGCCAGCAGATCAACCTACCCGAAACTGTCAAACTTTCCCAATCAACTTTGAACCTTATGCTTCAGTTATAAAGTTGAAAATCTATTCAAGAAATTTGACAGATTGTAGTAGGTTGATGTGCTGGCGTCTGTACCGTGTAAAATACTGGTATTCAGCTGCATCCGGATAGACTGAAGCCGACCCCAACATAAATATGTATGTATGTAGATATGTACTTAACGATTGATTACAAAGAATTAAAAAAGGCAATGAGCTCAAGTCATTTAACAGCTACTAGAGTCTTACAAAGGACTCGAGTCGAGAACTTAAGTATTCAAGAAAAACTCGGAGCATAAAGACGAATCTTGAAGCTCATCATTCGAAAAGACTCGAATAGGTGATAAGTTTAAATTAGTGGTTATGGTGTAACTATGCATACAAAAAAATCTGATAAGAGAAAATCATTATAAATCAGCTAAAAACTCACTTCTAAGAAAATAAAGACGTGAAAGTAAACTGGCTTCACAAATAAAAAAGTTAAAAGGTAATTAAAATTACCCATTTGTTATGATGTTTATAAATTATTAAAAATATACTTAATCAATACTGTTATTTATTTAAGTGAGCCTTTCTCCCCGCCCTGTAAATGTAACATTTTAATTGCCAGGTTCATACACGAAGAAGACTTGAGTGCGACTCGCCGCATATAAAGGACTCGAGCTCTCATGTAACATTCAAGAGCTCGTAGAGAATTTAGTTCTCTAGTCTTAGAGTCCTGTTGTAAGGAGTCGAGTCTTGTAATTGATCATCCGAGTCCGTTTATATCCGGACTCGAAGACTCGAGTTCTTTGCAACACTGTTTATTTGTAAGCTGATTAGGCTGTATTAAAACGTAACATTACGAGTAACGAAACGAACACGTCAACAACGATTTTGACAACACCCAAATTGACAAGTAAATGAAAACATATTATGCTGAATTGCGTTATAAATAAACGAAAACATCACAAAAAGTCGTACAAAATAATTGCAACTACAATAAAAAAACCTGATGTGTAGTTTTTGTTTAAAATATTCGCGTGGAATATCGAAAAACTTAACGTTGCGTTGTTGTAAAAGTTAGGTTATGTGTTATTATGACTCAAGGTGATTGTGTTGAATGATTTGACCGTTTTCATGCTGAGCCATTGAGTAGGCAGCCTTATATGGGTTACAAAGATTACTGCTTTTATCTCAGTTTAGTCAGTTTGTGTTAAGTTTTCGCAATGGACAACCGCGAGAATCCTAGTGGTTCTGGGTCTCAGGTATCTGAGATAGGAGACAAGAATACTCGCAGTGCATCACAGCCAATGCCTGCTGCTGCGTCAAGGTTTGTAGTTTCTTTGTTTTGTTTTAGTATCTAGAACATTTCTCTTAAGTTTCGATTTTAATATTTGAATGAATCTTATAAAAAATCAACATCCTAATTAGGTAAATGTATTGTAATATATTAAGAAATGTAATGTAAACAGTATTTGACGCAATACCTGCCAGTATCTTAGAATTGAATAAGCTCGGTCAGTGGGTCATCTTAGGGGCGGAGTTGAGAGACAGATTGGAACATTACCAAACCCCCAATTAGTAATAGAATATTAGTAGTAGAATATTTGCCCAATAAATAAATTTTAGTAGAATATTTGCCCAATAAATAAATTTCCACCCCTAGGAAATTTATTTATTGGGCAAATATTCTAATATTTTGTGAAGTGATACAATATTATAAAATCAATTTAATCCTATGACTCACAAATCAAATAGATGTCAAGTCATAATCACAAATAGAGTTCACAATATTTCTTATGATTATCATTGTTTCCTAGCAAAACAAAATTTTGCAAGTCACATTAACATTAAGTATATTAAAATCATTCAAGTAAGATCACTCACTACAACTGACTACCTCACCTACTTTATTAATGAATATGAAGTGAACTTAAACTGTAATATTAGAACAAGGCAATTATTTTTAAATCCCTATTAATCTTTCCTTTGTTAGTTATATCAATAGTGGCTCCAAATTGTTTGTGTAATATAACACATGGCCGCCAGTTCTTGCCTTGAACTTCGCTTGACATACTGCCACATGGCTAGATTATATGTATGTATTCTGGAACAATGCTTGGTAATAAATCTCAATTTAAACCTAGATTAGAGTTGAGATTTGTATGAAATCTGTCAGATTTTAATTGAGATCTACACATTTACTGCATTGTTCTGGAAATTCTAGAATATCAACCTTGATATCTATTTGTTGATGTTTCTTTGTTCAGTACATTGTTATCCAAACACAGTTAATGTTATTTTAATTGACCTCCTTAATTGTAAATAAATCCTTAATTGTTTTGTAAATATGGAGAAGACTCTTGATGTCAAAGTCCAAAACTCAGATATTAGAGACATCTACAGAATACATGCTAAAGGCAACTCCAATCCAATCATAATAGATCTTAATACAGTGATTCTGAAGGACAAAATCATCACGGGGATAAAGAAGTTCAACAGGTCTAGGGATAAGAAAGAAAAGCTTAACATCACCCACCTGGGCCTTCAGTCTCCAGCACAACTGGTTTATGTTTCAGAAACCATAACTTATAAAAGTCAACGGTTATTTTACGCAGCAAGACAATTTCAAAAAGGGTATGGATAAAATTTTTGCTGGACTTCTCATGGTATTGTCTATCTTCGTAAACCTGTAGAAGATCAGCAAATTCGTATTAACTCTGAGTCTGACCTAGAGAAACTATAGAATGCTGTATGACTCAGTCATTATCTTATTTATTCTAATTATTTTGTCTTCCTGCCATTCTATCTTATGTTTTTAAAGTTATTTTTCTTTTTTGTACTGGCCGTCAGCATCACAATTACATTCATTGTATCTCAAAATCATATTTCATACTACTTGTTTTGTTCCACACCAACAAACACACACATTGAACAGCAAAATCACCCATAAAAACAATTCATACGCACCATAGTACTTAAGTATGACTTATATACTTCAATTCCACTATGCCATTTCTGAATATTAGACCAGTTGAAATCTGAAACCAGACTATTTGACCAATTTATATCTCAAATTAAAATTCGATAATTTGATTGACGTAACTAAAAATATTGACACCTTGAATGTCTCCAAAGCTCTTGCATAAATAAGATTAATGTCATAAATTAATATTATTAATGGACATAAAAAGGCTCACAGTCTTAACACAGAATATTCGTAGCATTCATTGCAATATGCCGATTAGAAACAATGTTACAAAGGTTTCAAGTTGAATGTGACCTTATAGTACTCACAGTGCTGGTTAAAAAAAAAATCCATACCCATACTAACAGGCTATCGATCTTTTGCAACTAAAGCAAACCACAAACAAAATGATAGTGTCGTAGTTTATTGTAGAGAGCATCTAAATTTAATTGTTGAAGAGCCAGATTAATAGGGGGATATTAATATTGCAATAAATGAAGGCAAAATTGAACTTCCTGGAGAAAGATATCTCACGTTAGCTGCTTCTCATGGACATCTACCGGCACACACTGAGATAACACATGCGGCAAGTGGAACGTGTATTGATCACGTCTTACTCAAAACCCAAAATCTGAGCACGACCCTTGTACCCCAAACTACCTTGACCGATCACTATCCTGTACTCCTTTGTATGAATCTTAAACATAATGGGCTATGGGCTTTACTTATAAACGTTGCTTAAAGTTAAGTGACGTTCAAACGTCGTAAATGTATTATAAGTAGCTATGCAACAACTACTTTAACAACTTTAACAAAAGTCGATTTTGAGAGCTTGGGAAGAGATCTTCTCAGCATTGACCTAAATCCTATATTATTAACACCGGTGCCACAGATTACCTTATAAATAGCATACAGTTGTCACTAGAACAAAAGACAAAATGTAAAAGAATAATAAAACCGTGGGTCACGCCGGGATTGATACGATGCATGAGAAACCGAGACCAATTATATGCAAACCTTAATAAGTCACCTAAAAACGAAATTCTAAAAACTACATAATATATCCACTACAGAAATTTCTGTAACCTAATTTTAGGAGATCCTACGATAAAAATCAAGTTGAAATGGCTGGTAATGACCCAAAAAAATGTGGAATGCCATTAAAAGATACTAACACAAACAAGGACAATAATTGTCCTTCTTATTTATTAGAAATATGTTCCTCTCCTAAGGAAACAGTGAGTGAAATGAACAACTATGTTGGATAAAAGTAAAAAGTATCTTTCGGTCTTTTTAGATCTCGCAAAGGCCTTCGATACAATCTCTGACCCTATACTTATACAAAAATTTGAAAAACTATGTATAAAGGGAATTCAGCTTCAGCTTTACGTTATCAGCGTGTACGGGTGGGTAACTATTTCAGTGAGGAACTTCCTGTATCATACGGAGTTCCACAGGGCAGCATCCTCGGTCCTACTTTATTTCTCGTATATATCAACGATCTTACAAACCTGTGTATACCGAGAGGCGAAATAATCTCATATGCGGATGATTCTACTCTTCTCTTCTCTGCCGATAATTGGAATGAGGTCTTCGATAAAAAATGAAAAAGAATTGTGAATTCAACGAAAAATCGTTGCCGACGAGTTTTAAACAACAGAGGCGGTCACACTTCGTATTGAATTACCGAATAATTAAAAAAAAACATTATTTAATTTTGTGAATCATGAAAAGTTTAATTTCGTTTTAACTTTATTTTATACTACGTATGTGGTACACATATTGTTAATTATTGTGATTAAATGAACAATTGAATGGAGGTTTTTGTTGCGTTAGTCACTAATGCATCAAAAAATGCTTGCATAAAAGAAATAGAAATATATTACAATAGTAAAAATCGTTCATAAATTCAAAACCGTACATGTTGCTTAGAGTTTTTTGATGTGTGTATTTTGACGTTGACAGGTGCACAGTTAGACATGACATAAAATTACTTTAACCCCAACTTATTGTGCAAATCATACCCCAATAAGAAAGCCGTCTGGCGAACACAACAATCTTTACCCTATTTTTGAGCACTGCCATAGTGGAGTAATAAGGGTGATATCAATATCTATGGAGTATTTAATCAATACTTCTTCTCTATGCCTACCCCATTCCCAAAACGCATAAAGCTCAGGCCACACTGTGAACGAAACAAAACGAAGCTAAGTTCGTTTAGCTTTCCTTCACGTCTATTCATACTTCTGTTTTCGTTTCGCGTGTGACCCGAAGTATGAAAAGACGCGGAAGGACTTAGCTTCGTTCCGAGTGTGGCCTTTTTTTTTGGGTGGTGCAGGAGGGCGTGTCAGACTCTTACTGACTAAAAACCACCCGTGTTCCTTCATTGCCTGTAAGTTGCCAGGGCCACGGTATCCCTTTCGGACTTTTCCGGAACATAACGCGCCGTCCACCCGGGCCTGGTCCTTATCGGACGGCGAGCTACCCATTGCTCACCGTCCGCAAGCTCACGCCTACGGCCTGCGATTCCCGACGCCCAGGGGCCGTATTATGACGTATTAACGCCACCATTATTCCAGTGTGAGTGAGAGACGGAGCTATACAAGGCCGCTAGCACCATCCTTTTTTCGCAGTGGAATAATGATGGCATTAATACTTCATAATAAAGCCCCAGGGCGCCTCCTGCGGCGGCTAGGGGCGTGAGGGCGCGAAATTTGCCTCTGTTTAAAAAGTGTTTAAGTTTTAAAGTGTGGGCTGCGTTTTAGTTTATCTTTGTACTTCTTCCCCACAGTTACTACGCCAGCGAACCAATACAGTTCAGAGTGAAAGGTTCAACCATCACAGGAGCATCTCCACCCAAGTTTGTGACCTTGGAGGACATTATGAAGGCCGCCCATGGCATGCAGAATATGGCCTTAGCTCATGAGATTGCTGTTGACCAGGACTTCAAGCTGGAACCATTTGAACCACCAGATAATAGGTAAGCATTATTTTATTATACAACTGGCTGATCCTGAGCTGTCCTGTCCAAATTCCAATAATGCATACAAAAAAGGATGTTCAGTTTATCCCGAATTTTAAGATATTCCGGGAAACATTTCAAATTTTCTTTCCTTAAGATCCTGGTTCGTACTATTACGAACATTCAGTAAATAGGTCCAACAGTTCTCAAGTTATGTGCTTACCAACGAACACCATTTCATTTTTATTATACAAGGTGTTCCTTTTGAATGATTGCTTTGAATGCAAATGATTAACGGGCCGGCGAAGCATGCGTAGTTCATACAAACGTAATACCAAAATAATTCTTTCGCACAGACGTAATAAAATCGCGGCGATTTTTTTTCGTGCACTAGAATTTCAACGCTTTGCTTAGCGCCGAGAGTTGAAAATCCAACAGTGTGTTTCTCAAAGCGCTGGGACGGGAGTGCGTCCCAACGCATTAGATTCTCAACGTTCGGCTCAACACCGAAAGTTGAAAATACAGTGTACGAAAAAAATAGCGATGAAAACACGTCCGTGCCTACCTAGGCTTATTAATTGTGTCTCATTATTTTGTTGAGAAATGATAGTATATACACAATTCTTATAATGAGTTTTTAGTAGTAGTATACATTATTTCATTATTATTGGTGTTTAAAATATTTTTTAAACATCACTTTGTGATAGACGGAATTAATCTCGCGACAGTTGTGTAGTGATGGGAAAAAAAAATCTGTTGCTTTAAAAACCGATTCTCGAGACATATCGATTTATCTAAAATATATCGATTAGATTTTGTAATCGACAATTTATCTACATTGGTTAAAACTGATTCTCGAGGCATATCGTTTTATTACACGTCATCATCATCAGCCAAATAAATAAATATTCACTTTCGTCCCTGGATGATCCAGAAAAATTATCATCAGTTGAGCTGTCTCCGTCGGTTACCCTTATAATAAATAAATTTTCTATCATTTAGTCAAAATGTACGTCTCTTCTAAAGTCTACCGTTATAATTTTCTTTTTATGTGTTTAAACATTTTATAATACAGTAATTATACGTTTCTCTCTTTTCTAAATGCATTACATTTTGTAAAAGTATCGATTTTTCAGAACATCGATTTTATTCGGTCAAAAAACGGCGTAAAGCGGTCACAACACTACGGCAACGAACCCAAAGACATGAAATTGTAATACGGTCCTGTCGGAATATTAATCAACGATTAGAAATTAATAAGGATTATGAATTAGATTTTTCGATTTCTTACGTAGACGTTCATACAAAGTTATCGCGGCATGTATAATGAGAAACGTCAAATCGGGCTTCTTAGATTGTTGCGAGATTATGGAATATTTTGGTCAAGATTTCCAGCTGTAGATAAATCTTAACGAGGGCATGCTATTTTATAAACACACCATAACACCAAGTTGTTTACTTCCTAATATAAAACTAGTAGGAAGTCAGTCACTTGGAAGGCTTAGAAGATTACTTCCTCATATCCTATTATATTATATTCTCAACTCACTCTGTTACTTCCTGTTTTTTTTTTACATTGCAGTTATCAGAAACTAGTCAAAGAGACGATGCACAAGGCGTATTTCGATATACTAAGAGAGCAGCTCATGTCTGACCCACCGGAATACAAGCAGGCTCTTGTACTATTAGAAGATGTCAAACAGGTATATTTATGAACTATAGCTGGCTGGATTTTTTAGGACCAAGGATTCTTCTGATATGGAGAAGAGAGAAGGAGAAGTTTATTGTTGCTGTTGTTGTTTGTATTTTAGCTTCAACCACAGATGAATACAGATTGTTCACTCCGCATTTTAGGTATGAAGCTACAAGTACGCGGCCGACTAACTCAAACTAGTTCAAGACAAAATCAAACTGGTTGCAAATTTAAGTGTATATTTTTTTTATTTTTTTTTTATTATATGACATTGATTTTACATTGTATGACCAATTCCTCGCACACTGACTTATTAATTGTGGAATCTTAGGAGAATCGTCTACTTTTACAATGTTTGTAAATATGTGAGCACCATGCATCTATCACATAATTAGTTTATCTGTTGTTGCTTCATTTTTAATTCTTAATTCTTTTTACCTATTGTGGTATAATAATTTTATTCTAGGTGCATCGTCCTCACATATAATTATATAACTAATGTACTATACAAAATATTGTAAAACATTTTAAAAGAGTAACGGTGGAGTTTCTTGCCCATTCTTCTCCATACGAAAACTACCTTTTGGAAGGGGCAACTAGAATCAATTAATTTTTTTTGTAAATTTTTGACGTTCATAAGTGCCTTATACGGGCCTATTTGAAATAAATGATTTGACTTTGACTTTGACTCGACTTGTTGAGCCAATTCAGTGAGTGTAAAGTAGTCAGAAGATCTAAGAGTTACGCGATAGAAAGAGAGGCAACTTCTAGGTGAATATGACTAGGTTATCACTGCTGTGTGACCTGAATGGCACCTTATTGTGTCGTTGAAAGAGTCGCTTTTTATTTAAATGATTTTGCGGAGTGAACCATCTGTATTAAATTGTGCTACAACATATTTAAAAAAAAATATACTATTGTATATTTATAAAATCTACAAAATTATATTGATGACTCCCATCATGTTTGCCGAGTTTCTTTAGCCAATTTATTTTGATCTTCTATAACGATGACCAAGATTGTTGGTTTAATGCTGTGTATGCATTTAGTTGGTAAGCCTTTATGTAAATAAATACTGTTATATGGGTAAGTCGCTGTTGTTACCACTGGGCCACCACTGCTCTGTTGTAGGTCGTAAATTCGAACCCTGACAGCCGCTTTACTTTGTATAAATTGTTTCGTCACCACTGCTCTCAAAACGGTGAAGGAAAACATCGTGAGGAAACCGGCATGTCATTGAATCAAAAATTCGAAGTCATGACATCCCGCACTTGGCCCGCAGTGTATTACGGCCCACTCCCTCTCACTGAGGGAGACCTGTGAGCACAAAAAACTTGAGAAAAAATAATTAAATCTCATATGAATTGAATAAAGCAGAACAGTGAGTTTCATTTTTTAAGGTAGGTCTAAATTAGAAAATATTTAAAGTCTTAAATACATAGAACAATATGCAAAATTATATATAAAAAAAAAAATCTATCACGCTTCTTTATCAAATTGAGAGATCTGGCTCTTGTGATACAGAAACTCCTAATACAAGAGGCAGGGCAACACAAACATCTGCAACAAACATGTTTGTGTCTTGAGAGAAAATAAATAAATTATTATTATGTAACTGTTACGATTTTCTTAATTATTTTATGCTCTGAAATCCAGCGACTGCCTTATGTAATTGTTGGCAAACATCCAATGCATAACAGTTATTTATAATTGTTTCATTAATTAATTTAAATGAACTCGTTTCATTGGCATTCTTGGAATCGAGAATAATACTTACTAACAAAGTAGGTTTCACATTTATATTATTTTATATAATTCCTGATAATAGGAACCCACCAAAATTATTTCATGTTAAGTAGGTTGCCAAGACTCACATAACTTTTTCACTATTAAAAAGTTATCAGATCTAATGTAGAGCCAAGCCTCTAACTCTACAAATCCTAAAGGTTTATCCATCTTGGTCAAAATGTACGGCTTGGCCGTTTCGCGGGCGCCGCACAGACAATCCTATGGACACAACGATAAAGACTTATATTATATTTTATTTTATCGATTTTTTTTATGGATCATGGTGGTCTGCAATTAAAATTATTATCATTAAAAAATAAATAATAATTAAGTCACTAGTCTTTAATGTGGCGTCAAACAATAGTTCAATCGAACGGCCATGCCACCACACATTTTGACCAACATGTAAGGTTGGTAGAGTTAGGCCTTGTAGAGTTAAGGTCCTGGCTCTACATTCGATCTGATAACTTTTTAACAGTGAAAGCGTTATGTGAGATTAATTGTTTTTGCTAGGAGTAGAATCAGCACAACAACTGGTGGGGATCGAACTTGCTACCTTAGCTCGCCATTCCACGTCCTGACAATTATCTATTTTATTTATGGAAACAAAAAGTGGATTTCGAAAAGAATACTGTCTTGCCATTTTTAGTTTCTCCCTTTTTTTTTCTCAATGGACCCAAGGAACTTGGGTACTTTCATGATAAAGATTCAAACGGTCACACTACTTAAACTAAAGCGCACACAAAAATAAACCTTACCTCCCTACAACCAAAGTTCAATTTCCAGGGCCTCTTCGCAATACTCCTCCCCCGGCACACCCGCATTCGTGAGATGATCGAAGAGGTTTTAGACTCGGAGTTCATAAAACAGCAGGCTGAGAACAATAGCCTGGACTTCCACAAGTATTCTACCTTCGTCATAGATCTGATGGCGAAGTTAGCTGCGCCGGCGCGGGACGAGATCATACAGAATATTACTACGCTTACTGATACCGTAAGTACTGTTTGTTTCGCTTTGTATTTTTTTTAGTTTAAAAGAGACTATTTCAGAATGATTAATTCTATTGAAATAGTTATTAAAAAGAATTGAAGCCGTAGCGCAAACTGAACTTTATTTCCGGGTATTAAACATTTATTTATTAATAGGAGAACCAACAGCAATAACAAATGGATAACAGTTGATTAAGAAACATAAAGTCAATTACAGGTTCTCACGGGTAACAACAGAAAAATTTGTAGAAAGCTTAGGATCAATAACAAGCACGATAAAAAAGATTAAGAATATATATACGCTACAGTTTATACTTTTGCAGCTATCATCGTTTTACTTGTACTTAGTCCTGTATTATTGTTCCGAAATAAACTTCTTTTTTTTTATGTACATATATATAAGGTACAATAAGTATTATGCACTATGCACTTTAAAAAAAGTCAGCGTTCAGCCGAGCGCGTGCAGAATAGGTTTTGGTGGTAAATGGGTCAAATGAAAACTCTTTACAAAGAATATAAAGTTCTCTCTTTGCAAACATATTTATTTATATGTTTGAAAACTAAATTTCGAACGCAGTTAAGGTAAGTTTTTCTGAGCTATCCCTCTGTGATAAATTTCCTATAACAGAAATTTGAATGTGTACGTTATTTTAGTACTTTTTGAAGTGAAAAGTGTAACTTCATCCTTTCTCTGCTGGCTGCAATGGCGTTAGTAACAAAAACGCCTTTAACAACGTTTCAGGGACAGTATACAAAAGCCTGCAATTCATCGAATCGCCATTCCAGTGCGAAAAACAGATGGCGCTATTTGTCTCGTATAGCTCCATCACTTCTTCAAAGTCAATGTCAAATAACTTATTTCAATTAGGCACAAAAAAGGTACTTTTGAACGGCAAAATTAAAAAAAAATGCCTTTAGTCGCCCCTTCCAAAATGTAGTTTTCGTATGGAGAAGAATGGGCAAGAAACTCCACCATTACTCTTTTAAAATGTTTTCACAATATCTTGTATACATTAATTATATAATTATATGTGCAGACGATGCACCTAGAATAGGATTACTATACCACGATAGGTAAAAAGAATGAAAAATGGAGGAATGACAGATAAATTAATTAGTTGATAGATGCATGGTGCTCACATATTTACAAACATTGTAAAATCTTGCTCTACAATTCCCTAAACAACCTTGGTTGGTCTTTAGATATCAATGAAACTCCTTCTTTCCAGGTGGATGTATTCCGTGCAATATTAGAAACGCTAGAGATCTTGAAACTGGACCTTGCAAACAGTCTTATCGCGATGATCAGGCCCCACGTACAACAGGAGAGCGTTCAGTACGAGCGGGCCAAGTTCGATGAGATACTCAAGATTTCTGAAGGTCAGTAAAGTTATAGTATGCGACAAGCCGTGTGCCCGATAGTATTTACCTACGACGAACTTCTATACAAACTTTCAACTCCTCATATGGCCTGACCAAGATTATGTCTGGACTTTAAAAGAGACTGTGACCTCTGAGTTTGTTTCGGTCTTTCTTCTCAGAGTAGTCAGATAGGAAACGCCGAACTCATCTGGCATTTTCTTCTTATTTTTTTTTAATATGACGTGTAAAAGTGATTGCAATATCCTATTTACAGAATAAACAATTTCATTTCATTTCATTTCCTATTTAATGCCTTCAGGGTATGAATTTTCAACAATCCTTCCTAATGCCCGGACTCCACCATAGCGGAGATGTGCGGAGATGCGTACTGGCTATAATAGACTGTAGCGGAGATGTGAGCTGGCAAGAGCGGAACTGTTACGGCGGCGCTCACATCCCTCCTCGTCTACGCTGTGCGCCGTTGCCAGCTTGCGAGGCACAGATCACATCTCCGTTTTGTACCGCCGCCTAGTTCTCGGCGAGGCATATCTCACATCCCCGTTTCGTTCGCGTCATACAAATATGATACCCCGCTCAGTGGTCTCCACAATAACGAAAATCTATTGGTTGTTTCAAACACATCTCTTCTCTCGTCACGCCTCCACTTTGGTGAAGTCCGTGTCAATACTCAATATTCAATTCTTTATTGCATTCCATATGTATTATATAGATGGTATAGACAAGTACAAGATCAATATGGACCCTGTCGGGCACAGCAAAATTAGGAGAGAGGAAGAGCTCTCTCCTTAAGTAACAATTCAAACAATTAATATTATTATAAGGATAAGTTTAGTCATAGTATAATATTTTACAAATCAATTAATAAAAATAGCAAAATTATACACAAACTTAACTAAAACTATTGAAAAACTAAAATATAGCATCGAAAAATTCATCCGCATCGCTGTCGACTGGTAATGTACCCAAGAGACTGGCCGCATTGCCACGTTGTATGGCAATGCTTAGCCTCTGCCCAAGGTAAAAACCAGCCCTTGGGTCACGGGAATTAAGTATTACATCTGATTAATTATAAACTATTAACTATAAAATCCTGGTTATTGTTAGTCACAGCAAGACTTGCACAGGCACACAACACTTGGGAAGTGCTATGGGGTTCAACGGCTAAACACACATTATATGTTCTAAATACATCTATAGAATGAGACAGCCTTAGTTAGTAACACATTAGTTAGTAACACAGATTGATATGAAATAATCTAGATTACATTAGTTAGACATCACATGAATACTTAGAAGCTAATAATTTATAATCACATTAATAATTGGCAAATATGCAAGTAAGAAAGGTACTCATCATCGAAATAGTCCACATGACCGCCTGGACTGAACTTGAATTGGGTGTATAATTATTTACATATACTTAATTATACATTCTTACTATATATTATTAGGTTTGTGTATATCGGTGTGTGTCTAAGAGCTCGTTTTCGTTACAAAAAGAATGTCGCCGTTTTTTAAGTACGAGACTTGGTTTTCTGGTTATTAATATAAGAAGAAGATAGCCATAACAGAAGATTATTTTTTCCTTTGTCGCAACAGATGGTCTCCAATACACTCGAGAATGGCTGAAACGTCACATAGACTTGGAAGGGCTGACTCTCCCAGTCACTGATAAGAATATCATCAGAAACGTAACTGCACAGACATTAGCTAAGGCCTACCTTGAGTTACTGGAGATGGATCCATCTAAGAACTATCCTGAGGTAAGGACAATACTGTAATAATATATCTCTTAACAAGAATAAGCTCTTTCATAAAATATTTATTTATCTAATCACGTCTCAATAATACAGTGGATTTTGAGGAAAAAATATGCAAACACATAAAATAAAGTTAAAAATTAAAGGACAAAAACCCCCCATACAAGAAAAGTGTTTTTTTCGGCGTTTTTTGCTAAATATTGTCCGGGGGTACGGAACCCATCATGTCCGACTCGCACTTGGCCGGAATTTCCCGTTTTAATCTGTTTTCAAATCTCATAATAGCTTATTTGATAGTTTATCTATAAACAAACAAATACTATAAGTTTTATAATTAATTAAAAGCTATAAATAAGACAGTCAACATCAGATTTATCGATCAGACACTTGATCAGGCTTTCTGAAACCTAAAAGCTGGATCAATTGTAACTGTAATTATTAGAACCAGTGGGGATCTACCACTACCTCTAATAGCAGTATTATTTTAACCTTACTCGAATGTGGGAAAGAGATGGAGCTATACGTACTGTACTGCTCCATCTCCTTCTCACACTGAACATTAAAATACTACTGGCTTATGAGGTGGTGGTTGGCCCCCTGTGCTATCCCACTGGCCCTACCCATTTCCCCGGTCTACTCTGTGATTAATCCAATCCTTTAAAAACTAAAGTAATTGAAGGCGTTATGTCAATTTTTTATTTTTTTCGGTTTCAGACAGTCACCCTCGACGCCCCTCGCTTCGCCGAGCTCGGCACGCAAGTCTATCGCCTCATATGTGTCACGTCTATAATGTTATCCAGCCCGGCGTGCAGCAGCGACCCCAATACGGCCGCTGCCCATAAACAAGCCTTGAAGGAGAAGATACTCATCCTCATTGATAGTACGGGAAATGATATGTGAGTAATGTTTTTGTACTCAAACTCAAAGCATTTATTTCAAATAAACCAGTTACAGGCACTTTTGAATTGTCAAGGGGTCGGTCAGTCAGAAATATGAAGCTAGTCGCCCATTCCAAAGCGTAGAAGGTACCTATGGAGAAGAATGGGCAAGAAACTCAAACGGACATGTTATTATAATGCTAAAAGGGCCTCAGCTCAGCATAATGTCAGATGACAACACAAAGACAACCCAGTAATAGGGTAACACGATACCCCTTGGTAAGACTGGTGGTCAGATTTTCAGGCTTCTGACTACCCGTAGCGACTGTCACAGATTTACGAATGACAGCCAGTCTTACCAAGGGACATCGTATTATCCAGTAACTGGGTTGTGGAGGTTAGATAGGCAGTCGCTCTAGGTAAAATACTGGTATCCAGCTGCATCCAGTTAGCCTGGAAGCCGACCCCAACATTGTTGGAAAAGGCTAGGCAAATGATGACTGTGTTATTTTCGAAAATTGGTTAGCTAAGTAGCCTTTTGCCTAACTTGGTAATTTATTTACCTATAGTGGAAATATCACTATAGAAAAAAAATACTTATACTATGCCTTTGATTTAATACAAATTACATAGCAGTATTATTTCTGTTGCAACAGCGAACTGAAGGCCGTCCTCCCATCCGTGGCTGAGGAGATAATCCTGGTGACGGAACAGCTCCTAGAGAACCTCAACCTGCCGCCACTCACTGCTGAAACTAAGGAGATCATCAGAACACAGATCTTGTCGCTCGGAGACCCCGAACATAGGGTCCGGGAGATAGTTCGTAAGTAATTTACAAGACTTTTTTTAGCTACAGTACCTGGGCCCTATATCACAAATTTTACAAGCCTACAATTCTACAAAATTGTTTAATTGTAGAAAATATTGCGTAACAGAAATTTCATATATGTAAATTTATAGACTTCTCACTACAATTTACATATTTGTAAGGTTTTCCGTTATATTTATGTGACTTAGAGTTTTGTCGTACAGACACTTGTAAGATTTACTTTGTAAATTGTAATTGAAAAGTTTTGTCTTATAGGACCCTGGCCGTTAAAATGGTACAACGAATTTAAGATAAAATTCGTCTTTGATTTTTTGCCACTCATTTTCGTCCGGCGTACAGAGCATTTTAGGATCAGCAAACAATGAACAGCAACATGCAGGAAGTTCTTTAGATCTCTCTAAAGAAAAAGAGCATTTTAGGGTCAGCAAACAATGAACAGCAACATGCAGGAAGTTCTTTAGAGAGATCTAAAGAACTTCCTGCATGTTGCTGTTCATTTTGTGCTGACCCTGAAATGCTCTGTAACGGAACTAAAAAGTCACGCAACTTTCAAATATATTTATTTTTCGCATAGCAGACACTTTCCTTTTGCGTACTGTCAGTTTCATATAAAATATTGACAGTACGTAGTCGGTAGGAAAATAAGTCTCATGCACATTCCTCGTAAAAAATATTATCTAAAGCACAGAATAGTACAGAAGGCGCACTCCGCATTTTAGGTATGAAGCAGGGATGTTAAGGAGCTTCGGTTCCGATTCCGAAAGGTCGGAACTTCCGATTAATCTTACACCTCCGATTCCGACTTCGGTTCCGATAAATTTTGAATCGCAGTTATACTGAAGTTCGAAACGCAGCGATGCACGTGACTAGAGCGCGTACAAACAAGTTTTAACTCGTCGCCAGGGTTTTTTTTATACACACTCGCGCTCGACGTCTCAGTTTATTGTTTTGTTTGTGGATGTTATCGCTAATATTTGACTGATTAAAGAGACCGAATTATATTTCTATTTTTCATTAAGCCTTCCCTTAACACATATTTCTTCTACTTCCGCCTCCGATTCCGATTCCGGTTGCGGTTCCGACTCCGGTTTCGATTCCGATCAATAGAATTTAAAACCTCCGACTCCGGTACCGGTTAAACGACTTCCGTAACATCCCTGGACTATGAAGCTACAAGTACGCGGCGGGCTCGTCTTGTCGGGCCAATTCAGGGAGCGTAACGTAGTGAGAAGATATAAGAGTTACGCGATAGAAAGAGAGGCAATTTCTAGGTATAACTGTAGGTAAGTAATTAGCGCTGTGCGACCTGAATTGCACTTCACCGTGTCGTAACAAGAGTCGCTTTTATTTAAATGGGTTAGCGGAGTGAACCATGTTTATTAATCTGTGCTTAAAGGTGCTTAACCTTTTCATCTCTTACTGTATGTACGCCAATAAAAGTCAACACTTTCAAACTCCGAACCGCTCTCGATATTTTACCTCGCCCTCACAAATTACACTGGAAACACTTTTCTCCGCAGGTCAACGAGTCCTCGAATTCCTCAAAACGATCCTAGTATGCGGAGGCGGTTCTCGTCAGATCCCGGTCGGGCTATCAGCCCTATCTAGCGAACTGACGTCAGTGTCCGGTACATTACTCCGTTACGTCATGCACAATAAGGCAGTCTTCACGTCACATTACATGGACATCGTGGAAGAAGAGCTGAGTAGAAGTTAAGCTTTATTCATTAAGTTTTAGAGCTGATTTTCCAACGTCAGATATCTTTTATCAGTGGAATAAAATTGACATCTGAGAGTTATTATATGGAAACGCTGTCAAAAATTCAGAAATTATTCCTCGTTCAGAAATCTGGTGTTGGAAAATTCTGCCTTTCTTTAGTATGTTTGCGTAATGGTGAAAAAAAAAAAAAAAAATAACAATTGAACTTGAATTCAGAATCATAGATCTTTACGAGCTTTGGAACTACACACTCAATGTCATACGTGAAAAAGATCAAATTTCCACTGCAACTAAAATCTATTTAGAATCGTTAATTACAAATGGTCACTAAAAATCAACTTAGACCACATAACATTAAAGTAGATAATTGAGTGAGTAGCAATTTCTCCAATGATTCTGAATTCAAGAGTTTATGCAATCTTCTCTCTCTTTATATTGGACTATAATGCATTTTTACTAACCATTATTGTGCTTCCCAATATTTATACGGGATTACATAACTGTAGGTACTATTTAACACTATTTTGTAGTAAATACAACTTTGTCGAAGCTAATATTTGCATATTTTAATAATATTCAGATATTTTCGTATACCTTTGATAAAATTCCTGAAATATACTGCCCTTGATACATTCGTACAACGTAAGTAATAGTTAAAACTCGGGCCAAAAACTCGAAGTAATAAAATGGGCGGGAAGCGTATAATAGTGAAGCGCAATGCTGTTGTCAATGAATTATATTAGTAATTTATCATTATACGAATACAGTGTTTTTTTTTAACTTGGACATTATGGGGAAACTGTCTTCGGAAACATTAGATCTTTTTTTTCTTGAAAACTTTTTTTTTTGTTTTTGGTCAAGTACGAGTTGTCCATAAAAATGAGTTAAACAAACCAATTTTATGCGTTTCGACTTTATCATCTAAGGGTCATTTCAATGTATCGGATAAAAAAAAACCTAGACAGCAAAAGTTGGTCAAAAGCACAAAATGTTATCATGAAAAAAAATCTAATAGTTCCTAGGTTAGTATCTCCTATTGATTCGGTTTTCCCCATACTGTCCCAGTAAAAAAAACACTATATACCTGTTTTGCGAGTAACGGACACAGCGTCACTTGTTTTATGCATGCAGCGAATTTTTAGCCTAAATATAGGACTTCTAGTAGATTCTGTAGCCTGTATATTCGACCTCGTAACTTTTCCCAGTAAATTAAAACATATCCACAGTCCAGCCGTTGACAGAATGCTTTCTTCACACCTGTCAGTTTTGATACTAACGAATTTGAGATAAGCGAATTTGATCCGTATTACAACTAGAAATTGTCTAACTGGCAGGAGTCAGGAACGCATTCCCTCGCGTGACGGCCGGACTGTAAGGTTGAACATATCTGTCACATAGACAAATAGACAATGGCCGCATTCCGAATTAAGCCATAATCGCTCACAGCGCTCACATCAATAATTTGCGTTCCGATTTAGGTAACACGATTAGACGCGTCCACGAGCGTTCCTAATTGTTGACAGCTCTTCTCAACAATTCGGGACGCTCGTTAACGCGCTCACAGTGCTCGCTCAACGTCAAAACTTATAACATAACATTCATATTTCTTTGTGTAGGTAAAGAAGAAGAGGAAATTTGTGGTGTATCCACAAATTTCTTCTTCTTTGGTTAGGTGGCGACGGTCAAAACAAAACAGCACAGCACAACTGTCATTTTTGACAGCGCTCACGGTGATATTAATTTAGGGCATGGTCGGCGTTATCTCAAGATGGCGCACGTCATCAATGACAATTCACACGGGTCATCGTTATCGCGCTCACGCTGATTCGGAACTGGTGTAAGCACGTTCAAATCGATTACAGCTTAATTCGGAATGCAGCCCTTGTCGTTTTATGACGTGCAAGTGACTTGCACGAGTGCAGACTGATGGTGAAGCAAGTACGAGGTCGACTTTACCCATTATTAATAATTTGTCTTCACCTTACAAACATGCGCTTTTGGCTGTGTAAACATACTCGTAGTAACGATTATCCATTCCCTAGATTTTTTACAATTTAAATAGATACAGTAATTTATAGTAGACTATACTTTTTAACCTAACTAGTATTAGAACTAATTCTATAAATAATACTTGAATGGGTTCCACGTAAATCACATATTACAATGACAATTAATAGCAGATTGATGAAATATTAAGAATTATTAATAAATTATTGCCTAGTCGACGATAGGTGCTTAAATATAAAAATATTTAAATTGGAAAGTTATTGAATACTATATCGTGTAATCAAATATAGCAATATTAACGAGAATTTAATGCTTATTCGTAATAAAAATGTAATTGAATAGTGAGCAAAATGCAATTTGAGGTTCTCGTTAAATCTCATGCTGTCTTTGTCATTAGAAGGCGTATTGTAGCGACAGAAATATTTTTAAGAACGTCTAACGTTAAGTGGCGTTAAGTATACATAGGTATACATAGAAGGTCTTATATATAAATATTATTGCAGTCGAGCTCTCGATTTTTTTTATGTATACCTCACAAATAAAGATTGATTGATTTATTTATTTATTTCAATAGTATAAAAAAGAGGTACAGACGCCAGCGGTCAACCTACCCGAAACTGTAAAATTTTCCCAATCAACTTTGAACCTTATACTTTAGTGATAAAGAAAAAAATCTATAATTAACGAAATTTGACACATTGTAGTAGGTTGATGTGCTGGCTTCTGTACCCATGTTAATACATCACACTCATTTGAGAGTGGTTCCCATAATTTGCGGTCTCTAATGGTGAAACGTGACATAAAATGTAACACACGTTGAAACAAATTCTTTTTGTTGTTGTATTACATTTTATGTTACGGTTCACCGATCTGTACCCGGCACTACCCGGGTACAGATTAAAATTTAGGCGAATTTGTTGAACCGTGTGCGTTCATGTTACGTTTCGTACCCATCATTAAAACACCAAAATGTATGAAGATAAACTTTATAACACTGATTTAAAAGTGAGCTCCCAAAAGTTCTCCCTAAAGCACTACTATCTAAACGGCTCTCGGCTCTCTGAAGATGGTCCACGCTAGTTTTAATAGAACGGTATTTTGTCAGAAATATAATTGGTTTATAGAGTAACTAATGCATAATTCATCCTATACTATTAAACGATCCATATTTGTATATATCTCTATACACGGTGACATTTGAATCACAGTTTTGCTAGAACAAACGTTGTTTAGACATATATATTTGTAATCACGTTCTCGAAAACGGCCTAACGATTTCGATGAAAGTTGCAATGGGGTGAAAAATCGATCTAACTAGGTCTCATATCTGGGAAAATTCGTTTCCTCCGTATTTTCACCCGCGCGGAGCTCGGTCGCCCAAAGTTTAGAACAAGATAGCTACCTTAGAATAATGACATGGTAGCATGGCAGCAGGATAGCTCATACAAATTCCATGTATGGTACATACTAATTCCATGCAGCATGGAATTAGTAAGTACCTAGAGAATGCTCGTTTTAATAGTTTAGGATAGTTCATACTAATTCCATGTATAGTACATGCTAATTCCATGCTGCATGGAATTAGATTGTTTTTTTTATTATACATTCTCTATTTTCACCAGAGCAGAGCTCGGTCGCCCAGGTACTTTATTATAATCTGGGCTGTGCACTCATTAATAATCTTAGTAACAAAATTATTATAATAATGTATGGCATTAAATTTTTTTTTTTTATAAAATAGAAATGGAACGTTTAAGCATTGCAAAAAGGCAATTCTCGAATTCAAAAAGCCAGGCTGTGCGGCTACTACCAATGTCCATAGACAATTCTGCAGAACTGTCTATGGTCATTAGCTACTGGTGGTTAAGGGAACAAACAACTATATAACATAGAAAATCCTCTTGGATACAGCAGGGAAGGGTGGAGGGTATATTGGACTCCTAACGATACACACGACACAACAGAAAAAATGCAGCAACAGCTATTCCATATTTAAATCCTTGTTTCCAATCAGTGTTATTAAATATTAACTTTAGAATAGTGTAAATTAAGTCTATTCTAGAATGACTAGTATAGAAAAAGTCCCTTTGAAAAATAATAAATTTTAGTGTGGATATTAGTTTTTTCCAGAAACACTTATCTGTTAAATGTTTGGAAAATAAATTGCGGGATAGGCCTGATTATTTGGTATTTATTACCTTTAAACATTCAATAGTATTTTGTCGTATTTTTACATGCAGTTAAATTTTGGGGTAGCACTATGTGTAATATTTTTAGCTTTTTGCTGGAGCGTGATTTTCGCCATAGGTTAATTTATTAACAATTGATTCACTAATTTTATTATAGTTATTACTTGTTATGCATGTGGACAATATATTTATTTTTTGTTTTATACAAAATTGGCATTGTTATAGATTTTTTTATTATTAGACATGTGTGAATAAAGACTACATATTTTTTTAAGAACATTTCCCTGACAATTTATTCATGAATAATACATATTTCAAACTGAGAATAAAATACACTTCCAAAACAGTGTATCCATTTTTTTATTATATCCATTTTTTATTTATTATGATCACAAGAGTTGTTTTGTGTCAAAAGAAAAGGGAATAAATTAGTTTTATTTGTCGTTGTCGTTCCAAAATATTCGTTCAATGTATTTTTATGTAATCAAGTGAATGTTACACTAATAAAAGTATAAATAATACAAGGTTTTTTTTTTTGTCCTTGCACGCTGATAAAACCTTAATTTTTCTAACTGGTTTCTGTATGGACCATGGACAGGACACGTCAACCTTATTACAAAGAATAAAGATCACTGATTTTGACAGCCAAGTCAGAGGTACAGATTGTTCACTATAACTTGTCCCTTGCCATCATGTTGACACCATTGCTTGTCAAGCTTAGTTTCAATACATATATAGTTTAAAATGGCGACTAACAGAACAGTGCTACCAATCGCGTCACGGGGCAAGTAATAATGAACGCTCTGTAAAATAACTAAGAGCCTTTTTTTTTTTTTTTTTTTTTTTCTTTGGGTGGGAAATTATCAAATAACTTCGGGCGATAACTGAGGGCGTGTCAGACTCTTACAGACTAAAACCCACCCGTGTTCCTTCCGTTGCCTGTACGTTGCCAGGGGCCACGGTATCCCTTTCGGACTTTCCCGCAACCCCGGCAGGCATCGGTCCTATCGGACCCCTTCACTTGCTGACATCTCTTTGAGGCGCGCGTGGAACACAACGCGCCGTCGACCCGGGCCTGGTCCTTATCGGACAGCGAGCTACCCATTGCTCACCGTCCGCAAGCCCGCGCCTACGGTGGCCGGGAATCGGCCTGCGATTCCCGACGCCCAGGGCGTCTCCTGCGGCGGCTAGGGTCGTGAGGGCGCGAAATTTGCCTCTCCCTCACGCGTTCTGCCTCCTCCTTCGCGAGCATTACTGCTTCGCAGAAGGAGGTGACGGCCTCCCATGCCCTCTCGCTCCGTACCATGGCCTGGACTAGGGCCGGACGCGAGATATCCCCGCCGCCGATCGCCTCCGCGACGACACGGCGATGCTCTGCCCAAGCCGGCCAGACCTCCACCGTATGCTCAACCGTGTCCTCCGGGCGATCCACGCAGTGATGACACCCGGGCGTTTCCTCCCGCCTGATACGAAACAGGAACCTCCCGAAACAACCATGTCCGGTGAGGACCTGCGTCAGGCGGAAGGTGAGGACGCCGTGGCGCCTCTCTAGCCACTCCTCAAAGAGGGGACTTATCGCCGCAATAGTGGCGTGCCCAGCACTGGGTTGCGACAATCGCACTCTCCATGACGCCATGAGATCTCGCCGGAGCTCTGTCCGCTGTGCCGCGATTTCTCGCGGCAGCGGGGTTACGCCCCGGCGTTTCGCCTCCTCGCGCCACTCCCAAATGTTCGCGAGGACTTTTGCCTCCAGATCCCATGGCGGTAATCCGGCAAGGAGGCTCGCCGCCTCACCGGAGACCGTGCGGTATCCCCGGACCAGCCGGGTGGCCATGACCCTCTGGGACGCGTTCAACCGGCGGGCTGGCCGCCGCCTCAATGAACGCGCCCAAACCGGTGCCCCGTAAAGGCCCATGGACCGCCGACCCCCGCGTATAGCCTCCGGCAGGAGGCGTTTGGACCCCCTAGATTGGGCAGGAGCCGCTTTAAAGCAGCCCCGGCCCGCTCCAGTCTGGGAGCCAAACGTCGGAAGTGCTCCACGAAGTTCCACCGGCTGTCGAGGACAAGTCCTAGGTACTTCATCGTCGACTCGATGCCGATGTGAACTCCTCCTACCGTTATTTGGGAACCCGACGGTGGCGCGTTCCGAGGACCATGAAAACACATGGCCTCGGACTTATGCAGGGCCACCTCGAGTCCCAATTGCCGGATCCTGTCCACGATTGTCGCAACCCCACTAACTAAGAGCCTGGCCGCGACTTTTGGCGGCGCAGTGGCGGCAGGCGGGGCGTTGTCCGTGCATGTTCAGTAGCGTTAGCGGCAGCAATCGAGGTGGACATATTTATTTAAACATTTTTTTTCTATCGGCCTATATTAACATATTAGTAGGTACTTTTATAAATTATCAATTTAATTAAACCTACCTTCATATTCTGGAAAACATGTTTTCATTTCTTCCTACATAAATCGACCGCCTATCCATATAGGATAGGCGGTTGATTTAAGATTTCTGTTATAAATGCTTCGGAATTCATTTGCCGCTACAAAGTCTTCTAAAATATTTTAATCGTCAGGACACCGCTCAGTTCGCCGCTGTCCGTACCGCTTTGAGTCGTGGCGTCTCAATCACTCGCCCGTACATTTGTTCAAGCCGCGCCCCGCTGCCGCGAACCGCTCGCGTTGCCGCTGCGTACGGCGCCTCGTGGCATGCTTCATACATTTTTTAATATTTATTTATACCGCTCACCGCCCCGCGCTAAGCTATACCGCTGACAGCGACAAGGTCGTGGGCGAGGCCGTAAAGGCTAGTGCAGATACGGGCGGGCCGCTCCATAACGCAATGAATTGCAAGTCCTCTTTCGTCACTTAAGTACATTTTCTATGAAACAACGCACAGGCGGGCCGTCGCACCGCACCGCACTTTTTTGTATGACTATGCGTTGCGCTGCGGCCCGTTGCGGCTGTGATGTGCGCTTGGCTTTACTGTGAAGGACTATAATGGCGTAAGTTTGCGCAAATTCTAAAACTTTGCAAACTTCAGAGTGATCTACTTGCTATCAAATGTTCTGCCATTGACAATAAACAGGCGTAATAAGGCGCAACTAAGCCGAAATAAAGACACAGAATTATCCTTAACGCTTTATTGAAATTACACTTTACACGTCAAACTGAAGCAACGAAGATATTCAACCCCTAGTGAACACATAGTCTGAAGTTTTGTCAGTTTAGTCGGAGGCGCTGTGAGCAGATGACGCGCTGGACGCCGACGCACTGCGGCTACGGGAGCCCTGAAAACATAAAAAGAATAAATTAAAACTGTTGTTTTGTTAGGAATAACCATCAGGCGGCATGCACCAAAAATGACTAAGGGATCTCGCGCATAAACTGCCATGACTCCGGCCAGTCGTGATTCGTGGCCCGGTCTGAGGCTAGTTGGCCAGTTGGTCGTTGCGACCAAGTGCGCGATTCATATCTGTTTCTTTAGCTTATCTGGTCGTGGTCGTCTAGTGCGCGACATCCCTAAATGGATTTAACGCATAACGTATTTAAACCATTGTTATGTTTCTGGCAATCCTTTGAAGATGTATTTAGTGATAGTTAGGTAGTGCAAGCGGAACTTAAAACTTGAGTTCAGACTCGTAATAATGAAATAGGTAACAACATTACGCTAAAGTCTACTTTAGCGTAATGTTGTCCAAGTTGATTTTTAACTTACCTATTTTATTATTAACTTTAGTTATTAGTGAAATAATATAAAAGTTTTAAAAAAGTAAGTAAGTAAAAGTATATAAAAGTAACAAAAAGGATCTAAATAACTTGGTTGCAATGGAATTTGAACGTTTTTGTTTATGACATTGAGTTTGTAATTCCAAAACTTAGGCCCACTTGCACCACAAATCACTAAACACATAAATAACGCCTAATGATTTTAAAATATTGTTCTGTTTCTGTCAACCGTTCCAAGATGACAGAGGCAGAATGGTGGTTTAAAAACGTTTAGAGCTAAATACATTTTAGTGAGTGGTTGGATGCAAGCGAACCTGAAAACTTGAATTCAGAGTCATAGTCACAAATAATTAAATAGGGATGATGCCTGGGCAAAAAAAAACTATTTAGTCCGTCAATCAGATAATAAAAAAATATTATACACGTATTTTTTGGATATGTGCAAAAAAAATATAAGAAAAAATAATAAATTCCATTGCAACCAGAATTTATTTATATTTTTTTAGCACATGAAAAAAAATATAAATAAATTCTGGTTGCAATGGAATTTTAAATTTGTCATCTATGACATTGAGTTTGTAATTTCAAAACTTGATAATAATCTGTCATTCCAAATTAAAATTTTAGAGGGCTAACATAATAAAACATTCGATATTCAAACTCACCTTCCTAGACCCACTTCCGGACCTACTCCTAGACCTCTCAGTTCCACTTCCTGATGCAGAGTTTTTCCTAGAACTGGCTCTAGAAGACGCCTTAGATCCTGACGCTTTGGACTTGGATGAGGCACGTGAAGCTCTGGACGACGCTCTTGAGGAACGCTTGCTTGCACGCGATGAGACGCGTGAACTTGCCCTGGAACTTGCTCTGGAACCCTGGGGAAGTGTATGGATTATGTTGAATATATTGCTTGGCAGAAAAGATTTGACATGGTGATTTCTTTCTCCTGTTCAAGTGTCAGATAAGTTTTGGACCTAGCGGCATATAGTGCGAAATGGATAAACGTGTCAAAACAGAGAATTAATGTGAGATGTACTGGATTTTCGAGGTTTTTCAGGTCCTTTAAAAACAGTGCATCCAAGTATCATCGAAGAAGTTACTATACACCGTAAGAACTATTTCTGCTTGCAGCGCTCGGCCGCTATAGAACCAGGGCGTTAACAGAATTGGTCATCGTGTTCACGGGATTTTGTTTTCAAACTGCTTAGATATGAAGTTCTTCTATAGTACGTTGACAAAATGTGGTATTAAAATGGTCATTTGCACATCATTTATCAGCGTTTAGCTCTATAGTTATCGTGTTTTAACATAGCAATTCAAAATTCAAATTCAAAATATTTTATTTCACATAAACCTACAAGGGCACTTATGAAACGTCAAAAGCTAGGTGCAATTAATATTATTAATATTGCAGAAGCAATAGCGGTCATTGCCCTTTCCATAATATATTTAATTCAGAACCCAAACAATATGTACGGTTTTTCGTCACTGGAACATGTTGAAGATCACGATAGATATTGATTCAGGACGTTAGCTGACTTATTTCAGTTTTTTAAATAAAAATTGCTAGAAAATGGAGGTGCGTCAATGATCACTATTGTGATGTTAAAATGCGACAACTGTAGTTAGTTTCATCAAGATATAAGCGTGTGGTATTTAATTTATATTCTACAGATTTTGCAAAGCTGTACTTCTTAGTAGCAGTCCAGTGGCCGTATTATGACGTATTAATGCCACCATTATTCCAGTGTGAGTGAGAGACGGAGCTATACAAGGCCGCTAGCACCATCCTTTTTTCGCAGTGGAATACTGATGGTATGAATACTTCATAATAAAGCCCCTGTCTGTATTATTGAGCCCGTTTGTTGAGAATGGGGTTGCCCACTACTACAAAAATCAAAATATAAGTACTAGTATATAATACATAGTTCTTATCGATTTTGATAACGGTGACCGAAATAATTATTTCCTAGCATGTATGACTCGCCAGACCAAATTTTATTTTAAATACGCGGTCACAACATAGGCAATAGAGTTGGCCGGCAGAGTTAAAGGTTATTTGGTATTATTCGGTTGGTATATCGCGTCACTTTTTTCCGATTTTTTTAAAGATTTTTGACAGATTAATACAACACCGCAAGTATACATACACCACGGACCACCCCAGCCCCCCCTCCCCCCCTCGAGGAATACAAGACATAATGTAACTTTATCACGACAATAAAAATCAAGTGATTTGTTGTTATATTTGTCTGAAAATCAGCACTTTTAGAGCATTGATATTACATACAGCAGTCCCCCAAAACGCCCAGCATTCACCACTTCCTAGTGCTTTAACTGGGAACTGGCGCAACAAACTCCCAGCACCACATCTATCTGTTATGTTAGAACTTGATTATGTACAATAGTATGCAAAGTAATCAATACATACTTTGCCACTAGCTTTAGAACTGGCTCTAGATCCCCGTCCACTGGCAGAACTGGCTCGCGAACCCTTCCCACTCTTGGAACCGGCGCGGGAAGACGCTCTTGACGATGCACGGGATCCGGACTTTGAGCGAGAGCGGGAACGAGATCGACCGGAACCAGACCTGTGACATAGACAGTAGGAAGTATTCATTTTTAAGTTTTATTTATTTCACCAAAAAGCCGACCGGATAGCCGGTTGCCGCCATTTATAGACATCAGCAATACGTGAAGCATCACAGGTACGGTTTTGGATTAAATTATTACTATTATTAAAAATGTGGCAAGTATAGGATCTCGCGCAGTAGACGGCCATGACCACAACCGCGACCAGGGGTCGTATTATGACGTATTAATGCCACCATTATTCCAGTGTAAGTGAGAGACAGAGCTATACAAGGCCGCTAGCACCATCCTTTTTTCGCAGTGGAATAATGATGGCATTAATACTACATAATAAGGCCCCTGGTAAACGAGAGATACGAATCGCGCACTTGGTCGCAACGGCCAACTAGCCGCAGACCGGGCCACGGCCTACACACCACGACTGGCCGGAGTCGTAGTCGTCTAGTGCGCGAGATCCATAAATCTTTTTTCCAGAATGTTTAATGGTTATGTCATTTGAAATGGATTCAAATGACACAACCATTAAACATTCTGTGAAACAGCCGTCTTGTCTATATTATATAATAAATTGCATTTATTACAAAACCAACTACTCTAATGAGAAAAACTCGATAACTTACCTTGCAGACCCCGACCGTGCGGACCCAGAACGAGATCTAGATTTTCTGGAACCGGATCCAGATCGAGACCGACTTCTGGATTTGGATTTTGACTTGGACTTAGACCTGGAGCGATCGCGCGACCCAGATCTTGATCTGGACTTGGATTTTGACCTGTCTGATTCTTGGGGAGATTTCGACCCAGATTTTGAACGAGAGCGCGATCTGAAATACATAATAATGACTATATAATGCTAGATTTCTTTCATAATATACATTCTGTAGTTTCTGGCTGATTTCTTTAAATATATTTTGAGTGTGCTACACAAATATTTGCGCCAGTGAGATGATAAAAGTAAGAGTAAGAGATAAAAGTATTATGGGTAACCTCTATAAAAAGCTGGTTAATCTGTCGCCAATGCCTGTGGTCCGATAGTCTGTTTCAAAAATATCTGATGAAAATGTAAACAAAAGGATCAGAAAACTTACCTGTGGATGCCAATTTGTAGGGCCACTTACAAATTGAGTGCTTTAATAATAAAGGTTTTTTATAACATCAATTTTCGTCGATGATTTTTCAATTACAATTTAATCATATTTATACGCCATATATTGGCAAAACATAGTGCACATATTTTAGACAATATACCATCTGTAACCATACCTATGTTTAACTAAATAAATGATTGATTGATAAATAATAATTGTTAGAAAAAGCGTTGAGATATAAAAATGAAAACTTCTTAATACAAATGAATGTGTTACTAGTTCCATTTAGTGAGTGATTGAGTAAGAATTTAACCTGAACAGGGTCTGTTTATAGTTACACTTTCATCAGATACTTTTAGAACAGACCATGTATAAATATGAAATAATATTTACCTGTCTTTATCTCCATTCTGTCCTTGTTTATCTTCGTCATCATCATCATCGTCTTCCTCTTCTTCTTCGTCTTCTTCCTAAAAAAGTAAAAACAAAAATAATTAAAAAAAACTTTTAATTATTGTCTAGGGCTAGACCTTATGCTTGGTGTGTCAGGTAAGTGTGCGGAGCTGAAAGTAAACTCTGGATGCCAAAATACTACTGTTTATTACTTTTAAATTTACAAAATGATTTCTTCTGGTTATAAATGCGGAATGAATACAAAACTAGTGGTCGTCCCGTAATGATCCGGCGCACGCGTTTATATAGGCTCAGGATCGCGGAGTAGGGGTCGAGCGGACCCCCGCGCGTCGCAGAGCTGGGCGTTAACATCCTCCCCCCTTGAAGGTTGCTCCTTCAAGCACATGTCAGTGTCGAACAAAGGGCACAAGCGATTTACTGCACGACGAATTATACCATTCGTTGTCCTCACGTCTGCTACTCTGGCCACTTCATCCTTGCCAAAGTGCAAGGCCTGTATCCGTCCCATTTTCCATTTTAAGGGAGGCAAGTTGTTATCCTTGATAATGACCATATCTCCAATTTGTAATTTTATATCCGCCTTACGCCATTTTGTACGATGCTGAAGTTCTGTGACGTAATCATGCTGCCATCTCAACCAAAAACATTGCCTCATGTTTTCTAATTGTTCATATCTGTGGAGTCGATTGAAATTAACATTTGACAAGTCAGGAGAGGGAAGAGCTATCATTGGTTTACCGACGAGAAAATGCCCAGGAGTCAGGGGTTGGAAGTCGTTAGGATCGGACGACATAGGAAATAAAGGCCTGGAATTCAATATGGCTTCTACTTGAACAAATAATGTGGAAAGTTCTTCATATGTCAAGTGCCTGTTTCCTAAAACTCTTTTTATATGAAATTTGGCAGATTTTACCCCTGCCTCCCATAATCCTCCAAAATTTGGGGCATAGGGTGGTATGAAGGCGAATTTCATACCTTCATCTGAACAAAAATTATTTATGTCTTCTTTGTTTACTAGTAAAAATTTATTAAGTTCATTACTAGCACCTAAAAAATTTGTCGCATTATCGCAATATAAAGTATTAGGTTTGGAACGCCGCGAAATAAATCTCCTGAGAGCCAACAAAAATGCTTCAGTACTTAAGTCACTGACAACTTCTAAATGCAGAGCCTTAGTTGTAAAACAAACAAATAAACACATGTAACATTTACTGATCTTACAACCGCGGCCCTTTCTATCAGTTATGAGATAAGGTCCAGCTAAGTCAACTCCAGAAGTTTCAAAAGGTGTCCCTGGATTCAAACGCTGCTTGGGTAAGTTCCCCATAATGGGCACTATTGACTTAAACCTATATCGCTTACACACTATACAACGATTAGCTACGCTCCTAGCTATTTTACGAGCATTAATTATCCAATATTTTTCTCGAACAGCTGATACCATTAATTGACATCCACCGTGAAATAATTTAATGTGTTCGTTCTCAAAAATAAGCCTTGACAATCGGTGATTGGAATCCAAAAGAAGGGGATGTTTTTTATTATAGGGAAGAGGTGAATTACGAATACGACCTCCTACCCGCATTACCTTAAGTTCAGAATCCAAAAACGGGCTAAGAGATAATAATTTACTTTTATTATTAAGAGGCTTATTTGATAACAGCTGATGATACTCCTTACTAAATGAATCTAACTGCGACCATTTAACTAAAATAAACATGCTATCATTAAGTTCATCAACAGTTAGATAACTACAAGTAAGTCTAATTTCACGATTCTTAATTCTACAATTCTTAATGAATCTAAGTACGTAGGCTATTGCATTTTGTAATCTCTTCAGCTTAGAATATCGTTCAAAATCGATTAACGTATTTTTAATGTTTACATTTGCTAACAATGTGCCTACGAGTTTCACTTCTGGTAACTGTACACTTTTTAATTTATTCTTATCTACCTTTGGCCAATCAGTCTCTGATAACGTAAGAAAAGATGGGCCACTCCACCATAATTTCTGCACTGAATCCTTCATTTGATCTACTCCTCGGGAAATGTAATCAGCTGGGTTCACAGCGGTAGGTACGTATCGCCATTCACTATCCTTAGTTAAGTTTTTAATTTTATTTACTCTGTTCGCAACAAACACCTTTAATTGTTTTGAAACTGTACGATCAGTACGCAACCACCCGAGCACGATCATCGAGTCTGTCCAGTAAACACAACGAGCTACATCACAACGCAAGGAGTGAGTCACCCTTTTTCCCAACTCGGCGGACAATAACGCGCCGCACAACTCAAGCTTAGGTATAGTTAGACCTTTTAATGGAGCGACCCTTGATTTAGCGCAGAGTAGTCCAACATGAATGTCTCCGTTTCTATTGATTGAGCGCACATAGGCACACGTCCCATAAGCACACATAGAAGCATCAGAAAAAATATGAATTTCGATGTGTACGTAATCTTCACACATAACATACCTAGGTACTTCAACACAGATAAGAGAATTCATGTTTTGAATAAAGTTATACCACAGAGTTTGTATTTCTTCAGTTACAGGGTCGTCCCATCCATATTTACATAACCACAACTTCTGTAAAATTAACTTGGCCTTAATCACCAATATACTTAAAAGACCTAAAGGATCGAAAATCTTTGCAATAGAAGATAATATACTTCGTTTGGTAATTTTTTGATCGTTATTTATTTGTATACAAAATTTAAATACATCAGACTGAGGGGACCAAGTTAAACCTAAAGTGCTAGTTACTGTTTTGAATTCAGTGATAGATTGCACTTCATTTGACTTGTTTTCACAAAATAACTTAGAAGCGTTTGATCTAAATTTTCGTAAACTAAATCCAGCTGCACTTAAGGTTTTAGTAATAAATCTACAAATTCGATTTAACCCTTCCTCAGTTTGATGCCCGGTAATTAAATCGTCCATAAAAAAATCACGCTTAATTATTTCCTTAATTTCTAAATCATCACACTCATTTGATAACTGCAAAAGGCAACGAGTACTTAAAAACGGGGCTGACGCGGTTCCGTAGGTAACCGTGTTTAATCTCAAATACTTAAACGGATCGCGCTCGCTATCCCTCCATATTATCATTTGCAAATGTCTTTGACTTTCAGATATTGCTATTTGTCTGTACATTTTTTCAATGTCTGACGTCATAACAAATTTATGTTGCCTAAACCTAAGCAATATGCTGAATAAATCATCTTGAATTACGGGACCTACCATTTGGATATCATTCAACGAGTATCCACTACTTGATTTCTGAGACGCGTTAAACACTACACGAAGTTTGGTCGTCTCACTTTTTTCGCGAATAACTGGATGATGCGGTAAATAATATGCAAAGGCAGGCTTACAAGCCTCAGACAGGTGATTCAATAGTTCATATTCCTTTATAAACTCCTGATAGGAACCCTTTACACTAGGTTGTTTTTTAAACCTTTTTTCTAAATTGATCAAACGCGATTTCGCTGTTCCTAACGAATCGCCTAATACGGAAGGCGATGTGTGTAGTGGCATCTTCACACAAAACCTACCGTCACTCATTCTACAGGTATTTTCTACAAAATGTTTTTCGCAAAATTCTTCTTCGGTACTATAAGGTTTTTCATTTATATTTAATACTTCTTCAATTTTCCAAAATTTCTCTAAATTTTCACTAATACTTCTAGTTAAATTACATTTTACTTCATTACGTGGAGCATTCCTACTATACACCGGACCAGTGACAAGCCAACCTAACTTGGAATTCTGCAGTGTGGGGAGACCCTTACCTAACTTTACTTGTTGACCGGTCACTAAATCCCAAAACAAATCGGCTCCTATTAATATATCTACGTCGGCAGGTTCATAAAATCTACTGTCCGCCAAATTCACGAATATGTTACCCGGAATATTCAATTCATTTACATTTACCTTTACATTTGGTAACCTATTCGTAATTTTTTGCAAGATCATGCAGTTAACTTCTACCGAAAAATCATTATGTATTGAGTTTATTTCTAACTTACAGCTATTTGCTACTTGTATCTTACTATTTCCTATACCATAAATATTCAAATTTTGATTAGTTCCTGTACACGACAACCCTAATTTATTACATAAATCTACAGTTACTATCGATATTTGGCTACCAGAATCTAATAATACGCGTGCTACATAATATTTATAATCTAATTTGCTAAATACTTTAACTAGTGCGGTTGAAAGAAGTACGTGTTTAGCGGCGATCGTCGATAAGGAAACCGGTTCTGCGGCGAGTTGCGCCGGCGTGGACGCGTGTTGCTTAGGCGCAGTGATCGACTCGGCGGGCATTGAAGTCGTTGCCGGTTCGATTATCGCCTGATGCACACCGCTGGTCGAGCTTACATTGTTATCTACTGTTTGAGGTTTATTTCTATGTAACAAAGAATTATGTTTATACTTGCATGTTTGACAGCCAGGTGATCTACAATTATATGCGCGATGACCCGGTTTAAAACAATTAAGACACAATTTGTTTTTTGAAATAACTTCGTTTCTTTCTGCCAAATTCATTGAAATAAACTTTGTACATTCAAACAAACGATGCTCTTGATTGCAAACAACACAATTCAAGGGACGATTACCGCTAATTTGAGCAGAAGCAACTAAATTTGTGGTCTTTTCATTTTTATTATTTCCACTTATTTTACATGACCTGCTAGATTCAATTACGTCAGCTCGATCACGCAAAAATTTAAAGAATTCTTCGAGGGTAGGTACATCTCCTAAGGAACTTTTATGCTCCTCCCACTTTCTAGAAGTTACATTATCTAGTTTATTTACGGCTAAATAGATTATTATGGTATCCCAGTATTCTACCGGTTGTTCTAAAGTTTTTAAGCCTCTTAAATTCTTAGTTAAATTGTCAATCATAAAACGCAATGATTTTTCAGACTCCTTTGTAAAACTTTCTATACTAAATAATGCTTTCATATAATTACTTATCAAAAGTCTTTTATTGTTGAATCGTTGAGACAGTAAGTCATACGCAACGAAGTAATTATCGGAACAAAACGACAGTGAGTTAATTATTAATGCAGCACTACCCTCTAACGATGACCGCAAATAATGAAATTTATTTATTGTATCAATATTTTCGTTTCTATGAATTAATGCTTCGTATTTATCTCTATACTCTAACCATTTGCTATGTGTCCCATCAAACGTGGGTAACTTGATAGTAGGTAGTTTTATTGAACTAGCAAACGCATCCGCACTTTCGAAACTTCCAGATTGTCTAAAAGATTGATGGGCTATACTTTTTCGTTTCGCATGAACTTCTAATTTATCTAAAATGCATTGACCTTGAGAAATTAAAGAATAAAATTGACCTTCGATCTCAGAACGAATCTTCATTTGTTCGCTCGGATCTTCAGATTCAATTTCAATCTCAGACTGTAAATCATCAAAAGTTGAAAAACATGCTTCTAATTTGGTTAACCTCAATCGTAGCTCTGAAATTTGCTGATCTGATAGTTTTTCTAAGTCGTTAATATCTTCTAAATACGATTTAAAAATTGTCAATCTACCCTTTATGTAACTGCGCCGTTTTATTGGCTCTGCACTTCTTCTGGCCGCTAAAGACATTGTATAATACGACAAATTTTACGTTGTGTAATTAAAATATCCAATACCCAGGTTCTATACTCGTACAAACAACAAACACCAGAATATCAGAAACTTTGGCACAAATCTATTAGTATCGGCACTAGGAAAAGAAAGTAGGTAGACAGGAAAAAAAAAATGGAATGGGCTCACCGATGCTGGCGTACAAATGTCCCTTGGTTTACTCTCTCCTCCCTTACTCCTTAATCTCCTTAGATCCTTGACCTTGTCCTTTAATTTGTTCCTTTTTGATTTCCACAATTCTCAATATCCTGCTATCCTGGTCACGGCACCAAAATGTCTAGGGCTAGACCTTATGCTTGGTGTGTCAGGTAAGTGTGCGGAGCTGAAAGTAAACTCTGGATGCCAAAATACTACTGTTTATTACTTTTAAATTTACAAAATGATTTCTTCTGGTTATAAATGCGGAATGAATACAAAACTAGTGGTCGTCCCGTAATGATCCGGCGCACGCGTTTATATAGGCTCAGGATCGCGGAGTAGGGGTCGAGCGGACCCCCGCGCGTCGCAGAGCTGGGCGTTAACAATTATCATTATCATCATTAGCAGCCCTTGTTGTATTAGGCCTAATTTTTGTGCAGTTTTTGTTCAATTTGAAAGATATTGCAAAAAAAATATATCTGCTCAACAATGTAAATAACGCAATTAATGTAGTTGAACTGTCAAAATGAAACTGATTAGTCTTAATCGTTTACCGAAAATGTTTGTGCAATTAGATAGCTGGTTTGTGCGAGTCTCATCGACCTGGCCATTGGTCTGCCAACGCTCTTTAAGGGTGCATTCCGAGTTACGCTGTAATCGATTTGAGCGCGCTAACTCCTGTACCGTATTAGCGTGGGCGCGATAATAGTTCGTCTTCAATCGTCATAGATGACGTCATGACATGCGCCATCTTGCGATAACGCCGACCATGCCTTTTACTAATATCACCGTGGGCGCTGTCAAAAATGACAGTTGTGCTGTTGTGTTTTGACTCGCATCCTATCTTTAAACTAACGTGGCATTTTCGAAATTGTGCTTCTGGCTACCGTTTGCCACCTAAAGAAGAAATTTGAAAAATAAACACAAAGAAATAATTATGTTATGCAAGTTTTGACGTTAAGCGAGTACTGTGAGTGCGTTCACGAGCGTTCCGAATTGATGACAGCCCTCAGCTGTCATAATCGTGACATCTTAATCGGAACGCCAATTATCGATGTCAGCGCTGTGAGCGATTATGTTCTAATTCGGAAAGCGGTCTAAGAGTGCATTCCGAGTTACGCTGTAATCGATTTGAGCGCGCTAACTCCTGTACCGTATTAACGTGGGCGCGATAACAGTTCGTCTTCAATCGTCATAGATGACGTCATGACATGCGCCATCTTGCGATAACGCCGACCATGCCTTTTACTAATATCACCGTGGGCGCTGTCAAAAATGACAGTTGTGCTGTTGTGTTTTGACTCGCATCCTATCTTTAAACTAACGTGGCATTTTCGAAATTGTGCTTCTGGCTACCGTTTGCCACCTAAAGAAGAAATTTGAAGAATAAACACAAAGAAATATGTTATGCAAGTTTTGACGTTAAGCGAGTACTGTGAGTGCGTTCACGAGCGTTCCGAATTGATGACAGCCCTCAGCTGTCATAATCGTGACATCTTAATCGGAACGCCAATTATCGATGTCAGCGCTGTGAGCGATTATGTTCTAATTCGGAAAGCGGTCTAAGAGTGCATTCCGAGTTACGCTGTAATCGATTTGAGCGCGCTAACTCCTGTACCGTATTAACGTGGGCGCGATAACAGTTCGTCTTCAATCGTCATAGATGACGTCATGACATGCGCCATCTTGCGATAACGCCGACCATGCCTTTTACTAATATCACCGTGGGCGCTGTCAAAAATGACAGTTGTGCTGTTGTGTTTTGACTCGCATCCTATCTTTAAACTAACGTGGCATTTTCGAAATTGTGCTTCTGGCTACCGTTTGCCACCTAAAGAAGAAATTTGAAGAATAAACACAAAGAAATATGTTATGCAAGTTTTGACGTTAAGCGAGTACTGTGAGTGCGTTCACGAGCGTTCCGAATTGATGACAGCCCTCAGCTGTCATAATCGTGACATCTTAATCGGAACGCCAATTATCGATGTCAGCGCTGTGAGCGATTATGTTCTAATTCGGAAAGCGGGGTAAGGGTGCATTCCGAGTTACGCTGTAATCGATTTGAGCGCGCTAACTCCTGTACCGAATTAACGTGGGCGCGTTAACGGTTTGTCTTGAATCGTCATAGATGACGTCATGACATGCGCCATGTTGCGATAACGCCGACCATGCCTTTTACTAATATCACCGTGAGCGCTGTCAAAAATGACAGTTATGCTGTTTTGTTTAGACTCGCATCCTATCTTTAAACTAACGTGGCATTTTCGAAATTGTGCTTCTGGCTACCGTTCGCCACCTAACCAAAGAAGAAGAAAATTGTAGTATAAACACAAAGAAATATGATATGCAAGTTTTGACGTTGACCGAGTACTGTGAGCGCGTTCACGAGCGTTCCGAATTGTTGACAGCCCTCAGCTATCATAATGGTGATATCGTAATCGGAACGCCAATTATCTATGTCAGCGCTGTGAGCGATTATGTTCTAATTCGGAAAGCGGCCTAAGTTATAACTCATCTAAATCTAGCATAAATTTGAATAGGCTGTTGTGAGGCCCTAGCTACACTGGTTAGTGCGTGATGCACAAAGTAAAAGACGAGGCCTTTTATATTGGGTGTGATTTAACCTATCACCAATGAAATTAGCAATTAACATCAAAGAAGGGGTTGACAAAATGTCCCATGATAAAAAACGAGAGGACATTTTAGGTAAGTCTAATTGGTGGTGGGCTTGACCCAACTATTTTACGCTCATCCTCTTTTAATACTTATATATTTATCACACGTTTTGCAACATAAAAAAGTACAAAAGCTGAATTAATGCTCTAGGCATTCTCTACCAGCCAGTCAATCAAGAGCAGTGGCCGATCTTCTACTATAATGAAATGCTTACCTGTGGCGGTTCAAGCTGTTTCTCTCTCAGCCTCAACATGCGATGTTCAGCCGCGCTGAGTGGTCTGTGCGTGACGACTAGTCGCGTCAACGCTTGTGCTGCGACTCCGGCGCGCGCACGTCGTTTTGATAGTCGCACGCGCGTCTCCAACTCGTTGTAGTAGACGCAGTGGTTGCGGACCACCTGTTGAAGAGTTTGGTAATTATATTTGGGAGAAAGAAAATGGTTTCATCTGGAATTTCTCAGTAACAGCCCAGTCTAGATTTGTGCCCGGTTGATGGCAATAGACTCGCCCCCTATTACATGGGACTCAAACATAACCGGCGAAATGTGGGTGTACTATAGATACACCTCTTATGGCAGAGGTGTATCCCTTCGGGGATTACTAGCGTGTTATGTTATGCTTACCAACAAGTGTTCCAAAAATACATAGTTTCGAAGATAACATAATAACTAGACTTATTTGATGGTGTTTTTCATAAATAATTGTGACTGTGGAATTATTTTGTATGAAAAATGATGCGTGATGGTGTGTAAAATGGTTTTAAGTATGAAGCTTTGGGGATTTGTTTAAAGGAAAGAAAAAGTTTGTTTTTGCAGCTAGTTGCCCATTCCAAAGCGTAGTAGGTACCTATGGAGAAGAACAGGAAAGAAACTCCACGGACACTCTTTTAAATCAAAAAATTGTTACAAAATATTGGTTACATCATTAACGTTGAAATTATACATGTGAGAACAATGTAGAAAGACGTGCACGTTAAAAGCGTCCGTAATAAAAATATAAAAAACAAAGAACAATTCAAAAATTAAAATAAGCCATGGCAGCTAAGAGATGACCAGTCTGTACTGACGGCGCCCGTTCACGAACATGACGCATGGATTAGCACCATTCAGCTCAACCATTTTGAAGGGAGCTAAATGATCCAACACACGCGCCACCGCCAGCGAGACATTAGAGTGAGCATGACATAATCTCAGCCGCCAGGGCACATTCAAGTCAATGGGAGAGTTACCTACTCTTATTTATTTATTGATACAACTTCAATTATCAAACTTGTAATTGGCAATTTGCAAAACTGGCAGCGCAGAGATATTGCCAGCAAAACTAAAACACATAGGTATCACAAATTTTAGATCTGCAACAGTATAATCAATACAATCTAAGAGCAGGGCTGATATTTGGCTGAGTGAAATTGACTCAATCATTGGATTATTTTAAAATAATTTCAACATGCAAGCATCTCCACACTCTCCACTATTCTCAAAAGTATTATTTACCACAAACATTTAACACACACTTACCAAGAAATAGTTCTCCTCATAACCCTTAGAAGCCTTACTCTTGACGTTCCAGTTGTACTCCCTAGCCATCTTATATTCATATGTGTCACCGTCCATGTATAATATACTCTCTGTAATGTCGCGACGACGTTTCTGTATTGTGTCTTCAGTTGGCAGACAATAGGCCACGAACTGTTCTCCACTTTCATCCATCACACCTCTGGAAAACAAAAGAAAAATGATTGGTGGAATTGTTGGTCACAAAATGTTATAAAAGTTTAGCCTATTTTTCTAAACTTCATATAACTGACTGATTTTTAGGTTTGTAGTTAGTCAGTCTCGAAGAGGCTAACTAGTTTAACCGTCGCCAATTTCAACTTTTATTTAAAATTAATCAAAATATAAAATATTTTATATTTATAAGTAATGGTGCCCAAGATACAGACTCTGCCTTGTTTGGGAACTACAGTACCTCAATAATGTAATTAAGATGTTGAAATAAACAATTTGTATGTTTTTAATACTGGGGGCATTCTGGGGTGTATAGTGTATATATAGGGGGTAAATGATAAATGATTTTATACTGTAAGTAGGTTTCTACAAAAACTTTTACACATCAATCATATTTTAAAAACTAGATGAGTTTGGGTGTAAATAACATCAAAAAGTATGAAATAGTACAAGCAGTAAACAAATAAAGCATTACAGAACCATCGCAGTTCAAACACACCCACCGAATCATAGCCTGAGACATGGCCTCAATCTGTCCAGCAATATTCTTATCAACAGGTGCAGGATCTGAGTCAAATATGACTTGAGCACATGGGTATTTCCACATTTCAAAGTCAGGGAATACTTCCATAACCTCCACGGGTGTAACACCTGGTTTACTGTAATGTTTCTCTATAGGTTTCTTGTTGTCCTCAAATGTCTTCTCAATAGCCTTGATTTGACTCTCACGGTCCATGTAAAGCGTCTCTTCACTGAAGATCTTTTTGACATTGTAACCAACTTTCGCTTCAACCTGAAATGTTTATCACTATTTTAGTACATTTTTGTTTAGTTTAATTTTCAACAAAGACTACTTATAACCATCCAATTTTGAATAAGTGGTTCTTTCAAGTTATACTCACTATATCAGCTACCTGTGCATATAACATGAAGTATTGCTACACTTGTAACATAATACTTACGACTACAATATTATAGTAGTGCTCAAGATGAAATTAATACACTCAGTCAGAGAATTCTGATTATTTTAAAATTAGAATGGTGGAAACAAACCTTCTCCATAGACTGCGGCTGAAACCTCGTCTGTTCAGTAGAGATATACTCGGACCGCCGCAACCACGACACGTTTTTGGCATGATGTCGCGACCTCTTTGAGTCCTGAGGAGTGAGGATGTCATCCTCAAGCAACTTCTCGTCAGCCGGATCTAATATCGCATTGCCATCGCCCTGATATATATCCCGGTTTATAAGATCTATGTGAACTCCCAAATCGTGCTCCGTAAGCACTTCATACCGATAATTCTTTTCCAAAGAGGTCGGATTATACTGAATGAATCTCGTCGAGGGAAACGGATATGTTATAAATTTTAAGTCAAACGGTATGTCTGGAAGCGTGTTGCAGTACTTCACGCGGGTCACAAGCTCCGATCTACAAATAATCTAAGAATTTAGTTCAATAATGTAAGTCAGTCCTCTTTTGGTTGAAAGTTATGAAAACGTACTAACCTCCTTTCGCCCGTCCGTTGTGGACGTTTGTCTCTTTCCGGCTCATTTGTTTGAACGGTAGGTGGCATTTTTACGACCTAATTTATTCACTTATTTGCAATACATTTCAGAAACATTGAATTATCAAAAATCACCAAACCATTTCAACGAAATTACAACAAACTCCAACAAACAACGCGACAACTAGTCTATTTTCCCGTTATGACAGTTCATGAATAGATTTTGACAACATAATATTATTCGGTGCTAGCAACACCACTTTTGGAATAGAGTTTCGTTCGATTAGTTCAGTTGAGCGAGTTGAAAGACCTTGACCTTTACTGTTCTACACACAAAATTACTTTGTGGTCCCACAACTGGGCAAAGGAGGTCCACCCTATCCTCCTCAGTCAGTTATTCGGTTACTTGTAATAATTATCATTACTCCTATAGATTTTACATCTCTCTCTTCTCTCTCTGCTGCCTTCTTTCACCAATACGCCTTCTTCTTCTTTTCTTGTAGTAGTGACTAACCTGCCTTATCAATCCGTCTTCTTCTTCTTTTCGTGTAGTTAGTGACTAAACTGCAGAGGCCTGGCTCATCCACCCTGATGCACTTCTTATCATCATCATCCTCTTGCCCTTATTCCAATTTATTTGTCGGCGCAACATTTGTATTTTTTCCTTACTTCTCTATTTTTCGTCATCTCGTTCGACACAAATATTATGTGAATTGATGTGCGTGTCAAAGCTATCCAAACCCACATAATATGGTGTTCAGTTTATGTTGTAGCCCACATTCAGAACCTGGTGCAAACAGGAAATACCCCGTCACCCATCTCCCTACGTTTTTGTTTTTTTCAAACTTGTTATAGCTTTTTCAAATTCAAATTGTCACCCTTCGTGCTTTCTTCAAATAATATTTATTACTTAGGAACTTGTTTGAAATTTTGTTAAATTTTATTTTGACCATTCATAATATGAATTGGGGGACTGCGGATGTGGGCTGTGGCGGGGAGGAACTACTAAGGTGCAAAATTATGCGAGGCCCCAGAGCCTACGGTCTTTGGGGGCTCAGTCAGGGTCCGGGCCGGGAGGTCTGGCTAGTCAAAAAGGCACCGACTTAGGGCCTCTCAGTCGGGGAGAGGTTTCATAAATTATTAAGCTAAAAAGAAAGTACCGTAATCCAAAGAGTATTTGGATTACGGTACACATTCTTTTTAGCTTCCCCACATCTACGATGATTATTTGAATGAACTTGTGAAACTTTTTATCTTTCTTTTTACAGTAAGTTTGGGACGGTATTGGGGACCACAAAGTTTGATGTCACAATCATTTTTCTCCCGTTTATTCGAAAGTATTGTTCGACGCCTGAAAAAAAGATCCGGAAATTATGGTAAGCTTCATAAACTTGCCAGTTTCATTATATTTCTGTGTTTCGTTCATTTACTTCATTTCATTCGCCGTCATTTTCATTTTCAAGTCACTGTGGTCACTCATTCGCCCGTATTCAGCCGTCGCCATCTTTCTTTTCACAACTTTTGTCGGCAGTAAGGTACGTTATTGAAAAGGAATAATTCGCTAAATAAATCGAAATTGTGATAAAAAAATTGTCCAACCGCTACTTCATTTGCTTTACAAGTCCGTTTATAATCTGTAAGTGGTATTAGTTTTTTAAATTGTGCAAGAACAAAGTCGGCCATGTGGTCGACCAAAATGGTTTTTCAACGTACTACGCATTATGTTTTACATGGAAAATCATGAAGTTTGCTGCTTGGATAGGTTATTTCAGTAGTTTTTAGTTAGTTGGTGCGGTAGTGTTTTATGAGGATATTGATTGTAAAAGTATTTGTCAGAAGCCGGTATGGTAACCAAACCAACGTGGCGCGAACACCGTTGTTCTAACGAGGTGCTTTTGTTTTAGATATAAACATGGGTACAGTGGAGCGCGCTGGTGATGACCACACTTCTGAAGTGGAGTCCGGAGAGGAGGAGGAAATTGTTGGGGGTGGTGAGCTGGCTCAACACCTGATGAAAAGGTAAGAATGCCTTTGTATAGGTTAGCCCAGTCCTCACTCTTGTCGTTCTCAGCCACATGTGTTGACTTGACATAAGAACTCGTTGCTTTCTTCATAAAGAAACCAAAAGCTATGCTTACTCAGTACCAGTCAAGAATTTTATAAATTAAAATGAATAATAAATTGAAAACATTTTATTTACTTAGATCCTAGGTGACACTAATTGACAGTTAGATCTCATGCATTTTCATGACTTTTCTACTGTTTTCTGATGGAACTGAATTGACTGACTTTATTATTTATTGCCTGGCAAGGTCAGGGTCAACTTATCAGTGTAATATAATTATTTACAAGTTATATTAAAAAATAAATTTAGGTCTGCCCCTGTGGTGAAAAACCACAGTCCAATAATATTCATCATACATCTCGTGAAATGTTTAAATTTTATCTCTTAATACAGTTTCATGAAAATGTTCCCTTGTATATTAGAGATCCAACATTTCAAAGTTTAATTCCCATAAAACTGATTACATCACATGGTAGGTCCTAAATTCATGCGAGATGAATCACGCTTCCTGGTTAGCACATTCATAAAATGTTGAGACAGCTCATCGGCTTGATTCAAGCTATTTTAAACTTCAACAGTTATGTTCTAATTCTAATAGTAATACTTCTGGTAGTTTACAGCAATTAATTTACAATTTATTTCCGTTTTATTCTTATTAATATCCCTAAGTATTGTTATACATTTGATATATTAAAGCACTCTGTATTTCTTTGTAATAAAAATGCACAAAACTGTAGTTTATATCAAGTTCAATAAACTATTTTTTTTTTTTTAATATAAACCTTTTTTGAATTCCTACTGGCCATGGACATTTAACTATGATTACTTTGAGTACTTTGACTCAGATCTACGAGTTAAGGAGCATGGACAAAAAGGCGCGAGATGAGATTAAGGGTCATTGAACCAATGAGTCATTTTACGCTCTACTTGATCAATAAATGTTCGGACTAGCTGACGGAACTTATAAGCACGCCGTGGTTAAGTTTAACCGAGCATAAAATCTTTGTGCATCTTTATAAGTGAATACTAAAATGCAATGACTTCAAGCAAGTGGATTGTCTATGTGTGTACATAAAAAAAGCAAAATATGTACCATTCAATCAATTATATCAATACGAAACTTGAATCTTACCACGTGGGTATAGGTGTCCTTTAATTTTAATGACGTACCTAAGCATTTTGGTAAGTAGGTACTGATCTGTCTCCCAAGAAATCGCGAGAAACATTTTCTAAGCAACTGGAATATCAAACTGCCCAGTCAGTCCCGCGTGGTGGGATTCTCGTAAAATCTGTCTCAATGAACATGGGAGAATACCGCTAAAGGTATTTCATACGCTTTGCACTAAGAATCACAAACGTCGAAAGATGCTATAATATTTTCGTGAAATTGCACCCAATCCCGATAAACAACGTTGCAGTCAAAGACGAAAACGATGCGGTTACACAAGCTATAATTATTCTTAAAAAAATATGAATGCATTCTAAACGGTTTAGTTTGATATTTTCAGAAATGCAACCAAAAAGTCTTTACTCATTTCAATACTCGTTCCTTTCATGACAGTAGCTTATCTTTCAGTTATTTTTGAAACTATTATTCAATTCTTAGTTAACCTTCCGTTAACGACCGGTTATGAGATATTATGATCCCGTTTTATACGCAATGATAATTATAATAAAACGACCGTTAAAAAATCGCATGCACTGATAATTTGGCTAAATATGTTGAAGCAAAAGTAGATTACTATCACAATTTTTTTCTTTTTTTTGTCTGCGTATGGATACGTCTTGAATGTGAACCAAAACGTGCTTTTCATACAATATAATAGAGCGCACAATTTAAATATCGATCACCCGTACCAGGCATTTTTTTTGGAAAAGTAAAATTAATAGTTCCTTTTATATCTTCCGACATAAAAAAAAGCTATTGTTACAGTCGATTCAAAGGGGTATTGTACTAAGACGTCTTGGCCTTCGTAAAGTTATTAGCTTGCCAATTTCGCACCCGTTTTGCATTAACCCTTCCATTGAAGACATAAAACCTTCATTCCGAAGGGCGACTTACAAGGTAAAGTAGCTAAGTAGAAAAGGTATACCTCACGGCTTAGCCTTTTAATGGCAATGAGTCTGTAGCCAATACGTTGCATTAATGTTATCCGATGCGCATTTAATAAGCCATTTCCCCTCTCCGTTCTTTCTACTCAGGATGTGGGGCAGCTGATACTTATTTCTTTTATTTCCTCCGCAGCATCAGCCCAATTGGGCGCAATTAAAATAATTTTAAACGTATTATCTTTGTTAATCTTGAAAGATTTCGAAGGAAGGTTGAGTATTTCATGTCGCATCTGCAAATATAATAAAATTTTAAACCGAAAAGTTAAAACAACACGCAGACTGAATTAACAATGAACTACGCAAACTTGATCAAAGATCTTCGCACATGCGAAATGTATCCTTGAGCTGATTTCGGACCGACGACGGAAGTACTACCCATCTTAACGTCGAATATAACGACGCGCGTACGTACGTAGGATGCTGATACCTACATAAATGTGCATGAATATGTAAAAAAGCCGGTTCTTCCCTGCTCTCCGGTCCTTTCCTTCACACCGACGCAATAAAAAGATTTATATAAACTCAAATAAGTGCCTCTCGTTGACTTCCGTATAAACATCGACAAGTGATAATGTTTCCAAGTTCTAGATTTTTTGCAACATCGACTTTTTAGTTCGATTTTTGTGGCGCAATCTTTCGATCATCAGCAAATCGTGCTAAATTCTAATCTGTAAAAGACAAGACAATACACGTTAAAAATATTAAATTACTTAAACCAATTAATACTATCACGCTATAATGTAGTAAGAAGGTATTATAACTAACGATCTTTGTCTAATTAATTTCTTTTTTCTCTCTCATAAAGCAATCACTACACGAACTTCTCTAGATAAAATCAAATGTAACACCAAATTGGTTTTTCAATCAACAAAAACTGCAATCATGGCATGGCTTGCTACGTAAAAAATATCGGCATACAGATAGTAACCGTAGCGAGTCGGTCTGCGCATCGAAAAGTTTTAATAAAAACGATAGATTCCTAGACTATAGCGCTATGTATTGGTTTCTGCTCACGACCTCGTTCGCGTGGAAGTCGTAAGAGACCAAAATAACAGCCACATTTTTATAAAACTGTATACCACGTTTGTAGTTTTGGTCTAAGCAGCTAAAATATACTGAGAGTCAGGATTGGCGACCCGAGAGCACCCGACGTAACAGCTGTCCGTGTGAGAAGCAGCTCGTCCTGAGGTCGACACCCGCAGCCTTCAGTAGCAATTTCCCATTACTTGCGAAGTTTTTCGTCAATCCACCCTGTATGTTATGATTAACTGCTCAGGTTCATAAAGGTATAGCGTGATGATAATCATTTAGTCTCTTTAACGCTAGTCGGTCATTCTTCCATACAAACGTAATAAGGTGATTACTCGTCTGTTTGACGGTGTACGTTCATAACTAAAAATTATATCAATTTCTCTTGACATTATCTAGTCCTGTATGGAAGCAGAATTGGTTTAATTGCTAAGTATTTAATACAAACAATGTATAAGTAATAATAGAATTATTTATTGTAATAATTATTTACTTTTTTTTAATTACGGCTCTGTGGTAGTGGAACGCGCGTGCATGACAATGTTCTTTTTTTGAAATTCATAAATATACCACGAATTAAGTAGTGGGAATGTGGCTGTTTGATGAGATGAGTAAGGAAGGGATCGAAAAAGCAGATGAGTTGCATAATGAAATTTAGTACAACGTTATAACACTCGTTTGGATGATATTATGGTTACTATGACACTGGTTGTTTTAATGTTGGCTATAAGCTAATTGTTTCAGAAACTTTTATAGGGGGTTTATAGCATGGGTGTAGATAAATAAATAAATTAAAGTACATATATAAATAAATAATTAGACAAATTAGCATGCATATTTAGTCACGCCCACCAACGAGTAAGTTAAATCCGTAACTAAGTATCTGAAATATTCTAACCGTTTGGTTCATCTTTTTAGAATTTGTGGTAAACTATAGAAGAATACGAACTTAATGCAATATTGCTCATCCCCCATAGCAAATACCGTGATAATTAATAGCCGCAATTACCTTTTTCATATTCATTTTGCCGTTTTGACCTCGCTACGATTATTATACTTATGTATAGATAGATGTATGTAGTTTGTGTCTGTTGAGCCGCTATGGTGTCCTTTTGTTGAGTTATCAGCAATGCAAACAAAACAAGCAAAGGTATGCACAATCAATAAAATGAATACTTTCATAGACTAGACTCGTTTAGACAAATTATCAGAATAAGCAATATCTATGGGCATCCCCAAGAATTCGTAAAAGATCTCCCGAGGCCTCGGCTAAAAATATACAAGTACGACGAGTATACAGGTGAATTGCTCTTCTTCGATGCTCCCAACCGGTTTATCTTTTCATACAACTAAATCACGGCACTAGTGACTTGTACGGCTTCATTTTATTCCGAATCAAGTAAAATGCGATCAAATAACGTGCTCCAACAATCGAACGAAATGACGTACTCGTTTAATTGGTTCTTTGAATCACTTCAAACAATATTTTACAATACAGAAGGCTGGCAATAATAGAGTGAAACGATTTCGTGTTTTCCTTTCAATGAATACACAAGTTAACGAGGGTCGCAGAACTCGGCAGACAGTCGTAGGCTTTGAAAATATGCGCAAAATGATGACATACTTTACAGAGTATCTGTGTATCGTTACTACGCAATAAAGCGCTGGTAGTAACAAGCGAAGGTCGTTCCTCTCGTAGAAACTAATAACCCTTGAAGAGGTAACACCGTAACAGTCTACATCATATATAGGTTTACTGATGTTTATAACACTATACTGTTTATTTTGTTGCGCAACGGGGCTATTTCAGGGAAATCGGGCGCAACTGTAAATCTACTGCGCACCGGTATATAAAGTCTGCTGTTTTTATGCCGTGTAACGTAAATTAGGTTATTATATGCCAGCTTCCTTGTTTGTGAAAAGAAACTCCTGTATTTTTATAATTTCTCATCTGGCGACAATGATTTTTAATTCAATACAGATTTAAAGCAACGAGCTTTAAATCTGTAACTAAAATCAACACTACTCTGTAGAGAACCTTTGCAAAAATTATTGCTTAAATCGATTATTTCATTACTATTCACTGTTCAGTTTCTTTGAAACAGGACTAGCTCAAGGACTTACAATGTTTACTGGAATCGATTATGTATTTTAACTGGATCAAGTTTATTATACCTTCTGAAAATAACATGCACAACCGTATCTAGTCCGTAAATCCTACTTCCTATTATCATTATGAATCCTACTATATAATGTTATAAATTTGAAAGTTTGGATGTTTGTTACTCAATCACGCAAAAACGGCTGAATGGATTTGGATGAAATTTGGCACACAGATAGTTTATAACCTGGATACTTTTTATCCCGGTAGTACGTTCCCGTGGGATAATTTCCGACCTTCACGCGGGCGAAAGCTAGCTATTCGATAAATCGGAAATGTGGGAGTAAACGACTTATTGTAACATTACCACTGATTACACATATGGACTACCACTGATTACTCTTATACTTAAAAGGTATTAGAAAAGTTAAACCTAGAGAACTAGAAACCTGCTGATGGATGCAAGAGCAAAAATACTTATAGTATAAAAAAAAATTGAAAATATGTGCTGCTTTTCTTAGCTGTTTTTGAGACATAGCTGTGATAAAAAGAGTGAACTAACTGATTGCAGGAGTAAATTCTACTTTTACATGATGACATACCAACACCTTTTACTGAAACAATCATGATAAGATTTGTTTAACATGCATCACCAACTGAGGATTCACCTATTCTACACAAATAAACCTTTTTCAAATAAAATATTTTAACTTTTTTCTCTCTTGTCAACAGCGGCATCACCCGTAACGAGATGTTAGCAGCCATCACAAACCGCATCCATGTTGAAGCAATGGCGTCGCTCCCACCGAACGTGCGCAGGCGCATCCGTGCTCTGCGCACGCTCCAGAAGGAGTTCGTGGACATCGAAGCGAAGTTCTACAGCGAAGTGCATGCTCTTGAGTGCAAGTACGAGAAACTATACAAGCCTCTGTTTGAGAAGGTAAGAAGATCTTAGACTAACTAAAGCCCCATATTTACATGATGCAAGTTTCTTGCCTGTGGCATACAATAAAACTTAAGCAACAAATGACTTGTATGGTTGTTTCTTCAACTTATGGTGTGCTAGAGGCTATTAAATCGTACCAATTAAGTCAGGCTTTCCTCTATTGTTTTTAAAAGACCTTTACACACTGAATGCCAACAAACATTTGCATAGACATTCCCTAATGCTATGGGATAATTGGTCAAAGAAAAAGCCTTTACAGCAATTCTTGTCTAACCAAGTTTGAAGATCACAGAATAGGCTCCCGGAAAATGTTGTGATGGCTCCCATACTAAATTGCTTCAAGAACCTACTGGACAAATTAAATATCTCCAAGCTATTTGAAACACGCATCAGCTAATTAGCTGTTAGTTTGTTTTTACTAAATCATAAATAATTATGAGCCTATCTATATTAGTCCACTACTGGACATTGACATCACACGATCTTCGGCCACTTTGAGCCATCCATTACCTGACATCCCGGGAAGATGCGTGAGTGTGTCCTACACGTTTGCCGATTTACAGTCCCAACGCTAGAACATTTGCTCCATCGGCCGTCGGTGTGACCACTCTGATTAGTAATTCGGGTTTCAAAGCATGTGTTAGTTGTTGTTTACCGAATAGGCTCTCAGAAAACAAGATATATATTATAATATGCAGCTAATATTAGAAAGTTAAGTACGCAATATTGACGGTAAAGTTTTTATGAGTACTGATAAGGATAGAACATAATGAAGATAGTTCTAGTGGAACTCTCTAGAATCAATATCAGACTGATACCGCGTGAAGTGCTAAACCAATTAAAATCGAAAAATCTTTTCTTGACAGAAAAAAAGAGTTGATCAATGCTGGTGTCTTTTGTTTTAATTTAAATCCGATTTACGCACTCTAGAATGATTTTTAAAATGTACGATTTCTGTTGTTGTAGTTATGTTTGGTTCAATTTAAAAGAAGATTGATGAGCAGCCACGCATAGTCTTTAAATAAACTTCAAACAAATATGACTCTAGTGCTGTCTTATTTTAGTTGCTGATAGACAGCCCAAGTTCTTATCTAGCCATTTATCTTTACATCACTAAACAACTATCTTTTGTACGCAGCGCGCCTCGGTCGTTAACGGCGGTTACGAGCCCAATGACGAGGAGTGCCTCAACCCGTGGCGCGATGAGAACGAAGAGGATGAGCTGGCACGTGCTGTTCAGAGCGCTGCCATCACCGACGGTACTGAGGAGAAGAAGCCTGAGGAGAAACCTGCCGAGTTAGTATTGTTATTTGATTTTTCCGAAGTATCCCTATTTCCTATACTTGGGGATGATTAGGGCGATAAGTTTCTACAAAATTTTTGAGAAAACTTACTGCTATTCTTAGTTGTATTTTCAGACATGACTTTGTTAAGGACCAAGTTCTCTAATCAGCAATTTTAAAGGATAATTATAATTATTCAGAATATGATAGTGTCTTCTTCCATTGTCGAAAAGAGCTACACGAGAATCAAAGTTATAAGCTATGCTATGACAAATGTAGCACACATTCAAACAAATTCGCTTAATTAATAGATAGATGCGAGAAACTAAAGTAATCTAAGTTGACTTTTGAATGAGAAAACCAAATTTGTGTTATGTTTCACCAATCTGTATCCGGCAATAAGACTTGCCCGTGACCAAAGTTAGTACTGTGGCTGACTGATAATGTAGTTTACCTTATTTTAAATTGTAAAGTTAAGTACATAATTTCAAGGGGCAACTAATACAACTTTTACATGATGACATACCAACACCTTTTACTGAAAGAATCATGATCAGATTTGTTAACATGCATCACCAACTGAGGCTTAACCAAAACAAAATCCCACAGACCAAATCTAGACAGTCTTCTAAATAAAAACGACTTTTCAGACCACCAATGGACCCCAATGTTAAGGGCATCCCAGACTTCTGGTACACCATATTCAAGAATGTTTCAATGCTGTGTGAGATGATGCAGGAGCATGATGAGCCTATCCTTAAAACATTGCTGGACATTAAAGGTAAGATAATCAAATTATAGAAGACATTTAAACAAAAAAAAAATGCCTATCAAAATTAGCAGAATTAGGTCCTGTTTCAGCACCGTTAGATAAGTACTATCCTACACATTCATAAAAAAAAAAGGAAAATAATAGACTTACTCAGAGGTGCCCAATGGGCATAAAAAATGACTACAATTTAATGATGACAATCCAACACCCAATAACTGAAGAAATCATGATTGATTTGTTTAACATGCATCACCAACTGAGGAACTGCTTCTAACCTCACCGACCACCTTACTTCAACCAAATATCTAACATTTATCAACATTTTCAGTGCAAATGCACGAGGACCCCATTGGTTTCACCCTGGAATTCCACTTCGCGCCTAACGACTATTTCACAAACACTATCCTGACTAAGGAGTACTCAATGAAGTGCAAGCCTGATGATGAGAACCCTCTTGAGTTCGAAGGCCCTGAAATCTACTCTTGCAAGGTAAGCTACAAAAAAAAAAACTTTTTTTTTTAACGTTATTTTCACACCATGTATAAAGCTTGATAGTTATCTTAAAAAAAGTTCTCTCTTGGGCACTGTGTAGGTATGTATGAAACATTAGGTCTCGTCAAATTTTTTTGTTCTACCCCATTATCATTTCACTTGGTTTCACATGGGATATGTCCTGCATTAGATAACATTTTAATTATAATTTTTGTCAATAAGTGGAATCATGATATCGAAAAATCCCAGGACACATTTTATGTGAAATAGTCAACATTACCCCTAGCACGAACTTTTAGCTAAATAGTAAGTCACTTATAGTATTACCATCGACACACTCCGAAGGTCCACACCTGCGTACGCGCACGAACAGTGCGGTTCGCGTGCATCTTAGTAACATAGTATAGACACCTACACTTCGAGGCGCCTAGCGTTCACGGTTCATGCGCGTGCGCTGGTGTGGGCTCACCTTTATGACTGCTCTAGTGCGTTCGCTGATCGCGAACTCCGTTGTCGTGGCTGAAACTTGCTGTTGGGCCAAACATTATATTTGAATTTCTCAACAACTTTTTTAATCTGCTATCGATACGCTAAGATCGGTAGTGCGATTTTGTAGCACGAATAATGTTTCCACTGTTGGGATTCCTCTCTGAGAGGGAGTGGGCCTTAACCCACCTCGAGGGTGTAATACGAGATGGTGGACTGACTTCACATTACGAAAACTAGCCATCCCTAACATTAGATAGACCCATTAGTTCGTGCCAGGGGTACTGCTTAACAGCTAAATAGAAACCGCTTTGTCCCGCTGCTCACAATTCGCGCTGGATCAGTACCGACAGCGCCGGCGTCGCATGCTCGTCAATACGCAGGTATGCACACAATTGGCACAATATCATGCTAGTTAAAAGTTATGCTAGATATTCAGCAACTAAGATTTTCCACAAAACTATTAAGCATTTCAAGGTGTAAGACATTGGCGCGCAAACTATTCCCATGAATTCCGCACAATTGATTCTAGAACCCCCAGAATATTTTTGTCCGTTTAGTAAAAAACAAAAAAGTGCTGCTTCATACAGAAGTGCAATACCTCGGTCTAAGGCCGTTTAGTGCGCGAGCTTTCTAAATGTATGGATTTATGATGATTGAGGATGAGGATGTAGCTGATTCTTTTTAAAAACAAGCCAATAATTCCTTTACTGTGATCTGTGGGGTCTAGAATCATGTGTGCTGAATTCATAGTAAAAAAAAAGTTTGCGCATCAATATCCCTTAACCGTGTTTAAGTCGAACATAATAAAATCTCGTGATTATATCAAGAACTATGTTCATAAAGGTACCCTATGTTCGACGATATGTGTTGCTTAAATTAGGACCAGAGCGGTATCAAATTCACACAATAGTAAAAAGACTCTTCAATGAGGGACTCGCAAACGGTTGATTAGAATTAAAGTACAGTTCACTAATAGATGCCTCAACCATCTAATTATACAAAATTCATAGCAATGTGGGTTGGGCGTTACTATGAAGTATTCCGTGCTTACCTCTAATAAGTCGATTTGTCTTTCGTTCACGTCGATAAACTCATCTCGGAGCATTTATTTCGATTAAACCATTTATAGTACTTTTGAATTGTTAAAGGAGTTGGTCAGTCAGAAAGAAATTGCTAGTTAGTTGCCCATTACAAAGCGTGGTAGGTTCTTATGAAGAAGAAGGAGCAAGAATCTCCATGGACACTCAGAATAGAGAAAGATGGACGAATTTTTAATCGTCAGTCTGCAATTACTGTTTTATTTTTAGTTTGGTTGTTATTATATCTGTATCATACGTTAACGTTAACAGGGCTGCGAGATCAACTGGAAGAAAGGCAAGAACGTGACAGTGAAAACGATAAAGAAGAAGCAAAAGCACAAGTCGCGCGGCTCGGTGCGCACCGTCACCAAGTCGGTGCAGGCCGACTCGTTCTTCAACTTCTTCTCGCCGCCCACCATGCCTGATGACCCTAACTCGACTCTCGCCTCTGATATCCAGGTAAATCCGAAGTTTATGATTACAGTCTAGTGTCTTACAGCTGCATTGGCACATATTACATTGCAAATCAAAAAGCCGCCGCCAAACGCGGCTCGCGACCTGCCCAAACGTGTATGCCTTGATACGCATTTATTGCCAGCGACCGAGTCAGGCTGTTTCACGTTTTTCTACCGTGAAAATTTAAACAAAATGCTGGCACCTGAGATACTAAATATTAGGTTGGGGAAAAAGTCTTTTCGCATTATAGTATGTATGAACTTGTAATAAAATCTCTTTGGCTATACTATGTGTATCTGGCTGGTTTTGGTATCATTGAAAGTTTAAATTTTAAAGAACATAATTCCAAATTCAAATTAGGAAAATGTGTGATTTTTATTTGTTTTTCGTACTGTCAAGATGAGTGAATCTAATGAAGAAATTCGATACATTTTAAAATTTTACTACAAAAAAGGTAAAAATGCAACGCAAGCCGCGAAAAAAATTTGCGATGTTTATGGACCTAGTGCAGTGTCTGTGAGAGTAGCACAAATTTGGTTTAAGCGTTTTCAATCCGGAAATTTTGATGTCAAAGATGCACGTCGCTCTGGTCGCCCTATTACGGATAAAATGGATGCCATTTTTGAAAAAGTGGAGCAAGATCGGCATATTAGTAGTTACGACGTAGCTGAAGAACTGGGAATTGACCACAAAACAGTTTTGGCGCATTTGAAAAAAACTGGGTACACAAAAAAGCTCGATATTTGGGTACCTCACGAGCTCACTGAAAGAAACCTAATGAACCGTGTACTCATTTGTGATTCTTTATTACGACGTAATGAAACCGAACCATTTTTGAAGAAGCTGATAACTGGTGATGAAAAGTGGATCACGTACGACAAGAACGTGCGAAAAAGGTCGTGGTCAAAGGCCGGTCAGGCTTCACAGACTGTGGCAAAACCCGGGTTAACTCGCAACAAGGTGATGCTGTGTGTGTGGTGGGATTGGAAGGGCATTATTCATTATGAGCTGTTACCACCAGGCAGGACCATCGATTCTGAACTCTACTGCGAACAACTGATGAGATTAAAGCAAGAAGTTGAGAGAAAGCGGCCGGAATTAATCAACAGAAGGGGTGTGGTTTTTCATCATGATAACGCTAGACCTCACACATCTTTAGCCACTCAGCAAAAATTAAGAGAGTTTGGCTGGGAGGTGTTAATGCATCCGCCGTATAGTCCTGACCTTGCACCTTCAGATTTCCACCTGTTTCGGTCTCTTCAGAATTCTTTAGGCAGTGTCAGGTTAACATCACGGGAGGACTGCCAAAACCACTTGTCGCGGTATTTTGATCAGAAGTCCCAAAATTTCTATAGCAATGGGATCATGTCCCTACCTACAAGATGGCAAAAAGTTATCGAACAAAATGGTACCTACATACTTTAGTTAAATGTAAACATACTATGTTAAAAAATGTTTTGAATTTTCTTAAAAAATGCGAAGAAACTTTTTCCCCAACCTATTATGTGCTAGTTTGGGCATCAGGAGTTTCAGAAAATCGAGCATGTACTTAGCCTAATTTCTATAAGGATCTAAGTTATTTAAGGTGAATCCGCAGCTGTTGCCGTGAATTTCCCAGGCTACAACTGCGGATCTATTTTAAGTAATGCATTGTTAACCGGTATATATTAAGCCTGCTCTACACGTCGACAGATGCGTTAGCGGACGTCGACAGATGCATGAGCAGATGGATCAGCACCAGCCGTCCACACGTCAGTACGTCGTTCTGTCTGTGTTAATACTCGACGGACGCAACTCACACGCACACAACATAAAAAAAATGGATGTTGAAACCGTAGCTGCCGCAGCTATTTATTTTATTTAGTACTTTTAACTACTACTTGAGTGTGCATCGCAGTAGAGTTATTAAAAACTGCAAGAAGCACGCGTGCACTCTCATTCGCAACACTGATGCGTCGTCAGACGTGTGGACAGACGCCGTGTGCTCACACTGAAACCTTTTGTTGCGTGCCACAAAAACCGACAACAAACGGATTGGTGACATCTGCTGATGAATCTGTCGACATGTAGAGCAAGCAATAGGCTTATGAAATAAATGATTGTTATTAAAACGATAATGCACCAATTAATAATTCCAACTTTAACAAATGTAAACACATATATTCCAGGCGCTGCTCACAGCTGACTTCGAGATCGGCCACTACATCCGCGAGCGCGTGGTGTCCCGCGCCGTACTGCTGTACACCGGCGAGGGGCTGGACGACGACGACGACGACGACTACGAGGAGGAGGTCAGTACACCACGCTTGCACACGTGACACCACGTGTAGGGGCCTGTCAAGGAAGTACCATGCTAGAAATCACAGTATTGAGTGAAAGTAACTAATACCACAGGGTCATAATGTCACTGAACTAAAGACATGTCGTCAGTTTTTGAAATGTCTTAACTAAGTGAATGTCTCTAGTACTATATAATTATGGGGACATAGAGACTATAAGGAGTAATGCTTGAAATTTGCATATTCCTACATTTTCTATATAGAAGAACGGAGTCAAAAACTGTCTGAAACTTTGCAATCTTTTGCTTATGGTTGTAAACTGTCACTGGTTGTGGTTTTACACTGGTTCAGTCAATACCAGTGTGACTATGATTGAAGCCTCGCGGTATTAATGAATACGACTATTGATATGACTTGTTGGTTTAATGAACTGCTAAAAAAGTCATGTTTCCAGGGGCATAGAAAAAAACTGACACTGGTCAATTTATTAACTTTATTTTTATTGTTTTAGGTTCACGACTGTTTAACAAATATCCTCATTTATCGCCGCTTACATGCAACCATTTTGTAATGGTTCTGAATTTACAGACCATGCCATCTCAAAATATTTTAATAGTAATTTATAGGTTGTATTCAGTTTCATATATTTTGTTTTTGGGGGTTGTAATGTGGTATAGTGTGCCAGGTATTCTAGCATAGTGCTTCCCTGATTGACCTTTTTAAATTTCGATGTGAGTGAAATACGCTTAAAATAGGCAGGTAGCTTGACAGTAGTGTAACATAAATCTCATAATGAATGCTGATTATTTTGTTTCCAAAACATTAGATTGTGTCAAATCGTTCAATCAGAAGTATGCAGTAATTTACTAACAGAATTATAAAGTGAATACTTAATTAACGAACTAACCAGTGCTTTTAAGTGCAACACAGTCTCAATAGGTTACTAAATAAAGCTCTTTCTGATTGAACTTTCGTCACAAAAATCATGACGACAATCGATAAACTCGTCTAAGTTCAACGCTTATCTGCATAACTTCAGGAACAGTGAATTCTACAGCCATCTAGCATTTCAACGAGGTGTTAGTTTGAACCACTTGCATGGTAGAACATTCTTATTGCTTGCTTAGCTAGTTTAGCACAGGTGTGCTAATATTGATTTTGCCTCCCCCCACTCCCCGCATATCAGACGAAGGTACAGTATGTATTCTAAACCCCGCTCCCCTATGTTATAGTGTATTATAAGTGCGTCTGCATAAATCTTCCACGGGTAACAGAGTATACAGTATCTACGTCTGGTGGGTGTCGGCGGTGGCTGCACAAACAAAAGCGGTATATTTGGTTTCAGGAGGATTCGTACTTTGACGAAGACTCTGGGACGGAAGAAGTGTCCGACGCGGAGGATTGATGCAAGACGTTGTCCGACCGCCCTAGCGTTATAAAATCCGTCACTCGGCAGCTCGCTACGTGCCCACGTCCCTCGAAGTGGGCCCCTAGCGGCTCGGCTCACGAGCTCTGCGCGCTTTAGTCTTATCGCGACCATATCAACCCATATCTCTTTTAAATTGTACCAAAAATCGATTCGCCAAGCGAAACGAAATAACCAATACTCCTGCGACGCGTCGGATTATTGTCCTAAATCGGTAGTATTTGTACGCTAGAATATTTTTAATAATTAACTTCTCGCTCACCCAGTCGTCCGTTCTATGCATGGTTTATCTCTCTGGCCAGATAAATATGTTTTAGAGTAGATTTAGTAGCGAGCTCGCGACGAGGGGCTCGCGTAGTCTTGACGCGAGAAGAGTGAGGTGCCTTCATTATCGATGTATAATGCATGTTAACTTGTTAGATGTCTGTTACGACAACTATTTTGCATTTCTAGTTTAGTTATACATTACTCGTTTTTATTTATTATACAGTAATTATAGTGTGTATTTTTGTTTACGAATTTTACATATTCGTTTGAGTACTTTGAAATTTCATGTGATATTACTATTCTCTAAGGCTATATTTAATGTTTCCTATTGAATGAAAATTAAAGTACTGTCATTCCATTGAGACGCTAGTAGATCGTTCGCACCGTGCGTAACGGCAGTCTGCCCAGGAATTGAATTCGCTGAATCTCTTTTTAGTGCCAAAATGCATTTTTTACAACATCACTTGAACATCGCCAACTGTGATCTATCCGATATAATATGTATTTTAATAATGAATAATGATTTGACAATAGTTAGGTCGGATAATAGATGTATATTTTTTATTTATGTAACCTTCTATTGAAGATAGCATAATAATGTCAATGTATAGCAGCTCCGCAGGTAGTTTTTATATATCGGTAATGGCTTTATGTTTTTGGCATGATGTCGTAATGATGACATTAAAATTGTATGCTTTTTACTCGAGTGTGTTTTATTTATCTTATCCTTATTATTTGCATGCGAATTGTGCGAGTTTGTCGAGAATGCAGATGGTTGCAGAATTCACGTTCAATGTTATGTGAGGTAACGAGAGTCGAGGTTGGTGTTTAGTAATATGTGTTGACGTTGTGTTGGCGTTGTCAGGAGGAGGAGGAATGTTCGACGGAAGAGAGCGAGGATGAGGAGCCAGCGCCGCGGAGACGAGGCAAGAAGCCGATCAAGGGCGGGCCGCAGGACAACCCCGCCGAGTGCAAGCAACAGTAACGCGCACGCACTGCGCTACTCTATCTAACTGTCGAGGTCTGTGCATACGAGAAGTATGTTTGGTGCTGAATATCTACTTACCCTTCACTACATTCGACCACCTGTAGCTATTTATATTCAACTTGGTTCTCGCGATAACATCCAAGGTTTTAATTAGGTAATGTTTTAACCCACAATGAATTTTGTTTCAAAATGTATCGGGTCTTTTGTAGTGAGCGGCATGTTCCTTAATCAGTTCTTATAAGGTAAATTGTATTTATTGACCTTCATAATCAATTTTGTATACGTGCTCCACTCTTCGTTTAGAGGCAACGGGGTTTTAAAGCAGCATCTCTTTAAAGTTGTCGTTTAATTAAAGGAATTATTATATCGATATTTGTGATGTTGTACTGCTTTTGTCTCTGAAGATTACTGCCGTAAACAAGCAAAGAAAAACAGTCTCCAGCGACCTCGCCATACACAAATGCACTAAATTATAATGCAGTGACTGATATCTAGTATAGGATGCTTTTTAGAAAAGGAACATATGAAAGATTTGGACTGAGTGACCTCGCATGCCGTCTTTTCCTCCACATTCCTAATTTCGTGTCGAAACACCAAAAGTAAAGGAATGTAACAAGGCAGCCTTCGAAACGGTGACGATTACTTCGTTTTATGCTTTCATTGAACAATTTTACTACCAGACTGCATGTGCGCGCCGTATAATGTATTTAGAGCGCTCAATTAATGAATTAATTGTAAGTTCCGTCGTCGCCCCCGCTTCGAAGCTTGAGCCAGTTTTATTCATCCGCCTTCAGTTGTTCACTGTAGTTTATTATTATTTTGTCCATTGTTTTAGTAATCTAAATCGGTTGGTGCTCGAGGCACGATAGCTAGGCTAGTTTGATGTGATGTAGTTTAACACTGCCTGTTAACAACTTGGAAATAACGGTCTATGAGACGGTTATTAATATTAAAATAATGTTATTTTGTATCTGTAAAATGCGCCGAACTGCGGTGTCGCCACTACAGTAAGCATCTTTGGGTGGTAACAGGTTTTCACAATGCAAATTATTATGTTATAGGCGTAATTGTTATGTTGTTACTATTTAACTTCGGTGTGATTCCAAGGCTATCTGAGACCAGAAGTTCTTTTTTATGATGAACGGTATAGCGTTATGTTCGCATCGCGTACACCACTGCTATAGGGGTATTTGTACACATAACATTTTTAATTAAATTTCGTATTGAAATGTCTGTTTTTTTTATTTCTCTATCCCTAATTTATCAGTGTTTATCAATTCTTAAAAAACAAAGGTACAGTTCACAGAACAACTGTTTTACATTGGAGTTTGCTTCAACCCTTCATTAGTGGTGTGCAGCACACACAACAATTTTGCTAATGCCACGTGGTATAAAATACCTAAAACGAGTTCATAGACATATGAAAGGAGTTCGTTCGGTGAGAAGAATGTTTGACAGAGAACTGGTGAACACAAGGTCGCAGTCCGGAGAAGTCTTCTTGACCCTTTAACCGCCATGTCATAATTCGCGTGGAGTGCATGTAGCGCCAGCAACCTTTAGGTACAATTGGCATAATGTTGTAAAATATAGTTATCGATAAACAAACTAATGAAATAAATAAAACTTACTCATTTTTAATCAAAGGTTTATTTCTTTTCTTGTTTCAAACATACGTTAATCAGTCTTCAAATATCTTACGTTAAAAATGACAGCATAACATTTAAAAATGACATAATGTCAAAATTTGATCTGTTTATTACGATTATGTGTCGAGTGTTAAAATATTGGAACACAAATAATATTAACAACAAATAAAATAACTAAATCAACTTTATTTTTTCTTTAAAACAAAATAAATAGGTAAATACACATAATTATTATTATTATCTAGCTGTCTTTTTGACTGTAGGATAAATAAACAGACTAGAAAAACCAAAAAGTGATTTACCGATTCATTATCACTATCCGCCGTTGAACTGCCACTACTGCTAATATCATTAACCTTTTGAACGCCATTGTCACATATATGTGACAAACGAAATCTTACCCTGAACGCCAACGTCACAAATATATGACAAAATACACGTCGCACCATATTATGAAATAAACAATTTAATCATTACTTTTGTGTGTTTTTATTTATATAATTTAAAAGTTTAAGCTTCCGTCTATATTGTATTGCATGAAACAAATATAAATAAACCACCAATATCGAGAAATTTGCTGTTTTAAAAGTAGATGTTAAACGCGTATAAAAGGAGTGCCTCACACGCCGTAGTCTGCTATATGTGACAGCTAGTGTTGTGACGTATGATTGTAAAATCAATGAAAACTTAAGAAGATGAATATTAAATTTTAGTCCAGAGTATATTATATGTGTATAAGTTGGTATCAGGAGAAATAAAACGTATTTTTAAAACAACTCAGCCTTATAGAACCATGCCTCTAGCTACACAATCAAAAATAAAATATGCAAATGTCTAATATCGACACTTGTTAAACTCATCTCTTGCGCATCCCTAGCGCAAACCAATATTGTCCGTCCCTTGTACGCCATAGTCATAAATCTGTGACACAACGGTGACGTCGTAAGCGCAGGCGATTAAGTCTAGTGAAGTGCTTTAATAGTAGTAGTAGTATTTTTTTGTATTTATTATTATTAAAATATCGTGTAACAGTTACTTATATTATAAACCGATCATGAGTGTAATGACTACCGAAGAACTTCTTCGAATATTGGAAGGAATTGGAAATGACGAAGAGTTCTCGGAAGGGGAATCAATACGAGAAGATGATTTAGAGGTGAGTTATTTTAAAAACTATGATCAAAAATGTTGTTTCAACATTTTCATTTATTTACTAGGGACAAAAACAGGTCAGTAATTTCTGAAACGAAATTTTTTCAACAAGTAACCCAAACTATTATAGAAGAACGATACAGGCTTTGATAAGCACCTGAAATATTTTCTCTTTTATTAGATTTACTTATGATATGAAACATCGTTGAAAATATTATCTGACCTTATTATTCTTGTTTTTTTTTTATATAACTCTTACGAATGAGAAATATGTCGCACCTAGACCAGCGCACACTGTCTACATAGGTATTTATTTAGGTATGCATTAATAAAGGTAGTAATCATAGTATGCACCTAATATGTAAAGCTGAAAATATGTAAGCTAACCTAATTAAACATTGATTAATTTTAAATATACTACTAAGACGGAACCAGTTAGTGTACGTATTATTATTCTATACACTTTACCGCCTTGGCTTAGACCGGAATCGTGGCCAGGCCAATATGGCCGCTCCGAAGTATATAGGTACATAGATTGTCGTTTACAAACAGCGGACATAAAGTTTAGAACTATAATAACTTTTGGTTTCTGATACTAATTATAAGGAAAAATAAAAAGCTTCATAGAATTTTGTGTTATTAATGATTTATGATTATAAATAATTAACACCTAATCTGTCATCGTCTTTTTAATCACTTTCATTTATTTCTTTTTTATTATTCAGAATCTTGGTAGCTTGGCAGACTGATATCATCCAAGTCCTTTTGCTGTCTCGCTTTTATGATCAAATTTATTATATTTGTGTATGTCACCGATCGTTTGGCTATTGGGACTTGATCAAGTTCATGAGCGACGAGTCTTGCGAACGCTTTATTGCGGGGGTCTTTGGGCTCATCTTCAAAGTTTAAAGGCTGTAAATGACTTACGTCATACCTCAATTCGTCGTGGTCAAATATATTTCTTTGGTAAATGCTCGCAGTCGCTATATCTTCAGGGGTCACTTGAGTTTCCTTTGACACTTTTATTTTAACTTCTTCACCACTAGAACATTTCCTTTTTTTGCCACGATGTACATTTCCTAATATACTGGGTGACGAAGGTCTTGCCTCATCGCCCGAAGACATTTTTATAAAGTAGAAGAGGTAACTTAGTAGTGAAGAGGTAACTTAAAAAATAAAATATGTTTGGAATTGAAGAATTGAACACCTGAATGTACGTTCAAGAAAGGTACCTTTCTAGACATCACAGTGTTACCAGCCCAAAGATATTGCTTCAGTTTGTTAGTAATGGCAATCACTCGAGTAAGCTCAATATAATAGGGTATTTTAATATTATGTTAAAAATTTAATTTTAGTAAATATTTTTAAGCCCAGTTAAAATTCTTTTAAAATATGTATTGCACATGTATAGTATTAAGTATTTAAATTAAATATGATTAGCGAATGAAATAGATTACTAGCACTTTGGGTTACGTACATATTATTTTATCCTTACCTGCATTTTTAAATATAATATTTATGATATTTTACAATATTATAAGAGTATGATTAGGTACACAATAGTGTAACCCGGACTAAGCCGTGGCGGGCCGGTAGTTGTGCACTAAAACAATAAAGCATGAGCGTCGGTCGTAAATTCAAAGCTTTTGTTAATTATTTTAACAATAACTAGTATCGGTGCAAATAAAATTTCCATATTGCGAATACGCCAGCTCATCCTTTTGTTCCATTGTACTCGATTTAAGCCGAATAATTAGTCGAGTTAAACACGTTAGAGAAAAACAAGATACTTCACCTTTGTTCCTATCTGAATCTTTTGTTTTCCGGGCAGTATTCAATATTTCATAGAAATTATGGGAAAAGTATTCGTTGCCCAATACCTACCAATGATGATAATTAATGATTTATGGTTTATATTTTGCAGCCAACAAGCGTTGTTCATCACGAATCTACGGATGACATACCTTCAACATCTCAGCATAGTCACAGTGGAAATCAAGAGACGGAATCGTCCTTTAAATGGACTTCAGAACGACTAACACACGAAGTGGCTGACTTCAATGACTTTCAATCTGGAATCCACCTAGAGCCGTCTGAAATACCTACGGAATGTGATGTATTTCGATACTTTATGGACAACGATTTAATGTCGATGATTGTGAATATGACTAACAAATTTCATACTTACTTTCTATTAAATGTAGATTTGCGAATACATTCCCGTTTGCAAGCGTGGTACGACGTAACCATTCCAGAAATGTATATATTTTTTGCAATTATAATGCTAATGACAAGAAATCGCCACTTAACCATAGAAGAGCATTGGTCTACCAATATTTTGCTGAATGCACCAATATTTTCTAAATTAATGTCTAGAAACAGATTTTCTATGATACTTAGTATGTTACATTTTACGGACCAAAGGGAAAACACTACGATTTTAAGTAAAATACAAAAGTGCGTAGATCACGCGAGGCAAAAGTTTAATAATATAATAACGCCATATAAAAACATATGTATTGATGAAAGTATAGTTCCATTTAAGGGTCGTTTGTCCATCAAACAATATCTACCAAATAAAAGGAACAGATTTGGAGTCAAACTGTTTGTTTTGTGTGACGTACGTACGGGAATAATTATTGATTTTATTATATATTGCGGTGCAACTACAGACATTACCGATCCTTGCAATCTAGGCGTTGGAGGGGCTGTTATTGCTACTTTGCTCAAACCGTTTTTGGAATCAAATCGTCATTTATATGTGGACAATTGGTACACAAGCCCACGATTATTTAAATATCTCTATGAAAACAAGATTTATGCTTGCGGTACCGTAAAAAAAAATAGAAAGGGAATGCCAATTTTCCATAATGTCCTACAATTACACGAAATGGCTGTGCAATATTGTGGCCAATTGATGGCCCTTAAATGGAAAGACAAAAAAAATATTTTTATGTTATCTACCATTCACGATAATTCGATGGAACCATCACAAAGAACAAACAGAAATACGGGATTACCTGTAATAAAACCAAAAGCAGTTTTGGATTATTCTAAAAATATGGGTAGTGTCGATACCGCGGATATGTTATTGTCGTCAATACAATGCATACGCAAAACCATTAAATGGTATAAAAAGTTATTTTTCCATATATTGGATATGCATTTGTTAAATTCATTTTTTTGTTATAGACACGCTAAAAATATACCAAACTTAAAATTTGCCGATTTTCAATTGCACGTCATAAATCAACTCGTAGAACAATACAGCAGCAGCAGTGTTTTAGAGCGACCAATGTCAGCTTCAACCAGTAGTAATAATCCCCTCCGTGTATTACCCAGGAACGCAAAGGATCACATGCCGACTAAAATGGGGAAATATCAAAGATGTAAGCAATGTTCTTTAATTAAACAACGAAAAAATACCCGTTTTTGTTGCAAGGTGTTAACGTTTATTTATGTGCTGCGCCATGCTTTGAAAAATACCATTTATAATTTTTTTTATTTGACTATGTATTACCACATCCTCTTTTTTACTTTTAAGATATGATTTGCTAATGTGTGATATAATTTTATTGTTCCTATTTTAGAGATTTATGACATTCCATTGTTTGTAAGTTGGTAACATTGTTGATTTTACATATCAGGATTATCCTTATTATAATCCTTTTGTTACTTCTATTCCTGTTATTCCTGAGGTTTTGTTTATATTAGGTACTAAACTGATGTTCTTCCTAGTATATTATTAGGTACATTTTGTTAAAGATTTGTGATATTGTAAGACTGATTTGTAATAATAATTATTAGGTATATGTAACTGTTGATTTTTAAATTATTTCTGCGTATTTTTTACATGTAAAAAAAAACAATTATTAAAATACAATTTTCTTTTATTACTACATAAAATACTTACGTATTTGATATGGATAGGTATTATATTAGATAAGAATACTTGTTAGAATCGATAACCAACGTGTACACTGATACATCCCTAATTCAGATGCGAGAATGTCATAAAATTGACTGGCAAGCAACGCCATTGTCACAATACCAAGACAAGTCATGTTGAATAGTGTTGTAACCATATTGTAATAAATATTTTTTTTTAGTTTTCTAATATCTGATTTTTCATTGATAGTCTCTGTTAAATGCTGTGTAAAGATTACTATAATGGAATATATTGGCAGGTTAAATAAAATTTCAGTGTCGTGAGTACGGTTTATTAGAAAATTAAAGACGAAAATAAAAACTCAGTTGTATATCGATACAAGTTTTGGAATCCCTATTTTTTATGAAGGTCATTTGACAGAAAAAGTGGCCTGGCGTCAGGGGTAGGTACGGCGTTACGTTTATACTCTGGCGTTCAAAAGGTTAATTGATTGCTGTAATATATTTAATAGGTCTTCGTCGTCGTTTATCATTATCGACAACTTCTCGACACTAGCTCAGAAATAATAATAAAGAAGCACGTCGGCGATGGCGCTAGCGCAACTGACGTTTATTCAAAATAAGACTAGTTGACCTTGAGCCGCACGTAAAATTACGGCGACGGCGTTCGCGGATCGTCTGCACTAGTGACGTACTGGCATAAGTCGGTAATTTATACTTCTTTGTTGATTTCTACATATTATATCACTTAAGCTTATTGGGTTTTGAATAAATAATTAAATCGTTAATAAACTATGAAATTTGAATGAATGTTTAGTTGATAGTTTGATAAAAAACACGATGTTTTTTATTAATTTAGCATCAGGAGTTTCATATGTGGTACAACACTAGTCTGCGTGAAATCACGGGTTCGGCGAAGTAGGTTGATATTTAGACGTATCACGAATTGAGAACTATTAATTATTTCATTTAATTAGCAAAAATATGTTTCTAGTACTGTTAAAAATAAAGTAATAACACGAAATATACTAAGATTTAGTAAGCAAATTCAACATCTATTGAACATTTTTTAAATGACAGGACTTTTACGCAATATTCCGACGTGACGACTGAGGTATTATTGTTACAACACGTAATATTACGGCGATGGCGGTTAAAGGGTTAAATGAATAAGTAAGTCCTGCAAAGTAAGTTAAATTCAAATAACGCCAGTCGTTGCATCCTAAAATGGATAACTTTGATTTTTCGAGTTTTTCGCAAATGTCATTTAGGTACGGAATCCTGAAAAGCCTATTGTGTTAACTGTGAAAATGGTTTTTCACCCCCGGAAATACCGGCCCCGTTTTTAGGGTTATCGAAGGTTGCCAAACGGAACCATATTACTAAGCCTCCGCTGGCCGTCTGTCAGCGGGCTGTTTCTCATGAAACTTAATAGATAGACAGTTGAAATTTTCACAGATTGTGTATATCTATTTCTGCTATAATAAAACTTAAATAAAATTCGTATTTCGAAAACGGGGTCCAAATTTGGTGTACGTTACCCCAGCAGGAAAGTGTCTCCTAGAGTTATATGAGTGGAACGTTTAATTGGTGCCTAAGCTGCTGTAAATGTGCCCCCGCATAAAAAATGTGTGCCCCCTGTCGTTTTGAAAAAAAACGGAAAAAACGATTCCTGCTGGGGTAACGTTTTTCTAGCAGGAAAATTCTAAACGAATGATCGGTGAGAGAAAAATTTTGCATGGCCAGAGAGCTTATATGTGTGCCAAAATGTGCCCCCAAAAATAAAATCTGTGCCCCTTCAGGTTTTCGAGATATTGCATTTCCTGCTGGAGTAACGTTTTACAGAATCGTATATCTCTAAAACCATTGCATGTGCCCCTGTAGAATAAACATACACGAGTAGCTCTTAATGTGTGCCCCTTAGTGCCCCAATTAGATTTAAGAAAATATTTATAGTTTTCAAGTTATCGCGGTTTTATGAAAACACGAAAAAACATCGTAGCGCCTAAATGAGACAAGGTATAAGTTCGCTGAAAACTGTATTCGGTCCTTCTTGACGCTAATAATAACCATACAAAGTTTCAAAACTGTTCATGCATGCGTTTTTGAATAATCTTGCTAAAAGTCAAAACGATGGTGTCATAACTTTGACGGCAAAATACAAGGAACCGGCTCAATCCCAGATGTGCAGGTGTAAACCAAAATCATGTGCCTTTAGTCAAAAATATAATGGTGAAAATATTCAGCCTGGAATGTTTTGCATTAAGTAAATATTAACAAAAAACCAAAAATGTAAACAACGGCTGGTTATCCGACCAAATTCGAATGACTACTAAAAAGCGACGGATTCATACATATCGATGACCTTCTTTACTTTACTCACTAACCCGGCTCACACGTGTTGTGCCTGAGTACGCTGATGTAGAAAAGTAATAGGTAATAAAATAAAGTTGTTATTGGATTATATTCTTGTTGTTTCTGTGTCTTTACACACGATTAAGTACATTATAAATAATAGTAGTTTAATTAAAATACATCCAGTAATTTATGTGTGAACGAAAGAAATACATCCAGATATTTCCCAGGACTGACCCAAAATTTGATTGGTCCCGATGTTTAAAAAAAATATAGTTCGTGAAATGTGTGATGAATACCTACTACGAAAAAGAGGTAGCTCTTTTTTGTATATAAATAAAAAGCCCGTATTTGTCTTTTTATATATATATATATATGTTTATTTGTATATGAATAAAAATAATAATTTCCACATCAACAAGCTGTTTAATTTAATATGGTCACAAGGTGCATTTAATATATTTTTTGATTAGCCCCCAAAACTTTTGAACGCGACTGTACGGACAACAGCTTAGGTAGAATACGTCCAATAAAGAAGGTCATCGATATGTATGAATCCGTCGCTTTTTAGTAGTCATTCGAATTTGGTCGGATAACCAGCCGTTGTTTACATTTTTGGTTTTTTGTTAATATTTACTTAATGCAAAACATTCCAGGCTGAATATTTTCACCATTATATTTTTGACTAAAGGCACATGATTTTGGTTTACACCTGCACATCTGGGATTGAGCCGGTTCCTTGTATTTTGCCGTCAAAGTTATGACACCATCGTTTCGACTTTTAGCAAGATTATTCAAAAACGCATGCATGAACAGTTTTGAAACTTTGTATGGTTATTATTAGCGTCAAGAAGGACCGAATACAGTTTTCAGCGAACTTATACCTTGTCTCATTTAGGCGCTACGATGTTTTTTCGTGTTTTCATAAAACCGCGATAACTTGAAAACTATAAATATTTTCTTAATTTATCTAATTGGGGCACTAAGGGGCACACATTAAGAGCTACTCGTGTATGTTTATTCTACAGGGGCACATGCAATGGTTTTAGAGATATACGATTCTGTAAAACGTTACTCCAGCAGGAAACGCAATATCTCGAAAACCTGAAGGGGCACAGATTTTATTTTTGGGGGCACATTTTGGCACACATATATAAGCTCTCTGGCCATGCAAAATTTTTCTCTCTCCGATCATTCGTTTAGAATTTTCCTGCTAGAAAATCGTTACCCCAGCAGGAATCGTTTTTTCCGTTTTTTTCCAAAACGACAGGGGGCACACATTTTTTATGCGGGGGCACATTTACAGCAGCTAAGGCACCAATTAAACGTTCCACTCATATAACTCTAGGAGACACTTTCCTGCTGGGGTAACGTACACAAAAATTTGTGCATCCAACTATTGGGAAGCTATTCAATAAAAACTGTTTCCGCGGGAACTACGTTATCCTAGCGGCACTTTTTTTTCCTATGGAAATAAAAGAACAAGAAAAAAAATCATTCAATAAATTAGTGTGTAACGAGAGGTAAATTTGTATGTTAAAATGAAATTTTTTGTCATAAAACTGCGAAGATAATCAAGTTTCCGCTGCGCTGACGTTTGGCTATTTGATAAAACGGTTTAGTGCAGAGTTGTAATTTTTTACGCACGTTGCTTTGAATTTGTGTGTAATGTTTGTGAAAACAGAATTTGAAAAAAACATACCTTTCAGAAGATATACACGTAAAAGTAAAAGAAGGTTGTTAGGTCAAAGTAGGTACTTAAAATAGGAATTCTAGAGCCTAACTTATAACGTTTATTTGTATCTTGTAAGGGTCTACAATGTCCTGCCAAGTTTCATTTATGTGCTCTTAGTAATTAATGAGCAATGGCATAATTTACTACGACTGGACCACTATATTGTATGACATCCGATTGTAGGACTTTTTAATGGAAAAGCAAAATAAAACATTCCGATATTTAGTGTATTAATGCAACTATTCACATGTAAAATTACAGCTCATTACAATAAATAATTATAATAAAAATACCAGAAGAAATGTTACAACAAAATACCTTGTGATATTTTGCAATTAAATGAAAGAAAATTTAAAGCTCATATTAAAAGTACACTTTGTAAACAAGCATATTACAAATTAGAGGATTATATCCAAGATAAGAATGCTTGGAAACATGCTGGTCCTGCTCCATAGGATAATTTAGAATCAAGACAAAATCAAACTGGTTGCAAATTTAAGTGTATATTTTATTATTATTTTTTATTATATGACATTGATTTTACTTTCTATGACCAATTCCTCGCACACTGACTTATTAATTGTGGAATCTTAGGAGGATCGTCTACTTTTACAATGTTTGTAAATATGTGAGCACCATGTATCTATCACATAATTAGTTTATCTGTTGTTGCTTCATTTTTAATTCTTAATTCTTTTTACCTATTGTGGTATAATAATTTTATTCTAGGTGCATCGTCCTCACATATAATTATATAACTAATGTACTTATACAAAATATTGTAAAACATTTTAAAAGAGTAACGGTGGAGTTTCTTGCCCATTCTTCTCCATACGAAAACTACCTTTTGGAAGGGGCAACTAGAATCAATTAATTTTTTTTGTAAATTTTTGACGTTCAAAAGTGCCTTATACGGGCCTACTTGAAATAAATGATTTGACTTTGACTTTGACTTAGAACAACCGCAATACATGGATAAACCGACCAAGTTTGAATGACTACAAAAATGCGGCCGTGCAAGATAGAGCTAACGTTCTAAAATTTCCAGTATAGCAACACTATAAGAATTATCATTCAGTTCTTTCCTTCATTGTGCGGCTATTATGCCTTATTTTTCTGACTATAGTCCAAAACCCCAACCTTACTGGTTTGTCTGCTGTACTGCATGAGAAAGCTGGGGTGCCCTCTCTCCAGCTCATACAGAAAACGGCATATTATATTAACGAAGTATTTGTGGGAGCTAAATTGAGACTGGGGACCTTGTATTATGCCTTAAATATTGTCTTATTCAATTATTCTATAACCCCTGAGGAAGCTGTGGTTAGTATGCACATACATTTTACGCAACTGGTGTCTCGAATTTCACATGGAAAGGGAAATACGCTGACCCCGTATAAGACAATGGCATTAATCGAATGGCATCGTTCACACCACCGGAGAGCCGCAAGCTCCTTGAAAACTACTAGTAACCAGCACCCTAACCGGTTAACCGACACTTTTAATCATAACCCGAAAGATTTTGAAGGAATTTGCTAATCTATTATTTTATATGTTCAAAAACTTCATCTGCTCACCAACGTAAATAATGCAATGGATGTTGTTAAACTGTCAAAATTTTACGCATTGCTATTGTGCGTTACGCAATTACCCCGCAGCTTCCCCGGCGCCTGAAATCATTTGGGCTTAATGTTGGGGAGTCAGAGAGACTCCGAGAGATTATTTGGTAATGGTAATAAAACACAATTTTGTAATATCAATTTATTAACTTTCAATTATTGTAACAATTTATTTATCACGATTTGTCTTTACAACGCGATCAGATCTGGGGTCTAGAAAATATACATATATTTCGTGAAAAAATCTTATCTATTTTATGGCATCAAACTCAATAAAAGGCAAGTTTTTACCTAAATAAAACCTACATGAGGAAGATTTTAGCTGCCCTGTGTAATAGTTACAGCATTATAATACAGACAATATTATAGCTTGCTTCGTCGCACGGTATGATGCCATAAAATAAATCTCAAAAATTAACTAATTAAAATATGTCTAAAATTCATGTTATAAGTTAACATTATTGACAACAAGTGCACCATGTAGGCGTTTCCGGTTACCACTTGTTAAAAACAATTTTTGTACTCAACATCTGCATTACACTATTAATTTCATTAAGTACGAATTTCTTAATATTTCACGATTGTAGACACAACTGGGTAATCTCGCTACAATATTTACGTATTGCCTTCGTTTATTAACTTGAACTATTGTCTATGATACTGATTTGTTGACTGACATTGGCGTAACAAAACGAGCCTTGAATTGACTCGAAATGGTCCTATAAACAAACAATAGAAGATCGAACTTATGGACAGGCTCATTAAAGATCAATTTTGATTAACACCAACGACTTATTAACTCATATACTAAGACTGCAGGAGCTAAACGCAACATCACGTTACAATTTAGTACAAAAACTACATAGAAACGAACAGATTATTTAAAATTCATACAAAATTTGAGCCATGCGCGGTGTTCAGTCTGAGAACGTTCATTTAGCACCATGTTGCCTTACAAATAATTCTACACGTACAGCTAAAAGGTCGATAATATCGCTATCATAACTACGCAAAAAAAGGGAATGATGCGATATGGTAAACTCGTGTTAATCGTAACTTAAACTGCGATTAGTTCATTAAACTAGCAAATGATTTACACACGCGGTGTTTCAGAAAATATCGGCCGTTTACCAAGACATTATTTTGTACTATTATAAAGACAGTACATTTCATTGATGGGCGAAATCAAAATAGAACAACATATAAACGGTTAAGTTCGCTATGCAATAAATCATTTGCAAGTTTTCGTAAAATATATACACGATGATATAGGAACACCAGACATTTTCCGAAACGCCGTAAACACTACAATAATCACAACATAACTGAGCGGTCATCTTTCTGGTCGACAGTACAACTGAATTTGAAGACAAAACAAATTATATGGGACATACAACAGTATTATTAGCGTTTACATGTAAATTATATAATATACACGAAACAAATACCTACATAACCAATGACAAGAAAAATGGAAAGAAACAATTTTATGAAAAGTTAACTTTGTAAAATGTTCAATTTACAATTGAATCTAGTCACAGGATTAAAAAGCAAATGAAAACACGCTTAAGGCAGTCAATCAGCTACAAAATATTAATAATTTAATACGAATAAAATAAAAAAATAAAATGAAGACATTACTTTGTGATCTTTTAAGGTAACTAAAATACGTTTGGGTTCCCAGCCTGACCCTTCTTAAAAGATAAAAAGTCGGAAGGTGTCGTGAGACACCAAGTCGGAACGCAGTTCCTTTCGCTGTATATCATGTATTAACACAGAGCCATCTAGTACGCGTACGGTCTCAAGAGTGTCAAAAGTTTTTTTAATGCAGAGCCATCTAGTGTAAGGTTTTAGCAACAAACACTTTTGACACTTGAAGCTGACTTTTTCGGCCATAAAGCTTTATCGTTACGTGACGATTTCTACCAGTTTACTCTTAAAAAAAGAACTTCGTTCCAAAAATAAAATATTTGTTATTTTACAACCTCGAAGAAATATAGTAAAAAAAAAACGGACTGGAGTTTTCAAAAGGAACAACTGGATTGCAAGAGACAACATTCCAAAAACGGTCAATAGTACTTAAAATAGACAGTAAAAAAAAATTTCAAATAAATAATTAAACAAATTCGTGGTCTAAGATCTAGACATCCATAGTCGATAATAATCAAAATATACAAAATAAATGTCTTTCATTCTCTTGTATAATTTTGCTTCTACATATAGTAAACACACCACTTGGACCATCTTTACGAAGCACAGCATAACAAATGACAGTTAATGTTCTGAACAACTTAATAGTTTGAAATTAGAGCTATTAGGCGATTATCACACGGCACCGCGCACCGCCTCGGAGGGCGGTGGCGGTAAAGCGGATTTCGTAGCGGCGCGCCGCGCGGTAACGCGGTTTACACGCCTGTCAGCGCGGATGGATTTTACGCGGATTTGACCAGTTTGATTACAGACACTGGCAAGAATGGACGCCGAAGTGGTGGCAATAATCTGGCTTTTATGGCGTAAAAAGAAAATAAAAAGAAGATATTGGGTTCATCCATTTTTACGAAGCAGAACTCTAAATAGAACATTCATGTTATTTTAACACATCCTGCACTCATGATGATCCGCGCGGTAGTGCGGCGCCCCGTGTGTGATGCCCCGCCCCGCCGCGCGGCCGGCCGCGCGGCGGGGCGGTGGCGGTGAGAGCGCCGCTCGAACGCGCGGTCAGGCGGTGTACGTGTGTTAGGCATCAACGGATTTAATAGAGGTCAATGCGACATGAGATCCGCTTCACCGCCTGCCGTGGCGGTGCGCGGTGCCGTGTGTTAATCGCCTTAGAATCAGCAGCTCAATAGATTTACACCCAGTTTCTAAAAGGTTTAAGCGCAGGCCACACTGGGAACGAAGCGAAACGAAGTTAAGTTCGTTTAGTTTTCTACCGCGTCTTTTCATATTTCGGTTCACACCGCGTACTAAACGAAATGAAAACGGAAGTATGAAAATACGCAGAGGGAAGCTAAAGGAACTCAGCTTCGTTCGCAGTGTGGCCTGCGTTTAATCAATACACGGCGAAAATGAACCAACTTACTGTCAAACTATGCTAACTTGTTTGGCTGTCTGAAAAAACAGCAGTCAATCAAGTTATCAAATCGCTTCACAGTACGTTAGCTAATTCTTTTGTTGGAGCTGTGATGAAAGGCTCATTAATATGCTATACTTGACCTAAATCCGATGGTCGATTTATGAACTGTGTTTAATGCATGTAGTTAAGGTTGAAAGAAAACTTTAAATAAATAAATATACTTTACAATTATAACCATATTACATCCAAACATAGATTTTAGGACATGATATAAGGGCTTATGTGACATAGCCAAACACATACTCTGAAATAAATATCGGTCAAAGGGTTGAAAAGGGGAATTTAAGTACATAAATAGTATAAAAAATTCATGTATGAATCAAAACTACTACTAAATGTGTAGCCAAACTGTGAGAAAAGTGCAAGAAATCATGTTTTTAGAGGGGCAAACAAACATTGAAGAAAAAAAATGACGCTCAGTCAAATCTATAACCGAGTTTATAACACAGCTGTGGCGAAGCGCGACTAACATTTAACTTAAATATGGTCACCAAAATTGACATTATGAGGTAAAGTGTATTTTTCTCTACAGGACTTATTTTGTAAACAAATATGGCGTATTGAGATAACGGTTTTGAGAAAGTTTATGAGCTTATATGTTAAATCAGATCAATTTTCTATATTTTTTATAGCGAATGTTTTTATTTATTTTATCTATTTTGCATAATGTATTATCGAAGAACTTCATATCTAAGCACAAAATCCCGTGAACACGATGACCACATCTGTTACCGCCCCGGTTCTATAGCCGCCGATCGCTGCAAGCAGAAATAGTCCTTACGATGCATAGATATGAACTTTTTCGATGGTACAGTTACAGGCTAGGCTAAAACTTATGACTACATAACCCTGTTATGGCGCAGCAAGTATTATTACAAAGATTTAGATGTTTATTCATACAATACGGCCAATATAACTTGGCAGGTCTGAACGAACTTTCGCGCATGTTCTCTCACTCACACTCGCCTCATCTCACCATTTGGTTCCTAAAAAATATTATTGCGCAGCCTTCTGCGCGAAGTTCGGAACTGGCCGAGTTATATAGGCCGTATTGTACAGACGCCTGCACATCAACCTACTACAATCTGTCAAATTTCTTTAATAGATTTTCAACTTTATGTCTAAAGCTTAAGGTTCAAAGTTGATTGGGAAAATTTGACAGTTTCGGGTAGGTTTACCTGCTGGCGGCTGTACCTTACATAAAGTGTGTGATTGATGCTAAATAAATTGGGATAAGGGCTTGAGAATGATGATGACGATACCATATTATTGTTTACCAAATAAGAGAAGTAAGAAAAATACACTATAATTATTATAACTAACGGTTATCTTTACTGGCCTTTACCACGTTTTTTGGCTTCTACAATTGACTTTTAAACTAAGAAACGAAAACATTTCTTTATTAGGCCGAACTATTTATTAATTTTCTATTACTCTACAAGAATTTATTTTACGAAGCTCTACTTAAAATATGGAAATGGAGTCATTTATAGCCGAAGTAGTTTACATTTTGCTATATTTGTTTTTATAGTACAAAATAGGAAGGTACAGTTCATACTTAACTTGGCACTTGAAGTCTTAGCGGGGTTTTGAAAGATTTTTATTCAAATAATGCTGCCTTTTACCAAAAAACAAAAACAGGAAAAAAGCGAAAGTAAAATAAAATATTGGCTTTCTAGCAGTCAAAGATCATACCGTATAACTTCAGCATGTTTTTAAACGATATATTGATCTATAGAAACTGATTGGAAGGTTTGTTTCCCCTCATTTGACAGCTCTGATTCTTCCCTCTCTTTCTTGTTCCATATTAAAGTAAGAGACAGCAATATTTTCTAGCGTAATCTACAATTGATGGCGACTATTTTTGTCTTCTCTCTTATCAGCATAGACTATACAAAAATTGCCGTGGCAAGAATATGGGTCATTAAGGTGGCAATCAGGGCTGACTTCCGAGGAAATACCACTATTTTATTTTATTCCGTGAAATCTCACCAAAAACCAAACATTCCTTCCCATACCTTTCAACTTTGTACCAAAAAACTTTCATCAAAAATCTTACCGTACACGCTTCGTTCAGCTGTGCCTCATCGAACGCTACCGCGACGTGTCCAAGTGACGTCACGCAGGCGTTTTGGTCTTCTTACCGAAAGGCAGGTGTATACGACGTTTGCGCGGCTTCGGAAGTCCTTCATCATCCATTAGGGAGGAGTCTGTTGATTCCTCTTCGGGTGGCGTGTTGCTTGAAGGTGTTGGGGCGTCTGAAAGGTGTGAATGATGATTTAAATTATTGGGATGTATTTTTAAGGGTAATTTAGCAATTTGAGGAACGGTTTTGCTGTTTTTGGATGGGAAACAGGCAGGTGATCCGTCTGATGGTGAGTGCTCACCGTCTATACTTCTTCTTCTTTGCTTTTATATAGATTCTTTTCTTTTAGATTTTGTGAATGTGAGAACGTTGTAGGCTTAACAGACTGTAGATCTATCGACCATTTTCTATCTTGCTAAGTACCTGGTACTTGTTGATAGGCCTACACTGTCCTCTCATACCTATTAACTCTGTAATTTGAAAGCATTGTAAATACCATTTATTTTTAAAAGAGTAACCATGGCGTTTCTTGCCGGCTCTTCTCCATAGGAAACGACCAATTGGAACCGTGCATCTAGCTTCTGACGTTTCATAAGTGCCCTTATAGGTTTATGTGAAATAAAATATTTTGAATTTTGAATTTTTTGAATTTTATATGCAATACCAGACGCATCGTGCGTTGACATTGACATAAAAAAAAAAACCTGAAATATTTTACGATTCTGTAATTAATATCTTTTCAATTGATCTCACACGTATTTATTTACATAACTGCATGCGACAGTATACGTGAAACGCGCGGGTCATTTGTACGCTTTATTTGTTCCTCTAACCACAGGAAATATCTTTATTCGGTGGTTACCTTCAGCTAACGGCTTCTGTCTCGTAAAAGCATTCCTAGGCGGCGGCCTCGGGTCATCCGCGCCCAGCGCCACCACGTCCGTGCTGCGCGAGCGCACGATGGGCGCGGCGGGCGCGGCGGGCGCCGGCGCGCGGCGCGGCGGCGGCAGCGGCGCGCCGCGCAGCGACGCGCGCAGCGAGGGCTGCGACAGTGACGTCACCGCGCGGGACAGCTCCACCGCGCGGGACAGCTCGCCTTCGTTCGACCAGTTCACGCTGGAAAGGAAAAAGTTATTTTTATTAGAATCTACATAAATAAATAAAATTGAAAACTCTGTTTGTAACGTCCGGTACTTATAAAAAAATAGAACAATTTACAAAATTTTTGTTTATCTGTCGGTCTAATTCCCAAAACGGCTGAACCGATTTTGACGGGACTTTCACTGGCTGATACTGATATTATATGCTTACGCTACTTTAATTTCAGAATAAGAACTAGAATCCACGCGCGCGAAGCCGCAGGCAGCAGCTAGTAATATCATAATTCTCTTGCTGTTATCCCAATGTATTTGAAGTCGGCGTAACATGTCTTCTTCTTACATACATCTCTATTAGTCGTCATCTCAATAGTCACCGCCTTTCTAGCCATGATAAGAATAACATGATAAAAGACCTTAGTAGCTCGTTGAACCTAGCCCTTACCAACGTGCACTGGATTTTCAACACTCTGCTTAGCGCCGAAAGTTGAAAATCTGTGTTTTTTCAACACGCTGGGACTAGAGTGCGTCCCAGCGCGTTGGATTCTCAACGCTCGGCTCAACACCGAGAGTTGAAAATCCAGTACGCGATTAAATCCCGCCGCGGTATTTTTACTTCCATGCGAACGAGGGCTTAGTAGCACAGTCTATTATATAATAGACTACTACTATATATATTATTACTAGGGATGCGTAATTTTCGTTTTTACGAAATAAATGTGACAAATGTGAAATTTACTAAATATGTGCGATACATGCGAAATTTACTAATTAGTGCGAAATGTTGTGTTTTCTATACTTTGATGACGAAAAACATTTTATAAACGCAATAATCCTGTGACGTAGGTAACTAGGGCGTTTAGCGCGCGCTGCCACCGCCCGCGTTTGTATTACTTTATTTGACCTTTCCCCCTCCCCCTACCCTCTGTATTCTTCAATGAGATACCACAGGATGAACTCTTAGATGGATACGCTCATTTCCATAGGCAGCTACTAAATGTACTTCAGCAAGAAACTTCTGTCGACGTCATACAGATTTTAGTAGCAACAAAATGTAGCTCCCCTAGATTTGCAAATGCAGCTATACAAAGCTTCCACAGCCCAGCTAACAGTGGAGACGCTGAAAGATATTTTAGTATCTACAATACGAGGGCGACACTGAAAGTTTTTAGAACTGGCCACTTGTAAACGATATTATAAAAAAATAAGTTCAAATTTTGAAAATGGAACTGCCAATATTATAATATTGTGTATGTATGTTATTAATTTGTCATTTGTTTACGATTTGGCGGCAAATTGAAAATTGTCTGTGTCACGTCAACATGAATTTAATGCGAGAAAATTTTCGTACAATGATTTTTTATGACTTTCGATGTCATTTAAGTCAACAAGAAAGTTATGATAGACTTCGATTGGCCTTTCACTTTGAAGCCCCATCTCGTGCAACCGTTTACAACTGGTTTAATGACTTTTAACGTGATCGCACTAATCTCACCGATGATCTGCGTGAGGGACGGCCTTCTACGGCGACGACATTACATACGAACATTTTGCGGTCAGGAAGCTTTGTGCCCGGTGGATACCTCATAATTTGACAGAGGCCTAAAAACTCCCGTCGCGTTGATTGGTGTCGTGAAATGGTTCAAAGATTTAACGGAGGTGACTCAAAGCTAAGCGTGCAGTTGCTTATCAGCACGCTCAGCATGACCACAATATATACGGGTTTTGTCGACGGAAGAATAGACAAAATGACAGATAAACAATCACAATCTGTAATTTTGTCTATTCTTCCGTCGTAGGTAGTAATAAAAAAAGGGTATCGTAACTTACTTGTCACCCCCCAGTATGAACTGCACTTGGTCCTTATTCCGGTCGTCAGCGGGACTCTTGCGCAGATCGTTGTAGGACGCCCTCGCACGGTAGTCTTCGAGCGCGGCTCGCTTGTCTTCCGCTCGGCGCTCGATTCGCTCATCCTGACGTCGCTCGCGAGCTTCTTGAGCTAAGCGTTCTTCGAGCTGTAATCTGGAAAATAATAAACTTTTGAAAACATAAAAAGGATCCATTTTGAATCTTAGATTTATGGATTATAGACACAACTTGGGTAGGAATGTTTCCTATACAAAAAATCTACCTAGAATTTTCACAACTATTTTGGGGTCGGCTGGTTGTCAGACTTTTGAGTTTCTGACCCGTAACGACTGTCAAAGATCAACGAATGACAGCCGGGATCAAAGGCTTACCGTGCTTTTCGAGGCACGGAGAAGTCTCGGTATGAAAAGATGCTCACCCATCCACGGACCAACCCCGGCAAGGGTAGCTTAACCTGATGGATCGACCAGTGCGGCTGTTATTACTTAGCTACGAGCTCCTCTGTTGCTGTTTTCTATACAACACAACTAAATAGGTGGACCAGAGAAAGTCTTCAATCCAAAACTAAAGCTTCAGTATAATCTCTCAAAAGACAAATTATAAAGTTAAACCAAATGAAATAAAACTACGATACCCGCGATACGTAAAACTTTGTCAACTTAGTGAGTACGCAAATCATTTGTAAATAGTGATGCAACGATACGGCTATCACGGTACCAATACGAATAACGAATACATCGTAATGGCCAAATACGATAACGAATTACGATACGAATGCATAACGATTTTATTAGCATTTTATTGAATTTATTTGAATCTTTGTATGTATTACTTTGTATGTTATTATATCAATATTAAGACTTAACAAAAAATAAGTTACGCATTTTCAATTAATTAATTAGTATTTATAAGTAATTAAGGTACCTTTTTTAATTGTTTTATTTACTTTATTTCTCAATCCTGTCTTATATTTAATTTCATTAATTAAAGTAAGGGGTATCGTATTAACCAGTTACTGGGTTGTGGTGGTCAGATAGGCAGTCGCTCTATGTAAAATACTGGTATTCAACTGTATCCGGGTAGACAGGAAGCCGATCCCAATATAGTTGGGAAAAGGCTAGGCAGATTGAATTAATTAATTATAGTCGTTGTTTATTATAGGCAAATTCTTATTGAGAAAACACATTTTTAAGTTTCTTCCCTTTAGTCGGTTTCTCTCGTCTCTCGACGTATCGCCCTGCTGTGGGGAATAGTCTTTCAGAAGGCACCGTTGCAGGTTTAAGGGGTAAATATTTAAATCGTAATTTATATCATATCGTAATGTATCGATAACGAATGATCGCAAAAACTTACACAAACTGATATACGATTATTGGTGTTGCATCACTATTTGTAAAATCATTAACTATGGTAAAAAAAAAAACGATTTCTATGCAAAAACTTTTTTGGTTTAGTTTCAGCTTTATCTGTCAAGGCACAGATTAGTACAGATTGACTCCACAAAACAAAAAGCGACTCTTGCTATGACACAATAAAGCGAAATTTAGGTCGCACAGCGCTAATTACCTACAGTTTTATTCACCTAAGTTGCCTCTCCTTCTATCGCGTAACTCTTATATGCTCTGACTACATTACGCTCACTGCATAAGCTCGACAAGACGGGCCCGCCGCGTACTTGTAGTCATACCTAAAATGCGGAGAGCGCCTTCTGCACTATTCTGTGGTCAAGGTAAATAACTCACCTAGCTTCCGCAAGTCTCAGATCTAAAGGATAGTGTGGGGCGTCGGCTTCGCTGCCAGAGGAATCCTCGCGCCACAGAAAGTTGTCAGCCACTGTAATTATCACAATACATGTAATAATTCCCAAAAAATTCCATGAAACAAGCAAATGTTCCCCAGTCGATTTTTTTAGCATTTCACCATCTTTTTAGGTAAAAAAAAGCATCTATATCCGATGAAAGCATGTATGAAATAATATTGAAGTAATCTATTCTACAATAAAAAGCATAAAATATTGATACATGACAATATCTTACCTGTAAAGTGCCAAAGAATAAAAATGTTGCCACAAAAACACTGATAAAGCATAACTATATATTTATAGTCTATGTACTGGAAAATCCTTGCAACACTGATGGAAGCCAGGAAGGGTATGGCGGCAAAATAAAACAAAATCACAATCGTCAAAAGCTTTCAAACGTGCATAGAGTTTCAAATCATTTGTTCAAAATCGACTAAATAATCTACTAAACATGTCAAGCCAGGATTTAATTCAAGCGGTATTACTTTCAAGCTAATTATTATTATTTTGACGTCAATAAGCTATTGAGAACATTATTAATTAATTATTTAGTACATTTGTTACTTGCGTGCGAATAAAAATTGCTTCAAGCTTATTACAACTAAATGAGACTACACTGTATGTGGTATTAGTTAACAAACATGCACAGGGATAGAAAAGTGACAGAAAACCCACACCGATAGGAGATATTATACAACAACAATAATAAGATTTATTACTTCATACATGCTTTTCTTATCTGGGAAACCTCAGATAAAACTAAAAAAATATTTTCTTTTAATATTTTCAGCCTGAAAGCTTCCTACCGATTGTGACGAAACAATTTTCAAAAATACGATTTATTTAATCAAATACATACATAAAACTGTTACTTAGAAACTAATAATAATAAATAACAATGTTTTTTAAACTTATTATAAATGTCATCGTTATGAAACATTTAAGATCTACATCAGGAACTCGACTAACAATTCGATTGTTTAATGATTAATCGTATAAACATATCGATCGAAGATGAACTAGTTATTATGATTAATAAATGAATCTTTAAAATATATTGTAAACTAATCAAACTGTCTACAGTCTACAATAAACCATTCGATGGGAAAATCGATGCTCATAATAAGTTATTTTTTATAATAATATACGATTAATTTAAGTAAAAATTACAACACGATTTATTTATGACATTTCAAAATCGACTAAAATATCTATATCGATACATCAATCGCTTTGTTTAAGTACAACACTAACTATTTCTGCTTATTTGATACATAATTTGAGCACAGTTCAAATAGTTTTAGCTATTTCAAAATTAAAGGTAACTTTTAAAGTTATCACTTCACAAGCAAGCTCATTTGTAACTTGTTTATTACTAGTTAATATAATATTATCACATCGCTTCAAAAATTTGTTTATATAATTCAGTTTGCAGAAGCTCGAGACTTGTGGACATTTGTTAGTGAAATTAATATTTTGTAACATTTATTTAACTAAAAATAAAATTAAAACATCAGCATTTTGTACATTTTAATTAGGATCTAAAACACGATCATGCAAATTATAAGTTTATATATTTTTTTGTATTTTTCAAATTGCTAACAGTTTGCATATTTTAAATAAAAGAAAACCAGGCAAAATAAGTTAAAATTTGCTGCCGCCAAAGCCTTTAAATAAATATTTTGTTGACTATTCTAATATTTTCAAACATTATTCTTAGAAGTAAAAGCCGCTTTTGAAGTGGACACCGACAAATCTCACTTATTGAGTACTATTGTATGAAAGAGAGAACAAAGAAAAACTTGTAAAACAACGAATAAAAAAAAAACTTTCGGGACCTCTAAATGACTAACTTCTGGTTTCTGAGCGTCAAGTCTCAATCTAATGTCAAATTTCACGCTAGCTTCAACTTCAACTATTCATTAAGGGGGATGCGAAAAGGTAGCCCCCGAAATTAAAATTTTATTACGTTTTTTGCAATTTGCAGGTCAGTGTCAGGTTGCACGTTGATCAAAATATGATTTGCGGCCGTAACATAACATGAATTTACAGAGTTAAAATAATTAAAAGCAACAATAGAATTCTTTAAGCTAAAATTTACCTCAAATGTCATGATTTTGTAATTTAGGTAATTTGAACTTGATAATTATGATTATGTAAATACGTATTTGTTACGGTCGCGAACCATATTTTGAATACCTCATACTGACCTCCGAATTGCAAAAAAAACGTAAGAATTGAATTTCGCGGACTACCCTTGCTCTTTCACCTTTTGTAGAAGAGAGTTGTGATTGGTTGTCAGAAAAAACAACAGCCAATCAAATCACTCTATGAGATTTGACGACAGATTGAAAATCGAACCGGCCTTCAAAACCAGGGGGTAAGACATTATTATATTAGGTTCTTGTAAGAAAGTCATAGCATTTATCACCTCGTTTTTGTTTCAAGGGCCGCTGTTTACAAGACTTATTATGAAGTATATGTTGTTCTAATTATATGAAACCCTATTGAGAATCAATTGAAAACTATTGTCAAATATTGCTCAGTGATATTATGGTATAAAATTTAACAACAAAATAACTCCATAGCATGATTTCGAAAATACGTTTGCTAAACTAAATGCGAAACAAAAATGTCTATCGAAATAATTATGTCTTTTGGCAATTTTATATATAAGTGTACTCTAGTTTAGAAGTGATGGTTCGACGCAATCATTCAACTTTCAAATGACGAACTTTCGAGCACCGATAATCGATTTAAGTATCGAGATACACATTTCGAGTTAACCGAACCAAGATTTTGTTGAGATAAATGAACTTAATTCCTAAAAAAATCGAGGATTTTATGTTCAGTTCGGAAGTCGAACGATTGCTCAGAACCAAATGCATGAAGTAGATGCATTCATAGTGTTAGATATTTCAACGTTTAAAATATTTATCTACATTTGAAATCCAAGAAGGTGTTACGCCTGTTACTTATGACAAACGAAACTAGTGTGGGTGATATGAAGTTAAAACCTTTCTATATTAGAGCCACACAAGGAGCTCGTGGCTAAGTAATAACAGCTGCACGAGTCGATCGATCAGGTTAAGCTACGCTTGCCGCGGTCAGTCCGTGGATGGGTGACTATCTTAACATACCGAGACCTCTCCGTGCCTCGGAAAGCACGTTAAGCCGTTGGTTCCGGCTGTCATTCTTGGATCTTTGACAGTCATTACGGGTTGCCAGAAGCCCGAAAGTCAGACAACCAATCTGACCAAGGGGTATCGTGTTACCCAGTAACTGGGTTGTGCAGGTCAGATAGGCAGTCGCTTCATGTAAAATACTGGTATTTAGCTGCATCGGGTTAGACTGGGGTCTACGAATTATATTGGGGCGGCTTGGTAAATTGATTAATAGAGCCTCAATACTTTTGTATGTTATTGACAATATGCCTATAGAAAACGGGCCTTGTATTACTTATTCCACCAGTAAAATACCGACGTTGCGCTTCGATTACAGAAAGACTAATAAAGAAAAACTTATCAGAAGTTGTCGAGTGTTGTGTTTTGCGTTGTCGGGTGTTGTCGTTGTGAATAAATAATCTTTTATTCCACACTAGGTTTTCCTGAATCTGGGTGCTTTTTTTTACGGATATTGCTAGTGATTTCTATAAATATCTACAAGTCATGTGCCCGATGGGTTTTCTCATCGGGCAAAATTACCAACTTCCATGCCCAATTTAACTCATTTAGGGGATGAATAAAAAAAAAAATCCTTTCTTTGTGTTTCTCAGTTTCTCTATATGATGAATTCTTGCGCAAAATTTCATGCTTCTAGACCCAGCGGTTTAGGCTGAGCGTTGTCTGTCTGTGAATGAATGAATGATTGAATGAATCTAAGATTTTTTTATTAAGTAGGTATATAACACTATGAATACACGTACGCCTACTACTGTTAGCGAGCTCACTCAACGTGTTCGTGGAAGAGGGACATCTCATCGTAGTTCTTACCTGAACCGCATATGGACGCATCGTCACCGATACTTAGGTCGTCTTGAGAACTGCTGATGCGACCTGGAAAGAAAATATGGTTTTTAATGATTAATTATTATTTCAAATCAAACTGTTGATAAAATGAGGCTGTAAATAGACCTAACGTCGTGATGGCCCGGTGGTTAAGACCTCGCCTTCTATACACTTGGGTCAAATCTGGGCAAGTACCAATGGCTTGGCACATTGGGGATTGGAGGGCTTGGAAAAGACCAGACGGAATGACCATAATGCCTTTGAACTTAGGCAGGCTTTTAGTATGGGATGCAACATATTTCGACCCCCTCGCACCATCCCATTTTACTAGCACGGCGATCTGTGCTGGGGCGGCTGCTGCAGGTGCGGAAAACCTCAAATGAAACAAAATTTTCGATTCTTATTGGGAGTTATATGATTGAGCCGTTTGGGGTTGACACACACATCGCCAAGCGGCTGGTCGACTCTTCACGTGACCAGAGGGCTGGCCTATTATTTGGCCAAAGAATCAGTATCGCCATGCAACGTGGCAATGCTGCCGGCTTACCTCGTCCTGTAGGTCGTCCGTTAGCGCTTCTATAGAGAGCGGTCTCAAGATACTGCAGTCCATTGTTATTGATGATATTGAACCCGCACATACGCTCGATCTGTTTCCACCTGTGCATGCGTTCCTGGAAACATTATGTTAATTTGATTAGCATTTTAATATTCAGTCGTAAAAAAAACCTCCATATCAAACATGCCAATTTTCACCGTTCAAGTTTCACAACTGCTGGCGCTAGCAGCACAAACAGTACGCTTACATTATTTAGTCATAGCATGTCAAATAAAAAAACGAATGTCACGACAATCTACGAAGCCCGATTTGACACAGTATCAAAATACTTTGTGTAGTGATGGGAAAAAAAATCGGTTGCTTTAAAAACCAATTCGCGAGACAAAACGATTTAACAATCGACAATTTATCTGCATTGCTTAAAACTGCTTTCCGAGGCATCTTGTTTTATTACACATCATCATCATCATCAGATAAATAAATAAATTCACTTAATTTGTAACATTTTTATTCACTTTCGTCAGTGGATGATCCGGAAATATTATTATCAGTAGTACTGCCTTTGTCGGTTTCAAAATGTACGTCTTCTAAAGTTATAATTTTCTTTCGATCGATTTTATTTTTATATGTTTGAACATTTAATAATACAATAATTATAAATTTCTCTCTTTTCTAAATGTAATGTTTGTAAAAGTATCTATTTTTCAAAACATCGAATATATTCGGTCAAAAAACGGCTTAAAACGGTAACAACACTAGGCCAACGAACCCAAAGACATAACGTTGTAATAACGTCCTGTCTGAATATTAATCAACGATTAATTCGTGTTTTGAGAGCATTTTTCCAACATAAAGTGAAATTTGGTGCACCAAGTTTTGAATTTACGATTATGAATTAGATTTTTCGATTTCTTACGTAGATGTTCATACAAAGTTATCGCGGCATGAATAATGAGAAACGTCAAATCGGGCTTCTTAGATTGTCGCGGGATTACATATTTATTTCCGTTGATATTTAATAAATTGAGAAAACCTAAACATGGATGAATTTCTCAGTAGCAGCCCGGAGTCTGGATTTGTGCCCGGTTGATGAGTCACCAAATTTTTATATATACGTCATTATTACATATTGACGGATGTATATTTATAGTGAAATGCCTACGAACCTGTAATTCCTGCGTGACTTCGTTGAGCGCCGTACGAGCCTCCACAATGGACCGGTCCACGTCGTCGATAGACTTGCCGTGCGTCGACACGAATGCGCCTACCAAACTGGACCGCTTCTTGCGTAGTTTTTCGCACTGGAAGAAGAAATAAATATTGGTTAGCAAGACATCGTGAGAACGATCCATACCTGTGCACTATTGACATGAACTTCAGCTTATTTGAAAGGTAATCTAAGCCAAGTCTGAACAAAATATCCTAACAAATATTATAAATGCGAAAGTGAGTTTTTTTGTTTGTTACGGTTTCACGCTAAAACGGCTGAACGGATTTGGATGAAATTTGGCACATGGGTAGACCATGATCTGGATTAGTACATAGGATAATTTTTATCCCGATATTTCTACGGGATCGAGACTTATACGGGTGAAACCGCGGGGCGCAGCAAGTATGCTATATTCTAGTGTAAAGATTTTCCACCGGATGTCCCCAAATATACAGATTTGACACAATATTGTTTACTAGCTGTTGCCCGCGACTTCGTCTGCGATCCAGGATGAAAAGTAGCCTATGTCCTGCAGGTCATGGTCTACCCGTGTGCCAAATTTCATTGAAATCTGTTCAGCCGTTTTTGCGTGAAAGCGTAACAAACAAACTCACTTTCGCTTTTATAATATTACGTAGGATTAGGATTTAATCGTATGAAAGTCAAGTCGATCTTCATTTTAGTGGTTATTTATAAGATACCACACCATTACCACACCACTAAAAGAAAGAAAGAAAAGAAAGAAGAATAATATTTATTTGGACACAGTTCGTGAAACACATAATACAAAAATAAAAAGTGAAAATAACCATAAAGCGATAATAGTGTGTGCCTCACGGCTGCGCCAAAAAGGTTCATTTCAGCATGAATGCCCGACAAATGCTGTCTGACGCTGGTTTTCTAATGAACCCTTATGGACAAGTGACGGGGAGTACCAACAGTTTCAACATACCTAATACATAATTTGTATACCTCTAAATAAATAAATAAACTACATAAGGTCTATTTAAATAATTGTTTCGAATCAATGTTATTTCCACTTAAACCAACATCAACTTTATGTAAGTGTAAACTACTACTACATTTGTTATTTCTTGCGCACATTAAGTTTGGTCAATAGGGCTAGAACCCCCAAGAGTTATTTTGTTCTTACGATTCCCTAGGTACTGTCCAACACAGCCACGGCTTCTTACCTGGACGATGGCATAGGCCCGTGGAAATGGGCACAAACAAAGGCCTATGTCACCAAGTGGGTGAAGTGAGGCTCTGGATGATTATAATAGTCTATAATTAAATATAAGGTCCCATTAAAATAGATGGACAAATTTTAACACAGCGTTCAGTACGTCTAACCAGATATATCCAAGCAAAAATAAAACACTGATTAAAGTGATTTTATTTTGACCTAAAATGATAAATGGCATTGGGTAACCAACATTTTTAGTGTAGTGCGTTAGCTGATTTATTTTTCTGGTAAGTAACTAATGCGTTTTTCTTATTATTATTTTTTACCATTGTCCTTATTTTGGTGGTCTGAATGATTTCTAAAAGTTTTTCCTTCAATTTTAATGGGACCTTATATACTCAAAGCTTCTCTACTGTAACTGCATGTCTGCTTGCTGTGTCTTCCCTAGATACCCCCTATTCTGCACGTCATGGGTTAACTGCAGCCATTGTGCAAGCCCAGCTTCTGAATCTATCTATTTTATGGTTTAGTTTACTCGTGATAATACTCACAGCATCTCTAGCTTGCTGCAGTTGCATGTCTGCTTGCTGCTTCTTCCTTAAATATGCCCTGTTTTCGACCTCGTGGGTTAACTGCAGCCATTGTTGTAGGCCGGGAGGGGGTGCCCAACATCTGTCTTCTAACTCGCCTTCCGCGCGACGGAGCTCGGCCCGAAGCATCTGGAATTAAACGGGGGATTTGTTTTGTTAATAATATTAGATTTTAGAAGAACAGAAAGAGGTTACTATTTTATTATAATCAGTATATTTCTAAATTTAACAGTCAGAAGCCCGAAAGTCTGTCAACCAGTCTTACCAAGGGGGTATCGTGTTACCCAGTTACTGGGTTGCAGAGCTCAGATGGGTAGGTACTTTTCTTTTTTAATATAATTCACAAAACTGATGTACAATCACAAATGCAATACACGTTACAACACAATATTTCTGATTGACATCTACTAGATGTGAATCCTGCATGCATTTTTTATGTAAAACACTTAACTACTATTTATACAAAAATTAAGTTAAACAAAACTTACATATTGTAAACTTTCCAGAAATAATGAAAAAGTGTTGAGAAAGAAAAAACAATTATAAAAAAAAACTAATAAAATATTATACAATTAAGACTCTAAGTTTAGTCTAGAGTAGACTTTATGTAAAATACTGGTTGGTATTCTGCTGCATCTGGTTAGACTGGAAACGAACCATAACGTAGTTGGGAGAAGGCTTGATGATATTTCTAAATTCAGCCGGAGCGCGGAGTATTTATTTCCCTTTACCATTACTCAGTAATTATCTCTCTCTCTCTCACTTTGCCTAGCTTTATCCCATTTCATTTGAGTCGGCTCTCCTCGTCATTCTCCGCCCGATGTTTCGGTTCTGAGTCGTCGAGTCATTCACTTGGGCTTGTTCAGGTCGTTCATGACTACAGAAATCTAAGTGAGAAGGGGTCTACCTCGCTTCTTTGGACCTGAATTCATGTAGAGGACTTGCTCAGTCATGTGTTCCTCAGTATAACTGTATTACTCAGTAATTATATTTATATTTTTATTTGAGAACAGATTGGTAAATCATGACAGATTGTAAATGTAGTATGATTGATGTAATACAGTAAATATTCTGAACGTGCAGTGGGATTATACATGAAACTGCGTACAAAATAGCAGCGGAACAATATAAAATCCTACAAGTCATCACATTATTAGCACAAAACGTTGTATAATAATTATAGTGGCAGTTCCACTATTATTTCACGCCATTTTATACTGAAATGACTGTTAATAAATGTATGTACTTCCGGAACAGACAGATATTAAATCCTCATTTTATGAGCTTAACTATCACTAACGAGACACTGTAGAGTTTTTATTGTTATCGTCTTCTAAGGCAAATCGACAGTTAAGTGCCTTTTCATACGTCCCGGTTTCCGGGTACCTGGCGGCTAAGTGTATGTACGTTATATTACGCCGGTACGTGTGAAAGATAACGTACATGCCCATACACTTAGCCGCAGGGTACCCGGCACCGGCTACCCGGTAACCGGGACGTATGAAAAGGCACTTAAGCGGTTATAAGATGAATATAATATGACAATTGGTTATTTTTTTGTTTTTGGTAATTTATTAAAAACGCTGAAAGGATTCAGCAGAAACTTAGCATACAGATAGTACGTATAGCATACCCATAACAGTGTTGGGATGATGTAAATCATTTGTTGCTTGAATTTTATTGAATGACACAGGTAAGAAACTATCGTGCTACGGTCTCTTTAAGGCGTAAGCGTCAGCGTAGCCCGCGAAATTCAAATTTTCTTACGTTTTTAGTCATTTGCCCTTAAAACGTCAGACGCAACCGACAGCGTGCGGTTACGTCACGACGGACGACCGACACGCTGTCAGTTGCCAAAACGTTCGTTTCCTCCGTTGCAACTGTCCGTCACGGGCAGCGTGCGAGCGAGACCGCGTCCGTGTGTTTACGAACACAGCATTCCGCCTTCGCATAGTAGGCTAAAAATGGACAAAAATCTCGCACGGATACAAATTTTACTGTAACCCATAAATTTTTGTTTTGAACTACTCAGGATAACCTACTTGAACAGTGGAACAGCGAGGAGACAGTAAAAAAAAAAATACTTGGACTATGTTGGCACTTGGCAAAAATTGCAAAACCACAATTACACAAGTTCTGAACCCACAAATCCCAAACCCACAAACCCTTAACCCATGAAACTTAAAATTGAATATGTGTGGGTGGTTGTTGCTGTTAACATGGGGCCAAGTAATTTTTATTTTATTTTACAGTCTCGTCGCAGTTCCACTGTTAAAGTAGGTAATGCTCAGCAGTTCAAAACAAAAATTAATAGGTTAAAGTTAAATTTGTGTCCGTGCGAGATTTTTGTTCATTTTTAGCCTACTGTGCGTCGTCGGTGACAGACGGCCACACGTCGCCGGTCGCGGTCGGCGTATGGTTAGATAGACCGCAGCCTAAATGGGGCTTTAGTTTTTTTAATCCCAAATTCAGTAATCCTTTAATGCTCCCCGCGTTAAAATAGCTTCCACGAATGGCAATAGTACGTCCGTTTCACCTTGAGTCGTCAGACCAGCTACCAGCTTGCTGACTGCCTTAAATTTTTAGCGCGATATTAACTAATCAACAGTTCACGCTGATTCGAAGTAAGAGGAAGGACCGATGGCATATTTTAATAGTTTGGTAAACCCACCTCAATCTCAGCCTTTAGCTGCGTGACCTCAAGGTCTGATGACGCTGAGTTCAGAAGCGGTGTGTCACCTGCTTCTCTTAGTTTCTTCTCCAAATTCTTCTTTTCTGTTGTCACGTTCTCCTAGAAATGTTAAGAGAAAGATTTGTTTAAACTGAACTAATCCACCAACCCGCAATAGGGCTCCCCGTCCCGCTCCTTCTCACAAGGAGCCCTGAACCCCGATACTTCGTTTTTAAATTGTTTTATGATTCAAGAACATGGATTATTTATTTAGCTGGCGAAATGTGGGTGTACCTATAGGTACACCTCTGCCCAACCCTTCGGGGAAACAAGGCGTGATGTTATGTTATGTGTATTATTTAGTAAAAACGTCTGTAAAACTTTTGATACGCGAAAAGATTGTGTACGATATAAAAAACCCACAGCAGTTAGAAGATTACTTCAACGCAAATTACGAGTACATAATTTATTCGTAAAAACTGATATTTTTTTGAGTTGTAAAGAAACAATGAAACTTTATTACATCATCCTTCAGACATGTAACTTTGAAAAGAACTATTTTTTTTAAATATTCGATCTCATTTTGCAGCAAGACTTTTAAGAAACTTACGTTAACTCATCAACTTTGCCACAAACGTTTTGTCAGTGACGTACTAGAGTCAAGTCCGTCCGCAATTTTAATTGGACACAAATAAGGTGTCCCAAATAAGGTCGCACCTTATTTGTGTCCCAAATAAGTCAAAATTTCTAATTAACTAGTAGACCAGTAGTTAACAGCAGTTCGTAAATGTGTCGGTGGCGAAGTGCTAAGTGCCTCAATTGCTGTGACAGGAGCAAACAACTGAGCCCCTGCCTTATACGCAAGGTCTGGATCGGTTAATTAGTTTTGGTGGCCATCTCCGTTCGCTGAAGTTTTTGCATAGCGCGTTAGCACGATATGGTTGACTTAGGAATAGGATAACTGACAGGGCACTCAGAATAACTAGGACTAATCGCAATAACTGCCTCCCTTGGTTCCACTATTTAACCAAACAGGAGAAAAGGTCTGTCAGGTTGGCAGGGACATCGAAGCGAAAACTGATACCATGGATTCAGTACATGATTCTGAGCTCTGCGTTGAAATTTTTCGTCGGTTATTTAAAAAAAATCAGCTGTTCTATGCTGCTAAAAAAATATGCTGTTTTGACCGCGTAGGCGTAGGTATTGCACTTTTCTATGAAACAGCTGTTTTTTTTAAAATAACCGATGTCGGTTCAGAATCGTGTACTGAATCCATGGTATCAGTTTTCGCGTCCTTGTCCCTGCCACCCTGTATTTTATTGCAAGGGTTATATTCATTAGCAATAACATCGCCATGAATCTTGTAATACGCAAGAATTTTCAATAATATGGTACCTTCTTTACTACTACATACACGACCTTTTCATTACATCGGTCTTTGCTCACCCATATAAACTAAGGTTACCAACTGACCTGTTCTAAACGCGCTTTCTCCAGTTCCTTCTGCATATCGTTCAGCGCCATCTCCGCCTTCCGGAGCTGTTCCATGTCGCGCAGCATTCGCTGGACCTGGTGACGGCTGGCGCGTCCCGCCCGCAGCGCCGCCCATCCGCCCACCACGGCACCCAGGAGAAGAGAGGCGAGGAGCCAGTCCTTCCATCTACTGCCTTCTGGCGACACAAGCATGGGGCTTAGAATATGGTGATGGTGGAAAGTTGTGGGAATCTGGGAGGCGTACAGCACTGAACCAGTGGGTGGTGGTGCTTGGTCAACGCCTATCAGAGAACATCTTTCGGCTGAAGCTGTCATTGTCATCCAGATATACCTTTAGATAGTATAAAATAAAGTCACTTTTCATGGCGTGCTGTGTGAGCGCTTAGATCTTCTTAACTACACAATGGATTTTGATGCGATTTTTTCCATAATTTGGAGCATTTATTCCGAAACATTTATGTGATAATAATACATTAATATTAATCTTAAATATAATTAGCTTGGCTTCGCCCGCGTGGATGTCGAAAAATATTCCAAGGGGAACGTACTACCGGGATTACATACCTAATGCCGAGAAAAAGGTCAACCATAATTATTTTATTACGCATAATTGTTCAATCTGTGATATCTTTTAAAGTATTCATTTTAATGATATGATGTCACGGCATATTTAAATCTAAATTAAATACCCAATTTAAATTACATATTTTATTGGTTAAGGATATATATAATACCGGTCAAAATAGGAAATAATAATTCTTCGGGAATAATAATGAAATTTTTATCAAATTCTGAAAGTCTAAATAATAATCTAAAAATGGTTACTGAGAGTTAGAAGATAGACATATGCCATAGCGGAATTTTTCGTTGAACTTTTTAAGATGTACGATCTTGTAGAACATACATTTTGTTTATCTCTCACGGTTTATGTGACGCACGCCAGTAAATACGACATCTTCAAAAATAATCGTCATATTTCAGCCAATTTATACAAAACCTTTAATGAACTACGTCAGGTGGACCATTGTGCGTGGGCCATAGCGGCCGTTTGATGGTTATTCCAGCTAGCCCACCTCCCTCCAGAACATAATTAGGTCTCCAGGTTTGTTTAGAACATCTGTGTATGATCTGGGTGACCAGAGGGTTTCTCGATCTTTAGTCTAAAGTATTTGAGCTAAAAACCTGTAAAACCTAAGGTATTTTGTTGATCTATTTTTATATTTTATTGCTAGATCTTTAGTCTAAAGTCACTAACAAAAATTTGAGCTTAAAACCTGTTACTACCAAGGTATTTTATTAATCTATTTTTTTAGTACACATTAATTTGTTTCAGTTCTTTGCGATAAAACTTAACAGATCAGACCGGAGTTGTCTGAACTTCTAGACTAATGTAACATGATATCAGGTAACTTAATATTAATAAGACGGCTAATTGAATTAAATTGTTAATTCCTTATGAAGTACAATCTAGGTTTCATGTCGGCGCCAATTGGATTACTTTTTTCAGCCTGGCTACCGCGACATGACGCCGCGACACGTTGCGGTCAATTGCTGCCTGCGGTCGGGTATGGAATGGTACCTTTATTCAAGCTTTCTTTGAAATGAGGTTTTATATCATGACAAGCCGTGCTCCCGATGGGATTTCTTATTGACAAAAATTACTTTAATTAAAATGTTCATCCCCTATTTAACCTCCTTAATGCTCATCTTCGTTATACAAGGAATTGTGAGGTTCAAGGGTTTGGGCTGTGCGTTATCCGTCGGTGAATGAATGGATTTAAGGTATTTAAGTATACAGGGTGACTTTGAAAACAATCGCCAAATGTAAGGGAGTGTTCTACTCATCAAATATAAATTCAAAATAAGTATTTTATTTAAACCTACAAGGACACTAAACTTATGTAACGTTAGAAGGCACGGTTCCAATTGGTCGTTTCCTATGTAGAAGAGCCGGAAAAAACTCCACGGTTACTCTTTTAAAAGTAAATGGTTTTTACAATGTTTTCAAATGATTATTATTATTTATTTTTTTTTTTAAAACGTTGCCCCACACTAGGAATTTCTCCTGTGTCGTGGGTGCGTTTACAAACATTCAAACTCATATACACAAACAGCCAGACCCGGAACAACTAATTGTAGGTCATACAAATATTTGTTCCGTGCGGGAATCGAACCCGCGACACGCAGCGCAGCAGTCAATCGTTTAACCACTGCGCCAACCGTGCCGTCAATTACAGTGTTAATAGGTATGAGAGGACAGTGTAAGCCTATCAACAAGTACCAGGTACTTAGCAAAATAGAAAATGGTCCACAGATCTACAATCTGTTAAACCTACAACGTTCTCACATACAAAAAATCTAAAAGAAAAGAATCTATATAAAATATAAATTAAATAATAAAAATAAAGACCTATTTAAACCAAATGACATGAATAACCAATTTCGCAAAAAAAAATCGAACTTATACAGAATGGTCCAATTTGGTAGGTACCTTTAAATGGGAAGGTCGAATGTTGTTTAGCTTATTCGATTAGTCCTATAGTAAAAGTTGTTTATATTTGATGCGTAGAACACCCCATTAAATTTTGTCGATTGTTTTCAAAGTCACCCTGCATAGCCACAGGCATATGAAATAATAGGTTGGGGAAAAAGTCTTTTCGCATTATAGTATGTATGAACTTGTAATAAAATCTCTTTGGCTATACTATGTGTATCTGGCTGGTTTTGGTATCATTGAAAGTTTAAATTTTAAAGAACATAATTCCAAATTCAAATTAGGAAAATGTGTGATTTTTATTTGTTTTTCGTACTGTCAAGATGAGTGAATCTAATGAAGAAATTCGATACATTTTAAAATTTTACTACAAAAAAGGTAAAAATGCAACGCAAGCCGCGAAAAAAATTTGCGATGTTTATGGACCTAGTGCAGTGTCTGTGAGAGTAGCACAAATTTGGTTTAAGCGTTTTCAATCCGGAAATTTTGATGTCAAAGATGCACGTCGCTCTGGTCGCCCTATTACGGATAAAATGGATGCCATTTTTGAAAAAGTGGAGCAAGATCGGCATATTAGTAGTTACGACGTAGCTGAAGAACTGGGAATTGACCACAAAACAGTTTTGGCGCATTTGAAAAAAACTGGGTACACAAAAAAGCTCGATATTTGGGTACCTCACGAGCTCACTGAAAGAAACCTAATGAACCGTGTACTCATTTGTGATTCTTTATTACGACGTAATGAAACCGAACCATTTTTGAAGAAGCTGATAACTGGTGATGAAAAGTGGATCACGTACGACAAGAACGTGCGAAAAAGGTCGTGGTCAAAGGCCGGTCAGGCTTCACAGACTGTGGCAAAACCCGGGTTAACTCGCAACAAGGTGATGCTGTGTGTGTGGTGGGATTGGAAGGGCATTATTCATTATGAGCTGTTACCACCAGGCAGGACCATCGATTCTGAACTCTACTGCGAACAACTGATGAGATTAAAGCAAGAAGTTGAGAGAAAGCGGCCGGAATTAATCAACAGAAGGGGTGTGGTTTTTCATCATGATAACGCTAGACCTCACACATCTTTAGCCACTCAGCAAAAATTAAGAGAGTTTGGCTGGGAGGTGTTAATGCATCCGCCGTATAGTCCTGACCTTGCACCTTCAGATTTCCACCTGTTTCGGTCTCTTCAGAATTCTTTAGGCAGTGTCAGGTTAACATCACGGGAGGACTGCCAAAACCACTTGTCGCGGTATTTTGATCAGAAGTCCCAAAATTTCTATAGCAATGGGATCATGTCCCTACCTACAAGATGGCAAAAAGTTATCGAACAAAATGGTACCTACATACTTTAGTTAAATGTAAACATACTATGTTAAAAAATGTTTTGAATTTTCTTAAAAAATGCGAAGAAACTTTTTCCCCAACCTAATATTTATTCATTCTTGAAAAAAACCATATAAAGGTCTTAAACACTACAAAACTGTACTAACTCGGTGTGGTCTCGCTCGTCTGATCACTCAAGAGGGAACAGAGGCAAAAAAAAATTGCTCTAGAGGCATTATTCAGGAAGAAAAAAGAATAAAACATTTGTGACACACGACAACGTGATAACCTACAAAAAGCGTCGATGAGGCAAGCTACAAATTAATCAACGCGATTGGTGATGACATGTGACATTTCAACACTTGATATCTTGCCTAGAAATCCTGAGTAATTACTAGAAGCGATAAATTTATACACCAATATATCATAAGTGTACCTAATGTAGTTAGTACAAGATCACGAATTGATAAACTGTCTTGGAAGGTCTAAAGTTTATTCAAATCCTTGATGTCATTTTCACTTAAACAAACATGAACTTTATGCAAGTGTAAATAAATTTGATTTTAGACTGACTAGTATTGTTGAAATATACATTTAAAAAAGCGCAAAATGAATCTTATGTGTAGGATCAGACTATAAAATAGTTATAAGTCGATATATTTTCCTACTAGCTAAACTGTGAAAATCATTAAAATAAGGTAAATTGCACGTAAGCAGTCATTCACAATGGCGACGATTTTCTATCGCGCACTGGATTTTCAACGCACTGCTTAGCGCCGAGAGTTGAAAATCCAACAGTGCAGTTTTTTGACATTCTGGGATACGCTCTGTTGGATTCTCAATGCTCGGCTCAATACCGAGAGTTAAAAACCAAGTGTGCGGTATAACATCGCCCGCGCGTACGAGATTTTTCGTGCAATTTACCTTATTTTAATGATTTTCACAGCTAACAATGACGGCTAAAAGTGGGCAAAGTTATTAAAAAAGGTGAAATAACAACTGTGTAAAAACATTAATAGCACTGTAAGTGCTTCACGCTTTGTTAGGCCACGAGGAATCTCCATTTGAAGGTTACGTTTTTGTACAGAGTAAACCTTACATTAGTACTAATACGAAAACCACCCTTAATGCTACGACAATTGGCGCTGTCAGTGTCAAATTGTTACCACTGACGTGCGGTTGATTTTTTATAAATGAAAGCAATGTTATATGCTAACTATAGTTTGACCGCGTCTTAGGAATGACGCAAGGACGGAAAGCCGGCCGTGAGCGTTCACGAATGAGCGGCCTGCACTATCTTGCCGCGCGCCATGCCTAAGGCGCGGTACAGCGGTTTCGGTCAAACTGTAGTAAAACTATTTACTAGACCTTACAACGTTATTAGGTTGACTATACAAGGTGGAAACGACAATACGGCAATTTATTGAACTTGGTACATAAAATTAATGAATGAGTAATGACGTTTACAGTCTGCATATAAAAATTCAACCAAACATATCCAATAATTTAGCCACTGTACCTAGTCAAAGATTGGCAAAACCCAGTCGGCGCATCACTACTATTTAGTTTGAAATAACTCTTCTTTATATTTCGATGTTAGGACTTATTTGATACTTTCAAAATACTCCCAATTAGGACATGCAACTATCCGGTCCATTTTACTATCCGGATAATTTCAAAATACTATCCAAATAAATACGGATATTTTGGATACGACTGTAAAAAAAGGTACTTAAATCAAACTGATGTAAGTTCCAATCGACATTTTCATTACTAGAGTTAGAAACTCTCGACTTTAGTTGAGGACGGCGTTAATGATTGTTCAGTTTCTCTCTGATGGTGGTAGAAACTGAGTATTACGTCATCATCACTGTCGTCAACTGAACTTAAGCTCTGGGCTTTTGCCCAAAAAAGATCAAAGGGCCAAAGTGCTTTTTGCATTTTTAATTATGATTATATCGTATCTGTAGCTATTTTGCTGTGTGTACATAAATAATAAAATAAATAAACGTATCTAGTAGGTACTTGTGTCATTAGATGGATTTTGAATTTTATCCGGATAGTGAAACTAATGATATCCGGATAACATGTCCTACTCCTAATGCATAGTATTGCCATCGTTTTCATTTATTGTCGTCTTCACATTGTATAAACCAAAAATTAAATGAATACCTACCTAAGTGATTGAATACCATTCATGGTCATCTAGGTCAATGCCCTGCTGGCCTTGGGTGATATTACAAAGATGATTAGCGATAATGGCAGCTATGCAAGATTATTTCTGATATAAATAGAAATGATTATTTTTATTAATATCAATAGGCAATAGGCTCGCCCCCTATTACATGGGGCTTAAACATAACTGGCGAAATGTGGGTGTATCTATAGGTACACCTCTGCCAAACCTTCCGGGGAATCAAGGCATTATGTTATGTTATTTTTAAATAACGTCTCTGAGAGCGGCAGTTAGGAGTAGGTATAAAAACTTTCCTAGTTAAGGGAAGTACGTACAAAATGACATATACGGACAAAATGACACAGGCATGATATTTCAAATTCTGGCGCTTTTAGTCCGCCATAGACAACTACATCACGTGACTCCAGCCGGTAATACTAACCTGTCAAAACGTGAACTCGCGCCAGTCTTTCGTTTGGGTGTCATGGACGAAGATAAACTTTGGTAAGTTACGATTTTTTTTTAACTGCAGGGAGTTTTGTGTATTAATATTATGTTTTTCATAATATTATCTTGTGTTTACGTTTATTACATCCCTTAAGTATTTATTGTCGCGATCAAATAGTTTTTTCCGTAAATAATAATCATTTTGCATTTATTGTTGAATTTTGTTTTTTTATAACGCTTTATGGACAAAATGACATACATATGTAATGGACAAAATGACATAGGTATGTTGTTTTGTACATAAGAACTCAATGAGTTCATTGTAGGTACCCAATACCAGTTTCTCGTTAATCAGCTGTTAATTTCTTTACAGATATAACAATGCCTGATCTTTATTCGCGATCAAAACCTGGAGAAGACTGGTTGCGGTGTTTAAAATGTTCGCATTGGGCCCACGCTTCTTGCGCGGACGTTTCTAAACGAACCAAGCGGTTTATTTGTGAGCTTTGCTTGTAATTTTATATCTTTTGTCGTGTATGTCATTTAGTCCGTATGTGGTATGCCATTTTGTCCATAGCATATGGACAAAATGGATTTCGTTGATCTCAGTTAAATTTAAAAATATTATTTTTTCTAGTTGGTTTATCTTTTAAGTGTCTATAATAATTCAAAGATATGAAACCTAAGATTACTGGTGTGCAATATGAATGCGCTGTGATTTACCATTAAAGAATTATGACCCAAAACCAAAACTGTATGTCATTTTGTACGTACTTCCCCTACATGAAATATCCTTCAAATTGTGTTTAAGTTTTCTGTTCATTAAAAGTTAGATAAATTATAGAACTGTTTGTAAAGAAAGATCACCTTCATTGCTTTAAATAAAGGCCAAATGAAGAAGGAAAAACTATAATATGACAATTGTAAATAGATTTTATTCTCTACTCGTGGATTTTTGTAATGGCAGGCATAGCATAGCTACACCGTAGCACACAAATCATGTATGATATTTGTGATTAAATGTAGCCAATTTAAATGCTTATTCACAGTCAATTTGCCTGGCCTTTTCCCAACTATGTTGGGGTCGGCTTCCAGTCTAACGTGATACCGCTGAAAACCAGTATTTTACATGCAGCGACTGCCTATCTGACCTCCACAACCCAGTAACAGGGTATTACCGATACCCCTTGGTAAGACTGGTTGTCAGACTTTCGGGCTCCTGACCTGACCCGTAACGACTGTCAAAGATCCACGAATGACAGTCGGGACCAACGAGGCACGGAGGAGTCTCTGTATGTAAAGATGATCACCCATCTACGGACCAACCCCGGCGAGCGTAGCTTAACTTGATAAATCGACCCATGCGGCTGCTATTACTCAGCCACGAGCTTTTCCGAGCCTTTATTATTCTCTTGTGAATAATAAACGCTTATTCACAGTAACACGTTTAACAGCCGAGAATAGAAATCAAGTTTATTGATTACAAAAGTTTTGGCTAGTTCCCGCCTAAAATCAATAGAAATAAATCCGCCAAACTTGATGTTTTTACAAGGATTTTGCAAAACCAGTAAATGTTGGGTACATTTACTGGTTGAACTTGACTTGAAACTGAATTCCAGTAATTTTCTACGTTTTTTACACTAACTTATCCCTGTTTATGAAGTACTCAGATAAACTCTCGATAGTTATTATTTGACAAAGTTAACACAAGCAAAGTTCTTTCTGAATTGTTCAGAAATACAATGTGTCAATATATCGAACCAATATCATTATCGAAGAAATAAAATCCGGTTAGGAACACATTGAACCGGGCATCAAACAGCTATACGCTACAGGTACGAAAAAGGTCAAGTATATTGTTCCCATAAACATTATTCAAGAGCTCGTGGCTAAGGTTCCATCAGGTTAAGCTACGCTTTCCGGGGTTGGTCCGTGGATGGGGGACCAACTTTACTTACCGAGACTCCTTCGTGCCTTGGAAAGCACGGGCTGTCATTCGTAGATCTTTGACAGTCGTTATGGGTCGTCAGAAGCCCGAAAGTCTGACAACCAAGGGGTATCGTATCGTCACCCTCCCCGCTAACTGTCCTAACTAGCAATTGATATTTCGGTCGGGCGCTACAATCATGTTACTGTAGTTGTGTTAGCTGTGGCTTTATTAATGAATTAATAACTTTTTTATATTGCTCTTTGAGTTAGTAGTTGCCCTAAAGCCCTAAGGCCACAAAACTTTTAAACACGAAAAAGTTATGAACACTTTGGTAATGTCAGTGCAGATACGTCAGTTTGTGAGATACAACAGTTAGCCGGGAGGGTGACGGTATTACCTAGTTACTGGGTTTTGGAAGTCAGATAGAGTCCATGTAAAATACTGGTAATCAGCTACATCCGGTTAGACTGGAAGCCGACCCCAACATAGTTGGGAAAAGGCTAGGCAGATTGAAACATTATTTATTAAAACTTCTTGCACACAATAAGGTACAAAGGGGGACTTAATACCTTAGGCACTTAGGCAGTGGTGCCGATTCTCTTGTCACAAATTCCTCTAAACTAGAATAAAAATCACTAACTAAATTTGGCCATTTTAAATCGCGATTCAAAATGGTGTGGAATACTATTAGTTGTCATGAACTAAAATTCACACCAACACCTCGACTTTAGGTGCAAAAACAGTACTGTATATTTTTTCTTTTCTTTTGCTTATATCGCAAAAATAATGAAAATTTCGATCCCCTTTATAAAACACATAAACCCCTAATACTCAACACGTAGGCAATAATTTTTCATATTTTCCACACAAAAAGTGAAAAATTCCACATAAAACACGTTGAGGCTGCCCCACCTGCGCGCCTCCGGCTCTAAAGACATATACGGGGTAGGGCAAACAAGTATGAGGAGTCGCGTGGAGTCGCGATTGTCAAATTCGATTATAGTTGGGTCAAAATTAGTTTTAAATTTAGAGATATTTTTTTTGCAGAATAGCTTTAAGATTCTCATAGCGAAAAGGAACCACGAATGGTGAAGAGAAAAAGACTCGTGCAGACCAGCGCGACGCGACGGCGCGACGCGACACGAACAATACAATTTCTAAAAAAACTTCACGGTATAACAATAACCGGTGTCGCGTCGCGCTAGTCTGCACGAAGCTTAAGACGACAGGTGCTCTGATATATATAATAATAGTAAATATTAAAAGGATAACATAATTAATTATAAATACATTATTTTCTAAAGGTATGTACGTTATTACCATCATCATTTATTTCCACATATCGCCCACTAAAAGCCAGGTATACACCATACGAAGCACACACTGCGATCCAGGTCTCAAACATTTATTATCACATACTAGTAGCAATCACTTCACGCTGTATCTAAAATGAGTCATCACTATTGATAGAGTGTTATTATAGGAAAATATGCACTATTCCTACATCAATAATCACTATATTTCGTTAAATATCACTTGGAAATAAGAGTAATTTTTGCGCGTATTTATAACAATGTTTCACTGTCACAGCTGCCGATCACTAAAGTCAAGTTTGAATGAAGCTAAATCGCCCTCGTAAGTTGTGATGTAACACTAGTGACACCATCATTTTAGTTTAACGTGAGACACACTGTTACTTTGGCAAAACAAAAATACCCGTATATTGCACGCTACTCTTGACATAAACTTATATGCAATTCTGGTTTTCCCTACGTGCTAATTTAAATCACACATGTAAGGTGCATTTTTCTTTGAGTGTCTTAATTTGGTAAACAGATATGAGACGGAGTTTTCAATTTTGTAAAATCAAGGGTTAATTTGAAGCAGTTTTTGTTGTTATTTATACCGTATGTGTTTCTTATAAAGATCAAGATGTTCGTACTCAACTTGATTGTGTTATCGGTGAGAAATTTAATTAATTTCATACCGTGTTTATATACCTAATAAGACATGTAAGAAAACAAAAATACTATTATTTTCTGCGTTAACCCGTCAAGACGGTCGCCGTATAGTTTGTCAAACATTATGATATCATGGAAACTTGTGCGACTAAAATAATACGATAAAGTCATAGCATGAAATATTTAATTTTCACACTTCCCACATATTCTAGGTTTTAAAACAAACGCTGTGTTATATAAATGCGACCATACAAATAATCTATTAATGAGGCGAAGATTTGTTGGAGTTCTGTATATTATTATAAGGTAATAAAATCCTGCGAGTAAGTTAGAGTTTAACTGCAAATCACTTGCATTTATAATTTCGATATTTTTACAAACCTGAAACGCTTCTAATTTAGAAACATCTACTTATTTTATAAAACTGTTATTATTTGACGAAACCCGCTTAAAAACAGGTAATATACAATTCCGAATTAAAGAAACACTCTAAACACTGATTTATTATATTACCTTCCTAACTTGTTTTCTTAGAATCGATAATAATTTATGATATAATCGATAATACTTAGTTTTTTCTGCGAATCGGTTTGAATAGTCTGTTACCAGGTAAAAAATAGACACAATGCGCAAATATCACAACTCATTATAGACGAGTGGGCAGCAATCAAGGATATAAGGAGGGCAAAGCTCAAGATAATTTAGGCCGATATTTGTAGGACAGTCTTTGGTAAACTCTTATAAGTGGTGACTCTAGTAATAACACGTTTATATGTAGTAATAACTTGCGGTCTGACATTACGTTCCATGCATTCTAGCGACACAAACTATAGGATATCGTTTAAATCTAGTTTTATTATGAGATTGAGTGAGAAAATTGTAACGTTTATTGTTAGTTAAAGTTGTTATAGGATGCTTTTATAGGATGAGACTGCCTCGTTGGTCTAGTGGTCACAAGCGCTACTGCTGAGCTGCGGTCTTCGGTTCGATTCCCAGGTCGGGCAATGTGTTATTGAGTTTTTCTATCTGGAATTTCTCCGTAGCAACCTGGAGTCTGAATATTTGTGACCAGTTGATGGCAATAGGGTCGCCCCATATTACCTCGGACTTGAACGTAACTGGCAAAATGTGGGTGAACAATATGTACACTTCTGCTTAACCCTTCCGGGTATCAAGGCATGTTGTTATGTTGTGTTATAAGTGTCAATTAAGTTGACTAAAGTCTGATTCGCTAATATTGGAGCGTTTACTGATGAAATTACCTATAGAATCTTTTTATATGACTCAGAAGCCGTTTCAATACTTAAGACAGGAAGGTTTTTAACCTAAAGGGCATACGCAAAGGCAACAGGCATAATATCAACAACAATTTTAACAGTCAAAACAATATTGTAATTTGTAATTACCACTATTAGTGAGTAGCCTGTTTGCATAGTAACCACTGACTGAGCGGACTATCTCAGGAAGACTACTCGGACTAGTAAATACGATTTCATGGATACACTACAGGATAAAATATAATTTAATTAAAACTGATTGCTACTCTTAAATGGCTACCTAAGTAAATCAAGTTTGGATCGCTTATTCCCACTAATTGAATTTATAACTACTTTTTGTGCTGGCGTCTGTACATTACAAAAAGTTTATTGACTAACATCGCAGTAACGAAAATTAGTGCTTTTGTGTTAAAATCTTCAAGGCCAAGAATAGGAAAATATGTTGCATAAATAATAATTATGTAAGTTGTAAATTATTTTTTATTTATTTTTGTTAGCCTGCCGCTGTACTCCCGGGCAAATATAATATTTTTTAAAGATTTAACAGTGTTACTGTGTTGTGCTTGTTTTTTAAGATTACTAGCAAAACTTTGGACATTCAAAAAAACAACTGGACAACTCAATTTTGAGCTGATGATTCATTACCAAGAGTTATAGACTTTCATAAAACTGTATAAAAGACTAGTTCGTCTGGCGGAGAACTCATTAAAATAAATTGCCTAGTGCTCTAAATTGTTATATTGTAATCTGCCAATGCGCGGTCATTGGCAGATTACAATATATCTATGTGCATATACATAATAAGAAAAATAAAGCATTGTGGTTTGTGCTACCATTTAGCTGTCAAATATTTTGGCAATCGCGGTTAAGTTTCAAAATTCAATCAATCAAGATTCAATCGGGATCGGATTGAGCAATTTTTTTGGCTTTTGTATATTAGTATTCATAATTTTCTAACAAACATATGATTTGGAGTAACCACGTATGCACGGACGTAATAAAATCGCGGCGATTTTTTTTCGTGCACTGGATTTTTAACGCTCTGCTAAACGCCGAGAGTTGAAAGTCCAACAGTGTGTTTTTCAACGCGCTGGGACGAGAGTGCGTCCCAACGCGTTGGATTCTCAACGCTCGGCTCAACACCAAGAGTTGAAAATCCAGAGCGCAATAAAAACCCGCCGCGATATTTTTACGTCCGTGTGAACGTGGGCTGAAACATTTATGATAATTTCGAAGAGTACCAAGCTTCAAATTCTTACAAAGATGACTTAAATATTTTATTACACTCATCCAATCATATTTCCGGATAGCAAAAAAATAAAATCCCACCTTAGACACTTTGAATCTTCGGTGTTCTTCTTAGAAACACCATCTTGTTATCAATACACAAACACCACATAAACATTAATGATAATTGCGAAGAGTACCAAGCTTCAAATTCTTACAAAGGTGACTTAAATATTTTATTACACTCTCATCCAATCATATTTCCGTATATCAAAAAAAATGTCCCACCTTAGACACTCGGTCTTCCTCTTAGAAACACCATCTTGTTATCAATACACAATACACAAACACCACATTATATCACTTTAATATAATAAAACAGACTTATTTTCGCAAAGTAAAAATCTTTCGTCTAGCGCCAACCAACGGCGATAAGTCTTTGGAAAATATAAAAGGAACCAATAAAAAGAGGCCACAATAGTAATGGCTTGAAGAACAATACCCAACGTGCACACACAATCAGACAACACTTAATGCCTTCATACGTTGACATGTTATAATTTCATAGCTAAACGACTCATAACAGCCGTGGATTCTTTGAAATTATGTTTTTTTAGGGTACCATAACGAAACGGAACGTGAGATTTTGATGTCTGTATATCTGTCTTTGCTTATAATCTTCGTGATGGCCCAGTGGTTAAAGCCTCGCCTCTCAAGCAAGGGGTTGTGAGTTCCAATACGCGTAAGTATGTGACTTTTCAATTCATATGTATTTTCTGAATTTCTCTTGGACATCGGTGAAGGAAAACATCGCGAGGAACCTGGACTTATGATTAATATGAGTCTGAAATCGCCAACCCGTCTTGAGCAAGCGTGGTGATCAATGCTCTCCCTTCTCTGTTTGAGAAGAGGCCATTGCCCTGCAGTGGGACAATAATATAATGGTATTTTAATTATTATATCTGTCTTTGCTGGTAATGAGACATTGAGGAGTCGATGACAACCAAAATGCGCTTCCTCTCATAGGTTTCATAATAATTAGAGAATTCCCATAGTTACTAGCCTAAACTAGGAACCCTATTACTTCCCACCACTGTCCAACACTTGATGTAAAGCAGAAGTCCTAATTTTCGTTTCGACAATACATTACATCTATGTTGATTTTACTACTTGGGCTCAGTAGGTGGCCACGTTTATTGCGGCGTCAGAGGCGTTGTTCAGATCGTCAAGGGTGCAGGTGAATGGACATTTGGGGCACTCTAGCCGATGGGACATAGTCGTTCACTGACCATATAGGAGACCTTATTATGAAGTATTAATGCCATCATTATTCCACTGCGAAAAAAGGATGGTGCTAGCGGCCTTGTATAGCTCCGTCTCTCACTCACACTGGAATAATGGTGGCATTAATACGTCATAATACGGCCCCAGGATATTGTAAAAAACAATAATACTAGGACACGAACATTGTTTTTTAACAGTTACGCGAAGAAAGAGGCCGGCCAATCTACATACATACATTTTCTTATGGTTACAACTGGATAATGGCTGTAAATGGCTTAATAAAAGATGGTAGCGTAATCTGATTACAAATGTGTGACAACCAGTCTTACTAAAGGGTATCATGTTATCCAATAACTGGGTTGTGGAGGCAGATCCGGCTAAAGCACTATAGGAAGTGGTGGTGGGTGGGCGTTCTGGGGAATTGTCTTTGTATTATGTAATTTTGACATTCGAAAAATGCTGATTCTCAGTCTAGTTTGAGTAAATGACTTTTGATTTTTGAGTCGCTCCATGTAAAATACTGGTATTCAGCTGCATTTGGTAAATTGAAAGCCGACCCAAACACAGTTGGGAAAAAGTTAAGCAGCGATTTTTGGATACAAATTTTTCACTTTTACAAATGTATTAAGTATTTAATTTTAGACAAGACTTTCGTTTATAAAGTTACTTTAACATAGTTCTTTTAAAAATATATACTTTATCCCGATGGCTGAATAAAACATGGTAGTGTAATCAAATCAGATTACAAATGTTTGTTCTCAGCTAAAGGTTGCATAGTAAAAAGGGTCATTGATAAATTACTGATTAATGCATGAATGAATAAATAATTAAGTCCTACAACTTAGAGACACGTTGAGCAGCTGATTTCATTACGTAGGTAGGTATGCCATATTTATACGTGATCACTTCATGCAAATAATGTGGTAATAGGACTGTCGTTACGCGTGAACAAAACGTTATAATTGTTACAATGGTGACGGAATGGACGATAAATCATTTTTTGTTTTAATGTTAATATTCGAATAAATAGTGATATCATTTTATGAATAGGAGATGTGATAGTATGGTGTAGAATATTGCATTTGATGTTGGCAAAGAAATATAAATTAATGACAAAATATCTTGGGGTTTCAAATTATTTTTCTTATCTCTGAAATATTGTAAATATGTAAATATTATAATTAGTATCTATTTTGAGGTATTAGTTGTTTTAGATCTAGGGTAGTTTTTATTATATATATAACTTAGATAACCAAATAAATAGCCCACAAGACACATCAAACATTGCCACACCGACTACAGCTGTCGCATGTCGCGATCCATCCACACGTATGAACTAAACCTTATCAGCATACAACAATGGCGGTAGATCTATTATCGGGCACATAATGAAACGTTTTTTGCACTATGACTGACCTTCAACGTACCATGGTGCTGGTGATATCCAATTTAATGTTATGTTGGTTCTATTGATGTTTGTTTATTGGTTGGTATTGTGAGTTGTGTCGTGGCATTGGACATATAATTGGGTTTTCTAGAACGATAGAACATTCTGGAATACCGGCTAACTTCGAACTCATTTAGCATCCTTCTAGGGGGTTATATTTTAGGGATCTCGTGCACTAGACGACTACGACTAGGTAAACTATAGCAACCGATACGAATCGCGCACTTGGTCGCAACGGCCAACTAGCTGCAGACCAGGCCACGGACGATGGACCACGACAGGCCGGAGTCGTGGCCATCTAGTGCGCGATATCCCTTAGTGGTGCTATACACTATTTGTTCGGCTTGTCATGATTCGGCACAGTCGGGCGGGAAAATCTGGGAGCACAGTAATGCCCCCCGCCAAGACGAGCCAAAACAATAAGCAGGGCGTCGAAACGCCCGACGACGTCGACGTATTTTGAAACTCACATTGATTCGGCCTGGAATTCGCTAGAGAGTATGTAGTCAGCAGACAAGAAATCTAAAATTTTCATCCTCCAACCCCGTAATAGCCGTTCCATTGAACTATTGCATGACACAACATTAAATACCAGTGAATTTCTTCGAGTTAGGGGCTTGGCTCTGCATTAGATCTGATAACTTATTAACAGTGTAAGGGTTATGTAAGTCTTGGCAACCTACTTTACATGAAATGTTTTTGGTGGTCAGACTATATGTAGACATATGCTCGGGAAAAGCCGCTCGGCTTAACTCTAATCAGAAAGGGGAGATGCCGAACGGAGATCGTCGGCATGACCCGGATGAAAAATGAATATGTGTACTAATTGCTTTGGGTCCGTTTTGTTGTTCAACAAATACTGCCGAATCGAATGTCCCGACCCGAAAATGTGACCTTTTTTTTTTTTTTCGGTGGGAAATTATCAAATAACTTCTCCCGCTCTGGGTGGAGCGGGAGGGCGTGTCAGACTCTTACTGACTAAAACCCACCCGTGTTCCTTCCGTTGCCTGTACGTTGCCAGGGGCCACGGTATCCCTTGAAAATGTGACCGCTCAGAGTTGGTTTGAAAAAAGAAAGAGAGAATAAAAAATGGAAAAGAAGATCCCTGAAAGTAGTATACAATAGTGATCGTAATTAGAGTTATTCAGAGAACTTGATTAAGTCCGTCAGTCGCACCAAAATAATGGATGGAGTCGGGTTTGGCAATTCTTTGTAATAAAACATATATTCATCTTCATCACATTTCTTCATCTATAAGTATATTAGGTCATATTGGTATTGGATGATTAGTTTGGTTATTGTTGGTATTGGTTGGTTGTGTTGGGTTGGTTGGTTGGTAAGCATTGGTTTGGTAGTTGTTTTATTAGGTTATATTTTTGTAATTACCCATATCGATTTCATTTTACAGAACCCAAGAGTGGAATAGGTACTATCTAATCTAAGTACTGAGTTGGACGTATTCAATACCGTTTACCGCTTTCCGAGGCACAGAGGAGCATATTTACTACCTACGCCTTTTAAAAGTAATATATTAGATACCTATGGCAGACTAAATAAAAAGTTAAGTACGCCTTTTGCTTATTTACTTATCCTTAATTATGCATGAAGGTAACTTAAGTAACCGTCATGGATAATTAACCGTTAATTCAGTGTATAAGTGAATAATAAGATAAATAAAAGGTGTGGCCATTGCCACGTAAGTTAAACATATCAGACGTGAAAGTTTGTGAGGATAGAGGATGGAAATTACACAGTCCTGCCCTATGGCCCTCACTCTCAGGACAGAAGACGAAAGTACCGTGCTGCTCAAGTAGAATTCGTTAAAACTAAATATGCTAAAAGACAATTCAATACAAATTCCGCTGCCCTATATAATAAAATTAATAAAATAATCAACATCTATCCCATGACTGCTAAAGACTGCAAAAATGCAATAGTTCAATGGCTAAAACTGAAGACCTATGATGATATTGAATTGTTGCTGCAAGCACCGTCAATATGAGTTGAAAAGATACATGCACGCATGCACCCTCACTCACACTCACACACACACCCACACCCTCACCTACACCCACACACACATGCTATTTTAGTTTATTATTATTGTTTCATTTTTTTTTTTTTTTTCTTTAAATTCTATTATGTTTTGGTACACCACTTTTACCATTTTATTATGTCATTGAAGAGCGGGGCCTCCTAGCACAGGTATATCTTTACTTAAAAGGACCATGTAAGATTTACTGTAACAGTTGTACATGTTACTGCAATAAACTTTTTGTATTTTTTTTTTGTATTTTTGTATGGAAGCTCATAATGTTTGTTACTCTTTCACGTAAAAACTCCAGAACGGATTTGGATGAAATTTGGCACATACATAGTTTAGAACCTGGATTAACACAAAGGATACTTTTTATCCCGATATTCCCACGGGATCGAGACTTATGCGGGTGAAACCGAGTTTTGAAGATTTCTAAGGATATATCTGTAAAAACGACCAGGGAGCCGACCCCTAACGAAATCTATAGATTTGGCCGTAGTTACGGGAAATTCGTACCCTGTCTACTCAAATCTGTGTGGTTCTTTTCTCAAAAGACCATTTCAGACACTAATCTACATGGTCCTCATATGGCCTGACTAAGATTATGTCTGGACTTTAAAAGAGACTATGACCTCTGAGTTTGTTTCGGCCTTTCTTCTCAGAGTAGTCAGATAGGAAACGCCGAACTCATCTAGCTAATTTTTAATTATTTTTTTAAGATGTCGTGTAAAAGTGATTCCAATATCCTATTTACAGAATAAACAATTTCATTTCATTTCATGTCTCACTTACGGACGTAGGTACTGTAAGTTAGACGGAGAACGGGGCACCTGTAATTTTGGCCGAAACTACGGATTTTGCATAGAGTGTAGACCCCCAGACCCACCGGTTGGTCTTTTCAGTCCTCTAAAGGTATTCACGATCGACGTGAAATCATTAGAAAATCATAGAAAACCATAGCAATGTAACTCATATCTCGTTAAGGTAAGGTATGGTGATGGAGTAATTAAATTTGTACAAATTTAATTACTCACCTCACCTCACCCTAATTTCCTTACTTTTTGTACTTCATAACAATGAGATAAGGGTTACTTTGCAATTGCTTACTAATGGTTTTACGTCATTCAAATTTGATCGTGAATGTACTGCTAAAGAATTCGCTTCTACCTCCAAACTAGAGTCTCGTAAAAATAACTAAAGAGTTGAAGAAGGTAGGCAGCCGCTTTGTTCCTGCTAACAATCAGTCTGTCAAGACACTTTGATCGCTAACCGCCCACATTCAAGGTTCACATTTACAGACCAACATGAAATTGAAACAAAAAAATCAAGGTTAAAGTGAATACGTCTTCATTTTCGTGCCCCGTAATCGGATCGGTTAAATTTCAAAATTCCGAGTATAACAAGATTCTTATGCCAATTATGGAAACAAATTTTATTACTTATCCGTTTTTACTGGTTACGTAAGATGTTTTATATTGTTTATTGAATTATTTTGTACTCAAGGTTAAAAATGGACTAGGTTAAATATTTTGGTTTGATCATGATCATCAGGCTATAGCAGTCCATTGCTGAACGTAGGCCTCTTTTATCGTACGCCATTTAAATCGATCCTTGGCTACTTTCATCCAGCTGCTACCAGCCATCCTGCGAAGATCGTCGCTTCACGTAGGCTGAGAGCTTCCTACATTATGCGTCCTACACCCTGATTGCGTAAGTAACACACTTTCAATCACAATTTGTATGATTTGAAGGATTTTAATATTTTGAAGGATATTACATTAGTAATATCCTTCAAAATATTAAAACACAAACTTAACACAAACTTTTCGAACATTTGAACCAATGGATTACCATTGGTTCAAATGTTCGAAAAGTTTGTGTGCTCAACAATGTAATAAGATAACGCAATGAATGTTGTTGAACTGTCAAAATTAAACCCATGCAGGAATAAGCCTGCACTACTCGCGAAGTTAAGCGAATACGAGTGTAGAAGGGCACTTCGGTTCGCTTCGTGCCACCTCCACTCGCCTCGGGCGACTTCCAATCGTTGTCGGTTTTTGCGCCCGAGTAAAAGGACTCGAAGCATCCTGTAGTTCTTTGCACCAGAGTGTGTAGTCACGTACTTCGGACTTCGGTCAACTTCGCGAGTAGTGTAGTGGGGATTTTAGGCTGCGGACACGAAACCAGCGGCAAGGAGCGGTGGCCAAACGGGGCGGTGGCGACGGACGAATTTTGTTCCATGCTAAGTGCGGATTTCACCAATGAAATTGAACGAGTTCAGCACATCTAAATGCGTTCCAGAGCTGTCAGTGTACAATATTCCATAACAATTTTGACACTGACAGCTCTTGAACGCGTTTTAGAAATGCTGATCGCGCTCAGTTTCATTGGTGAAATCAGCCCTAAGTGTGTTATCCAATTACCCCGCGAGTTAGGGGTCACATTTGATTCGACAGTATTTATTGAACAACAAAACCGACTTGTAGCAATTACAACATAGATCTATACTATACATATACAAACTTCTTTCGGCATCTACCTTCGCTGAATTGGCATGTTGTAGATGATTTATCACACAGTCGGGCGGCCTTTTTCTCGAACATATATCTACATAATATTCGATTTTTAAACCGCTCAGCTGTGCCAATTAAGAGGGAACAGGGCCTGCGATTCTCCATACAAATGTATTCCCCTATTTTCTTCCTGATTACTGCCTCTAGAGCAATCATTTTTTCTTATTTTTTTTCATAAAATCAGACCTTGATTTTATGAAAAAAGAGCTGTAGAGACGTCCTTGTTATTTCCTTATTTTTAGCAACTTATAGGTAAGAAAATATGACCCCCCAAAAATTACAAAAATGCCCCATTTTTACCGTCGTGATTAGAGGACTACCAGACAAATTCCAAAAGTTTTTAACATAAAAGAAAATGATAGGAACCTAGACATATTCTTTCTTAAAATTTCAATGAAAAAATATATTGAATCAGCTCAGTTTTTTAAGAGAAAAAAGGGGAATACGAAACGTCGACCTCGTCAATTTTTTTTGTGATATAATCGGTCTGAGCTGCAGCTGTCCCTATCGCACTCTACGGAGGCAGATTTGAGGTAAGACGGCGGCAATAGTTTCTTCAAATACCTATTTTTCGAATTCCTCGCAGGCCCTGTTCCCTCTTAATGCCGTCCCGAACAAGTATGTAGCACGCATTACTTTTGCCGATTCGTAGCCTCCAGTCATAATCATTTATTTGCAATAAGTTTTGGTATAGTGTAGGTCTTAAGTAACACAGTAATGAAATTCCCTAATACTTATTCAGAAATTTGACATGCAAACTATACAAAGTATTTAATGCTATTATGTTGTATTATAGTCATTATTATGTCCGAGGAGCTCGTGGCTAAGTAAGAGTCGATCCATCAGGTTAAGCTACGCTTGCCGGGGTTGGTCTGTGGATGGGTCCACCACACCACCATCTTTACATACCGAGACATCTCCGTGCCTCGGAAATGTTATTCGTGGATCATTGACAGTCGTTACGAGTCGTCAGAAGCCCGAAAGTCTGACAACCAGCCTTACCAAGGGGTATCGTATTACCCAGTAACTGGGTTGTGGAGGTCAGATAGGCAGTAGCTCCATGTAAAATACTGGTATTCACCTGCATCCGGTTAGATTGGAAGCCAGCCCCAATATAATTGGGAAAAGTCTAGACAGATTGATTGAGTTATTATTATGTCCAAAAATACGCCTCCCCCAATGGTCATCGGTTATCTTTGCTCTTATGAGTTAACCATAAATACATAACACAACGCATTTTCAGTCTAGTCCAACGGGTTTTAATACAAATTATATTATCTTAGATGAGGTTACTTGAGGGACCGGTTTTCTTGATCTATCGTCTTCGCCATCAGTCTAAGATAATGTGAAACCGGTAATAATATCAACATAAAGGTGTGGTTTTCAAGATGGACTTATTATTTGGATTTTGCGTTTGAATGATGTATTAGTGGAATCCTAGATGTTCCTTAGACGATGGTTACGCAACAATCCTTGTGTGAACATTTGAAACGCAAAAGCTACACTCATGATCGGGTGGACTTGATTCGGCACAGCCGAGCATAGCGAATATAATAATAAGTATGTAGATTATTATTATGTTCGGCTAAAAGTCGCTCGACTTAGGTCGGATAGTGCCGAGTCAACGGAAGAATAGACAAAATGACAGAATCACAATCTGTGATTTTGTCTATTCTTCCGTCGAGAAAACCCGTTTCTATGGAGGTCATGCTATGCGTGCTGGACATGATTAAGCAAGGGTAGATGCCGAAAGCAGGATAAGTGAAGTAATTGCTTCGGGTCGGCTTTGTTGTTCAACAAATACTGCCGAATATGTGTCGAATCGAATATGCCAACGCGAAAATGTAGCACCTATTATGACGTATTTTTAAGTATTTTGGAGCACTCAATTTCATGCTCTTCGCCACCTACAATAGATTTCAACAGACTGAAGTGATGTCCTAACTCGCAGATTTTTATTAGATTTCATATTCGATTTGTACGAAAAGGTCTTTCTAGGACATAAAATCAACAAACTTATTATAATTAACCCTAGAATACCAATCTTATTTTATGACCACTTATTACTAATGATCGCCTCCCAGACGATCGCATAGTCAATATCTCGGTAAAGGTGTAAGCTAGCCGGGCGCGGGATCATCCTCTAACTAACGCGTTGCGGGTTACCCTGAGTTGGCACGAACTTACAACCCGATGTGTCCCCGTAATTTCAAAAACCGGCTGCAGGCGGCCTCTCAGGGGATGATTAGTACTGTTGCAATTTTGCAGCATTTAGTATCGATATCGTTATTGATCGTATGATCGATAACATTTAATAAAAATGTTTTTTCAAGCATTTGTAATAAATACATTAATTTGAATACATGTTTTCATTATTTGTACCATTATTTGAATAAACATATTTACGCCAATTAAGTAGAATTATATACGTTAAGTAATTTAATTGAGATCAACCATGCCAGCAATTAACGTAGGCCCTAAGAGTGATAAACTTCTTCAATCTACAACACTGTAGATAAAGTATTTTGTAATATGATAATAATAAATGTTAGAGTATAACACTTATTATTTTCATATTGACAAAATACTTTGGGCCATGCATGCAAATCTTATATCAAAATATGTTAAAGACTTCACCTATGTACTCCGAAGCCCCCCACCCCCGTCCCCCCCCCGCCGCGTCTGTCTGTCTGAACGCGAGACTCAAAAACTACCGCACGGATTTTCATACGTTTTTCACGAATGGACGGAGTGTTTCATGAGGAAGGTTAAGGGTGTATAATTAATTAAGGTTTTGTGTAAATTAGCTGAAATAATTATTACGATGATTGTGTGGAAGATGTCGGAAAAAATTATGCCGACTGGAAGTTTTACTGGCGTGCGCCGCTAAATCAATAGATTTAAGAGGGAACAGGGCCTGCGATTCTCCATACAAATGTATTCCCCTTTTTTCTTCATGAATAATGCTTCTAGAGTAATCATTTAATTTTTTCAAAAAATCAAGTTCTGCTGTAGACACGTCCCTGTTATTTCCTTTTTTTCAGCAACGATAAGTAAAGAAAATATGACCCTCCAAAAATTACAAATATGCCGCATTTTTACCGCCGTGACTACCAGACCAATTCGAGAAAGTTTTTAACATAAAATAAAATGATAGGAACCTAGACATACTCTTTCTTAAAATTTTAATGTAAAAAATAATTGAATCGGTTCAGTTTTCGAGGAGAAAAAAGGGGAATACGAAACGTCAATTTCGTCCATTTTTTTTGTGATATAATTGGTCTGAGCTGTAGCTATCCCTATCGCACTCTAAGGGAGCAGACTTGAGGTAAGATGACGGCAATAGTTTCTTCAAATACCTATTTTTCAAATTTCTCGCAGGGTCTGTTCCCTCTTAAGGCTTCCCCAAATAGAACACGTACTTAGAGAGCTAGCCTGACGCCGCGCTATAGCGCCGAATTGTGTTGTATTGACGTACCGTTACTGCAGTATAAAGTACTCTGTGGTTTACAGTCAAACAGCGCCTGCGCTAGCAGTACGCAACGCTCTGTCGCGGCGTTGCTAGCACCAGCGCTCTGTTTGACAGTCAACGTAGGTCATAATACAACACAATTCGGCGCTAAAGCGCGGCTTCAGGCTAGCGCTCTAACGCGCGCTAAGTACGCGTTCTATTTGGCGAAGCCTTTATACATAATATATGAAATCAAATGTACTTATTACGGAATTATTCCTCTTAACAAGATCTTTTAAACGTATTAGTGCGTTTCCATGAGATAATTTCAGACCTCCACGCGGGCGAAGACCGTGGGCAAAAGCTAGTAAGTAATAATTATGTCTAAAAATAAAATATCTTTATGTCCAAGAATTGCACGCTACCTTTAGGGGGTCCGAAGAGCACGACGTCCATTGCTTTGAGCGCGAGCTTCTGTTTGTGTATGGGGTCCTTGATGCCCAACACGTTGCTCAGGTACTGCATGTTGTTTACTGCCAATCTGTTGGGGAATAAACAGGATTATGTTAGAAGAGTGATGATTTTGAAATGACGTTAAAAATATACAAATGATAATTGTTATATTTGGGCCATAGGAGTTGTTTACTAGATGCAGAGATGCAGGTATGAAGTTTTCAAAGCTTCCTCTCTCCTAATATTTTGCTGCGCCCGACAGGGTCCATAATGATCGCATAGATTTTTAAGGTACCTACTGAGTACAGATTTTGGAATACAATAAACGATTATGCTGAGAAGCCTAAGTATTATGTAATATTATAAATGAGGTTAGGATCAAAACCATACATACAATAAGGCAGAAATCGAAAAAAAAAAAATTAACGCCGTTTTCGGTGTGGGAAATTATCAAATAACTTCTCCCGCTCTGGGCGGAGCGGAAGTGCGTGTCAGATTCTTACTGACTAAAACCCACCCGTGTTCCTTCAGTTGCCTGTACGTTGCCAGGGGCCACGGTATCCCTTTCGGAATTTCCCGCAACCCCGGCAGGCATCGGTCCTATCAAACCCCTTCAGTTCTGCTGACATATCTTTGAGGCGCGCGTGGAACAACGCGCCGTCGACCCGGGCCTGGTACTTATCGGACGGCGAGCTACCTATTGCTCACTGTTCGCAGGCCCGCGCCAACAGTGGCCGGGAATCGGGAAATAGGTCCTCAAAACAGTTTTTTTATTATTTAATAGCTTGCACCGTAATCAGTCAGTCTGGAGAAGTTATTTTGGATAAGTGCGGTTTTGTGTAAACAAATCAGGATATGTGCTGTTTTGTACCACATGTTTGGATAAGTGTGGTTTATTTGAACGTTTTGTCTATCATCATTTTCCATATCAAAATGCGTGAGACTTTACTGTTTTATTTGAATAAAAGCAGAAGAAAACACACATCCGCCTCTGTGGTCTATGTAGTAGTTAGACCACCTGTCTCAGACCCATAGGTCCCGGTTCCATGGGTCCCGGTCCCCGGTCTTCGATTCCTAGCGAGGGCAAAATCGTCTGCTCCATTTGATTGGTTGTAGGGCTTGTTCTAATTCCCCCTGGCTAGCTACCACCATCTTATCTAAGTCTGTCACCATAACAGCATTGTTGTGTTTCGGCAGTTAGAGGTAAGATAGCCAGTTCCTGTGTAGTTGAAGATTCCGGGTGAAGCTCGCTTCGACCTTCGGCCTGATCATCATTTACCATCAGGATTTATCGAGGAGCGAAAAGCCGAAAAAAGACAAGTTAGGTGACAACATGTCAACGTCAAATTTAAGAAAAAATTACATGGGAAGATCTTATGGCAAAGGACTCCAAATTTGTTGAACCCGTTGTATTCCGCGTAATTCGAAAGAGTACAGGGATATGTATATATATATATATTGACTTGTGCAATAGTAACATGTCATTCATTATACTTATAGGATATGTGTGGTTTAGAATCAATTTAAAAATTAATTATTTTTAACCAGGATATGTTGTGGTTTTGAACTAAACGTTAATATTAGACATCATTTTACTAGGGAAAATATGCTAATTGAACTAAATTGTTTCTGCTAATGGTAGATTTTATCATTTTGTGCAAAAATCGCGAAAATAAAAACGAAAGTGCCAAAAGTGAAATGTTGTGGTTTTGATCCTAACCTCCTCAAATGCGAAAGTGAGTTTGTTTGTTTGTTACGCTTTCACGCTAAAACAGCTGAACGGATTTGGATGGAATTTGGCATACAGGTAGACCATGACCTGGAATAGGACATAGGATACTTTTCATCCCGGTAGTACGTTCCCGTGGGATAATTTCCGACATGCACGCGGGCGAAGTCGCTGGCAAAAGCTAGTCGAAAAATTGTGAACAGCAACAAACCATTTTCAAATTTACGCATTATGTTTCGATCGTTTATGATCTATCTATGAGAAACCGACAAATTGTGAACTGGTATCAAACTTGCTTGCGACAAGTAACACACGTTGCGCTAATACTAAATAGCCTGCCTAGCTGCGAGCAACTTGGAAGTGGCGCTCGCCGGCCGCTGCCGCGGTCCAGCTCGCTCCGCTCGCTTGGCTCGCGCGCGGTTGGTCACAGTTCTAACCTAACCCATTTCACCCGGTTCAAAATTTTTCGACAGTTTATAATCTAAAGGAAATACTACCTATATATTATAAACTAACAGTTCTCACAATCCTACGGTGAGAAGTTATTATCAAATAACTTCTCCCGCTCTGGGTGGAGCGGGAGGGCGTGTCAGACTAAACAGTGTTACTGACTAAAACCCACCCGTGTTCCCTCCGTTGCTTGTACGTTGCCAGGGGCCACGGTATCTCTTTCGGACTTTCCCGCAACCCCGGCAGGCATCGGTCCTATCGGACCCCTTCATTTGCTGACATCTCTTTGAGGCGCGCGTGGAACACAACGCGCCGTCGACCCGGGCCTGGTCTTTATCGTCCGCAAGCCCGCGCCTACGGTGGCTGGGAATCGGCCTGCGATTCCCGACGCCCAGGGCGTCTCCTGCGGCACCTCTGCCCAACCCTTCGGGGATTACAGGCGTGATGTTGTGTTGTTATTTATTAGCAGTTTCTTGTTCAAATGTACAGATGCGGAGCGTTGTTTTATTTATTTGCATAATCAGCCTATAATGTCCCCATTACTGGCACACAGGCCTCCTCTCTGCGTAAGGAAGTGGGCTGTAATCCACCACGCGGGCCCAGTGCGGGTTGGTAGATGTCACATGTCTTCTGGCTCTAGGATATGCCGGTTTACTCACATTGTTTTCCTTCACAGTTTTGACAGCTAGCAGTGGTGATGAAATTATTTACACAAAGTAACCACCACTGCTCACTGGACCACCACTGCTTATTTATTTGTTGGTACCTAATGACGTTGTTTAGTTTCCCTTTACGATGCCTGCGGGAGTATCTTTTACTTTAGGCTATAGTAGTCATTGGAAAGGCCAGATAAACTGGTATTATTATGGCGATTACAGGAAGACGGGTGTTCATTGCTTATATCAGTAGCTCGGTATGTAACTCCGACAAAGGGGGGCCAGTCAACACCCAAAGCAAAACGCCTGTATCCCTTGTGCTCATACTATATAACCCGGTTATGTCGAAGATGGCTTTAGGCTAGTCGCCACGACACGTACCGCAGATTATCAGTCAAATGATAATGTAGATAAACTGTCTACAATTATGACAGGAGCCTTCCCCAGTCAGATAAGGTCGAGTGACAGTTGCTCCATTTCATTTAAAAGAATATTTACTTACATTTGTCTGTAACTAAACCTTATAACTGTTTGATATCAGTCTCGGTGATATTTGTAATGCTTACTCCTATCAAACAATCAGAGGAATACAACTAAATATAACTATACTTTCATCAGATCATAATCATCTTCATTATCTACATTGCAGGCTTCCCCTAGCATCGTCACAACAACAGATCGTGTTCTTCCCGCATTTTAGCTCTGAATCATCCATTAAGACGGCACGGTTGGCGCAGTGGTTAAGCGATTGACTGCTGCGCTGCGTGTCGCGGGTTCGATTCCCGCACGGAACAAATATTTGTATGACCTACAATTAGTTGTTCCGGGTCTGGCTGTTTGTGTATGTGAGTTTAAATGTTTGTAAACGCACCCACGACACAGGAGAAATTCCTAGTGTGGGGCAAAGTTTAAAAAAAAAAAAAAAAAAAAAAAAAAAAAAAAAAAAAAAAAAAAAAAAACAATTAATTAGCCTTTTCACAACTGTGTTGGGGTCGGTTTCCAGTCTAACTAGAGGCAGTTGAATATCAGTATTTTACATGGAGCGACTGCCTATCTGACCTCCACAAGTTCCACAACCCAGTTACAGGGTAACACGATATCTCTTGGTAAGACACTTTCTGAATGCAGTAAAAGATAAGCCAGTTCGTAGGGTTATGCAGCTATCTGTTCGGGATGCGCCGCGCCGGGTGAATGCTTAGTATCGATACTAAGCTACATTGTATGCATTGCAATATAAACAGTATTCGATGGGATTTCGCATCGGTAAAAATTACGATCTTCCTATTCAACCCCTTTAGGGGGTGAATTTTCAAAAATCCTTCCTTAGTGCTCATATTCGTTTTTATAACGAACTCTTGTGCAAAATTTCATGCTTCTATACATTCTGTGCATTTAAGATTATTGTCAGTGAATTTAAGATTATTTTAAGTAAATGTGTGAATATGTTACCTGGGCAGGGTAGCGCCAGTGACCTTGTGTTGAAGGAACAGGGTCTTGTACTGAGGCAGATCCACTGACTGCGACAGCCATTCTACCGTCTGCTCCACCGTCCAGTTGTGCACCTGTAATTGGAGTTAGTAATATTAGTAAGATAACGAAAATCAATCGTAACAGGAGTCACACTTTTCGGAACATTTTCAAGACTATCTACCAACCCATTGATATGAAAATGCTGTTGTTTGTGCTGAATGTTTTTTTAATATTATTTATTAACGAACTTAGTCTATGACCTTTTTAGCCACCTATCAACCTTCATTATTTATTTATTCACATTGTGTTTAAACATTACATAATACATTACATTACATTATAATGATATTTAATTCAGTAGTATGTATGTAAGTATAATCTCATATTGTATGTTTATATTTAAATTAGAGATTATATATTATTTATAACTAAAAAAATTAAAAATACAAAAATAAATTAAATATGAGAAAACGAAAAAGTAGTAACAAAATATAAATACAACTACCAGAATACATCAATAATATAAACGCAAATAAGCGCTCTTCCTCTCTCCTACTATGCCGTGCCCCGAAAAATTATTTCATTAATTTTAAGCATACCAACATTATGGAATGGAATAAAGAATTGAGAATTGAATTAGTTTTTTTTTATATATCTTGTTTTCTCTTCTACTCTTATATACGTTGTCTACATCTTCTTATCTACTTTCGTATCGCAAGAAGAGATTTCTTTAGAAATAAGCATTACCTTTGTACGTATTTTTCTGTTCCTTTCTTCCTTGTCAGTTTATATGTGTGTGCATAAATAATTAAATAATTCTATGATCGCATGCCGAAAAATTAAAACCACAACCCTACTTAGACAATCTGGGAAGAAATCGATTATTGGCACTTCAGGCACTGCATTTGAGAATTTAATTTAATAAAGGATCAACCAAACATTGTAACTTTTAATTTCTGTTTTTCAACATCTCAACTCAACCCTAGGCATTTTACTTATTTTTTTCAATTTTTAAGTTTAGATATTCAACCAGACATATAAATAATTGTTACTGTTTCTCCATGAAATATAAGTACCTACTTTAGATCTTCAAAAACGATTGAGTACTGACCTCAGATCTGAGCCACGCCTCCCACAGCTCCTTGACGGAGATGTGCATGTCATCGTTGTGATGGAAGGCGCGCTGCCGCTTCTCATACCCGCTGTCGTACTGCAACTCCTCGCGAAGGAACTGGAAACAGAAGTTGTAAGTTGCTATAAACAAGTTTTTTTTAAACGCTTTACACTTGCAATGGCATTACCATTCATTTTGACAGTTCAACAACATTCCTTGCGTTATTTACGCCGTCGAACAGACGAATTTTTCAAACATATGAAGCAATGGATTAGAAATTTCCTTCAAAATCCTTCGGTTTACGATTGAACGTGTGTCATGCTCTAGGATGTGGGCTAAAAGCGTATCGTTATTTTTTTCTTATTGAGTGACAAACAAGCAGGCCATCCTTTCGATGGTAGGTGAGTAGTCACCGGTCCTATGGACATTAATGCAATATAAAACAGAAGCATAATCGGTGATGAGTTTTGTTTTTGGGATAAGATATCTCGAGATGTCTCGTGTGGTTTGTACCATCGGCACCTATACCTTCTAATCAATCAATCAATCATTCAAACTTTATTTAAACCAGAACATATGCAGAAACGCTGTTTAGCGGCAGGTATAGTTATTGATGGTAGCAGTTTCCCCAGACGAACTCTTTCACAAAGTCCATTTACTTACTACTCAAAAGATATTCATAAAAGTTTAATATGAAGGTCTCCTACGGCGATATTCGAGAGCTGACCCTTGTCAGGACACGTAATTTAATCATTAAGCCTAAGTCTTAAATGTCCCGGAATGTCCAGATTCAGTTTATAAATATCCTAACCGGTTTGTAGTTGCAGCAGACACCTTGTGGTAATTTACTACCTGTCCACATGTCTGTTTACAAATTTACCGTCTCGAAATGACATGGCAAACAAAAAAAAAAAATGGAGATTAGTGAACTTTTATAACTCAAATGATCGCCTATTTACCAACGACATTTAGACAGCAGGCAGCCAATTTAAGTCACTAATCACAAGGCAGAGTTATTTTATTTCAGGTCAAACAATTAAGGCTAACCTACGAGGCCTTCGGTTTAGATGTCAATAAGGACAAAACCTTGGCACATGGGACATAAACATAGCAAAATAATTGTGATTGGTTTTCCTTATTTCTGTTTTATTTCGGCAACAAGTTTAGTTTTGAATGAAAATGGGTATTTTGATCTAAAACGAGTTTTGAGGAAGTTCTCTTAATTTCGAGAATTCTATTAGCATAGAAACGAGTTATGTAGACTAGAATTTTGAGAGGAAAATAAGTAAGGAATACGTTAAGTAGACTTGCGTTAGTTGCGTCTATTTGTGAGTCTGAGCGCATTTTCATTTTATTTTGTCCCACCGCAAAGGCCTCCCCCAAATCCTTTCAGGAACTCTTCTCTCTTTTGTGCAATAACAAACTTTATAATTGAAGTATGAAGGTGCATTTTTGTTCTTGTTGTTTTGGTGTTTAGTTTTTTATTCGTTGTTTTTTGCCCACTCATTAAGTTTAAATACTGTCTTCAACTTGTTACTAGACTGTCCGGTATTAATTTAGGTTTTCTCAATTCTCAATTCTTTATTGCGTACCATAATGTATACAGTTGGTAGGGAAACAGTTACATAAGTCTCAATTATGGACCCTGTCGGGCACAGCATAGATCTAAAGTAGGAGAGAGGAGGAAGAACGCTGGGTGTTATTATAGGTAGGAAGTCAAATAACCAGTATAAATATAGGTTTTATGACCAAGGTCTATCACTCAAGCGATGGTTGCCCTTTGCAAAGCTGTCTTTGAATGCAACAAAATGGTCGGGCACGTAATGATGTGCACAGTTCTATGATTGCCCCAAACATAGTTATTATACAGTATTCTAAGACGACAAGCCGTCTGACCGATGGGATGTCACATCAGCAAAACGACGAACTTCTAACCTTCCATTCAAACTTTCATCCTCAAATTCCTATACAACAGTGGACAGACTATTTCGGTGCATGTATAAGCCTTTTTTTTACAAATCGGATATGAGTTTCATAGTTTAGTTTGAGTTTCATAGTTTAGTTTGAGTTTCATAGTTTAGTTTTGGTTTAGTTTAAGTTGTACTTATGACGGATAGATTCACCCCCTTGACAGATGCAGGAGTCGCCACCCTGTATTTATATCTTTTTTAAGGGATGAATTTTCAAAAATCCTCCCTTAGCGCTCGTTATAAAAGGAACTCTTGCGCAAAATTTCATGCTTCTAGACCTAGCGGTTTAGGCTGTACGTTGCCTATCACTGAATGAATGTATGAATTTAAGATTTATATTAAGTAGAGGCTCAAGCATGATTCGCGATTTCAAACATGTATTGAGTAGAGATCAGAGAATAGTCATGAACTCACATCATCACTCTCGCTGAGGTCGACGTTTCCGTTGGCGTCGTCATCGAGCTGATGATGCAGCGCTGTGATGGCTTCCAGACCAGCGCGGTCCTGCAAACACGTGGGCTCATTCTGGCACGCCTCGGACAGAACTGAAAACAAAAGACGTTGCTATTAGGAATACCGAATGATCTGGAAGACGGTGATAGGTTCCATGTTGGTAAGAAGAAGAAGTTGGTAAGAACTTTCGGAGAAAATAATCATCGTGAGGTGAGGAGACATCGTGAGGTGAGGAAACTCCGAAAGGGATACCGTGGCCCCTGGCAACGTACAGGCAACTGAAGGAACACGGGTGGGTTTTAGTCAGTATTACCAACCCAAAAGCTTATCGAGAAAACTTGGGAAAGGCTGCCTATCCATTGACGCGGAGCGAGGCAGCGGAACGGAGCGGAGTTGCAGACTGTGTCTGCCTATTGATGCGGAGCGAGATAGTGCGAAGCGGAGTTGCGAGCAGGCCGAGTTCACGCGACGCGACGAGTAATTTGAGCGGGCTGCAATACCCCGCGGCCAGGTTTTTCCGCGTTCTCGCACCGCTTCTGGGTTTCTTATGATTTTTTAAACTAGTTCGCAAATTCCTGTCCACTTAAGCGGAGCGGAGATTTTATGCAATTCCAGCTCCGCTCCGTTCCTGTGCTCCAGTGGACAGTCAGCCTAATTACCTGATGCTAAGTATTGACACTATTGATAATGATAGCTCCTTTGAAGCTCATTTCGCCTAAGTTTTCACGTTGAGATTTTAACAGAATATATATTTATTGGTATATTAAATATTACTCAGAACAATCGCTAAGGGCAATTTTAGGGTAGAAGAAGTGCGTTTTTGATTTGCAAACACCCTAGTGATCTTTGGGAAGTCACTTAGGACAAGGAGTATCCTGCGCTCTCGACTCATGGTACGAGTATCAGGACTACTATTATATAAGTAATTGTTTATAATTTTACTTTATAAGTCAATTTTTTTTTATTTTTTTTTAATGAGTTGTTTTGCAATATGTGGGTTAGCTAGCGACCTCGATAATTTTTTAATTTACCTCTATGGTCCTAGTTTATCAATTATAACTTCTAGTTACAGCTATTTGTAAGCGGGCACGCCCTTTATGCCTGGAGGCTTTTATTTAGATATTGTTTTTGTTAAGTTATTTTTATTTCTGCTTGAGTATAGTTCTCGATGTTTTTGGTTGGTATATTGGCGTGTGCTAGCTGTCATATGGCTATTAATTTTATAATTTAAATTATGTTTTGTGTTGCGTAATGTAAATATCATTTTGCATACTATTATATAGATTCATTTTTTTCTAACTAAACAGACAGCTGTGCTGCTGGGGAGTTTGTTGCGCCACTTCTTCTTCCCAGCTAAAGCACTAGAAAGTGGTGAAGGGTGGGCGTTTTGGGGAACTGTCTTATGTAATTTTGACGTTCAAAAAGTGCTGATTCTCAGCCTAGTTTGAATAAATGACTTTTGAATTTGAATTTACAAGAGGAAAATCTTAGTTTTAGGCCCATATACAGAACCTCACTCAAGACTCGCGCATTACTTAAAACTAGTTTCAACCAATGAAAAGGCTTTAAACGAGTTTTAAGTACATAATGCTTGAGTTTTGAGTGAGGTTCTGTAATACGGGCCTTAGTCGGTAAGAATCGAACATAATCCTCCGTCCTCCCCAAATGAGAGGTATGAAGATTTCCCCAAGCAAAAATGATAAGGGAATTCGAACACCACTTTATAAATACAACACTAATAAATTGCTTAACGACGCTGATCATAATAAGTATCTCATATTTTGGACAAACATGTTCAATATTTCCTTTATCTTATTTCTTGTTGATTCACCATTCTGTCTGGCCAATGACCTCGACTAGACTAATATCAAACACTACCAACGATGCGTTTGCGAGGAATTTCAACGTTTTTTCTGATCACCGAATATTCTGGCAGAGTTTGCACTTATAACGAATAGGTGTGTACATTAATTTAAAAAGTAAATAAAATAAGAAATCGACAATATACAGGCCATAGGTACTTGTTCAATTGTAATGTTTAAAACAAAAAATAATAAGTATTGGCCTAATATATTAACTTATACCTATATATTATAATAACTATTGGCGGGATAATTAACATTTAGAGGAAGAGAAAGAGAAAATATAAGAGGAATATTTCATAAAATTTTATCGGCGCCTGTCAGACGATTCAGCGTAGGTACCTTTCATTTCACAAATGATAAGTGTTTTCATTTAATTAATTTCAATCTTCCAGATCAGTGTCGAAGACATCGATCCCGGCTGATAGACATAAATTAACGTTTTGTATGCAAACAAATTAATTTGATCATAGAAGGTAATAATATAAGAATCTAGGTTAATTTAAAAGCCCATTTATTAACCCTTCAATTAGTAAGCCGGAAATGTTCGAATGGTCAAGTTTGCTAACGACCTTGACCAGGTCCCGCTCCTTTTGGGAACCATTCGGAACCGTTTAACCGCTCAAGTCCCCCCCGATTTCTTGCTATTTTAATTTTACCTCTATAATATTTCCAATTGGTTCATAAAAGACTTATAAGAATTTGGTTTACAATAAAAGGAGCATGTTTACACAAAAAAAAAGTTTTGTTATTTTCACCCTTTTTTTTAATTCAAGAACATAATTATCAAAATTCTGCATATTATTTATTACCTTATATAATAATTTTTCTACGAAGTTTATTAACCCAACAAGAAGATAGAACAATAATATAACTTAAAACCATTTAACCCTGGATCACTAACCATTCGTAGAAATGACGACGCGTACGTTGCACATTTGGTGTTTTGATTAGATTCCGACTACAAAACGGCAATGGTGGCGTGTTGCCGTTTCTAATACCTCCCTGATTCGCATCAGTAGTGACCCGCAATGACTCATTATGGAAGCCCGTTTTTTAGATCGGAATATATCGTATGATTGTCGTAAAATTTCAGACTAATTTTGCAACGAAATTTGAAGTAAATCATCGCGGACGTTCTGAAAATTGTAAACAAGATCACGAAGGTCCTAGTCAAAACGTTCCCAGAACTCGCAAAACTTGTAGCTGTAAAAAAGACGTCGTATGACCACGAACTTCTGCAAGGCTGAAAAAAACGATTTGCAGGGAGCATGTTGTGTCAATGAGCAATCATTTTTCAATGTAGGTTTTTCTAAAACAGATTATGTTATTGGATAAGAAGAAAACTAAGATTGCTAATTAAGGTCGTTTTGTGTCTTATATGAAGTTGATTAAATAAATGATGTTTTAATCCGTCGTATAATTTACGAATGGTTACTGACAACGTTAGTCGAAATTAAGGTTTGTGAGCTAGGGTTAAAAATATTATGTCCAAATAACTGATTGATACGCGTCATAGAATTTCGCGGCGCCAACCCAACTCACTCAACGCCCTGTAATTATTGTAAACATGTCAAAGTTGTGTATGTAATACATGCAAGTTTATGAGATTATCGAAGTGTTACAAACGCCAAAATGTTCAACAACATTAAATAGTAGGTGCCTACCACGTTACACCACAAAAAAAAACCACTTGACCACCAGGAACGCGACTCACAATTTTTAGTAAGAAAATAAAAATCTCTTTGGTTCCTCATTATTGATTGATTTTTAATAAAAACTACATTAAATTACCTCTCTATTAACAGCAGTTCTATTTTTATGATTAATTTGAGCAATAAAATATAAAAATATAAATTCGCAACATTAAATGCGAATTTTCACCATTTTCCGCCATTTTCTTTGCATAATCTGGAAGGTAACTTTCGAGTGCCATGGATTCGGTTTGGCGCTTATATGGTTGGTAGCATGGCGTGTTTTATTATTAGCTCTGTCTTTCGTGCTATTTTACCACAAGAATGAAAGAGATAGGGCACTTAGTTTAATAGATAATTTAGTAATAGGCTTATTAATAGGATTTAGTAATAGGCGTTTTAGGACAATAAATAATTACCATTTATTGTCATACAAGACAAAGGAAATTTACCGACATACTTAATAGGTACTTAGTAGTGCAATCTATTAACCCATTTAAGCCCGCTGTCCTCATTTGGGGACATTTGCTTAAGTACCCACATTTTAAAATTTATTTTAGCTACATTTTGTTTATAAGTGACTTTGTAGTGTCAACGAGTGTGGCCTTATAAAAAAAATACAATTTTGTGAGTCTACGAATAAAGTGGCGAAAAAGAGGTGAGTTTAGTTACTTCATTTAGAAAATTGGTGTTCAACCAAAGGTAAGTCTTATTATTTTATATTTATATAGAGGTTTATTGTACATTTCCTAAATTTATCACTTGGCCATAGTTTCTACTAGTAATAAACCACAATTTGTTGAGAATTTTCTAATATATGACAACAAGCGTAAGTAATTTAGTGTGGTGTCCCCAAATGGGTCCGATGGGCTAATGTGTAACTTTTTTTTTGCAGGTTTAGTTTTGGCGTAAATAATGACGAAACGTTCGTTTGATGTCGCAAATGAATATCGAGGGTTGGAGGAAGCCATAGAAAATATTTTGAATGAAGAGGATGAACCTGATCTCAGTTATGAACGTCAGACGGATGAAGAAGAGGGCGATGAAGATGATGTCCAGCAAAATATTCTTCCACGTGATATTCCAGGTCTAGTTGAAGTGTTTCAGGTTCGAAACGAAGATGAATGGGATAGCAGCGATGATGAACCGTTGCAACGACACAGAAGAGTTGAAGTTGAAACCCAAGAGCCACGTTGGCGTAAATGTGAACCGTCCTATACTGGCATGCCTTCTGCAGAAAATAATGTCCAGAAACGAAGGGAAAACCTTATAAATGAGCTCAAAGATCGACGAAGTGCCCATTAGTGTCTGTCAAAGACATGAAGAAGAAAAACAGAGCAGAATTTGATTACCGATTCGATACGGTGAATAAGATTTTATTCGTGCGATGGCTTGACAACAGTGTTTGTACCATGGGTACAAACTATGACTTCGTTTACCCTTTGGGTAAGGTAAAACGATGGAGCTCTGCGGAAGGAAGGAAGGTAGACGTGGACATCGCTTTTGTGTTCCAGAACTATAATAAAGGCATGGGTGGAGTTGATCAAGCTGATCAATCAATTGCAGTATACAGGACAGCTATACGAGGAAAAAAATGGTGGTGGGTTCTATTTACCTACATGCTCGATTTGGCTATGGCTAATGCTTGGCGTCTCCACGTCCTGGCCGCTGAAGATAAAATGGATCAGCTCCAGTTTCGCCGAAGTGTTGCCCGATTTTATTTGAGGAACGGAACCACAGAGAGACCTGATGGAAGACGCCGTAAACCTTCATCGATGGTGCCAGGTATGAGTCAAGGCGGCATCGGACACTTCCCTGAGAAACTGACAAGCCAACTACGATGCACAGTATGCCACATGAAAGCACGTTGGCAATGTAAAAAATGCATTAAAACATTGTGCATTGAAAAAGGGTGTTTTGAAAAATACCACTTATAAGCCCATAGTACCCAATTGGGGACGGTGTTTTTTTATATATAAGGAAGTTTTTTTTTTTTAGTTTTTTCTTATAGAATGTCTTACTAGCCTTTAATAGTTATGCCAATAAAGATTTTTTTTTTAAATTATAGTTGTATTGTATTTGGCTCCAAATGGGTTAAATAAAGTTGAATAGTAGTAGCCGGAAACACAGATAAAGGTAAACATGCACGTGAGCGATTATTGAATGAAGGCGAAAAACTGAAGGAGTAAAGAAAAGTAGACTTGAGACTGGTAGAAGTAAGCCAAGAAGCGAGTGTCATGGCCTGAAGACAGAAATTAGGTTGGCCGCCGGTGAAAACTTTAGATAGATGGCGCTAGCATAGCTTTCACCAGTCAAGTTTGTGTTGTGTTTTGGCTTCTCTTGTTGACTGCGTTTTTTTTTAATTATTGAAAGAACCGTTGTGAAAAAACATGGCGGACAAGTGAATTAAAAGCTGAATTCAAGAAACGAGAGAAGATTACATCTTTACGAGGAAGGAAAGCAGACCTTGTCAAATCAAATGTTCCTTAGACAATTCTTCTATTTTGGTAAAAGCTATGCTAGCGCCACTTTGACAGTTGCCAATTCCATTGACAGGACCGATGGAATGTTTCATTAAGAGCCAATTTAAAATTATCCCAAAATTACTGTGACAAATTGTAAACTGCTGAATCGTTCGTTTGAGAATCTTGCCATGGAACATGAGATAGGAAGTAAAAGGGGTGAAGTAGACTCAAAATATGTAACTGCCCGAGCTGCGAGCACGAAGTTTGCAAAGAATAGTACTATAGCGTTCTACTTTAGTTTGTAACTTCCACTTTCTGGACTAATACCAGTCTGCTATATAAACTTAATTGAATATCAGATGCAGGGCAACGGCTTACAAACAAACAACCATTATCGATCCAAAACACTACAAAAAGTAACCTCTAGAACATTTTACTTCACTTAAACTGTAACCACAGAGTGATTTACTTTACTCGCGCAGTTAAACCATTAAAGTGATGGTAGATTATCGTTAAAACATACTTAAGTACTACTGCCGTGTACCGTTAGGGCTTGGGACAAAGTAGTGGCGATAACGTCGACTCAACAAAATCAGCATAGTGTGAATAATTTGAGGCGCTCGTGCGGCAACGCCCAAAACCTCGCTTTGGACGTTGTCGCACGAGCGCCTCAAAGTCATGACATTTTAAACGCGTTAGTAGAAATCGTCTACAATTACGTCGTAATTATTCAGAATTGAAGGCTACTGAATTGACAAGAAACAAACGTAAAGTATACCTAGTTGGAAAGTGAATCAACCCATCTAGATTAGGCAGAAACTTTGCTAGCCGTACCGCAGGAAGAGCATACATATAGCTCTGAAAAGTTACCCAGCTGGGCAAAACTAACATTGGTGGACCAGGTAGGTTGACGAACATAAAAGTAACATTGGTAACGAAAGACCTAGATGCTTTCGGCACTGATGGAAACAGGATTGCTATAGAAGAAAGGAATCAAACGAGGAGGAGGAGGGATGAGGAGGATTCCAAAAAAAATATCAAACGAAATGGTATAAACTAAGTTTCAGTAGGACAGAAAGGAAACCCGATTTATGAATGAAAGTCAGTTAATAAAACAGTAAAACTGTCGTTATTATTATGTAGGTGGCAATAACATAAAACTAAATGTGTTTATAAACAGCCGTTTTATCAGTCATGGCGGAGGTTACGTTTATTCAATTATCTAGACCAAAGCCTGCCATGGTCACAAGTAAAATAGCTGCGTCACCACACAGTAAACGCGATAAAACACGAACTATAATGTGATCAATTTAAATGTCGAAATGCATTGATCGAAACAAGTATAGCACCGGTTCTAAATAACATGGTATATAACTATGTATATACATTATATAGGTGACTAGTTTCAGCTGGATTTGGCTGTTCGGGGACTACTAACTCTTAGAATGTGAGACTGTGGGCTATCACCAAATGGGTATAGGTATCATGACTAGTATTAAACATATATATCCAACCAAACACTATCAGTTGTAGGTATTTGACTCAAAGATAAGAGGTCACAAAAATTAAAAATAATATAAGTAATTTAAATCTCGTAGTTCCACGAAATAAGTCAAATCAAATCTACAACCGCAAAACATTTTTACAGTATGATAATCGTTTTACAGACAGTGTTAATAACATGAAATACTAATAAATGTTTCCGGAATCATCAAAGTAGCCGATTTACATCGTATAGTTCACGTCATCGTTATTATTATCGGCATCAATCAACTATTTGATGAGACCACGTGGTTTTTGGCTAAGAATAATAATTCACCCAGCTTCCTATCACGAGTGTCGTAATCGTAACAGCCGTTTATTTATTAATGAGATTATGTGTTGCTAACACCGCCTACAGCCGTTGCGATAAGACCGCCCATTGTGTCACCCAATGTTAAATTTCCAAATTTATGACTCTGATTTTTATGGTGTACAATAAAGAGTATTCTATCTATCTAACTAACGTAATTTGGACTATGTTAGTACCTTCTAAGCGAAATAGGACAGGGTATTTCTTCAATAGTGGAGTACACTCTGCGGAAGTGGATACTGCAGTATTTAAATTCAGTTGACTTGGTAAGACAAATCTGCCATTACTAAAACCTTCAATTTCCCCTGTAGCTAAGTAAACCTAACGATTATCTACCTAGATTTACCTAGGTTCATGTGGGGTACCTTTACCTAGGTTCATTGAACTCTGGAAGATCAGTCAGGCAATAGAAACACTTTGATTTTTCACAACCTTTTTCTTTCGGTTTAATTTCCGGAAATTCAGATTCTATTGTGTTAGAATTTGCCGACAATTTATTGATTCGTCACATATCCACCATTTTTTTTTGGTATGGGTTGACAATCATGATTGGAGACTGGATATCCATTTTTTCAACTAAGTTCGATTTAGCCATTTTAGACAAAACAGCTACAAATGAAAAGTAAACCATTCTAATTAAAGATGAACAAAAATCCGTCTCAAGTACAAGTTATGCACATAAAAAAGCGGTAAGCACACACATTGTTGGTAGACAAATACATATTTTTACGATGTTACGTCACACACGTTTAGCTAACACTTTGGATACTCAAGCACATGACCGGCCGTTAAATGAACCATAAACATTATCATTGTTGGAACACCAGTAGCTGCTACAAAGCTGTTAAACAGATAATGATGACTTTATAGCTCAGATGATTGCTGTAGCAAAACAAACACACGGTACTCTTACAAAGAGAATTTTAGATGGAGTTGTAGTAGAACCGAAGAATAATTTTAATATGAATGTATTCTGCGAAGAAATTTATGGAGGAGGACGACTCTTTGTACTCTTCGTTAAGAAGAAAACTCACCTTTCAGCAATAATCTCAATTTCAAACGGAAAGACAACGAAAATAGACTTAGTTTCTAAAGAGTGTTCATGACACGAAAACCAAATTGCTTTGTTAAATCCTTGAAACTATCTAAGTTGACCCTAAAACCCTAAAAAAAACAAAGAAAGAAAATAACAAAGGCCAATTTAGTTTTAAAATTCTAGTCACGGAAATTCGGTGAAGACCAGGAAAATGCCAAAAAAACCAGCAAATGTTTTGCGAATATTACCTTATAATTTAAGTAAGTACTTTATCAATGTTAAATCATAGTTTGAGAAGTGCCCGTGCACGTGAGGTGTTAGAATATAATGTATATTTCAAATCCATAATATCATATTCATGGTGCTCAGGTACAAATTTTATAATGAAAACAAAGCCATTTACTTTTATAACGATAACATCAAAGGCTTTGGTCCAATCGCTGTAAGTATTTTGCAGCAGATTGTAATAATCGTGTAATATGTTCTAAAAGACAATAGGTCGTTCTGAAGTCCCATTAAAGAGACTGGAGGATGACTCTACAAGCAATAGTTACACAGACTTGAAGACTCCGAGAGCGTTGCATAGACGACTTAGTATTAATACAATCTTATCCCCAGCACCAACACAAAAGTCATATAAATTACGATGTCATAACAATAGAAGCAGTAAATGATACAATCAATTCTACTGGCCGTGTCCAAAGAAGCAACACATAAGAGCCATTTAACTCCCCTTTTATTATATCAATTGATGTTGTGACGCAAACATGTTTTGTGCAAACACTCAATTGTTAAGCAACAGCAGAGGTATAGTATAAAAAAGTAACAGTATTATGTATCGGCAGTGACCTTGAAATAATTACCTACGGCCGCTCTGTAGATAAACATTTCGCGTCCGTGTTTTCTATGAAGACATAATACTGTGACTTATTCATACTGTGGCAGAGGATTTAAAATGTAGTCACGACAGTGGAAATTCCGATGCTGTTAGTTAACTTATACTTCTGGAGAATTCGATGCTTAGAATTTGGTTTTTCTGTCTTAATGTTCTAGGAAGATGACGATGGCCAAATATACGTTGTTGTATTAAATTACCAGTATTTAGGTATTCTAAATTGTGCGTTTCTTGATAATATTTCTGGGAAATAAGTTCATGGTCGTAAACTACTAGGACTATAATACAAACGAACTGTTGGAGACTATTCATTTTAATAGACGTGGATATCTATACATTATAAAATAATAATAAAATAATAACGAAGCCATAACTGTTCATTTAATATTTAAAAAAAAAGTAATTGCTATGAAGTGTGGGAACGAATCTGATGTAAAAACAACCGTTTTTAGAATTTTTGAAGTATGCTCCGGATTGGCGCAAAAACGGCTGAACGGATTTTGATGAAATTTGGCACACAGATAGTAAATAACCTGGATTAACAGAAAGGGTACTTTTAATCCCAGTAGTATATTCCCGTGGGATATTTTCCGACATCCACGCAAGCAAAAGTAAAAAAAGCTAACTTACAAAATATGACGTGTACACATGCAAATATCGTTACCTTGAGGACGTTTCTAAGCGGTTGTTAAATTTGATGACCTGTACACGAAACATGACGGTTCCAGAAGCCAAACTAAACAAATTGAAATGTTTGCAGAAGCTTAAGAGGTCATAAAAAGAACTAAGGTCGTAATTTGAGTATATGTATCGGTTGTTGTTAGCGCCAGTTGAGTTTCGAAATTCTCTACACGTCGGTGAAAAGGTTAATTGATGGTATCAGTCGAAACACAAACAGAACCATGAAAGGTTTACCGTTTAAAAAATTAACTCTCCAAGACATTGACGGCATGTCGTGTAACAGCAATATACTCCCGTAATGAGAATCTAGGTTGCATCTGTTGCAGTTAGGGCTGGCAGGCAGAGTTTAAATAAAAGGCATAATATATACGATTGATTGAAGACAAACTACACTTGGGATAGGGGGAAGACGGTCATATTTCGAGCACGAAAGTGAGGGAATAAATGGGTCAGCATGAAAATACATGATGATGATGGTGTGGTCATGTTACATGATGGAAATGTTGAATGAAAGCCAATTACCAATGGATTAAGTTGATCTTGTTAGTAAAAGGCATGCCATGACCTTATTGATTTCGAAGAAGAGCTTGTAAGGTCAGCACATGGATATATTTATGCAGTTTCTGCTTTCATAGCAGATTGGCCTGATAAAGTACCACATGAAATAATTTTAATCGTTATTCAGAGCACAATAACGTGACGTATTCTACTAGGTGGTGAAAGACGGGCTAAATTAGGCCCACAACGGATTGTCTATGATCTACATTCTCCGCGGTATAAACAAACAACGTTAAAAATATAGACGAGAACTAGAATTGATTAAAGTGCTGAAATTTATTTTTCTATTCTTGATCTATCGTACATTTCTATTAAGTGCACTCACGATTCCGTAAACATATTATAATTTAATGGCTACTTATTTTATATAGATGATTTATGATCATTCCGTTTAGACGTGTTGTGTATTCTCTATCTGACTTTCAGCTTCATATCTGCATGAAGACGTATACACATAATTAACATTCATATTTTCTTGTGGTGTGGTCTTAGTCTAAGTATAGGTGACCTTATGTCTCTTTGCAGTGTCGTTGACAACTAAAAGGTAACATATACTAGGTAGATGTCATTCACCCATGCGCTCATTATGAGTACGAATTTCAATAAGAACGCCAATTTTTTTTCTTTTAAGGTCTTCTGACCGCCCTTTTTAATGGAAGTATCATTGGACAACGGCAGCATTAGGGTCAACACAAAATGTTTGAGTCTTCTAATTTTTTATGTCCTTCAAGAAGAAGATGGCCTTCAAGTTATCATTTACTTCCTCTACATTCATTTCATTGCCTATATAGTTTTAGTAAAAAACATACGAAATCGTCAAAGATACATATATTTTCATCGTTCTGATGACCTTAGCTTTTGAATAGATGTAGAATTCAATGCAATCCATGAGTCAAGCGCCGTGCAATAGCGTTTTCAAGTTCATGATAACTCGCTGTAACACTTGATATAACTAAATAATATTATACAGTCTAACAATCGCATATTATCATTGACGTTAACTGCTGCTGGTGTACCAATAAGTACCTACTTGCTTATATGAGAAGCGATTATACCCGTCATTGTTTTTATCGAATGCTCGTTTCCTTTGCAGGATTATCTAGGATTTCAAGCTGTAGCTACTAGGTGTTCGAATGTTGTAGATATTTTCATGACAACAGCATGTGAAACTCATAGGTCAATCTATGCTTCAACTTGGCCTGGGACAAAGGCTGGTTTCACAGCTGTCCGGGAGACCCGTACGGGGTCCCGGAACGGAGACACACGTGAGGCCCAAGAACATTGTTTCACAGCGACGCGGATTGGTCCGTACGCAACCCGCTCCAGGTAGAGCCCGTACAACGTATCGTACTACTCCCTCGTTTCAGAGCACTGCGGGCGCTACCCGTACGGTTCTCCCGTGCACGGACGGTCCGTACGGGTCTCTTGGACAGCTGTGAAACCAGCCTAAGGACTTCACCAAGGGTTTCTTCCTCTTCTTTCCTGGCCGTATCTACTACGTGGGGGCTTTCTTCTAACGATGTATTTCGTCATCATTAGAGCACTGTTGAGTGTTGACACACATATTGTTCATGTGTTACATGTGTTATGATGGGCTACAGTTAGGTCGTCACCAAACTTCTCGTGGGTGTCAGATTAAGTGGCTTTGATTATTAATTATCAGCGGAATTTTCAGCAGCATCCGCAAACACTGATACTAAATCATGACCAGTGTCCAGTTTCAAAGAAGGACAAAGTCAACCGTACAATGTGAGTCACGGATCGATTCTGGGTTATTATTGCATTTATAAACGCTTTCTTGGATCTTATTTTCAGGGTTTCCTTCTGGAGCCAAGCTTATCCAAGTAAATGCTAGAACGATTGTATGCAAAGATTTAATCAGTGCATTTACGAAAACAGGAAACATTTTCTTCGATGTAAACAGTTAATCCATATCACTTGGCTCGATTCGATGTAGATGCTATGCTCATAAAATAAACAAGGTTTTCAGACATACCGACACACATTAGAGGAGTTCAATAAACTGCCCCAATAAACGTATACTCTGGAAGATTATGATCTATTTTGGGATCATTTCGCGAATGATCAACGGTTTTCCTCGAGATTTCAACGGTTGTAAAATTGATTTATTGCTTGGGAGTGCAGTTTCAATAGTAAATATAAGCAGGTGTAGTCATCATTGCTAGTACATTAGCATTTCGGACGTTAGTATCCTATGCAACGAGTCTTATTAGATCGTGGGTTTCTTTCTTCTAGAAACAATTGCCTGCCATGAGGCGGGAGGAGAAAGCGTTATAAAATATATCGAGGTTGCTTAGCAAGTAAGTCTCAGAATAAACAAATGGTAAATATTCTAATGCCCGTTTTCACCTTCACTAAGTGCGGATTTCACCAATGAAATTGAACGCGTTCAGCACATCTAAACGCGTTCAAGAGCTGTCAGTGTACAATATTCCATAAAAAGTGTGACACTGACTCTTTAAGAAATGCTGAACGCGTTTTAGAAATGCTGATCGCGTTCAGTTTCATTGGTGAAATCAGCCATAAGTGACACTTAAATGAATCCCTAAATAACTTTTATTTATTCTATCTCTGTTGGATTTTCAACACTAGGCTCAGCGCCGAGAGTTGAAAATCTAACAGTGCACTTTTATTTAGGGATTCATTTAAGTGTCACTTAGTTGTCGGTGAAAACGGGCATTAGACTAGCTGACCCGACGGACGTCATCCGGTCCTTTCTCATACAAAAACCCCATAGAAAAACGGACGATCAACTTCCCGTATTTTTTTTTTATTCGTGTTTTATTTACGTTCCATAAAAACCTAATTCGGACTATTACGAACATTTTCAAACAAAAAATTGGTTCAACCGTTCTTAAGTGATGCGCTTACCAACGAACAGCATTTCATTTTTATTGCTAATAACTCAAACTCAAAGCATTTATTTCAATTAAACCATTTACAGGCACTTTTGAATTGTCAAAGAAAAGTCAACGTGGATCTCTACGGAGAAGAACGGGCAAGAAACTCAAGAAATTAGATCACAATATGGTCCCATATTTCAGTGTCTTGAATCTTGAAGAAAATCTATAAGCCACAATAAGAGAACAAATCATAAGTAGAATATCACATTCCACAGCATCCAATTACAAGTCTCATTGCGAAAAAAATACCAATTGCCACTTAACAGCTTGAAATAATCAACAAGGGAGCTTTTCATTTATAGTTGAGAGTTAATGGAACCACAATTAACAAGTCCAGACCACTGGCAATGTGATTGTTAAACCAATTAAGTGTAATTGTGAACACAAACAATGAGTGTTGTTATTGAATGAAACACGAGATTGTAGTACGCAGAATCTCTACAGATTTTGGCGTTGGCTCTCTAGAATCTCGACTCTTAAGCATGATATACCTACTTACACGGTGCAATTTAATTGCCTGTGGCATACCATAAATTGAAGCAAAAATAAAAATTACACTGTCCAATCTGTGTTTAGACGATGTAAGTAATTTGTTACTTCAATTTTATATGCCACCGGCAAAAAAATTGCATCATGTAAATGGAGCTTTAATTATAGGAATAGCGGGATACCCAGAGACTAGAGACCGCATCGGTACGAACTTATATCGTGCTGTTAAGAACAGTGGATGGATGAAATGGAGCCAGGTTACGGGAACAATCTGCGACTCCCGCATTCCCCTTAAACTTAAGGGGAATATTTATAAGACAATTTTTTTTTTTTTTTTTTTTATTTATTTCAAAAAAGTGTGATACAGTCTGTTACAATAATTACAATTTACAATTTAGGCATAAATCTTAAGGAGAGTAACAATATACAGAATTGAATCTGGCGTCCTAGCTAGGTTACATAGTAACCTGTATTAAGGTTCGCCAGCCCAGGTTCCCAATAAAAGGAGTACAAACTTTATTATAGACTGCTTAGGACTATAAGTTGCAAACATATAACTTAACGTTAACTTATATTATGTGAGTGAAGTGGTAAATAAGTGTGTGTGTTTTGTGTTGTAAGTGTGGTGTGTGATTGTGTGTGTGTGTTTTGTGATGTAGGTGTGGTGTGTGTGCGTAATCGGAAGAGAAAGAGGTTGAGTTTAGGTACGGAGCGTTAGGAAAGTCACTACGATTGTGATGTAAGGAGATATTCAGTGTCGTCGTAGTTTAAACTGGTTAGAAATGTTGTTGTTAGTTTTTTACACATTTCGTAAGAGGATTGATGTACAGGGATAGTTTTGTTTATTCTATTATATAAAAATGGACCAAGGTAGTAAAAGAATCGTTTAGTAAAGGCAAAACGTGTGAAGGGTACTTTACAAATGTCGTTCTTTCGCCTATGTGAGGATTGAGTTTGTGTAAACGGAGTTTTTGTATGTTGTTGTAATATAATGTTGAAAATGAATGTTTGCCGTACCGTGAGGACTTTGCATTTTTTATCAAGGGTTGGGAAGAGCATTGGCCGGAAAGTAGCAACCTTAAGAATGGCTCTCTGAGCCACTTCCAGAGGTTTGAGCGTAGTTTTCGCAGCTCCGCCCCAACTATTAATACAATACGAGATAACTGACTGACACATGGCGAGATACACGGTGCGTATAACATAAGTATTGGCAATGTGTCTGAGTGTTTTAAAAAGATAAATGAGTTTACGAACTCGAGCGGTAAGGTGGGTGATATGTGCTTTGAAGTTAAGGTGTTTATCTAGGATGATACCGAGGTATTTAGTTGTATCAGTAGAGGAAATTATAGGACACTTGCATGGGGCCGAGTTGTCTTGGCAGGTGTGAGCTTTTAGTGTGATGGGTGTCAAGGGTTGCGTAGTGGAATTTAGAGAGAATGTTATGAGTTTAGTTTTACTAGTGTTTAGCGTGAGTGAGTGAGAGATAAGCCATCTATATATCAAATCAAATCCAGTTTGAGCAGTTGCTTGCAGTTTAGCCCAGGATTCATCATGAAAGGAAATTGCAGTATCGTCGGCAAAAGAGACAATATTACCAGAGCTGAGGTGAATGTTGCACAGGTCGTTTATGAACACCAAGAACAATGTAGGTCCCAAAACACTACCTTGAGGCACTCCATACGAAATAGGCAGCTCGTCGCTATAACAACCATCGATTTTGACTATCTGCCTACGGTCTGTGAGATATGAATTAAAAAGCTGTAGTTGCACACCACGCACGCCAAGACATTCTAGTTTAGATAGAAGGCAGGGGAGAGGAACGGTATCAAATGCCTTTGCAAGATCCATAAACACTGTAAGGCATTTTTTGCGTTGGTTGTTAAGGCATTGTTTCCATCTATCAGTTTCAAGGCTGCGTCAGAAGTAGATTTTTTCTTCCTGAATCCAAATTGGTTGGTTGACAATAAATTATTGCCTTCAAGGTAAGTGGTAAGCCTGTTATTAACGAGTCGTTCTAAGATCTTGGATAGGGCAGGTAGCACCGCAATAGGGCGATAATTAGTTACAGAGACCCGGTCCCCCCCTTTAAAAATGGGATGTATAATGGCCTTTTTGAAAGAAGAAGGAAAGGTACCAGAGACGAGGCATAGGTTGAAGATATGGCAAAGAACGGGTGTGAGGATTGCAGAGTACCTTTTTATCATGGTTGTAGAAATGCCATCAAAGCCCACTGCAGCATTGGACTTCAGAGATTCAATAATAAGAGCTATCTCATCAGGATTTGTTTCTAAGAGTACGAAGGAACTCAAACTATTGGAGGTATTGAATTGGGGAGCAGGAGGTCAGCTATTCTGTACATTCCGATTATGATTAGCGAGATCTTTACCTATATTTACAAAAAATGAATTAACATCGTTAAGAGATTGAGAAGGGGTTTCCGAGGAGGAAAGTAGCTCCGTAGGAGGGTGAGTAATTTTCGTTGTGTTTGTGACACGCTTGACTGTATTCCACAACATCTTTGTGTTACGACCGGCTTTAGTAATTTCATTTGAATCGAACTGTCTTTTAACTTTCCTAAGAATCTTATTACAGAAGTTTCTGTATCTTGTGTAAGTAGCTTTAAGGACTTCATTATCAGGAGACTGTTTATATTTTTTGTGCAAAATGTCTCTGTTCCTCATGCATCGTAGTAGCCCTGGAGTAATCCATGGCTTTAGGATTCTCTTGCGTTTTGCTGTACGCTTTACTGTTGAGTGATTATTTATCTCCTGCGATAGAGTTTGTATCAGACAGTCTGTAGCAGCGTCTGGATCATTCAAGGATAAAATATGCGTGAATTCCAGATTTTGCATAGACTTGTCGAGTGAGACGAAGTCGGTCTTTAGGATTGAGGTATTAGAAAAATTACGGGGTGGCTTTAAATTTAAACAAAGGAGAGTAGAGAAGTGATCAGTAACAGTGGAATCGAAAACGAACGTAGAAGAGGGTAATTTGGTTTTAAGAATTGTGTGGTCAAGGCAATTATTACCTCTTGTGGGTAGTTGGTGGGAAGGTAAAAACCCATGATAAGAAAGACAGTTAAGGTATTCGTGCGACCAATGGTTAGACTTGCTGTGTTGTATGAATCAGAATGTTGGGTCACAAAAGGGATGAATGAAAGGCAATTGCATGCAGCTGAACGAATGGATAGAATAAGGAGTGGCACCGGTGACGGAAAAGTTGTGTGGATATCTGTTGTCATGGTATGGGCAATATGGAAATGTGATGCGGAGGAATGAGGAAAATGTCGTGAGGAAAGATTTGAGTATAAATGTGGATGGCTATAAGAATAGGGGAAGATCAAAGAAACGATGGATGGTCTGTGTTAAAGATGATATGGTTAAAAAACCGGCCAAGTGCGTGTGCTGTGAATTTTTTCACAAATCCAAGTATAACCATTTAGTTGGCAGGGGAACGACGACACACTAAAAATTTGCACTTTAAAGCTTAATATATCGCAAACGGATCCCTGAATTGAAAAATAGTTTTCACACACCCACAATATTTTTGAACGACCTTTCCAACGACACCCCACACCAAGGGATAGACAAGAAAAAAATACATCCCCACTTTACGTGTAGGGGAGGTACCCTAAAAAGACAGACAGACAGACGGACATGGCGAAACTATAAGGGTTCCTTGTTTCCTACGGAATCCTAAAAAGGGAGTGACTCTGACTACCGAGATGATGACTAATAGAGAAGTATAGAAGAAAAAGGCATGTTGCGCCGACCCCAAATTGGGATAACGGCAGGAGTGCAGGACGTTGATATGGTGAAAAGATTAACCCGTCAATAGTCGTACTTGAGGCATCCTTACTCGATGAGGCTTTTTTACGCAAAATATTTGGGAATCAAATCCATGTAGAAATTGTGAACAGCTAAGAGGTGGAATGCTAGTGTGAAGTGGTAGCCTAATGTGTGATTCGTATAACCAGAAATGGTTCAGCAAAGATTTGGTTTCAAAATAATTTATTTATAACGACGACAGCTTCAACCTGCAACAGAAGAATCTTGAACATATCAATTTATACATATGGATATGTCGTGGCCAGATCTTAGAATTGACCATTTCATGAAATGGCCAGATCATTGGATACTCAACGTTTAATGATATGTCAGTCGACGTTTGGCCATATCATTAATGTAGGGTATCCATGGTGTAAGGTGTAGTAAAAATAGTCAAGTAACTGTGACACACTTGGAAGTAGTCGCGGTTGGTCACAGTTCTAACCTAACCTAACCCATTTGGTCAGGGTGCCACATAAGCGGGGTAATTTTTTAATTTTTAGAAACTAAATTTAAGTGCTATGTTGCATGTTACGCCGCGGCAGCGGCCGGCGAGCGCTACTTCCAAGTTGATCGCTTTCCATAATATCATATGTAGAAACCCAATAAAAGTTCATCGACTTTTTTTGCGTGGTCACCCCCTACTTTGTTTGATTTGTTGTATACCGCCGCCATGATGCACAACCAAAACACAGCGAAATCAACGCCTCTACCGGTGAATAATCTAACTATTTTACGATATGATCACTAATGTTTGGCCACATCATGACCAGTGGATGATGTTCATTTAATGAAATGATCAATTTTAAGATCTGGCCACGACAGATACATTATTATATATTATGTTCGTTACCCTATCGAGTTTAACTCAATAAGGAATGTTGCGTCAATGAACAGGTATGGCTACGTATCAGAACTGGTCAAGGTCAGGTCAATATGATCGGCCGGCAATTTTGACTTTTGGAACTTGATTTTATGCACATACTAACAATAAAGCAGAAGAGTTTGTCTTTTTGTTTGAATGCGCTAATCTCGGGAACTACCAGCCGGATTGGAAAAAATATTTTTGTATTTGTTAGCCCAATTTTTAAAGAAGGCTCTAGGTTATTTAATATCACGCTAGGACCTTTAGGTGCCGAGCAAAAAGAAAAGGTCGGAAAGAACGCTAAGCGAAAACGAATTAATAGCGCGGGCAGGCAATACCATGCAACGGGGTGGGTTCGGGGACCACGAAATTTCACGCCGATGAAGTCGCAGCACAGATGACGCAGGTAGAAGCTAGTGACCAGCTCTCTTCTTCTTCTTTTTTTTTCTTCTCTTTGTTCTTCTTTTTTTGTCTAGCATAGACAGACATAGACAAAAAAAAACAAAACCGACAGAGATAATCGAGGAAGAATGGTCAACGATTATTACCTTTTTATGCTAATCGATTTTACCGACCACAACGAAACTTAAGACGTTAATTTAGTAGAAGAGCAATGATGCAAACGGTAACTATAATAATAAACGATGGACAATAATGGACATACGAGATAAATATGAGGAAAAATCTGTAACACGCAATATCATGGGTAGCACGTAAAGAAAAAAAAACTTAATAGAATGTTTTAAGTCAGCTATTTCAGATAGCTAATCTGTCAGCCTCTTCACAATGATACCCAAGGTTAGTCTGAACCGAAAAATAAATAAAAAGAGCCCAGTAAATGTCTAGTTTGAAATGTGGAAGAATTAAAACAACTGGCCTTGATATAGAGTAATGAATCAATGTATTATCAGCGGTTTGCTACTGTTTATTATTGGACTTGTTTAGATTAATAATAATTGCTCGAATTTTTAATGAAGCTGGAACTGAAACTCAGATGAATTTTGTTTTACCTACTTCGATGAAATGGCAGTGCAAGTCGCTGATTTAGCCAGCGGGCATAGACTAGACATCAATGGCAGACCGAGGCGAGTAAACCAATAATGCAAAAGGTAAAAACATTGATAAAATGGAACAAGTGGCCGTTGTCGTCCTGCATCGTCACAATCATAACTCATACAAAGATTTCAATAAATTCGATTTTATAAGAACCCTGGGCGATAGAATAGACCCAAAAAGCAACAAGGCAGGGAAATTTTACACTTACGTACAAATCGTATCTCTACATATGTTTTCCTTTTCTTCAAAGAAAAAGAAGCATTCAGTGACAAATAATAAAATTCTACTGCGAGAAAACGCAACAAATGGAAATAAATGGTAATTTATACCAGCCGAACGTACAGTGCATGACTTATTATAGGTACATATTATGTAATGTAAGTACTGATAACTTTTTCCGGAACTGTAAGTAAACATAGTTTAATGTTTATCTCATAGTTTACACATAATTTGAATCATAACATAAAGATTATGCCAGAATAGAAAACTCTTGGACGAACTTTGCTTATTTTTTTCCCATTACAGAAGTTTTTTGGGCTTCGAATCTTCTATGCATCTCATCATGCATAATAAATGTACGAATTACCTACAGATGTTCTTCTATATTAATGATAACCCTAACTCGATGATTCATAATTCAAAGATGCAAAAGAGAACCGTGGAAAATCCCCAAAAGACTAAGAAACTTTCTCCAAGCCAAAATCTATAAAGGAAACCCTCGTGCGCCGCAACCACGTCAAAAAAGTACTATTAGTATCACAGTCGTAAGTTGTAATGGCCAGACGGTACGTTACTGATTTAGCCATGGAATTAATCAAGCGATCGGCCGTCCCGTGCCAACAGATGTTTACGTTCATGTCATACTAGTGGACGTCCTTTAAACATTATTAATTTGCGCCAGTACTTCCTAATGAGCTGGGCAGATATACATATGAGTGTGGCCTTTTTAGTAAGTCTATTTGGGAGAGTACGAAAATATGAAGGAGCTCAGGATTTGCCATCGAGCTGGGTAAAACAACAAACAAATGAGTGTGACCTTTTCAGTCTGTTTGGGGGTGTAGAAAAAGTTGTAGAGCTCAGGATTTTCCAATCATGATCATCATCGTTTCAGCTGAAGAACGTCCACTGCTGAACAGAGGTCAAGCACCGCCACTTCGACCGGTTCTGTGGTTCCCGCATCCAGCGGATTCCTGCGGCCTTCACTAGGTCATCGAGTCCACCTTGTGGAAGGCCCTTTCAACGCTAAGTCTTTCGGTTGGTGGTCGCCACTCCAGAATCTTTCAGCACCATCGGCCATTTGTTCTACGAGCAATGTGCCAGCCCACTGCCACTTAAATTTGGCAATTCTTCGGGCTATGTCGGTTACCTTGGTTCTCCTGCGGACCTCTCCATTTCTGAATCGATCACGTAGGGAAACTTCAAGCATAGCCCTCACACATAGCAGAACACAGAAAGATGAATGCAGGGCCATCTGGGATTAAATCCGTTGATTGGTATTGATTGATCGATGATTGGCCGTCATTACGTTAAGAACGCAGAACGAGAGTGCATATTAAGGAGACCAGCTCAGCTCCCTGTTTATTAATCTCTATTTAAAACTGACAGATTTCCTATCAATCGTTACTGAAATCTAGTTTTAAATTATGATTCGTGACTATGCACCGTTCTAGAATTTGCTTTATACCCCAACTACCCTACCCGCGAAGTTACTTTAACGAAGTAGAACTCGTGGAAGCTGACCGAAGTCCGAAGTACGTGACTACACACTCGTGCGAAGAAATACAGGACGCTTCAAGTCCTTTAATTCGGGCGCAAAAACCGACAACGATTGGAAGTCGCCCGAGGTGAGCGGAGGTTGCACGAAGCGAACCGAAGTGCCCTTCTACACACTCGTATTCACTTAATTTCCGAATTCGAACAACTTCGTGAGTAGTGTAGTGTAGCTTTAGATTCTATTACGAAACTTGCTTGAGACACGTCCCAAAAGGCAGAATTATCTTTGCAAAAGGAAAAATAATGTGGAGATACAGAGCATCTATAACAGGAACACACGTTAGGATTAAGTCATTATCATTACCTAGTTCTGGGGGCCTACCACCACCTCTTTAAGCAGTATTATTTTAATATTACTTTAGTGTGGGAAAGAGATGAAGCTCTACAGGACGTATTGCTCCATCTCTTTCCCCCACTGAAGTAACATTAAAATAATACTGCTTAAAGAGGTGGTGGTAGGCCCCCAGGGCAGGATAAACATAGCTCGATGACTCAATAATGGGAATAAGGATGCAAATATTATAGATACAGTTTCCGGTGCGAATGCCTATAGCAAACCGTTATCCGGTTATTAAGTAGAAACATTTTAGGAGAAACAATAGTTTCCTATACCTACTGACCGATTTCAATAATTAATTTTCGATTGGAAATTAATTGTAAATGCGATTAGATATTTAATTGATTTGAAGCAAAGAAGATCAAGGAAATATTTTGACCGATTAGAGAAGTTTCGTTTAGTCAATTTGCGCCGTATGAAGTAGATATGTCTTACTGGTGTAATTAGATTGATTTGTCTTTGTTTGATAAAATAACTTATTCCGGCTTTAATTTGTTCTATCTAAAAACGACCACTAAAACGGTAACTAATTTATTATTATTGCTGTTGCAACATTTGTTGAAACAGAGGTCCGATTTGACCTTGTACAATTTTCAGAGCACCTTTTGTCTTGTTCGTGTGAGTTGTTTTCTAATCTGCAGTTAATCTTCCCAAGCAATATTTAGTCTTTTTTCAACTGCTAATTGCTGTCGTCTCGGAATTAGCAAGTAATAAGAATATCAGCACTTGCCGTTGATAAAATCAAAACAGCAGGTTGGTAGCGCAGCTGACTGATTATCACAAAATTCCGTCATTGCCACTTGAAAAATAAGTACCAAATCAAAGAATAATGCCAATCTTCCAACACACCATCATGTTTCCGTCCTCGTCCCATACTACTTGGCGTCGCAACACGTTTTGTTTCTTCCTTTCTCCCCTGTATGCCGTCACTCTTTGTCTTTCATTATCATCCCTCAAAAAATCCGTCCATCTTTTCTCAGGTCTTCGTCTCCCTCTCCATCTTCAATTATCCATCACACCGATGATCTAAAATCGTTTTACCTGGGGACTAGCAGCACGTATCATTTCGTAAGTCGGGTATCTCTATACAATCGATGCCACGTCGACACGTTGCCGAGTCTAAAATAAGATGAAAACACGCATCGGTCGCTCGTTCGTCTGCCATTGATATCACGTATTTTGATGACTCATGCACTGTCTGCTAGTAACACTGTCTCGTTTCTCACGTGCCTGTGGCCTAGTCAAGTTGCGGATGTCTCCTCAGATTTATGTTCTTGGCTCAATAAAAAATAGTAATAGGGAATAAATGAGAGGAAGTTTGTTTTTAGTGTGATTTTTTGTGGTTGTGTGTAGTTATATTATGGTTTATTAAATTATGTGGATATTTTATTTCAAACCATTTGTAAACAGTCTGTGTTTAGAATAGAGGAGTGTTTTTCAACGTGTGGGTCACGACCCCCAAGGGGGTCGCTAAACCTCTTTAAGGGGGTCGCTGTTACTTTAAAATCTAAAGCTCATAAATTAAAAACCATACTAGTTCAAAATGTTATATTTATTAAGATACATATCTACAAGTCACATCAATTCATTAATGTGACGAGGAACAGTCGCACTCACACGAGGAACAGTCGTTCACGTTAATAATGTGATCGTTGCACCTGTTTCTCGTTAACCAATTTTTCCCATCACGGCTCCGGTTTTTTGCTACACATATAATTAAATCGAATTCTAAATTTAGGCAATTTCTCTGTTTGTCTCTTATTTGAGCCATCAATGAAAAAGTTAACTCGAACAAGTAGGAGGTTCTAAATGGAATCAAACACTTCAAAGCTTATGTGGTTAATTGAGGGTATTCTGTTTTTCTGTTTAACCAAAAGGTACCCAAGGTGACAGACTTGAATTTCAAGTTACGGACAGCTGAGGGGTCGCGAAAACTAAGGGGGGCGCGCCATGAAAAAGGTTGAAAAACACTGGAATAGAGTAATTAGAGAGAACTTAGTTCTGCTTTACGAGCGAGAGGTGCTTTCAATTCTTTGCAGAATGGATAGCTAAGCTCATTGGTCTCGGCAGTCATAGGTAGCTGCGGCTATGATTCGCTCACAGCAAATATAATAGCAATTCGCCTAAATATGACTCACCTCATTATTTGATTGAGAACAGAAGCACTTGCCTGGGTGGTCATAATAAAAAATAATTGACCATAATAAGGAAATTGCTGATATCAAAATATTTTCCTCCGTATCTCTAAGTTAGTTCATGCGGTTCAACAAAATAATGATACTCGCACGTAATCTGATAAGCAAACATAGATGTTTGCCGGCTAAATTATGGTAACTATACGATTATTATTAGTATAGCCGACTTTCAAGGGGATTTTTTTAAACATTTTTAAGTGAACTAAACAAAAAAAACCTATTGAAGGACCGATGACAGCTGGTTCTCTAAAGCTGCACCTTTTGTTCATTTTTCCATTGAAACTTCTGAACACAAAATTCATCAAAAGTGATAAAAGAAGTAATTCCACGTTCACACGACAGTGACAAAATTTCATTGGAATGATCCTTCATCTGCTCATTTCATTTCATTTTTCGATCATTCGTTCGGCGAGTGAAAGAAGCCGAGTGCCGAAATCCAACATCTTTGGATCGGTACAAGTTAATTGTTCACTTTTGATTTATTTTATGTTCAGACATTTCACTTACCGAGTGAAAGATGAATGAGGCAAAAATTAACAAAAAGTGTAGTCTGATGTCAGCTTAACGGCAATCGGCCCTTCCATCGGTCATCGATTTTGGATAAGTCCTAGAGTGGACACTGCATATCGGCAAGCGTAACGTGGGACGCTCCACAGTTAGATGGACCGGTGACGCTAAACCGCCGGGACAGATGATGTGGAATGCGGAGAACCGGATGGTGTTGTCACCTTAGGAGAGGCCTATGTCCAGCAGTGGACTGGATTGATAGATAAAAAAAATAAAGTTTCGTTTTTCTTTATATCAACTTTTTTGTCTGTCGCAGTAATGTGTCCCTTTCTTATGTAGCAAACCAGACTAAAATAACATTGTCAGCCATTCTAACTACTTAAGCCCACTATGTGTGATCCAACTCACATTTGACATGTATCACAAAGAAAGCTGAAAACGAGAAATGAAAAGAGCTGTGAAGCAAAACTAACATTTCACTAAATTAGTAACACTAAAATATTATTGTATATTACTTCAAGAATTCTTTCATTACAATTAGACATTCATCATGCTTCTGCATTTCATGGAATTTTAATAATCATATTTATTCTGATGATTCATCTTTATTTTTAGGTCCGAAAATGAACACTCACCTACTACATGTTTTATAAAAACGAAATAATTGATTATCAACAAGGTCAGCTGGCTGGTAGTTTAAATGATGAGTATTATTCTACATAATATTATAAATTAAAGTCGCTTTTCGTGTTTGTCTGTATGACCGCGTTTTTCTTCTAAACCACGCAACAAATTTTGATGAGGTTTTCACCATCGTTTAGAGAATTTATTCCGGAACGTTTATGTGTTTAATAATTTAATATTAAAGTTACATATAACTAAGAAATCTCGATGTTTGCTCAAGTCGTAAAAACCATGCGAAGCAGGAGCGGGTCGCTAGTTATTAATAATAATCATTGTTTTTTTAATAGACTTGCGTTTGAGCAGTTTCACCAGATATTAAGCAAAACTAAGGCTTAGTTCTTTCCATTATAAACCCAATGCAGTATTCGTATCAATCCTTTATTATTTTATATGAAATTATTTAATATATTCGTTCCAACATTATACCTGGTAACACCTACGGTAAGCTAGGTCTTAAATATAAAAATAAACAATATGTTGTTACACATATTATTGAGGATAAAACTATATTACCTACATATTTTATTTAAAGTTCTGCATACTTTTCTCATTAGTGGCTGTATGTTAGAACCAGTGATATCACACACGTAAAAATAGATAAAACCCATAACATAATCAATATTTACGGGTTTCCCTAAAGCCAGCATGTAACAATGATAATAGTAATAATAACCCCACCGCCGTATCTCTACGTTGACGTCGTGGTGGGGCCTGCGCGCTCCGAACTCCAGGTATGTGCCGGTAGAGTTTACTTTGCCGGAATAGGTCTGGGATGAGGAGCCAGACCAAGAGAGATACAGAAACCCGCAGGGCAGCAGGTGGCGAGCTGTTGGCCAGTAGCGACCCCACGAACCCTATCTCAGGGGAGAAGTCTTGTTCCTCACGTCTGACTTGCCTTTATTGGCCGGTTGGAGTGAACCCTGACGAGTAATAGAGCTCCTACCTCTTTCTTGCCTTTATTGGCCGGCTTGAGTGGAGATTCGCAAGAGCAAATGTGCTCGGAGGAAGGAAGTATTCCAGTAAGATGCTGGTAGGGATCTTGACCGTGCTTCCGGGATTATCCTGATAGCCGTGGAATACCGCCGCTCCACTCCTTATAAGCATCTCAGGACATGTTGCTTCCTTGTCGTTACGACACTTTGTGCTAGCGAACGTTTTCGGGGGTCCATTATTGAGTGTGCAAGTCACCACCTGCCATTTTACCTGTGTATTTTATATAAGATATTGGTCAGGCAGGGGCCATAGTCTTTCCATAGTTCTAGATAACCACTTAGCCACCCAATCCAATATCTTTGTTTCCATATCTTGCAATAGTTCTGCACCAACCGGGGATTGTCCTTGGGTGCACTAGCATAGTGCGTACAGGGATAATCGTCGGTTGGTGCGTCGTTTCATTAAACACGTCTAACGGGCCTCTGCGAGTTGGCTTCGGCTCCTCGTACGCCTTCCAAAGGTCCAGGATCTTGAGTTCCGAGAAATGTCTAATAATAATAATATCAGCATTTGATTGTTCTACTGCGTGTGCTGTTAAATTGCCCGGTAGTCGCCACATACAGGGCAAACTACTGCGGTAACCTAAGTGAGATTGTCAGTAACACCAAGGCGTTGCTGGCCTTCGTTGAGGAGCTGGGGTGGATCGAATAAGAGATTTTCCCACCCATACGCAAAATACGCGCTTTGACATACGCGTATTACTTATTGTTCTACTGCAGAGCAAAGGTGTCTTCTCATACAGCAAAAGCATGAGTACTGATCAGAATGTTTAGTGATTTCAGACTTACCCTACACGGATGCAGCTCAATACCAGTATTTTACATGAAGCTGCCTATATGACCTCTACAACCCAGTTACTGGGTAACACAAAACCCCTTGGTAATCTGGTTGTCAGACTTTTTGGGCTTCTGACTATTACTTTAGTAACCATTATTCCATTAAAATAGTTTGTATTATTGTAATGCAAACAATTCATTGGTACACCTTTTGTTACTTTGTCTATGTTTGAATTTGTGCCAAATTGTATTTTCACAATATCGTGGGCTATTATTTTTGCATTATTATTTGAAACATGATTGGTTGTTTGAATTTTTATGTTGATTTTACTTTGTAATTTATTAGAGCACTGGATTACTTAGTATAAGTTAAGTGATAATATGTCAAGCTTCTTTTTCATTTGTTCTTATGAGGAAGTATAGGTATAGCTGCATCCAGTTACACGAGAAGCCGACGCCAATATATGTAAAAAGGCCACGAAGATAATGATGATGACGCCGGTAGCATACCTCCGTCGCGAAACCATAACAGCGAAACCGCAGTAGTTCAATTCAATAGACTCGCGTCATGTTCCGCTACTCGAATCGGATGCGAGTAGCGGAAAATGACGCGAGTCTATTGAATTTAACTAATGCGGTTTCGCTGCTATGGTTTCGTAGCGGAGGTGTGCTACCGGGGTGAATGAGGGTATGCTAAGTTCTTTTAATCTTTATATTCAATAGATTGCTCTTATATTAGTTCTTCCTGGTAAAGCAGAAATCTATACAATAAAAAATGAAATGCTGTTTTTTGGTAAGCGCATCACTTCAGAACGGCTGGATCAATTTGCCAAATTTTTTTTTTTTCTATTGTCTTGTTGTTCTTCTATTTTCTTATGGAAAGAAAAAATTGAAGTTGAGAAAACACAGAAAGTGATTCTTTTCTATCTAGATTGAAATTTGGGCAGGACAACGTACAATTAGTATTTTTTAATATATGACATATATTTACCTGTTTTGATTAATTTGGCAATATTACTGTATGAAAATTAGAAATATGGGTAACTAGTGAACTATAATATTAATAATGAATTGTTCTGTTACGTTCTTAACAAACCATTGTTACTGGTATATATTTTTTAATTCTCTTTACAAATTATAACAGAAAGTGAAATTATAGCAGACAGTCTAGTAACCTCTATATAGGGTTTATGGTTTCTGTATGTTTTTCATTTCTCGGGTCTCGAGAATTCTCGAACTCGATGTCTCGGAAGTACCCGAGAAACCGATAACTTTTCATTTATGTATAATTTTATTGTTTATATAAAGAAAAACGTTGTTAAAACACATAATGTTTATTTAAATTGGACAACAATCAACAAAATCTCTTGTCAATAATAACAAATTACTGTATTTTCTGTTTTTCATAGAATATAATTAAAATCAACTTTCTGCTCTCTGATAAACTCTGATTAAATACAAAAATAATTAAATTAAAAAAAACATTTATGGGCTCAAAATAGAAATCAAATTGATTATTAACAACTATATGAATAATCATAACACAATTTTTGACAATTGTGTGTTAATTTACCCTGTGCTTGTAGTAATCACTTAAAATTTCGAATGAATTCTGATAAAATGTGAGCGTTCAAGCAAAAAGGGTTCCAGCTCTCGGCATTTAGTTTCCGAGATATAAATTTTGTAAAGTTGGGTGAAAAAATTGCATTTCGCGATTTTAATTGATTATTAATAAATGCTCAATTATCTACAATTTAATATAGTAAATGACTATTATACGATTTTTCAGAATTTCAACTTCAAATGTCTGATAAATAAAATATGTGCCAGTTTTTGAATATTTTTTCAATCCTTACTATTAATTGACTATTCTAGATACCGAATCTAGTCTTAACTCAATACCCCACTACTGGAACAGTTTTGCTTCGACGCCCACTTATATGCCTTATTAAGATAATCCAAAGCATTTATACCATTGTCAGACAGCCGGCTCCTTATTTTGCTGACAACATTTGCTGACATGGAAAACAATAGTTCATTTTCAGTTGAAGTAGGCTTGACTGAAATTTGTGCTCTGTTTATTTTTTCCAAATTTGGAGACAATTTGACAGTTTTTTCATAATGCCACAGCCGCTGGGTCATCATTTCTCAAAACGCCTTTTATAGCTTTCTCTAATTGAACTTCAAATATGTCAGGTTCAGGTTCTGATTTGTTTATGCTTATTTCAACAACTTCCGATTCATTTTCAGTTAAAGTTGCAGTGGCGGTGGGATATAACCGATTGGTCAGTTAGCCAAAGGGTACTTTCCAAAATTGATACTTTCCATTTTTGCCAGCAACACATTGACTATAACATTTGTGTTAAAATTGGCATCTTGTCTGCTTAATGATTCCACAGCAAGTTTAGTTGGCGCTAATATCATCTGCAATTTTTGTAGCACTAAACTATTATCTTCTTTCCATTTCTGTGAGCTATCTACCTAAATCAATCAGGGATAAGGAAATCTTAGACAAATTATTTCTCGAGTTCTTGACTTTTCTCGACCTGAATTTCTTGTCTATTCGTTTGGCTGTTCCAAAAGTATATGATGAAAATGTAAACAAATGGAACAGAAAACATACCTGTGGATGCTAATTTATAGTGCCACTTACAAATTTTGCCACTTAAAAATTGCTCTGATTAGATTTTTTGGATACATAAATCCTGAATTATAATAAGGTATTTTTCATTTGACCACTGCAAGCAATTTTATAACTTTAATTTTTGTCAATGATTTTTTAATTATAATTTAATAATGTTTTTTTAACAATAACTGTTTGATAAAGTCATCAAGTTGAAACCTTTTAAATACAGATGAATGTGTTACTAATTTCCTTTCATCATCATCATCATCATTTCAGCCGAAATACATCCACTACTGGACCTAGGCCTCCCCCAAGCATCGCCACTTCAACCGATTCTATGCCTCCCGCATCCAGCGGATTCCTGCGGCCTTTGCAAGATCAAATGTGTTACTAATTGCCTTTAGTGACTGATATTAAGAATTTAATCTGAACAGGGTTTGTTTAACATTTCATCAGATACTTTTGGAACAGACAGTAGTTACTACATGTTATATTTTCTAGAAAACAAACCCATCAGCAACTGGCGGCTAACCTCAAATACATGGAGCCAACGTTCTATAATAATATATTCCATCAGCAAATAACAAAAGATTTGAACATGTGGTCAGACAGTCAGACATAACTCTTATGTCCACTATAACTGACAACAGTGTAAGATTAAGTGTGCACTATAATAAAAGTACCATACCAGTGGTCCATGAAAAACATCTGGTGTTTTCATGGGATTTGGTAAAGGAAATTGGATCTTAATGTAGGAGGATAAGGTGGGAATTGGTAACTGAAGAGATTAGGTCTTGTTTTTGGTAATGTAAACAAAAAGACAAGGATTCTAAATTAATTAATTTATGGTTACAGAATGGGTTGAATAGTTGTGATACCTATAGGTAGTTCAAATTATAGAGATATTTTTTCAGGTGGGAGATAATATTGTATCAGCTTCATTGTAAAAAGCTACATTTTCAGGGACTCAGAACTTAATGTTGGAATTTGTAAAACATGTTTATTAAATAAAAGGAAAAGAAAAATAAACTAATGGTGTGCAGTTTTTGTAGTTAAAGGTTTTATTGGTTTTAGTTGCTGATCCAATTTTGATTTATGATTATTTTTAATGAAGGTATTAATTTGTTTAAATTTTCTCACTGCATAGGTATGATCCATTTCAAATGAATTATTAGCACTTCTCCTTAATAATCTAAGAGAATATTTCTAATTCTAAATAATTACCAGACATATCTCAGATTTCTCGATACGAAATATAAATTGTGCCGCGAAATGCTACAAGATTATGAGTTACTATGTTTTGTAACTACAAATGTATAAAAATGAATAATTGGCATGTATTCTTGTAATTACGAATTGTTTCAGACATGACTCGAGTGAAGGACGTCAACAGGTGTCATGAGAAGTCGGAAAAAATGATCGTAGTCAGGGTCGTGAGAAACTTACTCTGTTCATTGGATGCTGAGACCGCGGAGTCGCTCATAAACGACCCGCTCCTCACCACGGGACCCCACTGCTGCCTTCTGCCACTATCTCTAGTCTCTGTCCTCTCCACATCTTCCGCTTTACACAGATGAAAAGCAAATACGCAACAATAAAACACGAAACCGATCCGCATCGTGATTTCACAATGACACTAATGCATTAACCGCACATAAAAATACAAAACCACCTCAGTAACACCGCACTCTATACACATTCTAAAATAATATGCAGACAAAACGGTTTATAGTTTTTAAGGCCACATCACAAGTTCAATGAAAAAACATAAAAGCTACGATTTTTTTATCACAGAAAGAAAAACTAGCGAGGTCGAAAAACTTTGACATTAATTTTTTGTGTGTGGCAACATTGGCAAGAGCGGAAACTATTTGCTTATGTTACAGTGACGTTTATAAGATAGTCGATTAGTCTACTATTTCTAGCGCTAGAGAGGTTTTTTGCAATAATTGAAATGAACGCACCCATATTATTTACCAAAATATGTCAAATGACCTTGCCAGTTTGTAAACAATACCTTGAAGAGCAACTTTTGATACAAATTATCTAATTTCCTTGTTGTTTATTTCACATATCGTCATAGCATAATATATAACTCGCGTTTTTACAGTATTAGGTGTCTAAAATTGTGAAAATGAACATCGATTTTGAAGCCATGGCTGTTTTGGAGGAGGAATCACAGAACGTGAGTAGCTATTAATTTCCTTTGTTACGCTTGTTTACTACCTTATTATGTTCTATTTATGATCTCGGCTCATGTTTTCTCTTACATCAAAGTTATTTTGGTGCCTGTACTGTTTATTCACAAAATGATACAAATTATTTACTTCCGTATTGATGTTTATTGTATAATGACATGACATGGATTCAATAGATCTATTTTCTGTAAGATTCTATTGCACAACAAGATGTAGAGTTTCGTCATGTGTATGCTGGATAATGATTATTAATGGCTGATACCATTATTGGTTGAATGTATCCTGTGAAAAACAGACAAATGGTGGTTGAAAACATTAATAACTGGTCTTATCAGCTGTGTTTATTATGAACATGTGGAGTGGTTTATTATGACATGCAACATGTCCTCCACATATTTGGTATTATTGCCTTTTAACAAAGTACCAAGGTCATTAATTAATATTCAAATAGCACTCCATAATGATACCTAATATAAATTAAATTATTACACCTTTAAGGTAAATCATAACTATGTTGATACCTAAATACTGTGATTTATGAATCACAGAAATACTGAATAGTAAAGTTTTAAGAAACATGGAGCATGTTTTACATCAAACAATTGTGTTTCCTGTCAAATAGCATGAGTTTCTTGATACTTAAAAATAGTTATCAGCAAAATTTACATTCCACTGTATTGGCATTTGACCTCAAATGTCTGACACACATAGATTATATTTGCAACTGAAATAATTAGTACCATTTCCCTCTATATTTCATTTGTTAAAAGATATTCTGGCTCTATAAAGGGGGAATTTCAAATCCATTGTAACATTTTTGTATCCATTTACATAATGGATGGATACTGGCAAAAAATATTCAAATTAATAACCATTTCTTTCCTTAGACTATTATGATGGATGGAAAGTGGTTCTCTAAACTGCCAAAATCCATAATCATTACAAAGCTAAATATGTTAATGGAATAACAAATGATTAAGGAACTAAAATAGACATATTTTTACATACCTTTATCTGATTAGGTAAAACCGTGATAACGAATCAAAATGGATTAATTACACAACTAGTAGCGCCATCTAGTTTCGTTATTGTACGCTTGTTGTAGACAGGTGGGTGTGTTGGTGAAAGGGTTTGGCTAAAAAGCTGTAGATGGCGCTGCACACTATATACGCATATTTTTTTCCTATAAGTTTGTTGTAATCGAAATCAGGCGGTTTCACTTTATCCACTGACTGATATTACTCACTTCTTAGCATAAAGTAAGCCTTGAATTCAATGTGCTTTTTTACTGTGTCGCAAACTTACTTGCATTCAAATAATGCATCGCACCTTTCTCGTCATATCACGCTTGATTTATAGGTAAGTAATCGGTATCCTCGATCACTTCTCAAACGCAGATCATAGCTGGAACTGCACCAGGAATGGGTACCTAAATTAAAGGTGCTTTGGTGCTATGTTGGATGAACTGGATCACAGGGTCTATTCTGATAACGTGGTATTGACTCAGGCTGGACCAGGCCCGATTCCTGCTTAAATAAATTCATGCTACCACGTTTTTAACAAAAACAATAAGTAACATGATCCTGATTTATTTATAGATCATCAGTCCTATTTGTATAAGTGCTCTTCGCTTTGCCTTCATCACATGATAATAAAAAATCTAGAACTCTATTGTTTGTTAGAACGGGGGATAAAAACTATTTGTATGTAGAAATTTACTTCGTATACAACCCGCAAATGGAGCAGTACCTACCTACCTCTGGATTTGCTGCCTTCGAAATTCCGAATCGATTGTATGTGGCCGGCCTAACACGACGTGACAGCTAAATGTAAAAGGACACTTGTTTTTGAACGCTCGGCTTTGCGCCGAGTGTTTAAAATCCAACAGTGCAATAATATTTATGCGTTCATTTAGGTGTTGCAAAACGGGCATAAACATAGGGGTTCGCGGCTCACCGTTTCTCCAGCTGGGGGCCAACGCACCTAACCAAACAGCCTTGCCAATAAACAACATGTTATCTATCTGACTACACCTTGTTGCCTTGTCTGGCTGTGTATCCCCCACTTAACGGCAACGGCCCACTAGATAAGATAAAGTAATCACTTCGCACCGTATCACTGCATTGCTTATTCGTATCTTTTGCACTGAAATATCGTTACTTGCATATTGTCTTTTAATTACTAGCTTCTGCCCGTGACTTCGCCCGCTTGAAACTTGTTTTAAGACGCAGATATATGCCAGTGACCTTGAGTGGTTAGCTTGCGTGTTCTGGTACTGAGCTCACGCAATGCATCGTACGTTCAGCCAGTAATAGGACTCGCCCATCCAGGAGCGCTGTCTCCAATTTGACGCATTAATAATTTATTATACATAAAACAAAAGATATTTTAATAAATCACGTATACTAATCAATAATTAAATTATCTTTAAAATGGTAAAGGTTTCAGAAAAATACGCTTGATAGATTTTGCGTGATTCTCAGTTTTTTATCCGCGTTAGACATAACTTTACAAATTAATTTCACTATGTAATATAAACATTATCTTAAATATTCATACATTACTCTAATTTAACATATATTTTTCCCAAATCATGAACACTACTCGTTTGCACGTGCAAACGAGTAGTGTTCATGATTTGGAAAAAATACCGACTTTTAATGATTTTATACCGAAGATCACGTGATCTTCGGTATAAAATCATTAAAAGTCGGTTATCGTCACCTTACAGTCGCCGGCATGTAGCTTGGCAAGGTTTTGGGAGTAAGTTTGCGCATGTTACACAAAGTACAACAAAAAAAATTACACTTTTATTGCATGCCATTATTCTATGGTTATTTCCATAATTTATTTTTGAACATGGTTATTAAGAAAAACTAGCGAAAACGAATTCTGCGCACCTACGATTCTTGCCAAGTTACGTACTATAACAAAATATATCCTTTATGCCACTTGGCAATACTGTAGCTTCCCATTAATGAAATAATTTTCGGAACCGACACCCTAATTGCGTGACACACGATCTATCATTTTGAAGGATGTTGCTAATCCATTGCTGCATATGTTCGAAAAATTAGTCCGCTCAACAACGTAAATAACGCAATGAATGTCGTTGAACTGTCAAAATTAAACAGTATTTGATTGATCGTGCGATACGCAATTAGGGTACAGATTATTAGTTCCGAAGATTATCCCCTACATACCTACTCACAAATTTAACCTCTCTCTAGTATTACTAGCGGCCCCTACAGACATTGGCCTGAACTCCTGATCGAACGCAGCGCCACCTACCGGGTCCAATTGCGAATCTAAACCATCCAGGGACCCCAATTAGACAAATTATATATATAAAGATTATTATTAGTACATATAGCTGTATTTTTTCTGTAATCTGGGTATTGAAGGCTACTGCAGGAACGGTCCGTTAATAACCCGTTGCATACAGAGAGTCCACTAAGAGGATATAAGCACATAAAGGTCACATATTATCGTGCATCGCAAGGGTTGTAAAGGTTCAGTATCAAGAAAGCCTTATTTCTAAGGACGTCTTCCAAGCGTTTCCAACATACCTGTTCCTTTTCTCCCAAACGGATGCATGAAGTTGTCGCGGCGTCTCTGCTGGGGCACATGAGTACGCTGCGTTAGCGTCGCGGGTGCGCGTGACGCTAGCGCAGCGTATTTTATTATATAATAAATTGCCTGACGTCTGCGCCGCCGCTAGCGCTGCGTTTAATTAACTTCAGAGGAAACGCCGCAACAACGCGACGCACGCGTCGTGTTGTCGCGGCGTCTGCGCTGCGCTTACGTTCATCGAACGCCTATGCTAGAACGTCTTCAATAGTCATCACACCTACTCCTGCCCTTATACCAATTTATTTGGGGTGCGCGCAACACGTCCTTTTCTTCCATACTTATTTTTGGTGGAGTGGTTGCGTGCGCTACTGTTGAGCATGAGGTCCTGGGTTTGATTCCCGGGCCTGACAAAGTATTATTAGGTGGATTTCCTCAGTAGCAGCTCGGAGTCTGGATTTGTGTCCGGTTCGGGTCGCCCCCTATTACATGAAACTTAAAAATATAATTGGCGAAATGATGGTGTACTATAAGTACACCTCTGCCCTTAACCCACTCTTGGGGGAGTACAGGCGTGATGTTATGTGTGTCTATAAGGGTGCGTTTCCACTGAAGCGGAGACGAGCGGAGCTGAGCGGAGACCTGCAGGA